>CM029919.1:95077163-95677163 GCA_017639245.1 Myiopsitta monachus | reverse complement strand
TCCATTCCTATTTAGGTGGTCCCAGTCTTTTCTGAACTATGTGGGATGCTGCTGGTTTGTGGCAATGGGAAAGTGAGAGGTCCCTGAGATTTCCAAGGCACTAAAGACAATGAAGAGCTCATGGCCACACGTAGCATGAATAGGTTAAACCAAGAAAGTAAAGGGCACCATTACTTTGGATTTGAATTGATTTCTGTCACAGCTTCAAGTTCTGTTTGCTTTTAGGTTCAGTTACTGAGAATTTATTGTTTCATTAAAAAATACATTTATTTTGTCAAAATAATAGAACTTGATTAGGATATAATTATATATATAATCTAAATGATTATGATATTCAGGAAAGGCTGTTTAATGCTTCATTTCTGAAACGTGAGTCCATGATGTTGCATGTTTGTGCTCTTCCTTTGTGGCTGACGAAGGGCTGAGCTGGCAGAAAGCACACATGAGCTTTGAATTCAACCCATGGTTTCCCCTTCCCTTCCTCAAAGCCCTGTACTTATTGACGTAAAAGGCAAATCAAAGGGTCAGGTGTCATTATCAGATGCCACCTGCATGAAGCTCTCGAGGAATGAAGCCAGATTCCTGCAGCTGTGCTGCAGGCTTGCTCTGGATTTGCAGGAGCATAAACAGTTCTATGTAGGTGTTTCACAGTGATCCCAGATCGGAACAGCACAAACTGCATCCCGCTGGAAACACGGCTTCCTGTCAAGGACAATAATACTTAATCGTTTCTTTATGTCGCAGTTTGAGGTTAGTGGTAGCTTGGTCTCCCCATGATCACCTGACAAAGGAAATAGCCGGAAAACATCAAATTGCTACAAGGAAAATACCCCAAATTCTTTAATCTGGTTGCGCCGTAAACCATGACATTGTCAATCTGGGTTCTTCACTTTCTTCTTCCCTGTGAGGGTGCTGAGGCGCTGGCACAGGGTGCCCGGAGAAGCTGTGGCTGCCCCATCCCTGGCAGTGCTCAAGGCCAGGTTGGACACAGGGGCTTGGAGCTGCTCCAGTGGAAGGTGTCCCTGCCCATGGCAGGGGTTGGAACTGGGTGAACTTTAAGGTCCATTCCAACCCAAACCAGCCTGGGATTCCCAGACTCAGCTTGAAGACAGAAATATTGCTCTTTACCAATCTGCGTTAAGTTTCTGATTCTGCTGTTCACGCCTTGCCAGTCGAAGTGATGTCCGAGAGTGAGCAAAGCCAGCTTCTGGTTAAAGTCCAGTTCAGTTCTTTATAGATTTGGGTTTTGTTTTCCAGCGTGAGATTTTGTAAGTGATACACATAGGGCTGGAAAATCTGTTCTTACTCTTTTGTAAGTATCTATCTAAGAATCTGTCCTGAATAGACTGATTTCCAAAGTCAATGGATCCAAGTTCTCTGCTTAAAATATTTGTGGAAAATCCTGTTATTTCTCCATATGAGGAGGAAGGATGGGAATCTCCTGTAATCGAATAAAGCACTTATGTTAACCACTGAAGAGAGTGTGAATGAAAGAAATCAGTATTGGAGGGAATGTAAGCAGGGAAACCGTGATTTATTTCTTGCCTGCATACATATAGTTACCTTTGTTTTGGATAGCATCTCCCCTGGTGACCATCATAGGGATTTTGTGAGAGGTGGAACTGAGCAAAGACAGTATTTCTTGTTACTTGGTCCAATGCACTTTCTGTTATATTCTCATTGTCTCTAAGGGCAGGTGGTGGAAACCATAAGGAAGACTCCTGGGCAGAGCAAAACCATGGCGTGTCCTATAAGGAACCAAACACAAACTTGCTGTGAGTTATGCAGATGCCACTGTTAGTGCCCTGGTGTCTATAATGTTTCCGAGGTTGCCAGACAGCTTACATTTCGGAAGGTGATGTGAAAGAGGAAGATTAAAAGCTTCTCTTTCAGGAGAAGTGGCAATGAACACCCATAGCAAAGGAGAATGAGTTTTGGCTCTTGCATAGGTGGTGCATCTCCCATACTCTGCCTTTGCAACAAGACTTTCATAAGAGAGCTTGTAAGCATGAAAGCCTTTTGCTGAAGCAAGGAAGACCAGACTGGAATGCAAGTGACCAGGACATCATCCAGCGATTAGGACTGACTTTGTTGACTTTGTATTGGTGCTAAGCAGCCAGTCTAAAACCCACGACGGACTGCTTCTGTGTTGATAACAGTTCATTACCCTCACCAATCCATTCTGGTGGTGGGAACCACAGCTGGGAAACCTGTGGCTTCCAGGTCAGGAAGGATGCAGAACTCCTTTTCATGCAGCCTATGGGAAAAGCCATGGGTGTCCATAGTAAACCAATGTCTTGCCCTTCGTTAGGACCCATCCCACTGCCCTCTCCATGAGCTAACCCAACAGTGCTCCTATTCTATATATAATAATGTATTTTTGTCCACTGGAAAACTATAATAACAAGGTGAATTTGGGTTTTTTCTTGTGGTATGTATGAAACTTCTCTATTACCATTTTTCTTATCCTCAGGCCTTTCTCCTCAAATAAATACCAGCAGGTTGCTGACCAGCTTCCCTCGTTTGGGAAAAGCATGCCTTTGTGGTGAAGACGCCAAGCAAGGGCTCACATCATCTGGGTTAGACAGTCCCTGTGACCCCAGGCAAATAAATCACTTGCTCTGCTCTTCGCTTTGGCTCCCGGAGCTTTTGGCCATCTCCCTGCTCCACAGGGTAGCGCAAGGATAAAATCCACTTGTGATTATGGGTTGCTTGGATACTGTGTGGGCTTAGGGCTAAACAGAAAATAGATAAATAGACGAATGCATCTTCTAGAGTCATCCGTCTGCTCTCCAACCCCTCCTCATGTAATTAACCAACTGCTGTGTCTTTCCCCAGGCCCGTTTGCCATCCTGAGCTGCTGCTTGTCTGGTGTCCTCAATCAGCAGCTCCCCACGGGGCCCTGCTATTTCTCTCCCTAATTGGAAGCTTTTAATTGGCAAATCATCCTCTTCCTCCAGCACGATTCCTCCATTCACTGCGCCATCCCTGGGTGATGCCTCAACAATAAAACCATGACTGATGTCCTCTTCCAGGGCTTTCCCCTCACCATCTGCTCCTCGAAGGAAGCCGATGCAGTTGATAATGGGCAGTGCTTATTTTTAGCCTTATTTTGCTACTAGATTATAGGGTACCTATATGTATCTCAAGATTATCTCTCTCTCTCTCTCTCTCCATCCATCCATCCATCCATCCATCTAATCTTTATTTCCTAATCTTTATTGCCAGGCAAAGATTATGAGTTAGTTGGAAAAATCCTTGGAAGCCATAGTTGCAACTCAACAACTATTACCATGCAGTGATGTCCAAGGTGTTTACAGTTCTGATATGAGATAAAGAGTTTTGCAGGGCTTGGTTAAGAGGATTTGGCGAGGTTCAAAGAGGGTGTACATAGATCAGCCCATGCTGATGGTAGTAGAGTGATGCTAGTTGAAACCTGTTTATGCGCCTTGATTCTAATCAGTTATATGCTGAGATTTCTTTGTCAGAAGAGAAGGAAATTACTTTTATTGTACATGTGTGTATGCTATAGGAAAGACTTTTCAATGCCATTAGCTAGAATCGTAGAATCACAGACTGATTTGGGATGGGAGGGACTTCAAGCAGTTCCAACCCCCTGCCACGGGCAGGGACACCTTCCACTGGAGCAGCTCCAAGCCCCTGTGTCCAACCTGGCCTTGAGCACTGCCAGGGATGGGGCAGCCACAGCTTCTCTGGGCACCCTCTGACAGCGCCTCAGCACCCTCACAGGGAAGAACTGCCTGAGAGCTCATCTCAGTCTCCCCTCTGGCAGTTAAAGCCATTCCCCTGTCCTGTCCCTCCATCCCTTGGCCAAAGCCCCTCTCCAGGTTTCCTGCAGCCCCTTTAGGCACTGGAGCTGCTCTCAGGTCTCCCCTTCAGGAGCCTTCTCTTCTCCAGGCTGCCCCAGCCCAGCTCTCTCAGCCTGGCTCCAGAGCAAAGCTGCTCCAGCCCTCGCAGCAGCTCCATGGCCTCCTCTGGACTCGCTTGTCATTGGCTCTTGTCACTGACTCTTTTTCCTTTCACTTACTCCATTCTTTCATCCCAAGTCCGCACTTCCCTCTCGGAGACCAAAACCTCACACTGTGCCATCAGACACTTGAAGTTATAAACGCAACTCTCCTAAGACCTCTCCTTTTCTACCTGCACAGCCCCCCAGCCCTCATATCTTGAGTTTTTCCTACCAGGACCCAGACCTAGACCATTATTTCCATTGGTTTATCTTTATTTTCTCATCTAATTTCTTTTTTTATCTCTTTACATTCTTGGCCTTGTGCCTTTGCCTCTTCCCTGTGTTCATCAGTCAAACATCCTCTTTTCTTCAAAGCACTGCTTGAAATTCAGCCCTCCAAGCAGCACTCCTCTTTCCTAATCACTGCTAACCCCAGATAATCCTTGCAATGAGATATTTTCTCATGTGCTGCCATGTGTTTAAGTTGTCTGCTTCAGATTTCAAAGTCCCCCAGACAGGGAGTATGTCTTATCTGTAATCTGTGATATGCTCTTCACGTTTATGCTACTCTACAAATGCTATCTAATAAATGGAATTCACTACAGTGCGTTTATGATCAGCCATAAAAGGATGAGGAGCACCAAAGTTAAATGTTTAAAGAACCCACATGTGACAGGAAGGGATTCATTTTGAAGTGAGGTTTTGCTTTGTACTATAAAGAAATCATTATTTGCAGCTACCTCTGAGCAAACAGCCGGGTTTGCTTCATTGCTTCTACCCAGGAGGACTTTGCTCTGAATAGGTTTGTGAATCTGCATCTCACATTGCTTTGCACTAATAGCAATCATGTCTAACAGGTATGATCATGACAGCTTCAAGACCATGCTCAGAGCCTGCTTATTGGGAGTGTTGTATCCCATGAAGTCAGGCCAATGGGAGCATGTGCACTTCCTTAAGTCTGGCACTAGGGAATGAGAAAAGATAGAAGTGGATTTTGAAATGCAAGAAGAATCCAGAATGGCCTTCAGTTCTGTCACAGTTATTGAAGTGATACCTCCTGACCTTCTACATAGTAGGAAGATCGTTTGGAAATAGAGGGAAAAGCCGTTTATAGTATTAGACCCCCACTAAAGCATGCTCCAGCTCTAAAAACTGCACCACTGCAAACATTCCCAGCCACCCTCAGCAAATGGATTAGCAGAAAATACTCAGCAGCTGCTGTATCTTCCGTAAAGGGTCAGAACCTGGACTGCTTTTCCCTGTAAATTGAAGTTACAATACGTGTCTAACATCCTTGTATTCCACCAAAGTGAATCTGCCAGGATGCGTCTATCATTTCCTATTTATTAGCCTTCCAAAGCCACAAGTCTGTGCTTTCCTATTCTCTACTTCATCCTTTATAATATTCCCCTGCTGATAGACCTACATCACCAATGCATGCAGAAACATTGACAACTTTTGCTGGACATGACTGTCACTGGTTGCTGTCAGTGCTTCTTCATGCTCCCCATCTGTGTTAATCTCTCTGCCCATTGCTTTATGCTTTTGCTGAGAGTTGAGAAGACCCTTGAGGAGACCTTCAGAGAGCTGCAGTGATCCAGGAAAGTCATGTCCTGACTTTCTCCTTGGTCGCTGATGCAGGGTGGATTGTCACCCTTCTCCTGGCAGGGCTGGTGGAGCTCTCTTCATTGGCTATAGTTATATGTGTCCAAAAGCACATCACATCCTTATATTGCTGTAATTTACTCAAGAACCTGATTAAAACTCAGCGTCATGATACAGATCCAGGATTGGTTTGGGACACAGGATCTGGGAAACCCTCTGGTTTAACAATATAAATGCAGACACGCTGAGCTGTCTCCAGGAGCACAAAGTAACAGAGAAGAGCTATCAGCAGCTGATGGGAGAGTAGAGGGTTGGATTAAAGACAAAACCAAAGAAACCCATGAAAAAAAGAGACGTTAGGAAGACAATTTTTTGTCTGTCTCTGCTTGGTGCAACAATTCCCAGAAAAAGAATGAGGATAGAAAAATAACACCCTTCCACAAGCCAAAATGTGATTATGAGTGGAAAAACAAACTCTTCTAAGAGCATCTGCTGGTTTATATGTTGGCCATAAAGCACACAGTATTATGAAACTTGTAATAATAGTCAGCAACTGCAGCAATCGAGTTAATTTTTTAATAGACCTTCACTTGCATCCTGTTTATAAGCTGTCCCTGAGCATCTGCAGTATTACAAAGATGTATTCTCATGACAAGGTGATTAGTGGAGATCGTTTGCTTGGGGTGTTGGTGATGAATTGGAGTTTGATTTACAGTCTAGAAAATAAGTGGGACAGGATAAAGCTTTGATTGGTATTAAGACGCGTCTTCAGCTGGTCCAAGTTGGCCCGGGTCATTTGAAGACTAAACTCTGCTTTTCTGCTCGTGGTTTTAATCAAAATCATGTCATTTCACAATAGCTTGTGCTTTTCCTGCCTATCTGCTTTAAACATTATTTATGCTGTGTTTTATTTTCATGATGTTAACCAAGCCCTGCAGATCAAGTTTGGAATTGGAACGTGAGCGTTTCTAAAACAACAGGCATTTACCCTTTGAGGTTTTGACCCAAGATACCTGAACGAAATAGCTAGTCAGGAGAGAGTTGCATAAAGATCCCAAGTTCAACTCAAACGTACCAGGTTATAAAGTTTCTATCAGCAAACATTCCAATGTAAGGACATCCTAGGAAATATCTGTGCATGATTGAGGAATCTTGGGCTGCCTGTGGGATTTGGGGTGACTGGGGCATGGCCAAGTGCTTACACAACTGCTTGAAGGATTGCAGACTTAGGATAGTTTGGGTTGGAAGGGACCCATAAAGGTCATCTAGTCCATCCCCCCGTAATGAGCAGGGACATCTTCAACTAGATCATGTCTAGTAAGCCGGAAGAGAAAGGCTCCATTTCCCACCAACCTCAGTCCTGAGCAGCTTCACTGAGTTGGAGGCAGCGAGGTGTAAATCACCAATGGTTTTAGCAGTGTGGGCAAAGCTTGAAGCCGGTTTCCATGCTGGTGCAGCTGATCTCATCACTTGTTGCAGCCACAGAAACAGATGCAGAGCAAGAGCAGAGGCTCAGTCGATGTATGAATATCTTGGAGACTATATTTTGCTGGTGTAGAGACAACATGCATGGCCATAGTCTCTCCTCCACTCATCCTGCAGACAAACAAGATGCTTCTTCCCAAGACTTATTTGGCAGCTTCCAACAGCTCCAACCTTTCTAGCAAAGAACCAGGGAGGGGAAACACCTTCACCCCAATGAGTTTGTCAGTAATAGCAGTGAGCGTTTGTGATAGCAGCCAAACAACTTCTCCTCTTCTGTTGTGTGGGGGTGTGCAGGAGCGTGCCCAAACCCAGTAACACCCAGAAACACAACAACAGTTAGCACACATCCATAATTAAACCTCTGTGCCTAAAATATCTGCTGAGAGCACACATTTACGTACTCATGCTTCCCACGAAGAATAAACAGATTAAAGTAACAAACCTACCATGTGAGGAGGTGGAGGGGAAAAAAACAGTGTGTGAAGCATAGCATGTGATAGGAATTCCTCTGTGCAACATGTTCAGGCTCCCTTCCCATCTCACCCTCCCTAAAGCAGTTTGGACTGAGTTGCAGGGAAAATTCATGCCAACAAATACTGGGACAACGTGTCTGCTTTGTGTTTCTATTGATATCAATTATCCACAGCCACTGCAGCCACTTTTCCAGGCTGAAGTTATCAGAAATTCTTTCTTTTGGGGGGCTTTTGTTTGCTTTTTCATTGTTCGTTTGCTGGAGAGACTGGGGCACCAGGTTAGGACTCAAACACTGTTTGTCTTCTGGCTTTGTCAGTGATTCACGGGCATTGACAGGAACAGGTTGCACTCATGATGCATGGACTACAATCAGTCTGTGCCCATACAAGTGTTTTTTCATCAAAACCAGAATCATCTGACATGTGTCAATACTGCTCCTTCACTCCTTCACTGCTGGCTTTGTTCAGCCAGATCTCTGAAGTGGCAAAAAGGGTGTTTGGACAGCAAAAGCAAGGCAGATTTAGGATGCTGATGGGCTTTGTCATGTCCATTGTCTTTGATTTAAGAAACAGTAAGCGACAACTCAGTATCTTTTGATCGTGACCTCTGTATTTCTCTTCATCAGGGACCGTAGTGATAGGACAAGGGGTGATGGGTTCAAACTGAAACAGGGGAGACGTAGGTTAGGCATAAGGAAGAAGTTCTTTACTGTGAGGGTGCTGAGGCGCTGGCCCAGGGTGCCCAGAGAAGCTGTGGCTGCCCCATCCCTGGCAGTGTTCAAGGCATGGTCTGGTGTGAGGCATCACTTGGTTGGAGCTGGAGGAGCTTTAAGGTCCCTTCCAACCCAAACCATTCTGTAATCCTACGATGATTCCATGATCCTGTGCTTTTCCCCAGACTTTGCTTAGCAGCACTTTAGGAGAGGGCCAGTTCATCCAGTGCAGATGTTTACCAGGGGCTAGTGCTTAGCAGCACTGACACTGATACGCAGAGTCTGAATCCTCATAGCATTTAGGTTACTGGAGTAGATTATGCTTGAAAGACTGTGCTGGGTTAGACATTTATTTTCACAAGGTATCTCCTTATCTTCTAGAGTCTTCTTGATACTCCAGTTTGTTCAGAAGCTGGACAGTCCTTGCTCATTTCTTATTGTCTAGAGAAGAGAATCCTGATTATTTTGGACCACAAACCTTCAAAGTCCTTGAAACTTCATAAAGACCAAGCTTCACCTTTCTATCCAACTTGAAACTGAAAATACTGTGAAGGTGTTATCGTTCCCAATCACCAGATGTGGCTTTGCACACCACATCTTGAGGAACGCTGAAGCAGGACACATTCCCATGTAGGAACATAAGAATACACTTTGCATCCTTGATTTTTTCTAATGAACCCTATTTTTAGTTATTGTAAGGGAAAGATCACATCTCTCATTGCTTTTTTATGCAGGTATCTGTGTGTATGTACAATGCCAACAACAGCAATGAAAGGTGGACAGGCAAACTTGTGTGATGCTCCAGAAACACCAGACTTTCAATGGCAGCATCTCTGTTGAGAGAAATTGGACCTATAATCAACCATTCCTTTGGCTCCCAGCCTCTTCTGCAAGATCTGATGAATTACCACACCGTATTTCTTTCCAGTACCAACCATTGCATCATCAAGCCACAGTAGATTTTAGTTCATTTCTAGGTATCGTGTTTTCACTCAGTGGGCAGTTGCCCCTGCTAACAGGGGCCTGATTAGTGCTGGTCTTAGTGAAAGCAGGAGATAGAGCTCATAGTAGGACTCAGGTCTGTGGAGTACAGTCCAGGTGGAAGTTGGGTACCCAAGGTTGGGATAGAAACCAAAAACTTCTTTCAAACTTGTCTGACATTCTTGGAAAGCTGAAGACAAGTTTATTTCAGAAGCTTAATGTGGAACTAAAGCTACATTCAATGCAGAGGATCTCTGACTTCATCGGAGCTCCAAAGGAGGAGGAGGAGGGGTGCACCTGGGTCTCCTTCCAGCACACATTCAGGAACTGAAAAGTGCTGACTGTTCCTATGATTCTTCTGTTCTCTTGGTGCCCATCTCACACTACAGCCATTTCAGGGTACACAGAGATACAAAATCTCTGTTCTTTCTGCACTGATTTCCAAGTAAATCTGGGGACCAAGCTTGGGCATCCAGTAGCTTAACTCAGAGTAATCTCCCATTGGATCCCTATTTCATTCAGGATGTAAATTCTGCTCTTTGTCCCCAAGGAGATTAATAGAAATACCATGGTGAACCTGTACAACCTGCACAGAGCTGCAACTGAATGAAAGCCCAAGGCTGTGGAGCACAAATCTCTGCCATCAGTGTCTCCGGAACGAAGGCGATGGAGCCCTCCGCTTGCCTTGAACATTTTGTGGTTGTTATGTTCTCTTTTCTTACTTGCTCCATACAGGACCATAGTTACAGTCGTTAACATTGTTCAATGAGAAGACAAATTCTTTGTGGTTTATTTCACGCACAGCAAGAAAATAGGTAACAGTTCAAAACTGGAATGAAAAATCCATCACGCAGGCAAAAAGAGCTTTGAGTGATATATTCCAGGCTAAGTCTGAGCCAGGCAAACAGGTCCCGTGTTTCTTAGTGAGCCACAGCCCTGAACATCTGTCCCAAAGTATTCAGGCTTCAGGCTGCCAGCAAAAGAAGCACTGGAGGTGAAGGGCTTGACCTTCCTGAAGAAACTATACTTGGCCAATAAAGACTTTTATCAAAAGTCCAGTCCTGGGGGATGGATGCAGATTCGTCCCGGAGAGTGATGCCAGTAGTTTGCTCAGATGTAATGTTTTAACTGGAGATCTTAAAACTTGTTTTGTTTTGCTATTGCTCCTCTTTGCAAAGTTGAAACGTGTCCAGTAAGACCCTGCTTTGGTCTTTCCTATGGCTTATTAGACACTTAGGAACAACAAACAGATGAAAACATAACACAGTCGCATCTGCATCTTCTTTTAACCAGAAAAAAAAGATTGAAAAGAAAGAAAATAAGAACCAGAAAAGTAGTTGAGAGTAGTTTGTAATGAAAGGAGCTGGAGTGGGACATCTCCTGACAAACTTTCAGCTGAGATCTTGGCAGGCCAAGAAATAAAGAGCTGTTTTCCTTAGTTGCTGCCAGGAAGTTCCATGTTTCCACCAGCTTCACTGGGCATCAAATGGACATTAAATTTGGCTAATCTGTTTTCCAGCACAATGCATGACGCGTGGCTCCTTTGACAAGGCTGTGTTTGTGGGAAGGATTGTACCTTGCTGCTCTTTAGCTAAACACAGGTGAAACTCTGGAGTTCATTCCTAAAGGCTGGGATTACTTCAGCCGCCATCATGGAACAGAAAGATAAACAGAATGAGTAAAGAAGCTTTAAAAGATCCTCCTGAGACTGCAGCACATCTGTAAATCTCTCAGTGGTTTAACAAACTGCACTTGTAGAGTTAGAGGAATAAGGGGCTCTAAAGCCAGTTGTTGGGGCTTCATAACAGCTTTGATGGGTAAACAGAACTCTCTCCATATGTCTAAGTTATCGTCTATCTAAAGGCATCCTTGAATCTGTTCTATAGCAAAAGGGGTGTCATGGAGTTCAGGATCAAGACCAACAACCTCATAGCTGCAGTGACTGACTCTCTCCATAGATTAAAGCTGTTTATTTAAACCCAAGCTCTGTATCCCGGTCCAGCCCAGATGTAACCAAGCGCAGCCGAAACCTCCGACCTTGTGAAAATGCCACTATTTATGTCTCATGGGATTAACCTCAATATGGATCCAAACCTAGCTGTCTCCTTGGCCATGTTTTATAAACTCCACACTTTCATTCATGCCTATTGCACATCCATCTCTCACGCCACCCTTGAATTCTACCCTGACAGAGGGAATGGGTTTCCTTATCCAAAGCCCCTGAAGTCCATAGGAGGACTCACAATATATGTGAGTGATGCCCTCCTGTGATTATGGAATCATAGAATCATGGAATGGTTTGGGTTGGAAGGGACCCTAAAGCTCATCCAGTTCCAACCCCCTGCCATGGACTGGGACACCTTCCACTAGAGCAGCTTGCTCCAAGCCCTGTCCAACCTGGCCTTGAACACTGCCAGGGATGGAGCATCATTATTGTTGTTATTGCTATTAATATTATTATATCACCAAGTTTATGTGTTCATTCTTGCTTTACAACACTGGAGGGAACTCACTCAGGGACTTCAGTGTATAAACCACCCAGCTGACCCCCCTTGCCTGCATTAAATTTGAAGACACCGGTGTTGTAAAGCAACAGCAAGATGCTCGTTCCCTTAGGAAGATGCTTTTACCCTCTTGCAGTGACTCTGACCAGGACAAAAGCTGCTTTTCCAGGGAAGTTGCCAATCAGAGGTTCAAAGCTGGAGGGGATTGACTCGCTGATGGAAACTGAAGGGCGTTCAGAGTCTGAAACAAAGTAGTAATAAAAATCATTGGCCTTTTTTGAGAGGGAAGTGAATTTCTGCTTGGGTTGAGTGGATTGTGTGGGTTGGAATAATCATAAGGTATGACTATAATGATGACATTAATCAGTGTATTGGGGCAGTCAGGAAAGACTGGGTTATGCTTCAGTGACATAAACAAGGAAAAATATTCCTTCAGGGCTCTTGTTAAGCCACAGAGGATGCAGTCAGTGATGTATCATACCTCCAACCCCACACACCAGTGAAATTCACTCGAATTTGACGTAACCATGGTGTATTATTAATTCATGTCCTGCCTTAGTGCTTTATGCTTTTGTTCCCACAGAGCGATTGCTCTTTCCCTTGTTCCCCAGATGAGCACCAGGATAACTCCATGGGAATTAAAGTTTTTGCGGGAGTAAACGTGGTGAAGCATCATAGAAAACTGTTAAGTCTGTAAGAAGCGCAATCAATATGGCACTCTCCCACACACAATATGGATATGTACATAGAAACAACTGCTGTCCAAATGATGAGCTGATCGATTTCTCCCTCTACTGCATCAGGAACCCAGCACAACACAAGGCTCATTGACATTCACTGGGATCTCAGTGCCCCTGGAGTTTTCCTTCCCAGAGCAATCCCAGTGTATCCCGGAACTGCTCAGAGCAGCGTTGTGACTATTAAACTCCAGGCTTTGGGTATTTGCTCAATGCCATACCTAATTGCCTCCCATTGCACCATGCAGACCAAAGATACAGATTACCTTTGCACAAAGGATTAATCTTGACTGTTGCTACCTGTCTCTTTTCTTAGCATCATTTCATTGGCTTTCTACCTTAGAAAGGCTGTATAAATCTTACAGTAAATAACATGTCTGTGTGCCAAATTACACTTGTGCATTGATTAGTTTCTTCTCCCCTATCTCACCATTGTAAAGCCTTATGAGTCTCTTTTTTGCTCTGAGCGTACACCTGGAATAGCTGAGAAATTGCCATTGAATAACTATTTATCAGGAAGCCTACACTGTATGGTGACCTGTAAATGTCACAGCCATTTCATCTGAAAGACAAATCTTATCTGATGCTTGGGAATAATGTGTAGGAGTTGCTGGTCAACACAATTTTTCTGACCTTACTCATAGTGTCTGTATGTTGGGTCTCATCCTATAAGCTCCCCTTCATTTACCTGTAAGAGCAAGAAGGCGGCTCAAAGAATGTGATTTCAGTCTCATCTGCCCAAAATATATCAAACCCTCATTATTTCTGCTGTACATGCATCCTGTGAGGCAAAACGGGTTGGTGCCATCTCTTTGTTTTGCCTGCACAGCTGCTGTCAAGGCTTTCAGGTGCCTTTGTGCTGCAGTGTGATGGAGTTACTGCCTTGGCAGGCTGCTGAGCACCTCCTCTGTGGTTCCGCTTCATGTGGTGGTTTCCAGGCTGTTAATCAGCACTCTCACCCCAAGGCAGCCCCTGGGGATGTCCCCACCTTGCACACATTGAGGCCGTGAATTGTCTGTCCAAAGATGTTGGGGTCTGCGCAGGTCCTTGCAGCAACATCAGGAGCCCCGTCCTATCCTCTTCTTGTGCAGGTCGATGGATCTGGGCAGTGATGGAAGAGTGTGAGCATAACCGAGCCAAGCGCTGTCCCCAGGATGTGATGCTGTGTCACTTCACCCATCGCTGGAGTTCCATTGACTATTCTGCTGTTGCATGGTGTGCAAGTAACCCTGTGGGGAGGGAGGGAGCGGCAGAGCAGGGATTTAGCAAAGACTGGGCTTGTAGTGAGCAAAAGCAATCAGCACCATGGGTTTATGTCTTTATCTGTAAGATGATGAAAGCCTTGCTTTCCAGTGGATTTGTCTGGGACAGCAGCTAAACTCTATATAAAGCCATTAAAAAAACAAGATAGAGGTTCTTTGAAGGTCAAATTGCTTCTGTACTCTGCTGAGTCCTGTTTAGGCCAAATTTTCTGAGACAAAATCATCATGAGTTTTGTGAATGACGTGGCTTTTGATAGCCCAGGTATTTTGAGCGTTGTCTCAGCTGTAATCAGCTACGAGGACTTGCAGCCTAAGGCTTAGCAGGTTTCAAACCATCTTCCCCTATTTTGTGGCAGTAGTTTCTGAGAAGGGCAAAGACGTTCTTGCAAACCCACTGCTGCCTTTGTGCGTGGGTAGAGCTCAGCGCGAGTCTAAACCAGTCTCATTGGCATGACCCTCCCGACAGCAGATCCGGAGTGGAAATCCCCCCCAAACCTTCTGTTGCCACTGCTGCTCTGCTCTGAGATGGATGATGCCCATCATAGGTATGATGTTTCCTCCGTCAGTGAGGTCTCCGTTGCATAGGCTGCTTCCATTTCTTCACTTCCTCTGCTCTGCTTCTGCCTTTACTCCTACCTGGTGACCTTTGCATCTTCAGAGCAGCTTTCGTTTTAATCTCTTTTATCAATACTCGCTTTCAAACCTGGTCTGAGGATGTCTCAAATGTGGATTTGGTAGAGGCTGAGTTCTCATTCACATGGCAGGGGCTGAAGTGTAATATTGCAGCATCACACCCAATTAACTGCTTTTGAAGCTCACAGAGTTACATGTCTGAAGGAGATGAACACTTAAAACTCTTCACTCCTAAGACCTCTAATGGAATGATTGCAGCATGGGATGGATTCACAACTTAAGAGGTCAACTTTTTTAAGCTGCTGTTCTATATTTGGCTGAAACTGAATATAAGGAAACAGAGCTGCTGTCTAGGTGTTGTCCGATGGTCAGTAATAAGCAGGGCCTAACAGATAGGAGCCTATAAAGCATTAAAAAAGAGAAAACAAATGACACTGTGATGTCCTGAGCTGTGTGCTTCTCCTTAGGCAGAGACCTTCTATCCCCTTTCAAAATGTGAGGCATCTATGATGTACCTACAGTTAGATGTAGTTTCTCCCTAAGGAATTGTTGTTCCTGATGGAAATCATCTTGTGCAACCCCTTGCTTTCTCAAAACTCTTCCTTCTTACCACATTTCCATGGGCTGCGCTCCCACCGCAAGGCCAGAAGAGAGCAAGTCACCTAAGCAAACCATTGACTCACACACACTTTCACCTCAAACTGGCCAAGATTGCTCAAGGCTGGGTCAGACACATTTGTTGCACAAACTCAAGCTATTTGCATCTACATTTTTGCCTGCTTCTCCTTTCATTGTTCTTTAGGAATCTTATTAAATATTTCAGATTCGGTTGGTTATGGCTCATTTTGTGGCTTGCTGTTCTGACGCCACACTAACTCCTTGGAGGTACGTGCTATTTGTTTGGCTGTTGGTGGTAAGATTGTTGTATCTGCAAGGACTTGATGCAACACTTGGTTTGATCCTGAACTCTATCTTCCTACTGCAGCCACACTGCATGTTCCTACCTCTTGGCAATGCGTAAGGCATCTCAGTGGTGTTTTGGGCTATCACCTGGGTGCAAGTCATTCTAGAAGGGAAGGGATGAGAGGCAGCCTCAGGACGTATTATCTGGCCCAATGATGTGTTCAGTCACAGTGGATTATGCTGCACGTGTCTGCAGTTGATACCCAACCACAGAACTCTGGTTGGGTTTGCTTTGAGGAGCAGGGGGCTTCAGATACAGCAGGGAAGGCCACCAGCTGCCTTGGAGACAATGACCACCATTCAACTTGATGCTGGTGAATAGAGCAGAGATGGGATCTTAATTCTCAGGAGCTCCTGTGAGTGAGGAGGTGCTCTGCAATGTGCTGTACACCTTGGAGTAGAGGCAAGCACTTAGAGGCAAGCACAGTCTTTCCATCCCCTCCAGCTTGCTCTGGATCAGGCCCAGGATGCATCATCGTGGCCACGATGTGTGATGCGATCCTTTTGTATACATGGCTGTTACCAAGCAAGGTTTCTTTGAAGGATGCAACTGGTTGTGCAGCAGCCAGTCATGGGCTTACAGGGAGGGGACGATATAAGCTGGTTTATTTGTTGAAACCACAGATTCCTTCCCCTTTCTTTTCTTTAGAGTTTAGTTTTCAAAATGGTCTGTCAGGTTCGGTGCCAAATACCATCTCATCACTTGTTCTTGGTGAAACCTTCACAGCTGGGGACTTTCCATGGGATGGGTTGTTTGGAAAAACTGATGTAAATTGTAAATCTCGTCTTAATTTGTCTTAAAATATCTAAGCCTGGGAAAGTGTCTTACTGGAGAGAACACACATGCTCAGAGACCCAGGGAGTATCCACTGAAAACTCACACCTGCAATGAAAGACACAGTTATTTTAAAACATGATTGTTCAAATGCCTATCTGCTCCTGAAATCAGGTAATTAAATTTATGCATCAGATGAATGGTTTTTTTTTCTCCTTAACTTCCTGCTGATAATGAGACCATATAAGAGAATACCTGGGTAGAAATAAACGACAACTGAAATGTTTCAAAAGAGGTTTCAAAAAGCAATTGTAGAGTTAGGCAAGCTTTATTCTATTTGTTGCTCCTATACAGATAAAAGCATGGCCTTGAGTTCCAAACCTACTTCTTGAGCTAAACAGAATCAGAATCATAGAATCAAAGATTCATAGAATCACAGAATGATTTGGGTCAAAGGGACCTTAAAGCTCATTCAGTTCCAACCTCCTGCCATGGGCAGGGACACTTTCCATTAGAGTAGGTTGCTCCAAGCCCCATCCAACCAGCCCCTGCTTTTGCCTTCTGTGACTTGGGCAGTGTGACTGGAGCACTTGCCATTGAAGACCAAGGCAAAAAAGTCATTAAGTACCTCAGTCTTCTCCATTTCCCAAGTAAGCAGGTCTCCTGTTTCCTTATGGAAAGGGCCCCTATTTTCCCTAGTCTTCCTTCTATCACCAACGTAACCATAGAAGCTTTTCTTATTGCCCTTGACTTTCCTGGCCAGATTTATCTGATCAGGGCTTTGATTTTCCTAACCCGATTCTTGGCTGCTTGGACAATATCTCTATCCCTGCCAGGCTACCTGTCCTTGCTTCCACCCTCTGTAGGCTTCCTTTTTGTATTTGAGATTGTCCAGGAGCTCCTTGTTCATCCATGAACATCCAGTGAACATTCATGAGACGCAACACTTCAGACCCTGCAAGAGCATCTCTTGCTGGCACTGGCACCAAACTGGTAGGAATGGGATGGATTGAGGTTTGTGTCCCTTGACAACTTCAGATTAAAGCCCTCTTCACTATCTCAGCAAGCCTACGACCGAAGATGCTCTTCCCTTTCTCTGACCGATGGACCCCATCAGCCCCCAGTAGAAGAGGATTCTCAAAGTGAGTCCTAAGTAGAATCTTAGAATAGTTAGGGCTGGAAAGCACCTGAAGGTCATCCAGTTCCAGCCCCCTGCCATGGGCACGGACACCTCATTCTAGACCATGTCACCCAAGGCTCTGTTTAACCTGGCCTTGAACGCTGACAGGGATGGGGCATTTACCACTTCTCTGGGCACCCTGTGCCAGCACCTCACCACCCTCACAGCAGAGAACTTCCTCCTTATATCTAACCTGAACTTCCCCTGTTTCAGTTTGAACCCATCACCCCTTGTCTTATCGCTGCAGTCCCTGATGAGGAGTCCCCCTCCAGCATCCTTTTAGCCCCCTAAGTAGCCAAACCCCTGACTGTGCCACCAGTCATTAGTTGATTCACAATATTCAACAGTCCCTTTCCAACCCCTTTCCTTTGACTGGGAGGACTGATGAAAATCTGCCTGTGCTCCAGAGCCCCTTCCACCACTCCATTGCTCTGTAATCCTCCTGGTGCTCCTCAGACTGCTCCTGGCTGTGTTACTGGTGTTCATGTGCAACAACAGCTGTGGATAATAGTGGAGTGTACAAGGCTTGGTAGTCTCTCAGTGACATCCGTGATACAACATTCTCTTGTGTGGTATGTTACTGTTTAGGAGAAGGGAAAAGTCTGAAAGATTCTATTTTGGTTTTTGTCCCAGATGATCCCATTGCTCTTCTGAGTATTTCCCAAGAAAAATACAGGGCAGGATGCTAAGCTAAATTCAGAATGTAAATTCACGTCATTCAGTGAAAGTTCATCAGATGTCTTGGTTTAAGCCATCTTACCAGATATCTTTGACATCTTACCAAAATAACATTCTCTGCTTTTGAAAGCTGGCAAATGGTTGTGTATATATTGGTACATATTTGTTTGGCTTTATTACACAAGAAAAATGAAAACATGAGTCTTCACGCTTCGCAGCTTGAAGGAATTTATAAGACTTTGCTTTACTCACAATAGATAGAATCATAGAATAGTCAGGGTTGGAAAGGACCTTAAGATCATCCAGTTCCAACCCCCCTGACATGGGCAGGGACACCTCACACTAAACCATGGCACCCAAGGCTCTGTCCAACCTGCCCTTGAACACCACCAGCGATGGAGCATTCACAACTTCCCTGGGCAACCCATTCCAGTGCCTCACCACCCTTACAGGGAAGAACTTCTTCCTCATATCCAATCTAAACTTCCCCTGTTTAAGTTTGAACCCGTTAGCCCCTTGTCCTATTGCTACAGTCCATAATGAAGAGTCCCTCCCCAGCATCCCTATAGGCCCCCTTCAGACACTGGAAGCTGCTCTGAGGTCTCCATGCAGCCTTCTCTTCTCCAGGCTCAACAGACCCAACTTTCTCATCCTATTTTCATACGGGAGGTGCTCCAGTCCCTGATCATCCTCGTGGCCAACCTTTGGACTTGTTCCAACAGTTCCATGGTCTTTTTATGTTGAGGACTCCAGAACTGCACATAATACTGCAAGTGAGGTCTCACGAGAGCAGAGTAGAGGGGCAGGATACTTAAAATAGTGATTTTAAAACATATTTAGAACAAAATTCCCTCTAAATGCAATGGGGCAACATATAGGTGACATTAAACCTAGATCGAAATGAATGTCTCAACTCTACTGTAGTGCATCTGCTTGGTGGGTGAAACAAAAAACCCAAGTATTTGATATTTCATTGCACTTATGTTCTGTAGATATGCAAGGGGAAGAAAACCTAAACCACAGGATTTTCTAGACCAACATTTATAAGCCATGTTCTTAAATTAGGCTTTAAAACCTATATTTAAATGCATCAAGTCTGATATTTCAAAGGAGCTGAGCACCTCTGCTTTCCATTGACACAGAAAACTTCTCCACATTTCTTTGAATGAGACCACACTTCTCAGAAAGCCTGAACATGGTTGTAGGCACCCAGCTTTGACTCATTTGTCTGAGAATTTCACAGTAAAACCAAGTTTCTGAAACTAAAGACTGTAAATCATTACTGAAGCAAATCCCAGTGCTTCAGGGGCTTTTTGAAAGACATGCATGGTCGTTGTGGTCCTTTACAGGGGAATGTAGGTTTACCAAGGAATATGACCACAAAAGTTGTGGCAAAGACACCTCCAGGAAAGGAAATCCATGGTAATGAAAGAGATTTATGTTTATTGACTCTATGTGTGCCCATAATGTAAGGGCTGGCATAGAGTCCTTAGAAACTGAGGCATAATAAATCCAGGAGCACTTGAGCATTGCTCCCTCATCCTGATCTGAACTTAGCCAGGGCCATCCCAGCAAAGAGCAAAGCTCATACCTGGGTGAAGAAAGATCTGTTTGCTGGGTCTTTTAATAGAATCCCAGAATCCCAGACTGGTTTGTGTTGGAAGGGACCTTAAAGCTCATCCAGTTCCAACCCCTGCCATGGGCAGGGACACCTTCCACTGGAGCAGCTCCAAGCCCCTGTGTCCAACCTGGCCTTGAGCACTGCCAGGGATGGGGCAGCCACAGCTTCTCTGGGCACCCTGTGCCAGTGCCTCAGCACCCTCCCAGGGAAGAGCTTCTGCCTAAGAGCTCATCTCAGTCTCCCCTCTGGCAGGTTAAAGCCATTCCCCTTGGCCTGTCCCTACAGGCCCTTGTCCAAAGGCCCCCTCCAACTTCTTATTTCAATTGAAGGCACCAGTCTACCATTTCTTTTTCACAAATGGTGGCTGCAGTCTAGAGACATTGTGAATTCCCTCATCTCTCCATGTTGTGTCTGCTGGAGCTGTACTTGTGTAAAGGAAAAAGCAGTCTTTGAGCTAAGGACACTGGTACACATCCAATCTTTTGCCAGTGCAAGATGCCCCTTTGAGCATCAACTGGTGCAATCATTATTCTTGTGGGAACCTGACCACTATTCAAATGCCCAGGTACCACCAAACACAGGCCAATGAACCACCTCGAGATGATAATAACAATTCCTTACCACTGACTTCATCTTTTGTCTCCAAAACTCAGAGCTCGTGGCACTCATAGGGCTGCAGGTGGTTGTGATTCAGTCCCTGGAGTTGATACCATTTGTCCCAAGTCTCAAATCCATGGAGGATTTGTCAGATTCCTATTCCTCCTACCAGGAGGAAGCTGAAAGAGCAAGTCATAGAATCATAGAATAGTAAAATAGGGTTGGAAAGCACCTTAAGATCATGTAGTTCCCTAAGTCCACTGATGTTTTGAACTCAGAAGCGCAGCAGTAACTTTGGGAACGGAAAGTAATACAAAGGACAAATTGCAGGATATTTTGGGCCAGATTTTCCACTTGTGGTCTTTCAAGCTTCCCTGCTTTGTGAAACATGTTGTGGGATGGCACTTGCACCACCTGTGTGCCTCGTACACAAAGCATGAGCCTTTTCCCTCATGGATCCCCCAGGGTTTCCACTGTGGCTGGCAATACTATTGCAGCAGAAAGTTGCTACATATCCACAATGTATTGACTTCCCGTTGCTACGGAGATTTAAAAATGACAAATAACAGGCTCTGAGTCAAATAAAGTAGTCAGACCGCAGACCAGAATGCCTGTTATGTATGTATCCCTTTCCTTTCCTTTCCTTTCCTTTCCTTTCCTTTCCTTTCCTTTCCTTTCCTTTCCTTTCCTTTCCTTTCCTTTCCTTTCCTTTCCTTTCCTTTCCTTTCCTTTCCTTTCCTTTCCTTTCCTTTCCTTTCCTTCCCTTCCCTTCCCTTCCCTTCCCTTCCCTTCCCTTCCCTTCCCTTCCCTTCCCTTCCCTTCCCTTCCCTTCCCTTCCCTTCCCTTCCCTTCCCTCTTCCCTTCCCTCTTCCCTTCCCTCTTCCCTTCCCTCTTCCCTTCCCTCTTCCCTTCCCTCTTCCCTTCCCTCTTCCCTTCCCTCTTCCCTTCCCTCTTCCCTTCCCTCTTCCCTTCCCTCTTCCCTTCCCTCTTCCCTTCCCTTCCCTTCTCTCTTCCCTTCCCTTCCCTTCCCTTCCCTTCCCTTCCCTTCCCTTCCCTTCCCTTCCCTTCCCTTCCCTTCCCTTCCCTTCCCTTCCCTTCCCTTCCCTTCCCTTCCCTCCTCTTCCCTCTTCCCTCTTCCCTCTTCCCTCTTCCCTCTTCCCTCTTCCCTCTTCCCTCTTCCCTCTTCCCTGTCTTGGGCAAGTCACAGATGTGATTCCTCTCACATGGCCTTAGATGCATGTTGTGTCGATGTCTGTACAGAATCGAGTCACCCATGACTCCCTTTACAGTCAGTAGAGAGAAGCAGGGACTTTTAGGTTACTATTCATCTGACTTATCTCAGACATTGACTTCCCAGGAAGGTGAATCGCATCCCGGGAGTGTCTCCCCCTTGGTTACAAGGAGAGTCCAGGTGACTCAAACCATAGGACCCTTTTGGTCAGACTATTCCTTATCTATGCCTCTATTTCCCATCTTTTATATAGGTGCACCTTCCCCACTGTGTCAATGTCATCATCCTGCTCTACTCGGCTCTCATCAGGCCACATCTTGAATACTGAGTTAGATTTGATCCCCACTATACAAAAAGGATGTGGATGGGCTGGAGAGTCCAGAGAAGGGCCACAGAGATTACCCAAGGAGTGGGCAGTGTGTGAGAGAAGGCTGAGAGCTGGGACTGTTCAGCCTGGAGAAAAGAAAGAAGTCTCTGAAGAGACCTTATCCCATGTTCCGGTAGTTAATGGGTGGCTACAAAGAAGACGGGAAGATGGAGACTCCCTTTTGACAAGGAGACCCATGGAACAGACGGGGGGTGCTGGGTACAAGTTACTCCTGGGGAGATTCTGATCAGAAACAAGAGGAAATTTTTTCCCAATGAGAACAACCAGCCACTGGAATAATCTCCCCAGGGAAGTGGTGACTCCCCAATGCTGGACACTTAGATTGGGCTGGAGAGGGTGCTGAGCCATCTAGCACAGTCTGGGTCATGCTTTGCCTGGAAAGCTTGGACCAGATGATCCCTGAGGTCCCTTCCAACCTTTGATTCTATGATTCACTGTGGTCAGTCAGTTGAGGTACACATTATTTGAATGCAAGGAGTGACCTACAATTGACAACTGCTGTTTTCCACTCTTAAGGCCCTGGGGTGTTTAGAAGTGGTGTGTAATGTGCTAGGTACTGTTATTTATTAGTAAATCTGTGGTAACTCTTAAGAAGTTGGAAGGATGAAATACGAAGCCATAGCAACATATGTCTGTGAGGTCCCAGTGGTATCTGAACTCTGATTTACACCTTAATTATTTCAAATAGAGATGGAGAGAGATTTTTCTTGTTTCCTTCAATAAACATGCTGTTACTTTTCCCCAGGGAACCTGTTTTTCTGTCCTTGCAATTTTTGAGCTGCAGATAGAGAAATTAAGACAAAGGATTGGGTATTGGACTATATGCAGTGCATTACTGATGATCTATTTCCCGCGGTGTTTTCCAGAACAATTTTCTAGGCTGTATTTAAACCATTTAAGGTGTTCCTGCCCATGGCAGGGGGTTGGAACTAGATGATCTAAGGTCCCTTACAACCCAAACCATTAAGTTACGATTCTAAGACTAAGGTGTGTTAAGGCTCAATAATACTGTCGATACTGGCTAAATTTCTCTGTCAGGCTAACAGATAGAGTCAGAAACCTGCCTAACTGCAAGGCAATCTACATCAGGAGCTTTTAAACCATTTCCTACTAATACTGATCCAGGGCGTGGTGGTGGTGATGGGGAAATCTTGTCCTTTTTCTGTTCTCAGCAAAAGCACACCTTGTCATGACACTGGAAAGGTGAAGCCAGCACAGGCTAACTCCAATGCAGAGGAGAGTTGCTGCTTGTGAAGTGCTGACTTCAGACTAAACCGATGACAAATCAGTAAAGGTTTAACAGGCATCTGCTTGTAAAGTGCTCAGGTAAAGGATTAGAAGAAGGAAGATGTTGAGATATTGCTCAATCACTCCCTGGGAATTTCCCTTCACATGGCATTAGATTCATGACTAAGACTTCTTTTCTGACTTGTCTGCGCTGCAATGAAGTAACTGAAAACAACTTTGACTGTGTGGGGCAATAATTGTTTGCACCAGGGCTTTTTTTTTTTTCTTCCTTAGAATATGAAGATGAGCAGATTATGAATGGAAAAAAAAAAAAAGAATTATGTAAGTAAAAAAAAGTACAAATACTCTCAAAATATCCCCAGGCTCAGAATTGTTATCTATTCCTGTCGAATAGTTGGAGAGGGTAAGAAAACCACTTAACACATCTGCAGTGTGTCCTGACTCCTATTAGCAATACCTTCTTCTGTTACTCAGGGAGGGAATCTTGATTTCTTCCAAGGGATCTTGATTTCTTCCAGTGAACTTCAGACCAAAGGACCTCAGGAGTCTGATGTCCTTTGCTCCAGCCCCATATGCAACAAGAATATGCCTCCACTATTTATAGAATCATAGAACAATTAGGGTTAGAAAGGACCTTAAGATCATCCAGTTCCAATCCCAGTTTTTCTATGTACTGTAGTTTATCTGCCGTAACACACATACTTTCAGTATTTCTGAAGACATTTCTGCACCCCAATAGCTTATGTAATTGGGAATTCCTCATTGACAATTTAGAGTTTATTTTCCCCTAAATGTCTGTTTTGTTTAGGTCGTGGTAGTGTCTGAAGGCTTCATCTATGATGATCTATGATGAAGGCTTTGCTATGTGAGATGTTCTACAAACAGGGAGTAAATAGTGGACAGGGCTGTGAGCAACTTGGTGTAGTGGAAGGTGCCCTTGCATACGGCAGAGAGGTTGGAACTAGATGGGTTTTAAGGTTTCTTCTAATCCAAACCATTTTATGATTCTATAATGATGATAAACAGGCATATCTGACACAGTGGTTAAAAATGGTGGGCAAAAGGGATATTCTTCTGTATATTGTGTGGAACTGAAGTACAGAGCAAAATCTTACAAGAAGGACATAGCCAGGAACTGAACCACATCTTCCAGATCTGTGTATAATGATTTGCTTTGAAGTCTAGGACATAGAATACCTACCACATCACTTATAGGTGGGATTTGAACTTTTAGATCCAAACCAAAACAGATAGGGGAACTATAACTTGAAAAGAGGCCTGAGGTGAGAAAACTGTATTGGATTTGGTTATGAGCTGAAAGAAAGAGAAGCCTGTACTGGTATGCAAAGTTGGGAGAGATGGTTAAAGTTACTTAAAACAGTTTCATCAGTGGCAAGAAATCCTTGTTTTCTGCTTGTCAGAATGAAATCAAAGAAAGTTGGAATAACTGAAGAACCAAGATGTTGAGAACATTGCACCTGTGAGGATGCAGGGGCCATAACACGAATGAGTGTAACAGAAAGAATGTGCAAAATGTCCTACTACCTAGATGGAAAAACTCAGAGAAACTTTGAAGCTGAAGAAGACACTATGGGAAGATGATGGTATCTTGATCATAGAATCATAGAATAGTCAGGGTTGGAAAGGACCTTAAGATCATCCAGTTCCAACCCCCCTGCCATGGGCAGGGACACCTCCCACTAAATATATCTTCCAGGCTTCCAGGTCATCCTGACCTCATCCTTTTTACAGCCTTAAAAATCTTTTGCGTTTAACAGAATAAATGTGGTTTATGTCTTTTGGCCACAGTCCTGGGTTGGTGATGTGTGATCTTGGTTTTTTGCTTGCAGAACCTCAAAGCAAGGTAGCCAGGTGGGTTGTGCTCACCATCATGCACTGGGTACCATGCTCTATCTCCTAGGTGCATTTAGGACATCTCCTTGAGTGTCTGTAAAGGATGGATGACAAGGATTTCTCTTCAGTTTTTCCCCAGGTTTTTGGAGATTTGCCGGTGCTAAATTCCATATTTATGCATTTTCTTGCTCCTTCTGCTCCTGTGATGATGCTGCCTCAAGGAGAACAGAGAACAGGTTGTAGGCATCTCCCTTCTTTCAGGCTCGAGCAAGAGGTATCAGACCACACAATGAGCAGCCTCTTACATCGGCCTCAGTCCCTTAATGGAAATAAATAGCATCCTAATATGTGGAAATTAACAACATGTGTCCCATGCTAGTGCTTACTCAGCCATTCCCAATATGGTTTTCTAATCCAGGTTCACTGAAGGGACAAATATTACTTGTTTCATACTCACAGACAATATTCTGAGTAATGTACCTGTTTGACAACTTAGCTCAGCAGGGGTGCAAGCCGTCATCGGGAAGAGAAAGTGCAAATAGAGTCTGAGCTGTGACCTCTTCCACAAAATGTGCAACCAGCTGGAAACATCTCATCTTGCCTTACTTTAATGTATGTACTGGGTATGGCTGGGATGAGGAGGTCTCCAGTCTGTGGCTACAAATGCCAGCCCCTAGCCAGGGCTACAATACAAGGTTTTACTCCAGTTGACAGGGTTCCTCCGACGCTCATACAAATCCCTTTAACACAACTGTTACAAACAAAAAATGGTTGCCATGGAGCTGAAGTTGCCAACTTCTCCTATTTTGCTGCCATTTCACTGCTGGACCTCTAAATAACAGATCACCCATTTGGCAACCACCTCTATGCTAGTTAGTTGGTCAGATCCCTGTGTGGTTTTCTATTATTGATGAATTTCTTTAATTGATTTTAAATGTCTGCTCCTATGGAAATAAGAATATTTGCCATGAGATGGTGATAAATGATGTGTCAAGAGAAATATGAATGATAAATTGAGATCCTGCACTACCTGGGGCTCCAGTTCACTCAAACTCAGACACTGTCACTGGAACAAGAGCTGGAAAACCAAGCACTTGGTGAGTGTCCTAATAGCTCACCTTCTTTCCTGATTTGTTTTGCATCAACTTGTTTGCTGCATGATACTAAATATTAACTTTTTCATGTATCAGTGAGATAAATCTGTGGTGGTGCTATGTTCAGACAATAAACTTCGAGTTCTTAGTTGCTATTCTGAGTGCTTCATAGACCTCAGTAGGTCCATTAGACAAAGAAATGGACTCAGAGCCAGCAGTAAGAAACATGACAGTGAAATACAAGTATTTGGCTCAAAACCACAGGAATAAGCATCTGGGTTGGTATGTCTGTTATTAGTTAGTCACCACTTGAGCAGACCCCCACAAGTGTTTTCTCATTGAAGTCACCAAAACACAGAGTACGTGCTCAGTGTTTCAGATAAAGTAAAGCAGAGGCACATGTTAAATCCCCTCCACTTCAAATGGAAGCCAAGCTCTTTGCTTACTAAAAATGGACTCTTCAGACAGGATGTGCTATACAAGCTCTGGAACAAATGAGCAGAAAGTGCATAAAATATTCCCTCCTGGCTCGAGCTTCTCATTGAAAATCCCAATGAAGGCATCACCCACAGCCCAGGTTTGAGAGGTCACATTTCTAATTGTGCTGGAGAAAAGCCATTTCCTCCGGGGCATCCTCTGGGGACCATCCAGCACATCCTATACACAATGGCAAGGCTCTTCCAAGAAGTGATTTCTCCGGTTATAACACCCTTTGGAGAAAGGCAGTGCCCTCTCACCCTGACCAAGCATTCATATCTTTGCACAGCTCCCAGTAACATTCCAGAAGCTACCCACAGCATAAGCCAAATATTTATCCAGCGGTCTGAAGTTTGAAATCTAGAGGATCATAAAGGCATGATGTTGTACAGGCCTTTCCAAATTCCCATTAAGCCGGCTCTGTAGACCACAGAGATGATGTGCATTCACTCTGTAACACATTCAAGTTACCACTCTGAACGCAAGAAAAACATGATGCGCAAGTGAATAAGCATATGTGGTAATCTTCTGGGAAAGAGATGTACAGCTCTGAGAAGGATCCCATGTCCACAGTGAGACCAGATGCTGAAAGATGTAATTTCTGAGTCCAAACGCTCAGACAGATTTGGGATCTTCTCAGTTCTTCTGCCAAGATGGGCCAAAGAGCCAGTCTGTGAGCTGCAGGATCCTGGAAATTTAAGCCATCTTGGACACTGGGTGTCCAGCCTGGGGTTGAAAATGGCTTGAATGGATGTGCTTATGTCATAGAGAGCTTCTGGGACATACAACTGGATGTCAATACGCTTTTAAAACTCTATCTATCTTGTCCCATACCTTTTCTGTATGCCGGAGACAGGGGATTCCAATGTAACTGTATAGTTTGTCTATCTCCTTGAATCATTCTCAGTCCTTCCTTCCTGATCATCCACACTAACATGAAGCTAATTTTAACTTGGGCCAACTCTACAGCTTCACTCCACATTGTCCTCCAGGAAGCCTTGCACCCACAGTCATCTCCAGGATACCCCCACGTGAACCCAAAGACAGACACATGTCCTTATCACCACAGCAACACAGAACTGGTGAGTTCAAGCACTTTTTCTGAGAAGACATAAGCACAAAATGCATATATACAGTGCCAAGAGCTACACATTGGAAATACAGGAATAGGGTGCCCCAAGGCCCCTGCCCTGAGGCCAGAGCTCTGGCTTTGGGGCAAATACCTTTAGTAAAGTAGCTGTGCCTTTTGATACCTGCCAAGGGCTTTAGAGGTCAGGCAAATGCTCTTCTTGATCTGGATACCCACTTTCAAAGGCAACCTGTTGACATCATATTTGTATGACTCCGGGTCTTGCTTCTCAAGTGTCTGTCGATGGAAGCTAAAAACGTGTCTAGTCCTTATCCCTGGAGTGAGACCTTTCAGGGTGAAAGCACACAGTAAAAGCTTCCAGGGGGTATATCAGAGCCAGTAGTGAAAAGGCAGACAGATTGGACAAGGCCAGGTTGGATGGGGCCTGAGCAACCTGGTCTAGTGGCAGGGGTTTGGAACTGGATGAGTTTTAAGGTCCCTCCCAACCCAAACCATTCTATGAGTCTACTGTGGTCCACAGAGCAGAAACTGCAGCAGGTTTCATAAAGTGCTGACATTTGAGTGCTCAGTTCGAACTGTGTATTTCTAACTGAATAATGGCAGTAGGAAGGAAGATGAGGATAGGAATGTCTCTCTAGGAACACAGAACGTTTCTTGGCTGCTTGCACACTGCACTCTTTCGAGATCTGTTTATTTTTTGATGCTGCCATGGAATCCTTCTGCAGACAAGATGCTTGAGATAAGCTCATCCCAAGACCTATGTGTCAAGGCAGCTGCAAAGCAGATATTTTCCTGTCTTGGGAGGGCATGGTGAAAAAAACCCTTTGCCATGAGTTATGCTCTTACCCAGAAGAGAAAGGAATGCGTGGAATGATTTAGCTGAGCTGTGTATAGCCCAAGGCTGTGTGCCAAGAGGCAACGGAAGATAGTCAGATCCCTTTTATAGCTTAGCCCCACCCGGCTGGAAAGACACAGAGCAAAGTGGCTGAAATAGCACAGACGGAAAATGTCAGGAGTTGGAGAGCAAGAACAGGGAGCAGGGACTGCATCTGAAACCGAGGAGGTTTGCTCCCAGGAGAAGACAAAAGGCACTCTGAGTTCCCACAGCAAACAGGTTTGGGCAAGTAGGATGCAGGCTGGGAGTCCCTGAGACAGGAGCTTGCAAGGGCATGAAGCAGCAGCAGTTCATGCTTTGTGCTTCAAAGTCTCTGCTTCTGCAGAGACGTGAGGGCGTGGGAGATGTGGAGAATATCAGATGTGCCCACTGGTAGCTGATCTTTACCTGTAGTTAGTTTAACTCCTGGGGGAAGGAGGGAATTCAGAGAGCGCCTGGTGGGAAGTTACAGAAAAGGGTATCACGATGCTTGCTCCTGGTGGGGAGGCAGCAAGTGCAACATTGAATGTGATGACAGACACCAGGGCAGTGACAAAATGTTGTGTAATGTCTGTAGGCATGACAGAAGGTGTTTAGATTAAACACCAAGTACCAAAGTCTGTGTAAGGATGCAGTACCTAAAGGCATGGGGTAGTGAGCAGCATGTAAAGTCCAGATTCCAGTGTTGAACCCCCATCAAGACAGAGGTGTTCATTTCAATGGCCATAACGTTTAGGTTATTCAGATCTCTGTTGCTCCCTGTTTTGCTTGAAGTTCTTCCTAGCTACCAACTTCCCATGGCCAACCCTGCTTAATTTAGGGTTCTGCTGGTTCCTAGTCAGCAACAGCTCTCCAGCCATCCGACAGCCCTTTGGTGCCCAGGTTGCTGTGTTTCTGGACCACTTACCTCTTCTGCACACAGTGGAGACATGTAGTGTGAAGGACCAGCACAATCACAGTTTTATCACGGAAGCCCCTGAAGTACTGACTCATTCCTCATATCCCAGAAAACTGCTGTAATCTAATGGCATAAACCCTTGCTTGGATAAAATCCCCAGTACCATCATTTAACTGAATAGATTTATTACTGTACTTAAAATTCCTATCTTTGTAATTAATGAACACCCAAAGAAGATATTATACAGAGGCTTAGAACAGGAAAGGCTTTAAGGACCACGAATCTGCTTTTTGTTCATTGCCATATGCATTTGAAAGGGGCTATTTCTTTTTTTCCTTATGATCAGGAACAAATTAGGTATGAAAAATACAGTAGAGTTCATGGAAAGGGAGAGCAGATAACACAACAAATGCATTCGTGCGGTTTTAGCACTAGAATGAACCTCAAAGTATCAGATTTTGCTCCCAGCTCTGCCACAGAATAGTCTCTGATCTTGGCTAAGACACTTTGCCAGATCTGGAATAAATTCATTAGTAATTGTCTGTTATTGTTGTGGTGGTCACAGCAGACAGAGCTGCTGCTCAACCACTGTCTAGACCTGAGGATGCTACTTTTCTGCTAGATGGCACCAACATGTTAATATCTTCTGCAGCCAAAAATCTGATTAGACTTGATGCCAATGCCCTAAAGAGGAGTCTTAGGTTGGTTCCTTCTGCCTCCTGATCCTGCAGAAAAGCTCTGAGCCTGAATGGAATCCATCCTGCGTAGGAGACAGCCAGGTGATGATGTGAATATTTGCACAGGTCCTTCTTCACACAGGTGACCAAGGATCTCATTCTTGTTACAGTGGATATAAAGAAGAGATCTAACTTCTATCACCCACATATCCAAGGCTTCTATCACTCTTCCCTAGGACACAAGCAGCCAAGATCCCTACTATCATGGGATGGGAAATGTACTTGAACAGAAATATTGGGCAATAGAATCTAGCAGCAAGGATAGAAAAGCTAGTGCTGAACAAGAAGGAGGGTCCTGTCTTGGTTAGATGCGCTCAAGACTTGCTCCCTGTTTCCAACCTGGCTAGTGGAGGAAGGTCTCTGTTCTTCCGCACTGGGAGATCTCTTCTCTAGGAGAACAGAAGGTCTGCACCCCGCAGACCTGAGGATCTCATTATGTGGCAAGGGGTAAAAAAAGCTATACTCTACAACAGCTCTGGGGCAACAAGAGGGATGTGGAGCTGTTGGAGCGAGGCCAGAGGAGGCCATGGAGCTGCTGCGAGGGCTGGAGCAGCTCTGCTCTGGAGCCAGGCTGAGAGAGCTGGGCTGGGGCAGCCTGGAGAAGAGAAGGCTCCTGAAGGGGAGACCTCAGAGCAGCTCCAGTGCCTAAAGGGGCTGCAGGAAAGCTGCAGAGGGGCTCTTCATCAGGGAGTGTAGTGATGGGGGGGGTAACAGTTTTAAGGTGGAAAAGGGTAGATTCAGATTGTATATAAGGAAGAAACTCGTGATGATAAGGGAGGTGAGACACTGTAAGAGGTTGCCCAGAGAAGCTGTGGTTGCCACAGCTGGCCCTCTTCAAGGCCAGTTTGGACACAGGGACTTGGAGCAAGCTGCTCTAGTGGAAGGTGTCCCTGCCCATGGCATGGGGTTGGAACTGGACGAGCTTTAAGGTCCATGCCAACCCAAACCAGGACAGGATTCTATGATTCTAAGATACTTCCAGGAATCTGTATGTGAGTGTTACTAGCCCTGAAAGAGCTGTGTGTCAGAGCAATCAGAGGTGCTCTGTGAAGAGTTTAACGGGGTGACTCCCATGTTTGTCATCTCTCCCATTCAGATTTTCAAGGAGCATTGAGGGCGATCTAGATGTAAGTTTTGGGTCTTCATTTGCTTTGAAGACCTATGCAGATCCTTTCCCTGTGTCTCAGGATCTGCAGCGAGCAGCGGGAGGAGGGTTTTCTTCCTACCAGCAACTTTCACACACACCATGATGAGTATTTCTGGGGAGCCGTCACTGACATTCCCGGACCACAGAAAAATATGATCATTTGGCAGCTCCGGAGATGACTGTGAGATATAAAAGGAGAAAGGGTGGGGTTGGGGGAGATCCCAGAGGACAGACAGTAGCCTGTTCCCACACAAGGCTGGAGGGTGTGATGCCGATCCCAGCTGCTCGCTCAGGGTAAACCAAGGGCATGTTAACAGAAGTCAGTGACATGAATTAAACGGGGTGGTTGGAACGAGAGCCATTTCCAGAGATGGCATCAGTCGCAGATGGAGTCCTAATGGGACCAGTATGTTGAGAACTTCGTAGACTGCAAATCCCATGCCAGTGATCCAAGGGCTGGGGTAGAGCACAAAAATCCACCAAAATCATAAGCTGAAGCATTAGTCCTCTGTAGAAATGAAAGCTGACAAGGCAGCAGCTGCCTTGGTCGGAGCTGTTTCTTATTTGAATGGCCCCATATAGAGAAAGTTTGAATCAGAAATGCAATGAAGCCAAGAGGGAATGAGACATGAAGCCACCAAAAGGGATAAAAGCGAGAACATTTCAATATGTAAACAACCAGAAATCTCCAGGGTAGCAGGGGTGAATATTAACTTAGAGCAAGAGGACAATGACACAGAGTGAGAAGGTTTGAAGCAGGATTAGTTTCATGGTCTGCTCCAGGTTTTTCATGCAAGTGGATTAGGAGGTCAATAAATCGGCATTTCCTGACTGAATCCTCATTGTTCAGCCACTCCTGGTTTTAGTTTAGTGTAGAATTGGTATTAATTACTTGCAGAGCGTCACAAGATGTATCATAGAGCTGCAGACAGCAAGGAATGGGATCAAAACTTGGGAAACTGGGACCAAACTCCTTCCTGCATTGTCCCATCTTATGAGGCTTTTGGCCAGACTGCTTAACTGGATCTGGGACTTTGCTCCTCTACAACAGAGATGAAAATCTGCCCTGGCCTGTCTTGTTTGCTAAGAGATGAGCTCTTCATGTCAACATTACTGGGTTCCCTCAGCTCCTCAACCTTCCTGGGAAGCGGTGGAGTTTGCAAGGCCTAAACGTGCTGAAAGAAAGCAGAGATTTGGGTCACTGAGCAGATGATTATGCTGGGTTGGAGCTGGCCAGAGACCTTTCCAAGCTGCTTTAGAGGCATGTAAGGGCAGAAGAGTGACTGCGCTGAGTCCAGATCAGGTCTGTAGCTTTCCACCATCCCTCCTGGGGTGGAAGCTTAGGAAAGGAGCATACAAACTACTCCAGAGGGCAGTGATACTGCCCCAATACCTCCTCCGTGCCCACAGAGCTGTGGCTTAGTGACTTGCCAAGCCACAGATTGTACATTTAAATTGGGACCTTCTGAGGAAGAAGAGGCTGAAAAGCCATTTAGGAACAGCTGAAGGACCTGGGGGGTTCAGTCTGGAGAAGAGAAGGCTCAGGGGGAAGCCGATGGCTCCCTGCAACTGCCTGAGAGGAGGATGGAGCCAGGAGGGGGCTGTGCTCTGCTCCCAAGGAACAAGGGATGGGCCAAGAGGAACCGGCCTCAAGCTGCACCAGGGCAGGTTTAGATGGAGCTGAGGAACAATTCCTGCCCCAAAGGGTGCTCAGCATTGGAAGAGGCTGCCCAGGGCACCAGCAGAGTGACAGTGACAGAGTCACTGTCACTGCAAGTGGGGACACCATGGAGACGAGGCCCTCAGTGCCATGGGTCAGTGGTGGCCTTGGCAGTGCTGGGCAATGGTTGGACGGGATGAGCTTAAAGGGCTTTTCCAATCCAGCTGATCCCATGATTCTGTGATTCTATGATGAACATTTCTTCCCTTTGCTACACAACTGCCTTGGGATCTGTATAAATGTCTAGTATTCATAGCACCTGCTGACGAGTTCCATAGCTGAACTCTAGACTTCATGAAAAATCAGAATCTCAAGGGGTTTTGCTAAGCCTAATGCCCAATGACATCACTGGATAACCCCAATACTGCCATTATTAGAAAAAATGAACTATTATTCTCTATGCCATGGTCTATCTTTTTGTAGAGATATTTGTGTCCCTCTTGTATCATCCTTTATGAGGCTGAAGACTCATATTCTTTTTATATGCTTCTTATAAAAAACATTTGTCACTGCAATCCTTTGAAAACATTTCTAATTCTGCTATATCCTAATTGAGGAGTAAAAATCAGAGGGCATAAGAGCTTTCAAAGCTTGGGTAACCTGTGGTTTCTTTACTGACATCATCCTGTACTTTTCTATCCCTTCCCTTGTAATGGTTTACCCATAATAGCCTTTCCTAAATGTTTTTTAACCACAACTGAATATTCCATTTCTTAGAACTCACTCTTATGACACCAACGTTTCTTTACTGAGTGCTAAAGGGTGGTTCAGAGACATTCTGTTTGTAGGAAAAAGGGTTGTTTATGTTAATCTGCTCAACGTGGCATTTATCACCTTTGACTTTTATCACTCCACTGCTCTTTCTACAACTTTTCACAGTTACTTTTCTCTTTAGGATTCCTAATAACTGAGTGTACTTTACATAGAATCATAGAATGGTCAGGGTTGGAAAGGACCTTAAGATCATTCAGTTCCAACCCCCTGCCATGAGCAGGGACACCTCACACAATACCATGTCACCCAAGGCTCTGTCCAACCTGGCCTTGAGCACCGCCAGCGATGGAGCATTCAGGACTTCCCTGGGGAACCCATTCCAGTGCCTCACCACCCTTAGAGTAAAGAACTTCTTCCTCATATCCAATCTAAACTTCCCCTGTTTCAGTTTGAACCCGTTACCCCTTGTCCTATTGCTACAGTCCCTAATGAAGAGTTCCTCCCCAGCATCCCTACAGGCCCCCTTTAGACACTGGAAGGCTGCTCTGAGGTCTCCGTGCAGCTTCTCTTCTCCAGGCTCAACAGCCCCAACTTTCTCTGCTTGTCTTCATATGAGAGGTGCTCCAGTCCCTGATTATCCTTGTGGCCCTCCTCTGGACTTGTTCCAACACATACAATATGCCCTTACTTTTCACTCCTTTTTAAGATGATTTATGGATGTACTGCATGGTACTGACTTTATTCCAGATCCCGTGGATATATCCCTTGGGGATATACCTCCACTGTCAAAACAAGTAATTTATTTCTACTCCTCAAGAGATATCAAACCCTGAGACTTCTCTTATTTCATGAACTACTTCATCTGAAACTAGTGTCAAACTAAACGTTTGTGTGAATTAAAACCTTTTCTTTCCCATCTTCTCTTGGCAGTTGGAACTGGATGATCTTAAGGTCCTTTCCTACCCAAACCGTTCCGTGATTCTATGATTCTTAAGAAAAGACCCCAAGAAAAAAAGTCATTTCTTATGGTCTTTCTGTTTGAGCAGAAAATCTCATTAGACCCAGTGTAACCATTGTGGAAGTTATGTATAATTATGGGAGTTGTGTATGATTTTAGATACACATGGGCAAGCATTCAGTTGAATGCAATCTTCACATCTTTGTTGGTGCCATGAAGAGTCTTTTCAGGTCTTCCATTGATGCAGCTGTGTTTGGCCATTTCTGTGGTCAAGTACATATTGATGGGAAACAATACTCTGATACCAGGCTACTCATGGATTTCTACATGTGTGCAGTACCAGACAACACTGTTTGGGGTTTGTTTTTTTTTGGCCTAGTGTAGCAGCTGTATGAACAAATCATAGCAGTCTTGTGACCCTTTCAAAGCAACCATCGCCACACTGGCCAAAACTCAGACCTTGCTCTGCTCTTCCAGGCTTTCCTATGCCTCTGTCTTGCTACCACATCCAAAACTGGGGAGCTACTACTTGTCTATCTCTCTTTACAGCACAAGGGGGAAAGAGGGTCTGGAGATGGAGCTGTGGTCCTTCTCAATACCTCTGTTTGGCACTGCCTCAGCTCTGCAAAGCTGCTTCCCTGCCCAGCAGTCTCAGAGCTGAGCAGAGCTAACCAGCATCTGGGAATACTTCTCCTGGAAGGGAAAATCAGTGTTCCGCATGTCTTCCCTGGGAGTGGCAGACCTCTGGTTTAGTCCAGGCTTCTGCTTTGTACTTCCTGCTCATTGGGCTGTAAAGAGTCGTCCTTCCATGATGCAGGTTGAGCAATGCAGGGGGGTAAGATCCATACGTACCTGCAGCACCCCAAACCTTCACTGTTTCCACTGAAAAGTCCTCAAAATCGTTCTACATTTTCAGCAGCATGAACAGGGGTGACTTCACCCTGCTGGTGCCAGCACTGAGGCTGCTCCATCTTCCTCCACTTCTACAGCGTATGGGCACCCAAATGAAAACACTAGAGTATCTGAATTTCTTGACTTCTACATTATCCTTCTGAAAGTGTGTAAAACGGAGGTTCATGCCAAGCTATGTATCTGCTCCTCTTGTAGTCAGTATCCTTGTAGGCCTTTAGAATTCACTTCATTTACTTCTTTTGAAGTTCAAAAGAAAAAATTGCTTCTTCCCCCCCCACCCCATAGAATTGTTGCTCTTCTTTTTGTCAAGTACTGAATTCATCCTTATGGGCATGGTTAAACCGTTGGATAGTGCCTTTCTTTACCAACTACTTAAGGATGTATTCAAGATGTTACCTAAAGTGGTTGAAAGACCTGGACAGACGAATGCTGTCAGGCAAAAGACTTCTGTCCAGGCAAAGATTTGACTGTGTGCTCGGATACAATACTTAGCTGAATGTAAAATGTTGGGAGGCAGTTGCTCACTGTGTCTGGTCATAGCCGGTATATGGCCAGAAGTCTATGGCGCACTGCCTCCTGGTGTTGTATTGTATCATCTGATTGGGCTCCATGATCTTAAAGGTCTTTTCCAACCTAAGTTATTCAATTTTCCATCTGCCTTTGAAGTCTCCTATTGAATTCAAGCTTTCTCTTCTGTGTTAGAGGACAATTAATTCCTGGCTGCAGAATCAGCTTTATTCTTCATGGACAAGTCGAACACAATTTCAAGCCCTGTCTTTGTACAGTGATGCACACAACATAGATGAGGAATTGTGCTGAACTTACTGAACTTACTCAACTCACTGAACTTACTGTCTCTACATGCCAGTCTGTAAAGTACCCTTCCAGAGTTTTCATTTCCAGTCATCTTTGTGTAATGGACAATGAAACAGGCACTGGAATTATTTATACCATGCTCATGAAATCTTTCTACAAGAGGCACCGAATTCTGAAGTAGCAGCAGATGAATATAGGAAAATTAAGATGTATTGAAGGATATTATATCAGAGCCAAGGGCAGTAGGCAAGATACTGGAAGGCCCACAATTTTCATTAATAGATCTGCAGTCTTCAAATGTGAAATTAATCCAAGATTAGATAAAGTTATTCAAACTGGAAAAAACCTGAGTGTTACAGGGGCTTTATTTGGCTGGGATTAGCAGGCACTTTAAAAAGAGTACAATATCTCTGTAGTCATCAGTGTTTCTGGGTCTACAGTTTCAAGAAAGAAAAGAAGGTGAATTTGGTGGGTAAGTGGATAAATCCAATCCAGGCTTTTTGGCAGTTTCCCTTAGTACAAATCCCAGTTTATGTGATACCTGACAGTCCCTCTATTGCATTTTCCTGCCTCTGGCAGTGGTCAGGATCGATGCTTGGAGAAAGGGAGCATAAAGGATTTCTTCCCCACCAAACTCTTCTGGCAACATCTGGCTTGGCAAGCAGATGAGCAGGTACTGGGACTAGGGCAATTCCACGGTTGTAACAAACCTAAACAGAGGCACAGCACCTTTTAATCATCCTTTCTGCCTTGGCTGGGACTTAATCTGCCTTTTCTTCACATTCATCAGAAGAAATCTCATTCCCTTTATGACCACTATGAACCACAGCCCCTCCATGCGAATCACAAAGAAAGCTCCTGACAGCAGGCAAGAGCCTGATAATTTCTTAATTACATCTCTGGGCAGAGTTGAATTATAACCGTTTCCTAAGTGTGGAAATAAACACTTTGTGTGGGTTGCTCCAGTGGTTATGCACCTCCTCCCATGTCCTGGCTTACAGGCCAAGAAAATCGCCTCCGTTTTAGGTAGTAGTATAACAGAAAAAGCATCTTGTTTTAGTCCTCCTAAACGTGAAACCTTCCTAAAAGTCTCAGAAAAACAAACAAGAAGGAAAAAAGAAACCCGAATCAGCCATTCAAAACTATTCCTCTGTCTCTTCTTATGCATATGATGCTGGATGTTGGAGAGGTAGTCTTCATCAGGGAATGCAGTGGTAGGACAAGGGGTGATGGGATCAAACTGAAACAGGGGAAGTTCAGGTTAGACAGAAGGAAGAAGTTCTTTACTGTGAGGATGTTGAGGTGCTGGCACAGGGTGCCCAGAGAAGTGGTAAATTCTCCATCTCTGTCAGTGTTCAAGTCCGGGTTGGACGGGGCTTTGGGTGACATGGTCTAAAGTGAGGTGTCCTGGCCTATAGCAGGGGGTTGGAACTGGATGATCTGAAGGTCCTTTCCAAACCAAACCACTCTATGATTCTATGTTTCTTTGTGGAACAGCTGGGAGCAGCTTGTTGGAAGACACCAACCCATTCTCCTTTGCAGAAAGTGAATAACAGCCAAAAACAAGAGTGCTTCTGATGTTATCCACCATGTAAATAGACAGCTAACAAGAGAAACACTAGAAAAGAAAGCCGCTCCCTGCTCTGTTCATCATAGAAACTCTCATTACCTAAATGGAGCTTGTACAGCTCATTATAGGTACCTTGGTAGGCTAATTTATTACTATTCCTTTCCTAGCAAAAGGGCCCAAATAAAAAAAAAATATTTTGGGGTTTGTCCTGAAGCATATATCCAGGGATCCAGGGCGATTTATCATTCCCATTCTCTATCCAGTGTGTATTATATGGATAGCCCACTTCCAGTTGAGTTTTGGAGCAATAACCTTTATTAACCATAGTCACAGGAACTGCTCCATCAACATGAAGCTTGACTTGAATCACCTTGAAACACACAATTCAAGTCCCATCAGGGGTCTGATAATGCTTTCCTGCATGAGGGCTACTCTTTGAACTTTGTGGGGTGCCAGTTACCCCAGAGCAGTGGGGTGGGCTGTGCTAGGACATGGGGAGAACTGACCCCCCTACCCCTTATTGTTATAGGTCTTCCCAGGAGCCCCAGCAAATACCAGGGCATGACTGCTCTCATCCTGATATGAAGTCCAACAGACAGCTGGATTATATGGGATGTACAAGCCAAAGAAGGCAAAGCTCTGGCTGTGGGAGGGCTGTCTCAGTGTAGCTGGAAGTGATATCAGAGGTGAAGAACATAAAACAGCCCCAAATCTGCCTTCTGAATGACTAATTGGGATGTCTTGAGTGAACATCAGATGGTTTCTCATCTACAGCCAGACTCTGCTGTCACATTCCACTGATGTTAAAAGTTACTAGTGTGATAATCCCTTCTCCAGGGGAGAAATGGTTTGCAGTGTAAAAGGGACATCTCAAACTCTTTGAAAACCTAGGATTTCTATAACCACTAGGAATGATAAAGCCCAGTTTCCTACTGGTTCTTTATTGATTGCCTTCAGTGACTGAAAAGCCTTGAGCTCTCACTTATATGATGAAAAGCTAGATGAACTTAGGGTTCTTTCCAACCCTAACTATTCTATGATTCTATATTTTATTGCTGTGGGGTAATTTATAATGTTTCTCTCTTATTCTCTCCTTCTATGTGTGTTCTAGGATGAGCATTTGTAGAGTCCCTCTCCTGCCCAGCTGATAGGAATGTGACACAGCTGAGACATGGGATAGACACAAACACACACAATTCACAAAACCCTTCTTTTGGGGGATTATACATAGACTTACGGTGTACACCCAAATACAAAGGAATCAGAGAAAGATAATAATTTCCAATGCTTTGTGGCAAGTCGGGACCTTTGAGGTAATCTTGTCTGGGTTGCACAACTCAGGCCAAACAACTGCTCTAAATGGCTTCTGCGTAAAGCCCTTATCTTCCTCTTTTTTTCCTGCTAATAGGCATCATCTTCTGTAGGAAACAGTAAATTGGGATTTGAGAGATCAGCATTCAGTATCTAATCTCCCTGCTTCACTTTGTGTGGCTTAATGAATTCTGTGCTTCAGTTACCTCTGGGCGAAATGTAAACAATACTTCACTATTTCATTAAGAGACTGTAGCTGTGAAGTGTTTGTAAAGTTGCTCAGATGCCACAATGGTGAGAGCCATGGAAACATCCATACAGAAATCAGAACAGTTTCTGCTGATAGCAGAGATATCGCAGAGTCTTTCTCTCTCTGTTGTTCCTGTGCTTCTAAATCCCGAAGTGTGGAGAAGATGTTGTCTCTGTCATTACACACCGAGAAAAAATTAAGCTCATCAACATCATAGTACAAAAAAGGGGAATAAATACTTCTTAGCAGCAGTGTCATTCTTCACATCTTCAAAGCGCATTACAAATATCTGCCAGGAAGCTGACTTTCCACTCTGACGTTCAGATTCTCAGGGTATTGTTTCTATTTTGGTGAGATGTTTGTTATGACAGCATGACCTTCCTGAAAGAACAGCTTCAACATTTGGGAACCCATCCCTGGCAGGACTACATCTCAAACCTCATTTTGGAGTGGCTCTTTTAAAATGTATCCAAAAGTACATATAGAGTCATAGAATCATAGAATAGTTAGGGTTAGAAAGGACATTAAGATAATCTAGTTCCAACCCCCAAATCAACAATCCTATTCTTTCTTACAAGCTGACAAGGGGTTGTCATACAGGGAACAATGAACCAAGTCTTTCTTCTCCAGTATGTAATAAGAAGTTTGGAGGGCTGCCTTCATGAACGCAGTCGTGATTTAACATCATAAGCATGGTTTTGGGGGAAGAAAGACAAAAGTTGAAATGGCAATGGAGACCCTGCCATTCGTCAAATCATAGAATGGGTGAAGGTTAAAGGGATGTTAAATCCCATCCAGTTCCAACCCCTGCCATGAGCAGGGACACCTTCCACTAGAGCAGCTTGCTCCAAGCCCTGTGTCCAACCTGGCCTTGAGCACTGCCAGGGATGGGGCAGCCACAGCTTCTCTGGGCACCCTGTGCCAGCGCCTCAGCACCCTCCCAGGGAAGAGCTTCTGCCTAAGAGCTCATCTCAGTCTCCCCTCTGGCAGTTAAAGCCATTCCCTTGTCCTGTCCCTCCATCCCTTGTCCAAAGCCCCTCTCCAGCTTTCCTGCAGCCCCTTTAGGCACTGGAGCTGCTCGGAGGTCTCCCCTTCAGGAGCCTTCTCCTCTCCAGGCTGCCCCAGCCCAGCTCTCTCAGCCTGGCTCCAGAGCAGAGCTGCTTCTATTCTCCTTTTTAGAAGTGAAGAAAGGCATACAAAGCTGTGGGTCTGCTCCTGGGACAGAGCATTGCAGGCAGAAATACGAGCTTTGGGTGAGATGCTCTGGAAGACCTGGCCCTGATCCTGGAATATAAAGGTCCTGGAGACCTCAGACAGGGAGCTGCCCGAGAAACTGAGACCCTAGAATTCATGCTTTGGACCTCCCAGCATGGCCCCTCCAAGAACATGGGAGGGAATGAGCTCTTTTTTGCTTTAAGGGAGCACCACAACATGTCCAGCGTTGGGGTTTGGGCTCTTTCCTTGGGCTCTGTGAGTTGGCATCACTGTGCAGTAGGAAGGGTCTATTTGCCAGACGACTCTTTATCAACTCAATAGTGAATGTCGTCCAGGCGACTTCAAGATGGTGTTAGGAAAATGAGCTACTGAGAAAGTCCCAATAATGGCACCAGCAGAGGGAAGAGCTGTAGCATGAGCCCAGACTTCCTCTGATGGCAAGGATCAGTTAAATAACCTCATTCTGGAGGAGACCATGATCTTCCTTTGGTTTGGGTTCTAGATTCAAGGATTCCCTTGAATTCCTTGAATTTCCTAGATTCCCTTGCTCACTGTGAAGAAAGGAGAGCTGGAGAGAAGGCAGCTTCCCAGAGACTTCAACCTTGATAATTACAGTGTGCTTTTGCTTCACTTTCCCCATCTAATCATTAAACTGCACTTTTTCTTGTGATCAAACACAGGCAAGACTTCATCTGCAGCACCGGCACTGTCATCAGCCACGTTGCGGAACAGCCTTGCCATGTCCTCCTGTCACTTTGGCACGATGGAGAGCAGCAACAAGCAGTGTAAACAGATCCGCTTGGAGAAATAAACATTAGGCTAAAGATTATTTAATGGCTGGTTTTAATTAAGTCATTTACTGACAGAGGTCAGTGGATTAAGGTCCCACCTCCCATGAAGACCTTGAGGATCATGGTCTGCAAGAGGTGTAATGCAGGGGAATTACTTTGAAGCGCAGAAGCTGTGCCAGTTTACACCCAGATATCGATCTGACCCTGTGAGTTTGCCACGTTCTTGGGTTGGAAAAAGGGTAGGACCAGGTTTTGCAAGACTAAAAAAGATCAAAGAGGTGCAGCTTCTTGGAAACAGCGGAGGAGGGAAAGGCAGTCCCTAAAGATTTCCTGCTCCTCTGTAGGAGAACTGAACAAACAGCCAAGCAGCAAAAGCAAGCAACAGGGTTCCTGGTATAACCAAGCCTCCTTTTAAACATCTTTGTCCATCTGGGATATGTATAATTGCTATCTTCCGGTTCAAGCTGCAAATAAAAGGCACTGTAAACATTTTAGAAGAGCCTGAATTCATCCTACCTAAATATAGGCAATGAGCTGTGCTTTCCACGTTACAAGCACGTCACTCTAGGCTCCCTCTATAATTAATAGAAAGTGTATGCTTTCTACACTGCTAAGCCAGAGGGATGGTAACTGAGACCTGGGCTAAGGCTGATGTTCATTGCTTATGGTTATCACTCTGTAGACCCAGCAGTTCCCATTGAGCTTACACAGCCTTGACTCTGCTCTGGACTCTGGGCTCCAAGATGTAACCCCCCCCTTCTGCTGGGCTGCACCCCCAGAGTGTGAGCAGCAGCTCAGGGAGGGGATCCTGACCCTCTGCTGCGCTCTGGGGAGACCCCCCCTGCACTCCTGATCCAGCGCTGGGGCAGCAGCACAAGAGGGACGTGGAGCTGTTGGAGCGAGGCCAGAGGAGGCCATGGAGCTGCTGCGAGGGCTGGAGCAGCTCTGCTCTGGAGCCAGGCTGAGAGAGCTGGGCTGGGGCAGCCTGGAGAAGAGAAGGCTCCTGAAGGGGAGACCTGAGAGCAGCTCCAGTGCCTAAAGGGGCTGCAGGAAAGATGGAGAGGGGTTCTTTATCAAGGAATGTAGTGATGGGATGAGAAGTAACAGTTATAAAGTGAAAGAGGGCAGATATAGATGAGATATAAAACACTGTTTAAAATGAATGAATTGGTGAGGCGCTGTCCCAGGGTGCCCAGAGAAGCTGTGGCTGCCCCATCCCTGGCAGTGCTCGAGGCCAGGTTGGACACAGGGGCTTGGAGCAAGCTGCTCTAGTGGAAGGTGTCCCTGCCTGTGGCAGGGGGTTGGAATTGGAAGAGCTTTAAGGTCCCTTCCAGCCCAATCCTTTCTATGATTCTATGTGTGTTTCCATTCAAATTGTCTAAAATAACATAGTCAGCGCTGATCCTACCAGCATAATGTGGTGATGGAATGAAACCACAAAGGTGTTGATTTCTCTGGATGGTTAATTGGTGAACTGATGGGCATTTGAAGGTGCAATTCTTGCTGAATCAGTGCTGGAGAACTGCATGACTGGCTCTTCTGGACTGAGTCCAGGTCTGAACAGAGCCAGGAAGGTAGATGAAAAGGAACAAGGATGGACAAGCCAGAGTTGAAGGCTTAAGCCCATCTCTAATGTATTTTATTCAGTATAGTATACAGCCAACATTCATTTAGTAGCGCATTGATACACATAGATGGATCCTCCAAGACCTGATGTTTAAGAACATCTGTTCGTATTCATAGCAGTGATGGCACAAAATGAAGACAGGAGTTAGTGGTTATTTTCCTACATCTCAGCAGAGTGTCTGTCATGACTTCATCTCATCCCTTTCTGATGACTCACATGGTCACCCACCCCAGCACAAACATGGCATGGAAAAGGTCTTACATCCTATTAGGACACTGTGGCAGAGGGATGCTCTTTGCAGTGCCCCAGGAGAAGAGGAGCACTCACATGGGAGCCTCATGGGAGCTAAACTTTTGCTCATACCACCAGATCCTCCTTTCTCACATACTTGTTACTAACTTGTGTTCCTAGATAACTCAAATTCTTACATGATTTCTTGCATTAGGCTGCAATAAACTCATCCTGGTGTGGTTAGCCTGCCCTGTTGGACTTGCCAAGCATAAGAGAGGAAATAATTGTTTATCCCTGGCAGAAAATAACAGGGCATGTGTTAACGTCATGTCCATAGAGACAAAAACTGGATGATAGAAATTAAGATTAATTGGGGAAGAAGAATCAAAAAAGATAACGTATTGGTGGATCATGCTGTAGATCTGGCAGTTTCGAAGGTCTGGATGTCTTGTCAAGCAGCCTGCTGATTCATGAATTGCAGTCCTTGGAGGATACATCCGTGATTGCACCCAGATGTTCATCAATGGGGATAAACAATGTCATGTCTGAGATAAAAATGAAGAAACTGTTGGTAGATCTGTTGGCCTCCTCTGAAAAGTGAAAGGGCTCTTGAGCATGTACACACCAGGGTGAATTCTTGGGAGAAATGACTAAAGGTGATGTGGTCTGTCTGGTTTGTTGGAGTTTGTTTCCTAGAGACCTACTCAGTCTTTTGGGGAAATATTTGGGTTAAGAAGAACTTTGAATGTGGGCCCCCCTCTGTATGTTTTGTACTGCAGACCTCCTGAGGGATGTGAGACATCTCCTTTACATCATCTTTGATCAGAAATTTGGAGTTACTTGTTATTTAGTGTGATGTTCTTCCACCTGAGACTTCAACATACACATAAATGGTGCTGCCATAGAGGTAATGGAACAGTAAAGCATCCTGTTTGGGCTAAAGGAGCACTTACATTTATTTAGGACAGCGTATTTACTGCAAGTGATGAGTTGATCTGATGTGGCTACAGCCCTTTTGTACCAACACCAATCTTGATGATAGTTATTACATCAGTTTGTTTTTTGGAAAAGAAAATTGCCCTCTAAACCAAAACAACAGTAATGGAAAGAAATTTGAAGGCAGCACAAACCTAACAGACCTATTTCAGCATCACAATCTGCCGTGCAAGGGAGTGGAATAGGTGGGACATACATCATCAAAATAGCAATGCCTGCAAGCCTTATTAGATAGGCTGAATACAGGAATACTATGTGACTTTTTCCTCTCGTGGTGGTTGTCAAAGATGCTTTGAACTAGATCCTAAATGTCTCACAGTATTTTTAGGCACTTGGAGGATTAACACAGAGTAAAGATTTCCTTCCTTACTAAACTAAGTTTCACTTTACGTAAGGGCACACTAAAATGCAGTAATTCTTAGTTAAAATGTCTCAAGCAGTGAAGCCTTTAGAAATTCCTAGGGTTCAAGCTGAATTAAAGGAGAAATGAATAATACTCAATTAATGGAGCCAGAAAGTTAGGCTGATGGAAAGAAAATAGTTTTAAATCAGGGAAAATGGTTTACTCCCTCCACATTTTTGTCTTGAATAGGCATGTAGAGTGAGCTATCAACTTAGTGTAAGCCACTGCAGATAAATTATCTACCTGGATTTCTCCAAGGCTTTTGATATGGTTTTATACAGCCTTCTCCTAGAAAAACTGTTGTGTTATGATGTGGACAAGTGGTCCATGCAGTGGGTGAGGAATTGGCTGACCTGAGCTGGTGGTGATGAACAGCTCCTTCTCCAACTGGGGACCTGTCACCCAGGGTTCAATATTGGGCCCAACACTGTTGAATGTCTTCATAAATGAACTGGATGATGGGATTGAGTGTTTTCTGATGAAGTTTGCCAATGACACCAAACTGAGGGGAGAAGTGGGCACTTGGAAAGGGGGAGCCACGCTGCAGGATGAGCTGGCCAGGTTAAAGAATGGGATAAACAAGAACCTCATTGAGCTTAGCAAGGACAAGCGTCAGGTCTTGCACCTGGAAAAACCCAATTCCAGAGCAGCACAGGCAGGGATCTGCCTGGCTGGAGCAGCTCTGGGAAAGGGATCAGGAGGAACCACCTCCATAGGAGCTAACAGTGAGCAGCTGAGCAAAGAAACCCAACAGGGTTCTGGGGAACACCAACAAGGGCATCACCAGCAGAGATAAAGGTGTCACTGTCCCATTCTGCTCGGTGGTTGTCAGGCCACCCCTGGAATACTGGGTTCAGTTTGGGTCTGGCTGTACAAAAAAGATGTGGATGGGCTAGACAGAGTCTGCAAAGATGATTCAAGGACTGGTCAGCGTGTGAGGAAAGGCTGAGCAAACCGGGCTGCTACAAGTCATCTGTTTATTAATACCATTAATTTTCAAGTTGTCCAAGTCCCAGTTCTGCTTTGCTTATTCCATCGCACTAGGATCTAAATAAGCAGAGAGATGCAGCAATTGGCAGACAGCTAATTATCTGATAGCTTTTTGTCTCTAAGAATCCTTGTTGTTGCTATTTTTCAGGTCAGAAGAAAAGGAGAAGCAGGGTTTTAGTTTTGACACATTATTTTGTCATTATTATTGTCTCTGGGCCAGGGGAGTGTCTCCCTTTTCCAGGCTTCCATTAGGAGAAAGATATCCACTTGCTCAGAAACTACAGGGTCACCCTGACTGCATATTCTCATGGGGTTGGCTGATCACCCCATGGGTGTGGTAGGAGAAGCAAGACTGGTAACTATGCATATCAGGACACGTATTCGGGAAAGCATTCTAATATTTGGGGCAAATGAATTGGAAACATCTGTAGGTCCACGGAACTGAAAGCCAGAAGAGAGCCGTCTATCTCCTGGATTTTATGTACTACTAGTGGCAAAGAAATCAATGATGAATATACACTATTGAAAAAATAAAGTGCTACTTCAGGGTTGTCCTTACAAATGCCCTTTCTTCTCCAATACAATTATCTGGATGGCACCAATCTCCGAGCAGACAGATGATGAGACTGCTTTATTCATACAGTCCATAATGGTCCCAAGAGTGTTTGAAAGTCCCTGTTGGAAGTGCAAATTTCAGATACTACAGGCTTTAAGCACCCAGAGATAATGTCCACAGGAAGAGCCAATTTGCCACCTTCAAAGTCAGGATTAATCATGCTTGACACTGGGCATTCCCCATCAGAGGCAGCTTGGCTGCCTATTTGAAATGCTTGGACCAGAGAGGTGGAAAGGCAGGTCTGAGGTTACAGAAAAGATAAGAAGTTCTGCATGAGAAATACTGATGTGTTTTACATGCATCTGTAGTCATCAGCTCACACTTGAGGTCTCAGTGCTCCCAGTGTCCCAGCCTTGAGCCATGACCTGACCCAAAGCTGAGCAGCTAAAGCAGAGAGAAAAGCAGCACACAGGTGGTTTTTCATAAATGCTCCCATTTTCCTCACTTAGTTCCTCACAGCATAATAAATGGGATAATAAGTGGTGTCAGGACATTTGGATTTTGTGTCCCATTCCTCTTTATATGTGAAGCTGTTTCTTGGCTGAGCCAAGCACTCTTGTTACGAAGACAGCGTTTTCAATTCAGCTGCCTAGGGAATGAGCCTGGTCCTGGGGCAGGCCTGGGAAAAGGTGAAGCGATCACCAGCACTCATGCAACACAAATTCACATCTGCAGGGATGAGCCTGAAGAAGGTGACTGCAATGATGGTGGTTGGTCCGAAGGCCCTGTCTGCAGGACAGTTGTGTTTTGTCCAATGGACTTGATATAAATCAATTGAACGCAGAATCAGTGATATAAAGTATATGTGATATACATACATAAGTGCTGTATGTGCCATCAGCAACATCTGCTTGCCAGGGACTCTTTTCAGTTCTGTTTTCTGACCCGATTTCCCTTCCTCATTTTTATTACCAGCCATGTCTGGGCATTGTTTTGCGAAAGTTTCTGAGACTTGAAAGCTTTTTCTTCCAAGCACTAAGTTCACAGACTGATAAAGCAGATAAACATCTGAAGCAAAGGGGCGTCCACTAGAACACAGCCCAGCCAGCTTGGGGATCTCTGAGACCAACTTAGCTGGATACAGCTGGAAAGTCTGGGAGAGAAGGACAGTCTCGGTTCAGATAAGACTTTTTAACCCTCTGAAACAAATCTTTTCAGCTGGAAAAAGCAATCTAAACTTGACATCTTTTGGGGACAGAAAATGTGCAGCTATGACTAATTTTGTGCCTATCTCATTTTCCCTCCTTGCTGATTCTATTAGGCTGCTTACGCAGAGGGAACCTGTGAGAAACTGAGGTCTTGTTCTCAGCGAAGTGTTGAGATCACCGGGCATGTGATTTTTATTTTTCCTTGGTTTTTTTTGCTTTTCTTCTGGTCTCAAAGCAGAGGGAGAAGACAAGAGACCGAGGCGGAGGATAGTAATGGAGTTATTTTGCACACATGCAAAACACAAGCTTTAGATCTCAGTGATGCAAACCAGATGTTCACTGTCTGACTCTTACGAAGGCTCTAACTCATCTGGAGTCATACAAAATATGGAGGCTTCTATCAAAGTGTTGCCAAAAGAGGGTTTAGCTATTTCCAATGAGAACTATGTAGTAGGAACTATGCACTCATATCAAATAGAGTCATTACAAATTAATCCTTGGTTGGTTGAAATATTGTTCCTTAATCTGTTGAAATTTCTAAGACTCCACTATAACTTGTAAGAAGAAAAAGTTTAACTGATAATGGTTTGTTCTGTACAAAGACTTCCAAATTTCTCCCCTTTGTGGCTCCAGTTCTGAAACACAACTCCACTTTAATCAGCCTGGAGTCCTCAGTTAAAAAGTAAGTGCATTTTCATTAATCAGGCTCATAACCCTGTTCATAACTTCATTGGCCTCTCAGCTGGGAGCTGCTGCTGGATGCTTGGTTGGTTTTCTGCTGTTTGTTCAGGTCTATACTGGCCTGTGCTTCTGTTTCTGGTTTTGGTCTTTCTTTTTAACATATAGCCCATATGGTATCATTTAAGCTCCCTGGCTGCGCACAACTTAAACAGGAGGATGACAGCTCCAAAATACAGGTTCAGTGATAATTTTTAAGTGATTAAATGTTACAGTTCATTTCAGGATCCTCCAACTCACTCCAAGAACTAATAACAAGATTTTGTCTAAGTGATCCAAAAACTGGGTTTTAATTTAAAAGCATATTTACAGTTCTGATTTAGGCACAGCATTCTGCTGTCTGGTAACCAATTGCTATCACACAGCTCTTCAGAAAAAGAGCAATGTTTAGGCAGTCTTTTGATGTGCATGTAGTGGAAAGCATCCCAGGAGTTCTGGTTGTCCAGGTTCATTCTATAGTCAGTGAGGAGAAATAGGCACTTTGGAGACTAATCTACCTTATTTTACTTATCTTCTTGAGGAAAAGGTGGGGTTTACCCTATCACTGCACATTTCTATTCAGATGGGTGTCAACAGCCCAGCTGACAACTTGGGTATCTGCACTGGGTCAGCTGAATGTCACCCTATTTGCCTCTATGGAAAATTCAAGTCACATTCAATGCAAAGTTAAAATCCATTAATTCAGGAGTAGGTCGTATCTCCTCTCTTTGGGGACCATGTAGTGGTCCCCCGTTAGTCCTCCCACCCCCTGTCCACTCTAGATAATCTCTACTCTCTTTTAAGAAACTGCAACCCCTATCTTGAATTACAACTACCCTATCTGAAGGCAGAGGTACGACCTTTATGTTACTACTGTTATGAAATAACCCTGAAATCTGCTTGAAACTATAAGGGAAATTTGTCCAAAAGACCTCAGTCTCTTTCAGACTCTGAAAGATGGTGTGGTAGAATCATAGCATCACAGAATCCCAGGTTGGAAGGGACCTCAAGGATCATTTGGTCCAACCTTTCTTGGCAAAGCATGACCTAGACTAGATGTCCCAGCGCCCTGTCCAGCCCAACCCTAACAGTGTCCAACACTGGCAAGTCACCATTTCCCTGGGGAGATTGTTCCAGGGGCTGACTGTTCTCGCAGGGAAAAATTTCCCTCTTGTGTCCATATAGAATCTCCCCAGAAATAACTTGCGGCCATCACCCCTCAACTTTTCCTTGTTAAAAGGGATTTTTCATCTTCTTTGTGGCCATCCTTTAAATTCTGGCACATGGGTATAAGGTCTTTCCTGAGCCTTCTCTTCTCCAGGCTGAACAAGACCATTTCTCTCAGCCTTTCCTCACATCCTTGGATCATCTTCGTGGCTTTTCTCTGGACCCACATGGATCCCTTGTCTAGAGCATAACATATCCATTTCTCTAGGAGGAGGCTGTGGAAAACCATATCAAAAACCTTGGAGAGGTCTAAGTCTTGCTCATTGCTTCATATGGTCCAGGGTGGGACTGGATGGAGACAATTTAAGCAGAGCTTTTCTTGCACCCCTTTCCCAAGCTGCAGATATGGATATGCTCCACAGATGTAGTAAGTCTCCACATGAACATGTCATTCATTTCTGGGAACCATGTTCCTGGATAGCTGAAGATGTGTGAGAAAGGATTAAAGAGGTTGATACGTAAAGCTTGGCATGGAAATGACTGAGGAGGATTGTAGGATAGGAGTCAGCTGAGATGTGAAGGCTGTGAACATAAAAGGAAACGAGGGATTATTTACTGAGCTCTGCTGAGAGGAAATAGCACAAACGGGATGAGACCCAAAAGAAAACGTCAGCCTGGCTTTCGGGAAATGGGATGCATTCTTAGGATGCCCGGAGTGAGGATTAAATAAGCAGTGCATTATCAGATAAGATGCTGAATCATGTGAGATAATCATGATAAAACATGGAAGAGAGCCTGGGTTCTCTCCCTGCCTTTTTCATCTCTGCCAACCTCATGAAACCTGCTTTTTGCCTTTACTTGTTGTTTCATTAAGCTGTAATGGCTTTGGGAAAGACTTTTGGTGCTTGTTTTGAGTTGATTTAGCAATGCCCACCTTGAGGGAACTATTTTCTGTGTGCTATTTAAATAGCATTAGAAAGTAGTCTTCACTAAGCTCAGATTTGCAGGGAGGATTGCTCAGTGTAGTGTTGCCTAGCCTCCTTTGGGCAGCTCATGCAGGATTTGGATTTACCATAAGGTGTGGTGCACCAAGAATAAGGTTTACGCTGCTACACAGAGAGCTACCTAAGATAGCAAACAGAATATGTAACGGGGGCACAGGGCTTTACCTTCAGGTTCTGAAGAAGACCAGCCCTCCCAGTGCTGACCTGGTGGAAGGCACTTCTCAAGATTCCTCAGCTTGCTTCTTGTGCTGCTTAAATCCTTTCTCACACAATATATTGAAGGAATAAAGCTTCTTCCTTTGAAGTCAAGATGATTTTAACACGTTCATTGAAGACATGACCTGCTGGATCCAAGTTCCTCCTCTCCCTCAGGTGGCTTGAAGACAAAGCTGCTTCCCCAAAGTAAGAATGCCCTTGCAGCATGCTAAAGAACATTCCAGAACCACATTTCTCTGCTGCCTTTTCATGCGGTAGGGCACCATCTGGCTGTCTACCAGACCAGACTCTGAAGAGGGGACAGAGAAACTTCTGGTTTATGAGCTCTATTGGATTTTAGGAGTAAGCTGGGTGTTGAAAGGTTGATGCAAAGACTTAGGCAGTCCTTTTCATACTGCCAAAAGACTATCATAGGCTGCTATAGAGTGCTACTACTAGGAACACAAACAAATAGGATTTTAGGGTTAGCAAGCAGCTAGTTTAAGGGTTTTGTAATTGTGCTGGTGCCAGAAGTAACAACCAGATGTTTAGTCTTTTGGTGGAATTCAGCATTTAAACTCTGAGAGCTTCTTCTCCAAATTTCTTGAGGCCTAACAGGGTCTTCTGGCATGTTAGAAGAAAATTCCCAGTGAACTGAGAAACTTTCGACACAAATCAAAACTGAAACAAGAGCAGGATGTGATAGTAGAAACAAATAGAACAGTGTTTTCTTTTCCTTTCTCAGCAATAGCCCTCTGCTGGGAACTTTGCCTTCAAAATGCCTGCTGGGGGGTTCCCTGGCAGACACCAAGCAGGTGGAGTGCTTCCAAGCTAATGAGCTCCAATAGATAAGAGCAGGAACCCATGTAATGAAGAGACAACTCCTTTTTACTTCCAAAGGAGTTTTCAGAGGAGCATTGTTGGGTAACCACCGTGCACATAAAATACTTGCTTTTTGGGGAATGAAGCTGAGATAGTCTCGGGTCTGGCAGAAAATCCCAATAATCCTCAGTGAACATGAAACGTGAAGGGGAAATACGTTGAGTCCGCAGTTCAAAGCAGAGATAAAAACTTCCCAAACTCTGACTTTTCTCCCAAACACTATTTGTAGCCTTTGATGTAAACTCTTTGCGTGCAGTCTCCTTGCTCTGGATTTCTTCCCTGCACGTGTTGTTCCTGAGTTTTTGCAGTTCTTAAATGGAAGAGAGGACAGAAGGTCATGTTCCCTTTGATGTGTGCATGCGTGTGTGTGTAACCTGCTGGCAGAGCTGCACAAGCATTGGCCACCACTTTGTATAGAGATGCACTGAAATTGGATCCTGCTACATCATGCTTATATCATGCATACATCACCTCCCATATGAAGATAGGATGAGAAAGTTGGGGCTGTTAAGCCTGGAGAGGAGAAGATGCATGAAGACCTCATAGCAGCCTTCCAGTGTCTGAAGGGGGCCTATAGGGATGCTGGGGAGGGACTCTTCATTAGGGACTGTAGTGAATAGGACAAGGGGTAACGGGTTCAAACTGAAACGGGGGAAGTTTAGATTGGATATAAGAAAGAAGTTCTTTACTCTAAGGGTGGTGAGGCACTGGAATGGGTTGCCCAGGGAAGCTGTGAATGCTCCATCACTGGCAGCGTTCAAGGCTGGGTTGGACAGAGTCTTGTGTCGCATGGTCTAGTGTGAGGTGATCCTGCCCATGGCCGGAGGGTTGGAATTGGATAATCTTAAGGTCCTTTCCAACTCTAACTATTCTGTGATTCTATGATTCTGCAATTCTACGATTCTATGCTGTAGAAAGATGTAAGTGGTGGCAACCTTTCTGTCAACGAGATTACAAATGGTACAACAGACCAATGAGACAGATAAGCCTATTATCATAGAATCACAGAATAGTTTGTGTTGGAAGGGACCTTAAAGCTCATCCAGTTCCAACCCCTGCCACGGGCAGGGACACCTTCCACTGGAGCAGCTCCAAGCCCCTGTGTCCAACCTGGCCTTGAACACTGCCAGGGATGGGGCAGCCACAGCTTCTCTGGGCACCCTGTGCCAGCGCCTCAGCACCCTCGCAGTGTTATGGAGTGAGGGAAGACAAGGTAATCAGCTATTATACTAGTGTATGTTATGTCATCTGTTCAAAGGCCATTCAAGGCTCAGTGCTGTTCCTGGTGGTGCCTCAGGCCTGATACTTTAAACCAGTCTCCGAGTCCTGAGCTCAGGTTCTGCTGGCAAGCCATGAGTGGAGATCGCTTGTTATGTACTGCAAGCACTGAAGTGGGGAAACTAATATTTTAGTTAATGTTAAGCACCAGGCAAAATTATTTTCCAAACTTCTGAAATTACCACAAATTTTGGTAGAATTTGCTAAATAGTTTCATTGGGAAGCTTTGGGGCAGTGGATGAAGGTAAAAACGAGGAGGTAGAACCACAACAGCCCTGCTCACACTGCCTATTAGTTTAGTCTGGATGTGAAAATGGAGACTCAGCTCCAAATTTCAGCTTTGACCAAAGGCATCAGACCCCCTCAAGCTTCTCTGACATAGCAACAGAGCAGCTTTTTGTGCCAGCACTCTCCTGGGTGCTCCAGCCTCTCAAAGGGATGTTTTCTCCCTGCTTTTTGAGCTTCATTGTGGCATATTTGTTATTTCTTTTACCCTTTTGTCACAGTTAGAATTATAGCGTGTTCATCTCCAGATGAAATACACAATATAAAGTACTACAGAAACATTGAAGCTAATAAAAACGGCACAAAATCCTCAAATTCCTCTACCCTGCTGACTTCAAAATACACTAATTGGCTCACATTGACCTAAGAATGACTGCTAGGACAGACAAATGTATGGGAATTGCAGTATTTCCAGGAATAGCTGCTAATATGCAAGCCAAGCATCTTATGTTGGGAATCATGTTCACAAATCAGGAAAGAGGAATTGTGAACCCATTCTGATCCTTTCTCCCAATCCTGGAGGGAAGTCACCACAAACTCACGGATGATATGGACTAACATGTCCTTGCTTCTGAAATTCCTTAATTCTCTAGTGTTTCAAACAGGATAAACCCTTTGGCCCAGATCATGAGATAGCAGCATGTTTTTCCCCAGAATGAACAAACTATGAGTTGTAATCTTAGATCTGAACATTCCTTATTAGCCCATGTTTTTAGTCAATGATAGCGTTAATTAAAGCACACATTATTAACAGCATGCAGGAAAAACCAGGAAAAAAACATATCTATTGTAGCATGTTTAATCAGGGTCATGTTTAAATCAAAATGGAATGTTTTTTATTAGAAAAGACTGTTTTGTGCAAATAGAAACTTGCCCAAAGGAGCTCTTTCCCTGAGTTATTTAGTCAATCAGGCTGAAAAATCAAACTGATCCACTCTGGTCTTATAACCTGTGAATCAAACTTGATTTTACCAGTGTGACTGAGAAAGAAGTCATATCTGGGCAGCAAACATCACCAGACCATAAGCAGGTATCTGTCCTTTTATGCGGCTCGTTAAACCAGTCCTCTTGGATGAGTAGGCAAAGACATACTCTTCCAAGCAAAGAGGTGGACCAGTTGCTTTCAACCATTTGCTTAACATAGCTAATAAATCATTCACAAAAAATAGGCCAAAAAAAGGTTAAATTCTTTAGAAATCTCAATTCCTGGCTTTGCCAGGGAAGTCTGTGGTCTTCCATGGTGGGGGTTTTCCAACTATGACTTTCACAGGACCCCATCATTCTGTAAGGAACAGAGGAGAATGGCATGTTTTGGTGGTGGATTTGGCAGTGCTGGGGGAACGGTTGGATTTGATGATCACAAAGACCTTTTCCAGCCTAGTTCATTCTGTGCTTCTATGATTAGCTCTGAGGGAGAGCACTACACAATAGGCTTTCTCTTGGCATTAGGCACAGCATCTGGGATTAGAAGGAACTGAAGACGCAGATGAGTCAGATGGGTCTGGGCTGTTGGGGGTCAGTTATGTTCAACACCCTCATTCCTGGCAAGCCCATGGTGGAGCTTCTGTAGGATCTTGCTGACCTCTTGGTGTTGAACTGGTATAAATGAGAGTAAAATTTGACCTTCATGCTTCTTAGATGTCTCTCCTTGTAATGAAGAAAAGCAGGAGTTAAAGCCAAGAACAATTAAGTGTTCTGAATCGAGTTCTACAACCGTCTGGTTTCCAAATGCAAAAACACTGCCTCCACTTTGGCTCACAGAAGCAATTCACATACAAGACCCTCAGGGCCACCACTCTTTTTTTCAGCTGGGAACTGCCTTTAAGTTTTCATCCAAACTCAGCTGTCTGCCGGTGTTTTTTATACACATACATGTGGGCACCAGATCCTTGGTTAACTGCTTAATAGCCATGAGGAATGCCAAGAGCTGCATGCCACTAGTTGCATTTGGAGCTGATTTTTCTAAACAAAGTTTGTCTTTTTTGGAGAGATGTGACATCGTTTTGAAATTAAACTATTGTAGTGTATTTCAGGGAAGCTGATAATTCAGGTTCACTTCTGCTTCATTGCTGCATTAGAACCCAGAGTCACACTGAAGTCTTTATCTTAATGAAAGCCTTTGTTTTGGGACATTTCCACATGATGATCAGGGGACTGGAGCACCTCCTGTATGAAGATAGGCTGAGAAAGTTGGGGCTGTTCAGCCTGGAGAAGAGAAGGCTGCGTGGAGACCTCAGAGCAGCTTCCAGTATCTGAAGGGGGCCTATAGGGATGCTGGGGAGGGACTCTTCATTAGGGACTGTAGTGATAGGACAAGGGGTAACGGGTTCAAATTGAAACAGGGGAAGTTTAGGTTGGATATAAGGAAGAAATTCTTTACTGTGAGGGTGGTGAGGCACTGGAATGGGTTGCCCAGGGAAGTTGTGAATGCTCCATGGCTGGTGGTGTTCAAGACCAGGTTGGACAAAGCTTTGGGTGCCATGGTTTAGTGTGAGGTGTCCCTGCCCATGGCAGGGGGTTTGGAACTGGATTATCTTAAGGTCCTTTCCAACCCTAACTATTCTATTATTCTATAATTGTCTACATGAAGGGGCTGATGTGAATTGTCTCTTCGATGACCAAACCAGTGGGTTGGTTTTGAGGTCAAAGCTATGTGTGTGCAAGAGGGCTTCGTGGTAAGCCAACTCACATCAAAATCTCTAGTGGTTTGGGATCAAAGGAAAGGGTGTTGTTTGTAATAACTTGGAGGAATATCTGTGGACAACGTTTGCTGGAAATGAGCTTGCAAGGAATATGACACTCCTGTATCTATGATACTCCCTTTTTCTGTTTAATTGTTGCTTCTAATAAATGCGTATTAATGGCTTGTCTTGTGCCAGCTAAATTTGATATACTTGTTAAAGAAGCCATGTGTCTGAAGTAGCTTAGTCAGGTTCCACAGCAGAAGGAGAGGTCCTTGTTTTGCTTTGGGTGGAGATGATAGCTGCTGGCATTGTTGATAGCTGAAGGGAGAGTGAGATGGATATGGGACCACAGCAGTCACCTTAATGTTTCTGGGATCTTTCCGCTACCAAGTGGCCAAGACCTTGGGGTTATACATCAAAAAGGCTGCCTCCTCCCACTGCTGGTGGGGTGCTAAGTTGTGAGCCTCCCTGAGGCAGTGTGAGCCAAGGTGGGGCTATGGGGCCTGTGGCCTGAGGACTGCAGTAACATCCCACAGCACCTGAGCCCCAGGGAACACCACACAGCCTTGGTGAACATCCTCTTCCACTTTCCAGACGATAGGTCTGGTTTTGGCAGCCTCATGCTCACTCCCAGCTTCAGACCAGCTCATAAACTTCAGTCCAGTTGAGGAGAGATCCAGAATCAGCAGGGAATGAAGCGGCAGCCCTGTATCGTCTTCCGCAATACTGAGCTGAATGGAGTGCCATTCTGAGATTTAAAATGAAGGCTTGTAACAAGCCATTGGAACAGCTTGGAGCAGGAAACGTGGTTGAATTTCCATTGCTAGCAATTGTCCAAATCACCACAGTACATTTTTTCTCAATTTCAAGACCGAATTAACTGCCAGAAGCCTAATTACCTCTTACACAAGAAGTCAGACAAGACGATCACCATGGTGTCCTCTGATCTTACAGCCTATGACTAATGTATCATGTGCTTGTTCTCTCATTCTCTCTGGGGGAGAAGAAGATGCAGTGGGCTGTTTTGTTTTGGAAGAATTTTTGGGAGTTTTTAATGCACTGTACTTATTTTAGAGGAAGAAGGTCACAAATGTGTGTTGTAGTTGGAATAGAGCTGCAATGTTTGCGGGGGTTCATTGCAGGCAGCTTGTCTCATCCTGGCCCCTGGGAATGCTCTGTATTTCATCTCTCTTATATTAAGAAAGTGTCGCAGTGCCAGAGGATTGAGATGTTCCCAGTCCTGGAGCTGTGGATTATTTTTTGCCAGTGCCACTGAACCCTTAAGGAGAGGAATTATAACCATGAGTGGTAGGAAACTATCGTGCATGGTAGAGGCAATACACGCTTCCATGTCTGATGCAACCTGCTGTGGTGCTTCGAGCCCCACAGAAAGATAACCTGCTGCTGGTTCAGAAGGCTTGTGTTGCTCCTCTGCTCATACACGGCTTTTCTGTCATAGGAATGAGGTGATGTGCGGCCCAGTGATGCTTGCTGAGGGGATAGCATTGGCCTTTTGAACTGTGTCAAATGTTCAAAGATGAACATCAGCGCTTCTGAGTCACTTTTCAAATATTAAGATAGCTCATAATATCATTGCACGGAGGGCAGTTGGAGCTAGATAATCTTTAAGGTCCCTTCCAACCCAAACCATCCTGTGAGTCTATGATTCTGTGATCTCACTCTCATAGATTCAGGCTGTGAGTAATCAAAATTATTTTTAAGGGGAAAAATATTTATCCGGGGCAACAATTTTTGTTCTGATTAAAAATGTCATTGCTTTACCGTGTTTAGTGAAGCGCGCAGTATCAGCCTTGCTGTTAATAACTTCTGCAAGAAGGAACTGTATGATATACAGTGTATATAATATACTATATATGGAACAATATATATACACACTATATGCTATATGTGCTATATACTATACTCAATTCAGAAAACACTGAAAAAAGAGTACTGTAAATGTACAATCTTTACTACAGTATTGATCAAAACATTATTGACACTCCATATGACAGCACAACAGACTACTGAACTAAGAAGAGTTATTTCACATGTAAAAAGAAGACCTCATAGCAGCCTTCCAGTATCTGAAGGGGGCTACAAGGATGCTGGAGAGAGACTCTTCATCAGGGACTGTAGCAGCAAGACAAGAGAGGATGGGTTCAAACTGGAACAGGGGAAGTTCAGGGTGGAGATAAGGAAGAAGTTCCTTACTGTGAGGGTGGTGAGGCACTGGCACAGGGTGCCCAAAGAAATGGTAAATGCCCCATCCCTGGCAGTGTTCAAGGCCAGGTTGGACAGAGCCTTGGGTGCCATGGTTTAGTGTGAGGTGTCCCTGCCCATGGCAGGCGGGTTGGAACTGGATGACCTTAAGGTTTTTTCCAATCTAAACCATTCTATGAGTCTATGATTCTGTGATTCTATGACCTGCACAAAAGGAGTCAGGTGCCTCGGTCCTCTGAGGGAATAGGAACTCTGGTTTCTAAGAGCCTTTTTAGGTTGCAATTTAACTGGTCCGAAGTCCCAGGCAAAGGAATATAATCCCAGTTCATTCATCCCAGCCTGCAAACAATAACTGCTGGACTATTTTGGTCTAGTATTCTCTTATGGAGGTTTTGCAATTTAGCCAAACCAGAGCACAAGAGCTAACAATCCTGAATTTGAAGTAAGTTTGGATTCTTATTCTTAGATTTGAGCTTCTTGCTTTGGTGACCAACAGTAAAAATAAGCAGCGAGCATCATTGCCAGCATTTGCAATTAGAGGCATAGAGTTTAATCTGCAATATCTTGCTGAACAATCCAACCCTTTGATGACCAGGAAGAAGTTACCCACCAGGCTGAGTACTGGTTCAGTATTTCTAAACCAAAATCAACATTTGCCTCCAGGCAAATTCTTACTATTCTTATGTAAAATAAGACTTTTCTCTGAATGTATTGCACCCTGTGTTAATAAGGAATATAGAGGCTGAGAACACAGGGTGAAATGAACTGTTCAGTAAGAGGAGGAGAAACCAGGATTAGAACCGACATATTTTAAGTTTTGTCACTATGAAACTGCTCAAAAAAGAGGAAATCCTGTTCCCTCCAATTCAACAGCAGAGTACAAACCTCTTCCTGGAGGTTACACACTTCAATGAACTCATTGTTGACTTGTATTTCCACCTTCCTCACCAGAACCATTCAGCCCTCAAAACCAGGTTTTTTCTAAGAATGATCAGCGAGAAACTGCAGGGTCTCACTTATACTTGGCAATTAGTTAAGGTGTTGGTTTGGGGCTGAACCTGTGGGATCTTCCGTATGTCCCAATCCTGCTGCAGCCAACTGCAACTGGGGTGCTGAGATCTATGCCGTGGGTTTTTGCAGGTGCTTAGCCATTCATGCCTTTGCAGCTTTGAGAAAGGATCAGAGAAGTGATCCCAGGAAGTTTAAGTGGAAATCTAAACCAAGAGACCAGATCCAAGCTCAGTGCATCACATCCTCTTGCTCAGTTAGATGTGATGCTGTAAGCATCACATCCTCTCAAGCAGTTCAGACTTCTCAACATCCATTATGAGTGTTTTGGAGCAATATTGCTTTCTGAATCTCTTGTCCTTTGCTATGCTCTTTTACAGACATGTCACGCAATTGAACCTGACGCACACTGGTGTGAACTCCTTGATCGTGCCAAGAACTGTGGGTTTAGTTTTCTTTCTCCCATCAGACTCCTATGCTTCTGACAAATGAGCTGTTGTAATTCACATGACTCAGGTTTATTCAGCACGCTGTCAGACCTGGAGTGCTGCCAGACTTGTTTATTGGTTTTTGTGTCCTTTCAGGCCTTTTATAGGAAATCACAGAAAGCCGCTATTTCACCACGTACACCTCTCATATAAACAAACTGCTGAGTAACACACTCCTCTTTCCTCTGCACAATAGCTTGTCATATAAAAACACGCGTGGCTTACTCTCATTTATAGAATCATAGAATACTTAAGGTTGGAAAGGACCTTAAGATCATCCACTTCCAACCCCCCTGACATGGGCAGGGACACCTCACACTAGACCTTGCCACCCAAGACTCCATCCAACTTGGCCTTGAACACCACCAGGGATGGAGCATTCACAACTTCCCCGGGCAACCCATTCCAGTGCCTCACCACCCTCCCAGTAAAATTTTGGGACTGAAAAGAGGCAAAAAAATAAGGTGATTTATAAAAAAAGAATTCTTAAACTGCCTCTTTTAGGTTTTTCTCCTGCTAGTCAAGTATCTCCGTGTTTGTGGTAAACACTTCTGAGCAATGTCAGTAATCACTTTGGCCATGCAAATCTTCTGAGTGTTGCTCCTTCTTGAAAGAGATAGCATTGAGATAAAGATCTATATCTCAAGGGGGTTACAGGACCTTCCCCCAGACTTACAGCAAGATTCATGCAGCTCCCCAAGCTACAATGGAAATACACTCCTCTTTCCCTGCACAACCCCTCCTATTGCTTGTGGGAATGACATTTGAAAAGTGGGTTTGAAGAAGGTGGTTTGGCAGCACATCTCTCCTGACCTTTACCAAAATGCTGCTTGCTCTTGAGCTGCTGTCACTGAGCATGTTCCTCCTCTCAGTCCACCTTGGCTGTGCGGTGAAATGCTCATGCTTAAATCTCTTCTCCACTGCTTGTGTCAAAGCAGAGCTCTTTCACATGAAGAACATGAGCAAGCCAAGTACCAGCGCTGAACTGACAAGCCATAACTCCTTTACCACGCACTTGATTACATGTAACTGTTTGCCTAAGGGCTTTCTTTTACTTTTCAACCCCCCGTGCTGATAGTATTTATACACACATTTAACTTTATGTACACAAGTGTTTGATGTCAATTAGCCTGCTCTGCTAAATGAAGTGTGCACGTATGTAAATGTTTGCAGGAAGGAAGCTTTGATCCTGTTTATATCTTTCGTATCTCTAAAGGAAAATAATCTATGCTCTGTAAATCCAGCCTCTATGAAAAACTCATTTTGTCAGATCATTTTGCTGTTGGCCAACAATATTACTGCTGCTGAGGGACATGAGCGCTGCTAGAGGGCATGAACCAGCCAGTCCTAAGTAAAGTTCTTCCGCAACCCTTAAATCCAGATCAAAAAGGTCCAGAGTTCAGGCACTGGGGGGAAATTTTGCCGCATTCAAATCAAAACCCTTGCCCTACTGCTGTCAGGATTTAACCACTGGCATTTGGCTTTGAGCTTGGGAGAAAAAATACATCTGTCAAGTTGCCAGCTTCCAGTACAGAGTAAATTTACCGCGGCATGAGAGTTAGAAATGAGGTGGAATAGGGGTGATATTTCTGTTGAAGTACATTGAAGTGGAGGGTGCTGTTCCCAGAGATAGCTGAGATTTGTAACCCGGGGGGTATCATCTACCTAAAACTGCGCCAATTGTCACCCATTTTCTGATGAGACTGATCTGTCCCATCCCTGCTCCTGCTGGAGAGGCCCATTTAGCATAACACTGTGGAGGATGGAGAGAGAAAAGAATCTCTGTATTAATCCCTGATCTGGCATTTGGATGAACGGGTAGTCATAGTTTTAACTCTTTTCCCATACACACAGGAAGAAATCTTTGCCTTCTCCAAATAATAATTTTATGAATTGCTTATGTGCTGCACTTGTTCATCTGTTCAACTTCCTTGTAACACCATGGTAAGTGATCTTCAGTTAACATTTTTAGTTTTCATGCTACCTTAAAGTGCAAATACAATTGCTTTCATCACACTTGCTGATTAACTCCTTCTTGTTCAAAGTCAGACCTATACTCACTGTTTGATAAAGTTCCATACATGGAATTTGGCTCCTGACGCAGTTTGGAAAAACTCACTGTGAATTATAATCACATAAATTCTGGAGAATGTGCAGTTTTCAGTTCTACATTATCATTCCATCCTCAAACCTTCCGCCTGCTCAGTGCTCATCATCTTCTCGCTGGAACATCTGATCTTTAGAAAACCAGAAAGTACACTGACTTATAAACTGTTAGGTTGCTCTTCAACCTTGCACATTATCACTCAACAGCAGCTATCAGAGATGCTTTACTTCTAATAAACAACATATGCATTGCAATAGCTTTGGAGATCTTTCTTCTTTGCTGGTAAGTAGCTGATAACCGACTGCACTATCAAAACTGCAAATATTTGAGACTAAATTGCACAAGATGTGCTTTCTATTTGAACCATATTGGTGGGATTCACCAGAATAAATATCAGTGTGATATAGATGTTTGTGTCTGAGCTCCCTTTTTTGCCAATGAAAAGAAAGAAGCACTGTTACAGACTGATTGTAGAAGAGTGATCTAGCAACTGATCTTGATTCCATGCAAATCTGACAGAAAGAGGGGTTGGAAAGGTCCTGAAGAAGTCACCTGTGTTCCCACTTGGTCTCCTAGTGTTGATCAAGCACTTCTGAAGCTTCCTTAGTGTTTGTCTGAGCTGTTTCTAATAAAAGGGAAAGACCTGGTACCGTGCTAATTTCAGTAGAAAAGACACACACAGATGGTTGGTGAAGCATTAATGGTTGGATCTAACACTTTTTATGGCAGCTTCTGAGAAGTTACGTGCCTGCTTTAAGTTACTCTTCTATTATTGGCCATGGGAAGAGAAAAGAAGCTTTGGAGAACATCCTTCCTGCCTTAAAATATATAAAATCACTTATCAATGATGTGACACCTCCTGAAGGTTCTTCTGTCTCTCTGTTGGCTAGAGACCAGCACCTTAAATTACCTGCCCATCTTTCAGGGTGATGGAGTGAGATAGGATGAATCTGACCATCACCAGGCTGGTACTCAGTGTACAGATATGAAGATTTTCGTGAGATTACCTTGAATGTGTTCAGATTCCAGACCATAATGGTGTCATGTTAAAACATGTTTCTGAAATATGTGAGCCCATAGGTGGAAGGGATTAGCTATATATAGCAAAAATACCTTTCAGTGACAATCTGACCTCCTTAGATGCTCAAATTGATTCAAAGGTGACATGAAAACTATTGCAAAGCTGAAACTAAATGGGAAGAGCTGAAGGACCAGAAGACCATCAGTTTTCACTCCCTCCTGTTGTTATTATCCTCCTATCAGGGCATGACGGTTGAAGTACATCTGAAAAATCCAGCACTCCAATCTAGTGGCAATAGGAAGAGTGTTCCTGTCACTTGTAGTTGACACCAGGATATTTTCTAACTGCACAAGATTGTAAGTGCTCCTACTGTCATATCCCAACCTTTAATGGGCATTTCAAGGGCCTACTTGGGTAGGCTGAATTCTCTACATTTGAAAATCGTTCTTGAGATTATATAAAATGAAATTGGGAAAATACAGCAGCAGCAAATCCTTCATGGTGAAATGAAAGGCACTTCCTAGAAAACGTGTTTCTTTTCTCAGTCCTAGTGCCATAAACGGCTCATTCTGACTTCTTTCAGAGCTCCCAAGTCAAACCGCATCTCTTTTTTACAGGTTTTTTCAATAATAGATGTGGACATAAAGCCCAAAACCTCAAAGTTATGTCACTAACTTTGCAAAGTGCATAAGAAAGTAGGAAAGTAAATGTTGTGGAAAGGAATAAGAAGACAACCACGACATAAATAGGGGAATTATTGAAGTGTCTAAGATAGGATTTAAGATGACTGTTAATCATTACATTACTGTGCAATTTCTATATACCACTAACAGTCTTCCTTTTTAATCTACATATTTTTCTAATATGAGATTCTTCTGATGATGGTCCATTTTATTATGCTTGGTGATGTTTCTAATTACCAGTGTCAGTGCATCGTTACTTTGCTGTTATTGCATTCATTAATGATCTGAGTTTTTCCTTTTTGATGGGTTTTTTTCCCAGCTCAACACATCATCAAACAGGCAACATTTTCCTGTAATGGGAAGTATAATTCAAAGAATCAAACTAATCTTCCCCAATAATGTTTTCTGTGGATACTTTCATATTTCTGTCAAAGCCTGAACACATGTTTGTAATCCCTCTGGTGTCAGAATGCTGTCTACATGTTCTGGAAACTCTGAGACCTAAACGGCATATTTTCCAATAGCAATGATGCAATGATTTATGCCGGATCCTTTTAAGACTGTCTCTTAGTGCTTTTGATGTGCTCAACCAGTTGTACTGAGGCTTTATCTGGACCTACATGGGCCCCAGATGTCCTCCCCGGTCTCAAGTAATGCTATAGAAGTAAATGAAATATTTCAAGTGTAAAATGGCACATCTTGAGACTGGAACATCAAAACTAGAATGTAATAAATCTGAAGTCATTCAGCAAAATGTCAAAGACATACCTTCTAGGGGTCAAAACTGGGAACAAGCATCTCTAAATACAGATAATAAGATAAATACAGGCAATAGATTATAAGGAACGAGTAGGTCATTTTTACATTGGGTATAAGAAAACAAATGCCAAATACAGTGCTTTAGATAACTCCTTTAAGAAAGAGGCAGAAACCAAGTTTGGAAACAGAGATCCACTCTGAGTTCAGTCTTTGAAATACGGATCGAAGTTGTCTGCGCCACGGAGGCGTCAGTCAGTCCTGCTCCCTCTCTGTGTCTTTAAGGCATATGCTTTGTATTTCATTGGAACTACTGCAAAATTGCTTTCGGCCGTAAACGTACAGTGACATCTTTCAGAAAATGAAAGACATAAGTAGCAGCTCACTAGCAAGCAAACAGTTCCTGGGATAGCGTAAGGCTGTGAGTGCTACTCTGAAGAGGGACTGCCTGTGTCTCGAATAGAGCCTGTGCACTATAGATTAAACCCATCACACATATTGCTGGCTCAGATACCAAAGGAGATACTAAATAGATAGGTTGAATCAACTTAACATAAAAATTTCAAGCCATTTTCTGATGGTGAGGTTACAACAGGTGGTTTGAGCTACACAGCGTTATGTCTTTGGATGAAACATCAGTGGAAACCAAGGCTAGTTTTATATGCCTTTCACAACATGGAGGATTAGGAACAGCCAAATACTAACCCCAGGGAATGTCCCTGGAATAGAGATCAAAGATTTAAATCCCTTCAAATCTCTTCTAATGAAGGGAGCCTCACTGCAATGTTTTGCGAGTGTCCTCAGCGGTGAATGTCATTTACTGTGCTGAGCTGAATGGACTCAGGCAGCATCATAACCCCTTCCCCATCAGATAAGCATGTGTGAGGTTCATAAGTTAGATGGCTCTGGAATGTAAGTGTAGATCCAAGTTTTGCTTTAATTCTTTAATTATTTCATGGACTCATAGGATCATAGAATGGTTTGGGTTGGAAGAGACTTTAAAGCTCACCTAGGTCCAACCTTCCGCCATGGGCAGGGACACCTTCCACTAGACCAGGTTGCTCCAAGTCCCGTCCAACCTCACCTTCAACAGACCAGGTTTGGAAAAAGACTGTTTCTATTTCAGAAGGCATCCTTCAGAGAGCTCTCTTTCAGGAGCTCGCGTCCTCTTTCTCTTCCTCATCTCTTCCTTTCCTCTTTCCCCTTCCCTTTCTCCTTCCCCTTTCCTTGTCCTTCTCTTTTCCAGAGTGCCCGGTGGCACAGCAGTCTAAAAGTGGAGCTGGATCACTGAGATGTGCTTCTGCCCTCCTGTGTCCTCTCTTGGCATGGGATCTGGGCCCCTGGACAGGGCTGCCCCATGACAACACCTCTGTCAATGAGATCAGAGAAGCTGTCACATGCGTCATTGTCAGTCACCAGCAGTGTCACCAGCTTCATGCTGGAATTCCATGGTTATTCACACAGAGCCCAGGTGCAGCCATGATTCTGGGTCAGTCTGATGTGGTTTTTAAGAAAATAAGAAATAGGATCTCCTTGGCCTTGTTAGAGCCATATGTTTGCGCATGAGGCCTCTTGAGTCCCCAGTGGTATGTGTTCAAATCGCCGTTCCATTTCCTCTTGTAGGATGCACAGTGACCTGCCCTTTGATTTTCCTGGATAAGGTAAGATAGAGCCATGTATGTGGTTCTGGGATCATATTGGCATGTTGGGTTAAGTCAGCAGGTCTGATGACTGAGGCTGTTATTCCTCCTCATTTCCATGGTAACCTTTGACAAACTGGTGATATTTTATCCGTATGCAAGGTGCTCAGTGAAGGCCGTACAACTAAATTGAATATGACTTCTTCTTTAAAAACCTTCCATAAAAGTGGTTGTCTCACTGGAAACTACTTCCTGCAGCTGGAGTTCAGCCTCATAATGCTTTGAAATCTTGTGAAATTGGATGTTTCTCTCTCAGGTGAAATGGGCTGAAATTGTCTGTCTGTATTCCCTGGTCTCCTTAACAGCTTGTTTGACATGATGGAGGGAATGGATGGGATCCAGAGGGACGTGGAGCTGTTGGAGCGAGGCCAGAGGAGGCCATGGAGCTGCTGCGAGGGCTGGAGCAGCTCTGCTCTGGAGCCAGGCTGAGAGAGCTGGGCTGGGGCAGCCTGGAGAAGAGAAGGCTCCTGAAGGGGAGACCTGAGAGCAGCTCCAGTGCCTAAAGGGGCTGCAGGAAAGCTGGAGAGGGGCTTTGGACAAGGGCTGTAGGGACAGGACAGGGGAATGGCTTTAACTGCCAGAGGGGAGACTGAGATGAGCTCTTAGGCAGAAGCTGTTCCCTGGGAGGGTGCTGAGGTGTTGGCACAGGGTGCCCAGAGAAGCTGTGGCTGCCCCATTGCTGGCAGTGTTGAAGGCCAGGTTGGACACAGGGGCTTGGAGCTGCTCCAGTGGAAGGTGAACCTGCCCGTGGCAGGGGTTGGAGGTGGATGAGCTTTGAGGTGCCTTCCAACCCAAACCATTCTGTGACGTATTTTCACGCCATAGCAGCATGAGTGGCTTAAGAGATCTAAAGTAAATACTGTGTATGTACAAGCACTGTTTTTTTTCCCTTCTGCATGAACAGTGTCCTATTGTCTGGTTTTAATTTGAGGTCCCCCCTGTGCTCCTTTAGCTTCCTTAGCAGGTTCTCAGATTTCCCGTTTGACTTGGCAGTGGTGCCCCGCCTGGACTCTTGCCACCCTCTGTTTGGATCCACAACCAAAACCCCAAGTGGCCCTTTTTTGGTTATACCATCAATTAACCTTACTGTGAAAAGCAACCTCTCCAACGTGCACAGCCTTTCATACTCGGGATGTAACTGTTATTTATGCGCATTGGTTAGTTTTTAGAGTACTTATTTCTCTGATGGTAATTCTAGATTGTTGTTTGTTTCTACTGGGCTGGCGAAAGCTGCCAGTTTTCAGAAATCAGAGCTCTGCAAACAGTGCGAGCAATGCAAACAATACAGGGATACAAGTGAGTGGCTGTGAGTCACAGCTTCCACCTACACTTCTACACTCAATTAACTCCTCCAAGGCTCAGTTTAAATACTGCCCAGTGATTATATAGGAGTGCAGAGATTTGGGCAACCTTAAATGAAACACTAATAATTAATTTAAATGCTGTAAATCTATGAATAATAACGATTAGTTGGCTGTGATTTTCATTATTACCTAGTGATGACAGTTACTTGCTCTCCTCCAGATCTCTGCCCTCCCAGCAATAAAATTAATGTGAACTGTGATTCAAGCCACAATTTAGGGGAAAATTGAACAACAATCCCATTAGTTCTGGAGTGAGTGAGAGCCACCTGAATGGGTCAAAGACACAGCCAGAGGGAAGCTATACCAGAAGGAAGGCTGTTTATTTTGCCTTGCAATCATGGTCAATCACTGGGTAAAGAAAAATCCACAACAGAATAAAGTGAAAATCACTGCCCCGGAGTGCTCAGATTGCCCCTGCCCTATCTGGCACTCTGCAAGAAGAGGCTGAAAACCTGAAAAGACCCCGAGAAAACAGTGTCTGCTACCTTGCACGACCTCTGCCCCTACCCCAGCTGATTTCTCATGCCCCTTTGGGTATTTTCCAAGCCTCTCCAATAGGGACAATCCTCCCACTGTGAGAAAAATGTAATATTTGGCTCGTTATATTGACTGTCACTCCTGCAGCTGATAATCGGGGAACTGCTTATCTGTTAAACAGGCCCAGTCAGGAGCGGGCAGCCAAAGAGTCTGCATGAGTAACGTTGCTGAATCAGCCAAAAACCCCTCCCCTGGGCTGCTCTACAGCCTCTCTGCACCCCTCCCAGCCTATCTCCCCTGTCCAGGACACAGTGAGCAAAGGGCTGTGGTCTGCTCTCAGGGAGCACTTGAGCTTCAGCCCTGTCCCATCTACCTCTGCTTTGCTGGAGTGTAACCATAATATTGCAGAGGCAATGAAAGGCCTGGCGAGGTCTGGGTCGCTCTTCCTCACTGGGAAGGAATGGAACCGCACCCAGTACAGTCCTTAGGCGGCTCACCCACTGATTTATGTGAATTGACTGCAAACCGGCTCCATCGTTACTTGCTCCTTCATCCACGCATGCCCAACTTGGTTCTTCTATGGAGCACTGCTACCCTGCAAGCACCACAGCTTTCTCCAGGACCCTAAAGGGAAATTGAACTGCTTGTGTTGAGTAAGCTTGTATGATATATATCAAACACTTATCCCTCACTTCCCACCTGCCCATAGGACCAGCTCTTCTGGGTTTGTGATGTTAGCAATGATTGTAGTATCACAGAATTGCATAATGTTAGGGTTGGAAGGGACCTTAAGATCATCCAGTTCCAACCCCGTTGCCATGGGCAAGGACACCTTCCACTAGGCCAAATTGCTAAAGACCTCATCCAAACTTGCCTTGAGCACTGCCAGGGATGGAGCATGCCCATCACCCTCACAGTAAAGACTTTCTTCCTTATATCCAATCTAAATCTCCCGTGTCTAAGTTTGAACCCACTACCCATTGTCCTATCATTACAATCCCTGATTAAGAACCCCTCCTTCAAGTCCCAGCTGCCCATCGGACCTGCTATCCTGTGTTTGTGATGTTAGCAATGATCCTTGGACCATTCACTGGCACAGGTTGCCCAGAGAGGTGGTGAATGCACCATCCCTGGAGAAATTCAAGGCCAGGCTGGATGTGGTTATGGGCAATGTGATCTAGATGAAGATATTGCTGCTCTTTGCAGCATGTTGGACTAGATGACCTTCGAAGGTCCCTTCCAACCCAAACTCTTCTGTTCCCCAAATTGGACATGGCGATGGTTGGATGCTGTGCCCTTTATGGGGCTTTTATAGCTTTCTTATATTGGATAAAGAAGCATTAAACATCAGAGTGATCTAACTGGTTACTAAGGCATTGCTGCCAGCCCAAGAGGACCAAGGGACTATCTGGTTCTAGTTTTATTAGGAGCTTTCCTAGTTTAATAGTAGGGAGTGCTGGGGGACAGCTGCATCACCTCCTGGCCCTTCAGCCTTTGACTTCACTCTGGGCTTGTCAGTGTAGAAAAACACTGGTAGAGCATGAACTAACCCTGTCTGGGGCTGTGTGCCCATGAAAGCTCCTTGGTGAGCTCAGGCACATGAAGCCATGCGGATCCCAGACAGAGCTGGCTTGAGGCCGACCAGCTCAGCACTTGGGTGGAGCAAATATACATCTGTCTGCACCCGTCTGTGGAGACGTACCCTTGGGGATGTCAAAGAGAAAGCTGATGGGGAGGGTTGTCCAGTGCCTTTCCCCAGAAGCATTTTCCCTGGCACAGGACTTGTCTGGAGCAACCCTCCTCAGGGGCCTGTTTCCTTAATGGAGGAATGTATTCATAGCCTGACATGGTGTTGAGTTATAAAGACATGATTTGTGGCACACGTTACTGCATGGAAGGAAAACGGTAGCACCGAGTAGCCCAGCTCTGGAGAAAGCATGATTTATTCCCTATTGCTGTATCCAAGAGCATCCTGGAGAGGCAACAAGCCTGCTGCTGAGCCTCCTGGGGTAGCTCTCCCTGCTCCATTCCTCTTTCTTTCCCCTCGTTGCAATGAGGAGATGCTCTTCTGTGTTATCCAGTTATTGCCAACCAACAGGGAAGTGCTCAACATCCTAGGGTCCAGCTCCCTTTTGGGAGTCATACATGGGTTTTCCCAACTCAAGGGTGGGAGGAGGGCAGCCATCCAGCCAGCAGAACAACGCAGGGAAGTCCCATTCAGCTCAGCTTTGGCTGAAGAACAGATTGGTCTGGTTGCTAACCTGAAGTCTCAAGTTTAACTTCTACCCTAGGGAATCTGGGGAGCTGAGGAATGGTTGTTGCAAGGCATGGAAGGACATAGAGTCACCTTGTGTAGTTTCTGTGCACGCTTGGAGGGACTTGAGCAGGTCCTCCCCATCTGTGGAAGGAACCAGGCTGTGCTTCTCTCCACCCATTTCTGATTGAGTTTGACTAGAAGCTCTTCAGGCTGAGACTAATGTGAATAAGTTCGCACTTGAAGAATGCCAAAGATAACTCTTCTTCTTTCTCCACCTAGGTCCAAAGAGTGCATTGATTTTTTAGTTAATTTTCTGTAGTTAATATGAAAAATCTGGTTTAAAAGGAACTTTCCAAGTTTCTTAGTTAGCAGTTGCTGCTTTGAAGTCTTCTGCATGTGCTATGGATAACATACTCCACAAGCTGACGGATGAAACAAATACTTTTTAGCCATGTTTGGTGATCCAGACACTGATATAGTGGAAATCAACAGATTCAGGAAAATGAGAACAGATTTCTCCCATGAAGCTTTGACCTCCTACCTTTTCAATAGTACCACGATTGGGTTTTTTATGGCTATATTATGAAAAGTCAAGACCAGACACATTTCCCCTTGGTCTGCATCCTGTTTTTGAGAACAATAGCTGCATTTTTGACACAGTGCCAGTTCGTAATTCATGCTTGCCTGCATCCCTTCAGAGCACAGACTTAGCTGACATTATAGTATTTTGGTGCCTTGAAATGACTTTTCCAATTAGAGCAGATTTATTTTTCTGAATCAATAATATTATTTCTAAATATTGAAATAATTTAGGAATAATAAACGAGGAAGAGAGGCCTCATCTCTTGATGAAATACGGGTGCATAAATTCCCTTGACCTAATCTCCAGCTCACTCAAATACAATACGGTTCAAAAGTTCAGCTTGGTATCAAACTTCATTGAGTTTATGTCCTGTTTAGGACCAATAGCTTGAAATGGATGAGAGGAATCCAGTGAAGAATGGAGGGAGAGGAAGGCTGTTGTCAGGATGGAGTAGGCAGAAATGCTGGGGAATAAAAAGCAAGAAATACATTGGAGGAATGAATATTCTCTACAAAGCCTTGCTTTTGACTGTATCACCGGCTTTCACACAGGTTGTCCTCTGAGCATGGTCCAAAATGTGGCTAAATGCATCAAATGGGCTGAGCATCACCTAATGTCATCACCAGTCCCATAGATGAGAGCAAAAAGTGAGCACCAACAGTAGCAGGACATTCACTGGTGTGAATGAAACAATCCCACCTAAGGGGTGCTCCAAAGGAGGAACTCGGATATGCTGGTTGAATTATCCTGGGAGAAATAAGCACGTTTTTTCATTCACGGAACAATGAAACAGGCACTCAGGCTGATCTGAAAACCCTCCAGGGTAATTCGAGTTGTCTCAGAAGCCCCAAATAATTCACATTCCAACATCTGGAAGTCCAAACTGATGGGAAAGTAGACGCTACTTTCCCCATGCATAAAGCCTCTTCCAGAAAGCAGTCTCTGCTGGGTCCTGTGGGTTCAGGATTGGTCCCAACATACATTTATATCAACATCACCACCGAGACTGTAAAAATCCACCCAACATTTGACTTAGATTTCCTATGTGTTTCTTCCTTCTTCCCTGCTGATTCAGTATGTTTAAAACATCCCTTTCTGTTTATGTGCTTTAATTCTTCCCTTTCCACTGCAAACCAACTCTCATAACCTCTCTGAAGAGGTCCCATTTTTCACACCTTTCCCAGTTGCTGCTTCATCCCCTCTGAACTCTCTCACAGTGTCTGGCTGGAAAACTTTGCCAGGTTTTGAAGCCTTATGCTTGAGAGGGACTTTGAGGAGCGCATTTGGGAGCCCTGCAAAGACAGACAGCGGAAGGGGGATAGGAGCAGCTGCCATGGAGTCGGGTCTTACGAGCTAACAAATTATCCCTAGTTAGGATGTAAATGATACTGCACATAGTCTTAGCCTGTCCCATTTGTCAACTAAAACACAAAGGTGGTTTAAACTACTTCACAAGCAAGGAGAGGTGAAGTTGTGAGGGCTTGGCTGGTGAAGAGATTGTAAACTGACCTCATTCATTTACAGCTGAGATGTCTTCAAGAACTGCACTGACTTAACCAGAGGAATGATTGCCATACATTCCCAATGCAGATAGTATGTTGCATCTTTATTTCTAACTTGTGGGGCTATCTGAAACCGTGCGGTGGGAAAGCAAGGGAGTTTGGGACGTTTGTATGAAAACCAGCTAAATCTTAGCTGTCTTTTAGTTAGAATCATAGAATCTCAGACTGGTTTGGTTGGAAGGGAGCTTAAGATCATCCAGTTCCAGGCCCCTGCCATGGGCAGGGACACCTTCCATTGGAGCAGGTTGCTCCAAGCTCGTTGCAACCTGGCCTTGAACGCTTCGATGGAATGAGGCACTCACAGCTTCCGTGAGCAGCCTGTTCTGGTGTCTCACCGCTTTCACAGGGAAGAATTTCTTCCTCATCTCTGACCTGAATTTCCCCTTTTAAAGTTTGAACCCATTATCCCAATACACTATATTATTATTTATTATTAATAATAATTTATTAATTGAATAAAGCTTTTTTACTATCTTTGGGAAAGGAAAGTTAGGAAGATCTATTCATTTCACTTGTTCCAAGTAAATCAAGATCTTTCTTTGAGGTAACACTTTGTTCCCATCACAACTGTTACGCAACAAGACAATCCCAACAGGCAAGTTGTGAAATAAGAAATGGTAAGAAAAAAAAGCCAAAACACTGTTTGGGCCCTGAGATGTTGAAAACATCCACAGACCACAGTAAGTGGCTGTTTAACCATGCATCACTCAGGTACTCTGCTAGGAGACATATGGGATGACTTTGAGTGGGTGAGCTTAGAGCCCTACTGAAGAGTAGTAGGGAAGCACACGATGCAAACTGAATGAAGTGACACATTCTGTAGTACAGAAACACGTGATGTCACTGCACTTTTATTGCAGTTACTCGAAAACCTCCCTGTGAGCAGTCTAAGGAAGCTGGAAAAGCAATTACACCGTGGGAATAGCTGGGAAGCAGATAGCATGACATTGGATGTGCACAGGCAGAGAGCTGTGCAAAAGCTTCCTGGATGAAATGTGGCCTTGATTTCTGGTTTTGATTACTGTTTAAGAGGGTAAACTGACATTAGACTTCAGAAAGCAGATCTACCGTATCAAACAGTACAGCAAAGGACGTATCAAACAGTGCAACAAAGGACTCAAGAGTGCCTGTTTTTCAAATTAGTTCTGACTTATCTGACAGTGGGTTTGACTGGATGACCACAAACTGGTATTTATTTGCCTTTGAGATACCCTGGGGAATGCTGCCTGGCCTCCAGCTTACAGTCAGGAACAGCTAGGCTTCCTCTCTATCCTGTATCATCCCTGCAAACCCCAACAACAGCCAAATGGCACTAGTTTCTTGCCATACACCAAACTAACTGTCTGTGTTTAGGTAACTGACTCAAGTTTTTAGCTCTGGGTTAAGATTACACTCTGGTTTGCATCAGCACCAGTGTGGCAGTAGGACCAGGGCAGTGATTGTTCCCCTGGCACTGGTGAGGCCACACCTCAAATCCTGTGTTCAGCTCTGGGCTCCTCACTACAAGAGAGACATTGAGGTGCTAGAGAGGGTCCGGAGAAGGGCAACGGAGCTGGTTCAGGGCCTGGAGCACAGTGTGATGGGGAAGGGCAGAAGGACCTGGAGGGTTTAGTCCAGAGAAGAGAAGGCTCAGGGGGGACCTGGTCGCTCCCTACAACTGCCTGAGAAGAGGATGGAGCCAGGAGGGGGTCACTCTCTACTTCCAAGAAGGCTGTGGCTTTTCTTTCTCCCTTCTCCTATGCCTCAGTGTTTAGTATACCATGTAGAGCATGGAACATCATGACTTGGTTTTCCCCTCTGCAGGAATGGAATTGTTTTAATCAGTACGTCAAGCAAGATGGGAGCATGATACTTCCCAAGCGTTTTGTTCAGGCTCTTCTCCTGTGTTTTTTGCAGTCCCAGTGGCCAATTTATTGTGTTGAGGGCACAGTTCCCTCCTCTTAAGTGCTCCTTAAGGTATACAAAGTACTATATGTTGAGACAAAATTGAGGATAAATTAATAGCTTCCGCCCGGCATTCCACTTGAACTGGCAAGGAAATCACTGCTTGAGAGATAGAAATGACCCATCTGGGTAGGGAAGAGAATTGAGCCCACAATATAGGCATGGAGTTATCATGGAAGCGGTATTTCCAGCTAGTTTGTATAGAGCTTTGTCTAGCAGGCAATGCTTCAGCACTATCTACCTGCTTAGCAGACTTGGCAGAGGGACACTCAACAAGAGAGGCCTGTTGGGGCTTGCACAGATATGAATGGGTTTGGGCTGTCTGTGGCATTTCTGAGTATGCCAAGAAGCAGACTGTTAAACGCACAGGGAATTTCAACATCACATATAGTCCTTCAAAGACTTCAGGCACCAGATGGAAGAATCAACACCTGAACAAGGACTCAAAAGATTTAGATTTTGGACCTAAATACCTAAAGTGGCAATTAAAGCACCTAAATCCTTTTCTGGACCTTCACTGGGCATCATGTCTCCCAAACAGGAAAAGAGCTCAATTTATGGGTGATGGATCCAGTTCAGCAATGCAATAACTTGCCTGATGTCTGTGGTGAAACACAGGGGACAGATTAGAGGAAACATACGGTCTTGAGTCACATACGTAAGGCAAGAAACATATGCTAAGTCTGAAATGAAGAGCTTTTTCCAAGAGTAAGCAACAATTAATGAATGTGGGGTTTTGAAACTCTTCAATCTACTGCTCTTGCCAGGATTTTTTGTTACAACATTTTAAAGTGGAAGGCAATGGAGTCATGAAACTTGTAAACAGTATTAAAAAGCACCAATTAGGATGTAAGTGCTCATGATGGAAGGAAGTTTTGCAACAAAAACCATTTCTGAAGGAAAATCTCACCTCATAGGGTCTCTTCTGGAATTCCAAAGGTTATTGCCATTATTTTACTTTATATTTTTCCTGTGTCCCAGCACAACTTGATGCGTTGAAACATGAAAGGATTTACCTCATTTCAGCAGCATAATGTTTTATTTTTAATGTATTTTGTTTTGCTTTGCTTTGTTTTAGTGATAACTGGGGGGATGTTATTTAGCAATAGCAGGCTGAAACATTTCCTCATCTTCTCTAGAACAAAGATAATAAAAGCAAGCTGAATGCCTCAATGATTAGTTTGATTGTATGAGAATGTGCTCGATGCAGTAGGAATAGCTGGATTCAGACTGAAGCCCTGACCTTACAAAGGAGACATTTCCCAACTCCACATTTTTATAATTTTCATGGAAAATTTTGAAAACACTAATTGCAATTTTGACCTATAGCAATGAAACAATAAAAAAGGAAACACGATGTGAAGTCAGACTTCCACAATCTGACTAACTCTGCCTACATCTGGCATCATCAGTCACTTTTGCTATCTCTTTGGACACTTGTGCTGCCACATCCCTTCCACTTTCAGTGCAGGGAGTAGATACCGCACTAACAGGCTCTGTTGCTCAGAAAGTTTCCCTTCTACTCTATTTCTCACCCAAGTGCATGACCCATTCTTCTTGTTTTGCAAAGATTCCTAGAGTAATTCACATTGGAATGAGCCTCTGGAGAGCTCCAGACCAGTCCCTGATCAAAGCAGGGCCAACTTTAGTGTCAGAAGCGGTTACTCAGGGCCCTGCCCTGATGTGTTTTGAAAATCTCCAAGGATTTATCCAGTGTTTGACCTCTCCCATTATGAAGAGTTCTTTCCTTATGTTCAGTCTGAACTTCCCAAATTGCAAATCTCAGCGGTTGCATCTTGTCCTTTAACTGAATACTTCTGGGAGGAGCTGATTCTGTCTTCTTTGTAACTGTCCTTCCACTATTGACAGAAGAGTTTCCCCCAAAGTCTTTCTCTTCTCCAGGCTGAACAAGCTGAGCTCCCTCCAGTCTCTTTCTCAGATACCATGTACTCCAGCCCCCTGATCATCTTGGTGGCCACTGCTGGACTTACCCAGTTTATCATTCTCTCCCTTGTCCTGGGATGCCTGCATCTGGACACAGTAACCAGACGTGTTAAATGTGCCAAATAGAGGGGAGTAGCAGCATCTCTTGACTTTCTAACTTAGCTTTTGCAAATACAACTCAGTGTGCAGCTGGATTTTATTGTCACTATCAAGATGTTGATTCACAGGACAACCTGTTGTCCACCCAGACCTTCAAATCCTCTTCTGCAAAGCTACTTCGCAGTCATCCCATCTTATACCATGAGCTTGTTCTGTCCAAGGTGCAGGTCTTTGCTGAATATAGAATCAGAGAATCATAGAATAGAAAAGAATTACAGAACAGTTAGGGGTGTAAAGGACCTTAAGATCATCCAGTTACAGCCTCCCTGCCATAGGCAGGGACACCACACACTAAGTCATGTCACCCAAGGCTGTCCAACCTGGCCATGAACGCTGCCAGGGATGGAGCATTCACAACTTCTTTGGGCAACCTGCTGTACCATCGCTCTGATGTCGAAGGTCCCTCTGAATAGCAGCCCTGCCTCCAGCACATCAATCACTGCTTCATTTAGTGTTATCCACAAACATCCACAAGCTGTCCTATCAGCTTAAGTACAGAAATGTAGCTTAATGTGGTGTGTAGTCTTCCTTTCCTTTATTTCTGCCCTGTAATGCTGCATTCCCTGTTTCTTATTCCATTCTGACCATTCTTTCCCTGTTTGTCTTCCAAATTCCTAGTTAACCAGTGCTTATTCCCCTCCTGTTCTCCCCACACCCTGCCTCCTCCCCAGTTTCCTGTCCCAGACCTTCTCTTCTGGTGGGTTTCCTGGCTGATCATGGGTTTCTCTGCTTCTCTGGTCTCGAATCCTGGATCCTGAACTCTGCTCCCCACTCTATTTTCTGGGAAAGTCAGAAACAGTAGAGAGGAATCTCTTATGTTGTTGCCCTCCAGTAGCCTGGTCTGGTGGAAACCGTCCCTGCCCATGGCATTGGGGCTGGAACTGGATGATCTTTAAGGTCCTTTCCAAACCAAACCATTCTATGATTGTATGATTCTATGACTGTTCCTTCATAACTGTTCTTCATAGCAGCTCATATTGCTTATGATCTGGAAAATGTGTGTCTTTGATGCAGTGACTGCTAGAAATGGACAGGAGAAGGAAATCTGTGGAACTAACTTGGCTCTGCAACACGACAGAACAGTCATGATCAACAGCTTGGGAGAAAACAGACTTTCCCAGTGCTGCAGGACTGTTCCCTTCCATTTGCCAAAGTTTTGTTTAGTATCGTGTTGCATCAGCCTCCGAATGTCTTTGTATGTGAAAGAACGTTTCACAGCCTAATGGGACCTCCTTGGAAAGTTCTTCTGTGCTTATTCAATCTCCTTCCCCTCCCATTTCAGTTTCACCTTGATTCCCTGGTTGCTACATACTTCTGTTTGTCACCCCTCAGGAGTGGATGTCCTCCTGTGTTTACATGCATCACATATTTGCAGGCAGCTAGCATGTCACCCAGCCGAGGTACCTGAGTCTCCCCTGCTCTGCACAGATCAGGTCGGACTGCCTCTCTGCAAAGCTTTTCCCACCCCTCTCTTTTGGATGCTCTTCAGTTTCTAGTTGCACTTCTCAGGGTGCTGGGACATCTAGTCTAGGTCATGCTTGGCCTGCAAAAATTGAACCAGGTAATCCTTGAGGTCCCTTCCAACCTGCTATTCTGATTCCCAGTTACCCATCATGAAGAGCTGAATTGTACTAAAGCCCTCTTCTCTATGCCATTTGCCTTCCATCTTTCACTACTTCTTTCCTTCATTTCTGCTCCTCTACTATCTGTCTCCTGGGCTCTCTTCTCACTTTTCCACTTCAAGAGATGGGCTGAAGCTTCACAGATCTCCTCTAACCTCTTAGAATGGGGAAGGGTGGGTAGGTACCTATTACTGTCCATTCCTCTGGAGCATGTTCAGCTCCCCACTGCTTGGAAGGAATTACACCAACACTTTGTTTTCTCCTTTTCCCATCACTCACCCTGAGCTCTCTCAACTTCTCTCGTCCCCCTTTCCTCTTGTTTCTTGCAAAACCCATTTGGACATGGACCGGTTCATCGCCCAGGAGACATGATCTGCTCTGGCTGTACAGATGCAGCATTGTCAGAAAGCTGCAGACCGTAGACTCAAATTTGTTCTTTCCTTATGGATAATTTTCCTCTTCCACTCAAATTAACCACAACAGCAGGTGAATAATTGCTCTGTGAGCGAGGAGATTTTCAAATTGGTCCTTCTGAGGGCAGGCTACATGGCAGAGGAGGTGTTGGCGCGTAGCTTTGCTGTATTTCAGCTCTTCAGATGCTCAACACCTCTGACAGAGCAGAAAACTATCATTTGAAAGCAGTATACAGAATAATTATTTATACACCTGGACAAGCTCAGTTTTTTCTAGGGCTTGTATAAGACAAGGGCTATGGTTTTGAGAGATGAACTCAACTTTCTGGAAAATCAGACTTGTTTCGGGATTAGAGAAGCACAGGCTGAAAATCTGAGCATCTGAAATGAATCAGTGATTGCTTTTGAAAATCTTGATCAAATTCATTCAGATGGATAGGCATGAAATAGGAATCCACAGCACCAGCACCACAAGCTGTTTGTTATTACCGAACATCATATAGTACAGGCTGCTGCAATTAAAGCTAAGCAAAGCTAATCCTGATATGATGTATTTCTTATCCGAGCCTGCATGGGTTTGTGCCTTTGCACATGTGTGCACAAATCATAACATCACAGCATGGTTTATGTTGGAAGGGACCTTAAAGCTCATCCAGCTCCAACTCCCTGCCATGGGCAGGAGCACATTCCACTACAGCAGCTTGCTCAAGCCCCTGTGTCCAACCTGGCCTTCAACACTGCCAGGGATGGGGCAGCCACAGCTTCCCTGGGCACCCTGTGCCAGTGCCTCAGCACCCTTAGGGAATAATTTTTTCCTCTTATCTAATCTAAATCTCCCAAACTGAATAGGCAATTGCTTATGGAAAATAAAATATCCAGAGGATACATGGCAAGGTAAGAAGTGTTTTTCTCTCTTGTGAAGATACAGGGATTCAGGTTATGGTTTTGGTTTGTTTCTCCACAGGCAAGTAAGAGGGTGTTTGATACCATGGGGAAGAGGTAGCAACAGGGAGGGAAATGCTCTGGGATCCCAAAATACTTTGAGGCATTTACTGGGATTTATACTAATCCACTGTGGCTACTTCAGGGCTGAGCAGGGTCCCTGCAGAGAGGTCTGCACCCAGAGGCTCTGGTACTGTGCTAGGTTATTGTTTTGCCTTGGCTTAGCAAGAAAAACCAATGTCTCTGGAAACTGAGGCTTGACTTTCTGTGGATGGCACAACATGAGTCATGACTTGCAGGAAGTTTTAGTAATAATCTCCAAGTGTTCCTAGTGCTTCCAGTACTTGATCTACCTGATCCCACTGCAGAGGATCATTCCGGGGAACAAACCACAGCAACCTGTGGTAGGAAATATATAAGGGAGATCTATTGTGGTCAATAGGCTCAATGTCCAGCTGGAGACCAGTAACAAGTGGTGTCCCACAGGGATCGGTGTTGGGACCAGTCTTGTTCAACATCTTTGTCGGTGACATGGACAGTGGGATTGAGTGCGCCCTCAGCAAGTTTGCCGATGGCACCAAGCTGTGTGGTTCGGTTGATACACTGGAGAGAAGGAATGCCATCCAGAGGGACCTTGACATGCTTGTGAGGTGGGCTGATGCCAACCTGATGAAGTTCAACCATGCCAAGTGCAAGGTCCTACACCTGGGTCGGAGCAATCCCAGGCACAGCTCCAGGCTGGGCAGAGAAGAGATTCAGAGCAGCCCTGCAGAGAAGGACTTGAGGGTGTTGGTTGATGAGAAAATGAACATGAGGCGGCTGCAGTGTGCTACTTGAGCCCAGAAACCAACCAGTATCCTGGGCTGCATCCAAAGGCAGCGTGACCAGCAGGTCGAGGGAGGTGATCCTGCCCCTCTGCTCTGCTCTGTGAGACCTCACTTGCAGTATTGTGTGCAGTTCTGGGGTCCTCAACATGAAAAGGGCATGGAGCTGTTGGAACAAGTGCAGAGGAGGGCACTGAGGATGATCAGGGACTGGAGAAGCTCCCGTATGAAGATAGGCTGAGAAAGTTGGGGCTGTTCAGCCTGGAGAAGAGAAGGCTGCGTGGAGACCTCATAGCAGCTTCCAGTATCTGAAGAGGGGCCTATAGGGATGCTGGGGAGGGACTCTTCATTAGGGACTGTAGTGACAGAACAAGGCGTAATGGGTTCAAACTGAAACAGGGGAAGTTTAGATTGGATATGAGGAAGAAATTCTTTACTGTGAGGGTGGTGAGGCACTGGAATGGGTTGCCCAGGGAAGATGTGAATGCTCCATTGCTGGTGGTGTTCAAGGCCGGGTTGGAGAGAGCCTTGGGTGCCATGGTTTAGTGTGAGGTGTCCCTGCTCATGGCAGGAGGGTTGGAACTGGATGATCTTAAGGTCCTTTCCAACCCTGACTATTCTATGTTTCTATGATTCTATTGTTCTGCACTATGCAAACAGTTGCAGAGAGGAAGCAACTTGTCGCATGCAAGAATTTAAGAGAAAGAAGTTTGCATTGGCTGCATAAATCCCACATGCCCTACTGCATATCCCAGAAGGATATTCCTTGGCTTAGCAGAATGAGCTTTCCTTGCATCAGCAGAGGTTATTGCAAGGACTTTATGAAAAAAAAAATAAACCACTAATGAATGAGGGTGTAATTTTAGTTGCAAAATTACAGTCAAAACATCCTGTATTGTGCCAACCCTTTAGAAGAATGGAGCTAAATGGCAGAAAGATGTGTAATGTGTGAGTAATGACTATACTTGGTGTAGTGTCACATGTACTTTGGTGTCTGGCCTTCTTGCAGGTGGAAGAGTAGAGAGGGGAGGCAAGAACTGGGCCTGTCATCTGCACACCCCTGTTTTGAGGCATTATATGATGGACAGCTCCTATTTCTCCCTGTTTTCACTCTCTTTGCTCTTTTAATCATGCTTTCTTTCTCTCATGCTCCTCATCCCATCCAGAATTACAGAACTGGCAGGAGTGGTCTCATGTCACTTCTCAGTTGCTTATGCTACTAAGAAATCCAAATGAGCCATGCTGTACTTTGCTCCTGAGGTTTATTCCTCGAGAAAGCTGTTTCTGCTCCCAGGGAAGTCAATGGACGTCTAATTAGTCCCAGATGTTTAGCAATAACAAGCACTTCCTTTTCTTAGAGCCAAACAAAAGCAGTGTTAAAACCATTAATTAAATGGGTTTGGCTCTGTCATCAGTTTATTAACTAATTCCAGTCATGGCAGCCAAGCTAATACTCAGAAGGAGATATAATCTTGCCATGCTCGACACAAAAGTGAACTCATTGTGTGGCTAAATTAGCCCACATCTGGGCACACAGCTCAGCTTGCTTCCATAGCAAAGGAAAAGCTCACCAGCCTCAGCATCGGGCTTCCAACTAATCCCTTGGATTGCTGCTTGTGCAAACTTTCTCCTACAAGAATAAGAGTTGGAGTCTCGGGTAACATTGGCTTTTTGTAAATGTTAGATCAGGCTCTATTGCTGCTGATTGTTTCTGCAAACTCTTGCCTATATCTTCAGTAGATCTTGTTCTCCATTGGTTGTACTCTAAGACAGAGACTTGGAGCTATGTTCTCTAAGGGCGATCTTATCTCCATGTTCCAGTATTTAAAGGGTGATTATGAAGGAGATGAAGACTCCCTTTTTACAAGGAGTCCCATGGAAAAGCCAAGGGCTGACGGGCACAAGTTACTGCTGGGGAGATTCCAATTGGACATAAGAGGAGAATTTTTCACACTGAGAACAGCCAGACATTGGAATAATCTCCTCAGGGTGTAGTGACTCCCCAGTGTTGAACACTCTTAAGATTGGACTGCTGTTAAAAGATTGGGCTGGACATGGTGCTGGGCATTTAGTCTAGGCCATGGTTTGCCTGGAAAGGTTGGACCAAATGATTCTTGAGGTCCCTTCCAGCCTGTGATTCTGTGATTCTATTCTATTACCCTATGATTAAGATATAGATCATGCGTCCCTGCTTCAGGACAAGAAGTTAAGGTCTAAGGTTGAGTCTGAACGCCACAGAAAAATAGGAAGACATAGCTCTTCATCTGTGGAGCATTCCAAGCTGGTGCTTTAATATATTCACAACTCTGTGCTTTTTACAAAATTCAAAGGTGTTTTTATTGTACAAAATTCCACAATGAAAACTGCCAGCCAGTTTCTTACAGAACTGCTTTAAAAATAGAATTATACACCTTTTTGTAGTGTTGATTTTGACATTCACTAGCTGGAAGAAACAGAAATGAAGCAGCAATTTGACTCTGAGTTATATACCTGGACAGGTTTTGGCTTGACCTCTTTTTCTCCTATGTGCTTTAATGTAGAGTTCCTGGCATTAGCAGAAAACCTGATACAGCTCCTTTCGAAGCCATTGAACCCTGTTAATAAGTCAGGCTCACACTGTTGGTGAGCTTTATTTTTCACTTCAAAAGGGTGAATTTGCTGTCAGAGTAAGGGACATAATATATGTCAGTGTCAGCTTTTAGCAATGCAACAGGTTGGCCAATGTTAAAACCATCACAGAATGAGCATCTACATAACTTTTCTTGCAGCCAGAACATAATAACACTTTAGGGAAAAAACAGTAGACATCTGCTCTGATTAACGGCCCAGGTCTAGGTTCCCTGTGTATTGTTTCACACGCCTTTTTTTGCTGTTTAACCTCCTGTGACCTTTAAAAATAGATATATTATTCTTTTGCATTGAAATACAACCGTATGCAGTGAGTTCCCAACTGTTTTCCTTAGGAATATAAACATTTCAGTCCAATGGTAGCTGATTGAAATTCATTCTCCAAGATTTTCCTTTTAAAAAGCCTTCACCCCAGAGATGAATTTCTTCACATTAAACCCAGTTAAATACGTATTGCACACGAGGGGCAAATTTCTCCTCTTTGAGTTGAACTGTGGACCTGTGACCTTCTGAGCAGATCTGGGTAATGTAGAGTGCAGCTGTTTCATGCCTGACATTTCTCTTGCATCCCTCGTGGGTATTAAGCGCCAAGACTAATTGACCTCATCTACCTCTTGTGTCTTGCCCCAGTGGCTGGAGCAACATGCTGCAAGCAAAGGGAGATATCTAAAGAGATTCTTACTACCAGGGTCTGTGGTTCCCATGGTCAGCCTTGGGTTTTCTAAAAGGCAGACACAAACACAACAGACAAAAACTGTTATTTCTTTGTTTTTAGCTGAATTCTCATTGTTTTGGAACTCCTGGGATATTTGCAACCAACTTAGGGAAAAATTGTCTTTTGGCCTGCCCTGGCATAGGTTTGTTTGATTTCAGTTTAGGAAGGACAAGGAGCTAACCGGTTAGGGAAAAGCAAAGCTCAGACCCATTCAAAATAGCTTTATCTCAATAACTTTGAGAAGGGCATTTCTACTCAGCTGACATCATCAATGACTGTCATAATAACATGATTTGGTTACAATGCTCAATTTCCATGAAGTCTTTCTGTGAAGGTGACATCACAAAGCATCTCTGAGCTTGGTGAAATGTCTCAAGACCTTAGAGGGCTGTTTCTTGGTCTAGTTTAAATTACATATCCTTCAAAGCAACAGCAGAACTTTACAGTGGCCTCTTCTACCACTGCATACACTTTTTAAGCAGATCTGCTATAGCATGAAGCAAGTGCAAAACACAGCAAATTCTCCTTCCAGCCCCTAAAACCCAGAGCGCTGTAGCGGTACAGTGGAGGGGCACATTGAAACCATCTTAAAATCCACAGTTAAAAATCAAAGATGAGAATTTTACCCTTCATTTCTACACAACGGCAGTGTAGCACCTGATTTCTTCTGTTTTCAAGGCATTTTGTGTTCCTATGCTTTAAAATGATGGCTAAAGTTTTGCCTACGGAAGCAAAAGAACAAACCCACACCAATGATGATCACAGATAAAACCAACACAAATGTTAATATGACAAGGAAGTTGATTTTCTTCAGATCCTCTTTTTCACAGTTTTCTGGTCTAATGTTCCCGATGTGCATTTCTTCCTGGTACCCAAAGTTTTGAGTGTATTGGCACATTAAGTGTTCCACGTTTGGGATCTGGACATTTTTGTTCTGGATCATTGATGAAAGCCAGATGTTTCCACAGCAGTTGAGTGGGTTCCCAGTGAGATACAAGTTTTTAAGTGAATTTTCTAATGCTAAAATATTGCTGTTCTGTAATGTACTAAATCTATTGTTCCGTAGGTCCAGAACTTCCAGTGGAGAGTCACTACCCCACTTAGGCAGCCAGTTCAGCTGATTTTCAGAGAGGTTTAAATGTTTAAGGTGACTAAAGCAAGGCAAGTCAATATTTAAATCTTTGAGGTTATTGCCATGTAAATACAAATATTCCAGAGACTTTTCCAGTCCTGATAATGCTTTAACTTCTATTCTCAGTCCGGGGTTCATGGAGAGATCCAAGGCAACCAGAGAAGTCTTGTAGAAAGTGTATGCTGGTAGGACGCTCAGCATGTTGTCAGCTAGGTATAAGTACTGAAGATTAGGAGAGTCAACAAATGACACACAACCACTTTCCTCTCCAGCAAGTCTTTGCTTAGCTAATCCTGAGTACATGCTGCAAAGGCTGATATTATTGCTCTGTAGATTAAGCAGTCTGAGGCTAGGGAGGCTTGAGAAGATATCAAATTGCAGGGTCTGAAGGTGGTTGTTTTGAATGTAGAGCTCCTTCAGATTTGACAGAGTGCCAGCATCTAGGAGAAGGCTGTGCAAAGCATTGTAGCTCAAGTCAAGGACAGTTAGGGATGTCAATGCACTGTCATAAGTTACTGTAAATGCCTGAAGACAGTTTCTACTGAGATTAAGGGTGTGAAGGGACAACATTGATTCAAAGAACTCGTCTGGAAAGGATTTGATTTCATTATAACTTAAGTCTAAATATACAAGGTGGGATAAATAAAGAGAACTTTTGTTTCTGCTTTGCTTCTGCTCAAGAAGACTAAAAGAAGCATCTATCCATTCTTTTTCCATATAGTCCATTTTATTATGAGGGGATTCAGCAGTGAGCTGGATTAAATTCTTTGATAAATTCAGAGTTACCAGCTTATTTACCTGGGGGAAGACTGGGAAGTGAAACAGTTTGTTTTCACTCAAATCCAAACTTCTTAAGCTATATTCATCATCTGATTTTGTGGTGTGGAAGGTCTCAATGCTATTCCTGCTAAGGTCAAGTATCTCCAGCTGCCTGAGGTTGAAATCAGAGATGCAAGTAATTGAATTCATGGAGAGGTTGAGTTTGGAAAGGTTCACTAGAGTTTCAAAAGCACCTTCTTCTATTTCCATTATGATATTACTCTGAAGATCTATCTCCACAAGACTGGGAGATCCCTGAAACATCTTGTGTGATATCATTATAATACTGTTCTCTGCCAAGGAGAGATACCGCAGTGCTGGAGCTTGTTTGATGAAGTACTCAGCCATCCCATTGTACAGACTGTTGTGGGACAAGTCCAGTACTTCTACCTTGGGTAAAAGTCCAATCCCTTCTGTCCCATTCTGAGCAAGCTCATATAGGTGATTGTTGGCTAAGTTTATTTCTAGCAAAGTCGTCATGTGTGCAAAGACTCCGGGCGTGATGAAGCTGATCTGGTTAGAGCTTAAATCCAGACACTGGAGGGAAGTGTAAAATGATAACGGCATTTCAGGGATGCTTTGAATCAGATTTCCAGACAGATCTATTTTGTTTACATTTGGATACAGCTCATGAGGGATTTGGTGGAGGTCTTTGTTGTGGCAAAATGCCTGTGAGTTTGCCTGCCAGAAAAAGAACAGAGAGAAAAGGGGTTGTCACCCAACAAATGAAGAACATCTTTGCATGGATTATAAAGAAAATAACACTCAGCACCCAGGCAGATCCTTCTTCTGGAACACTGATAAAGCTACATTCCCTGAGCATTCAGACAGCAAGAACAACAACCCTAATGCTTCTTTGCACTCAATTCATTTTAAAGACATTTCTGACTTACAACAGTAGAGTTTTATTTGTATGTGACACCTACCTAATGTTCTCCCTTTTGTACCTTTCTCCTGGGCTCATTTTCATAGACCCACAGAAGGAATTTTGCCAGCTTTCTATTGCAATCAAGCACCATTTCCTCACTTTTGTTCTGATGTTTTATTTTCTCAGCTTCATCACTGTATTAGATTTTGCAAACCCTATTTACAATAGTAAGTAGTACTTAAAAGTGTTTCACTCTGTTGGCAGCACAGCTCACAAAACCAGGAGATGAGAAGTGTATAAGGATTCTATAGCACAAAAACTGTCTCTCTCCTTCAAAGTCACACTCTCAGGTATTTGGTCATGTCTTTCTGGCGCAGGGTGTCCAGAGAACCTGTGGCTGCCCTGTCCCTGGCAGTGTTCAAGACCAAATTGCACACAGGAGTTTTGGAGAACCTGCTCTAGTGGAAGGTGTTCCTGCCCATGGCAGGAGGTTGGAATTAGATGAGCTTTGAGGTCCCTTCCAACCTCAACCATTCTGTGATTCATTCTATGACTCCTTTAGCCATGGCTTAGTTAAGCAATGTGTCTTTAACCACATGGGTCATTCAACAACTGAAACGTTTCTGATGCAAATCTCCAAACTTTTCCTGCTTTAATCATCCAGGTTTATCCTTTTCCTAAGGCAACAGATCTCTTCTTCTTTGGTATGGGGAGCATGCACCCATGCAAGACACCCACAAGTGCAACATGGAAAAGACAAATTATGTAGCTTTTGAGAGAAAAAAGCTGTGATGTGCAGTGAGGGTCACGTCTTTTCAGCCCAATTCTAGCAGCAGGGTAGAGAAAACTGTTAAGTTCATCTTCTAGACGCATGTCTGTTTAATTGCAGCTAGGGCTGAATCTGTATCTAGAGCAAAACCTGGAGTGCGTGCTGATAAGCAAACATGAACATGGCCATCCTTGTATAAATGTCGAGCCGTGTTTTGTTATCAAGGAGAACATACAGCAGCAGGAGGAAGTGGAATGTGAAAGGCTTAGGCAGCATTTAATTTATTGGAGGAAAACTCTTGTTATGAATGTATTTGGGTGACTGGGTCATGTACTGTTTGTAGAAAGATCAGAAAGAGAAGAAAGGAAAAAGTCTGTTGAGTTTAACTTGTGTGGAGCAGCAGAATCCGGATTCCATGACGCACAGCTTTTCAGACATTAAAGGGACTTTAAAAGTCAAAAATGCTAAAACCCATCTGTTTCATGTGAACTTTGAGGTGAATGAAGTGGAAGGTCTGTTTGGAAGTGGGGCAGTAGTCAGCATTTTGTGAATCCCTTTCGCATTATGTGAGCTTTGGAGACAGCACAAAAATTTGCCAGAGAAGTGTAAGTGCTCATCCAAACTCTAGATACACACAGGCTGCTCCACAGTTCTTCCCATGATACATCTTTCCCAAAGATCCCAAGTAAATGCCCTATTAAAGCCTGAACCCCTTCCTATTTTTCCCTTCAACCCACTCAAATCTCCCCCAGCTAAACAAATCAGAACGAAAGTGAAGGAATTTTCTGGCTTCTCCCTGACATTATCCCTTTCCTGCAAAGTCACTGTAGAATTACTCAGTTTGAGCTAAAATGCACAAAGTTGTGCTTAGCTCTGAGGCCCAAATAACAGGAAGTCTTTTCTTGCTTGGTTTGTGGAAGAGGGAGAATCCTGAAGGACGCAGTGAAGAAGCAGCAGCTGCTTTGCAGCCTAAGGGAGATGCCAGGATTCTTCCCACTCTTTGAGTCAGATCTCAACAAGAAGTGAGCACCCTCCACTCCCTCTGGGCACCCAGCATCTTAGCTAAGTCCTGATCCAGCTCCCATAGATGCCAGTGGCTGGTTTCCACTGAAGATGATGTGGGAGAGGTCAGTCTGAGTTCACCATGCATCTTACAGGATTAAGCTTTTAATCTGCATCCACTGAACCCTCCCAGTGATAAAAGGAAGAGATATAATCTATGCCTCCCACTGTCTGCCATTTGTTCCTATAAGATTTTCCCTCCCATATTTTAACTTTCATTCCTTTCCAGTGACTATTTTCATCCTCACTGAATTTCTCGTCTAGTCTGTTCTGCACCATCTTTTTCTCCCCTGAGGCTCAAACTGCACGAATTCTGTTCTCATTAGCACTTGGAAGAAAAAATGAAGCATTTCTCAGTGGAATGGAGCAAACAGCATCTGTTTGCTTGTATCTCCTCTCTTTTCACCCTATAGCTCAATGGGTTGGCAGCCTGAGGTTGGAAAAGAGATTTTTGCTGGTCTCACATTGTGACTTCATCATCTTTGACGGTGCTGCCACCAGTTTGTTTGAAGTCTGTTGGCAAGAGGTACTGCAGGGTGGGAGCACTTGGTCCCTTGGTGTCTGGTCCCATTCAGGTGCTGGCAAAAAGTGACCCAACAGCTAGTGAGTTGAGCATCATCTGGGTTCTGACTCCAGTTCTTCCCTGTCGGTCACCCACCTTAGCAAGAGCCCTAGAAACAAAGCAGCTGGATTCAAGCCTCTACTTGTGTTCTCCTGTACCAATTCATGAGCGTTTGAACAAAAGAATTCGGGTTGGAGCCACATGGCACTGACTTACACTTGCACAATGTACCTGCCTATTCTCTAGAAGAGCTACCCAGCTACATAGCCAAACCTTAGCAATTTTCATATCAACTGACCTCTGATAACTGGTTATGCATATATTCTTGCATGACCTCAGTGCAAAGTGATACGATTTGCTAAAACCCCATCCCTTATATAAAGTATTTGAAAGCTCTTCCTTTGTCAGTTACCATGAATTAACAGAAACACATTTCTTTAGGAGATAAAACATGAACCAATTGGAGCCCCTCTCCTTGGAAGGCAACATGACCTAGGAAGAACATCCTGACATTGAAGCTATGCCTTCTTGTCTTGCGAACAGGTAGATTATGCAGTAACTTGTATAATCAGTGCAGGGGGCTGGTAGGGACTGTTTATTTCCTAAAACTCTTCTAGAAGACCTTGGTTCAATGACAGGAGCACCAGCAGTGAGTCAGAGAGGCGCATGGGTTTCTGACTCACTCCTCTTCTATGAGATCTGGGATGAAAGTTTCCATTTCTGAGCCTTTTGCTATTCTAAAGGTGTCGCCACAGGGAAAGTACTGTGTAAAACAGCGAGGCTGTGATGAAAAATGATGCTGTGAAGTAAGCAGGGCTCTCAGTGAACCCGTCAGCTCCTCCAGTGGTTCCATCTTTCTTTAAGCTGTGTTTGGATTTACATTGGACCAAACAAGCGGCAAACGAAGATGATCGACATCAACATCAGTGATGCTGAGCCATTAATTTATACTGTAAGAGCATCCCAACCCTTGACTGCATTGTGTTTGCTGTTGGGGCCAAATTTGCCCCAGCCTGGTTGCGTAGAACCTTGGGTTGTTGGCTTGATAAAAGCAGTTTAAAGTGGAGTGGTGGAAACAGGCATGTGTTTACTTCTCAGCAACCAGCCTGATCTGTGTGACCCCTCAAGGAATGGGACGGGATAGATTTGCTTGGATTATTGCACCATGTGGCTATGATACATGGGACCCAAGCTGTCATGTTTACAGTGGCTTCATCAGTCTTCCCTCCCCAGCCAATGAATTGAGCTACCCAGTCACCTTCCCAAGATCTTTTTATATATACTAGGTCTTAATTTCTCTGGAATTCAGGAAGTGCAACAATATGGCAGGGTGGGCAGGAATGGAATGAGTCCCATAAGGGCGATGTGTACAGCTAGCAAATTACTTTTTTTCCCTATTTTGGAAATTGTTGAGGATTTGTGCTGAGCAGCTTCAACGTTCAGGGAAAAAAATAAGAAGATAAATATTTTTAAACGTTCTGTTACGGTCAGAAGCACTTGGATGGGGAAGGAAGAAAGTTCAGCTGTGAATAGCGTTTATAATATACCAGGTGCTTGCAAAACTCAAGGAGCAAAATTCAAGGAGGAAAAGGCTTTGTCACTTCTTTTAATTCTAGCAGAAGTCAGGTACAACTCCCTGGCAGCAATGCTGCATTAGGGTAGAGGAGGTCAGTCTCCTGTTATTACAAAAGGGCTGATGTAGATGTATTTCCCAGAAGATGCTTTATTTAAAGCACAAAGAACTTAGGCCTGATATAAAGGAGTTGATTTTAGGTCTAAGTTCTTTCCCTGCTGCAGCCACAGACTGCCTGTGCAGTGTTGGGGAAATCAGGTCAAATTTCTTTCAACCAGCTCTCCCTCAGAAAAATAAAGAAGATAATGTCCCTTCACCTCCCCACTCCCTTCATGTGCTGTCACAACAAGGACACAGCCTGAGAAAAGCCTCCTGAGCATCCACGGCTGCAGCAAAGCCCACCTCTATCATGGAAATCCTGGTGCTTGGAGGGTTTCCCTTCTCAGAGACCGTATCTATTTGTGCAGTGCCTGTAACATGGGGGTCCCAACCTCATCCAGGATCTCAAGGGACCTGAGTATGGAGGCAGCCTTACCATCTCGCAGGGCATCATCCCCTCTGTGGATTGACTGTTAGAGGTTCCTCTGTTCACCACTGCCAGGAGGAAGATGATGTACAGTTTCATGGTTCTGCAGGTAAAAGTAATTCTGGTTAGATTTCTAATGTGACACAGTGTAAGTTAGGTCATCATCTAACATGGAGAAACACACAGTGCAATAAATTAACCCATCTCTAAGCTTACAGCACTAACAACCTACCTGCATCCCTTTGAGCCTGGTATGAAAAAGGGATATTTATATGAGGAAGGTCCAAGGTATTTCATGGGATTGCCCCAGTGTGATTGTTACGCAGATGACACCCAGGCCACTCAATGAAGTCCGGATGCTCAAGATGGGCAGGGAATCTGGCATCATGGAGAAAGGCAACCACTGAAGACCCAGTTACCTTCATTCTCCTCGTAGGGGCAGCTCAGGTACTTTCAACTGGGCTGGAGATCTGGGTGCCAAGTCCTGAGCAGAGCAAATGAGTGACGCTCGGAAACATCACGCTTTGGGAACAGTTTACATTTCCATCCACAGCATTTTCCACTCCTCTCATCCCAGAGTGTCAAAGAGATTTCACACTCTCATCCAGATTTGTTAATATAAACAGCTGAAAGAATGGGCTGGGAACTTTTTGTCCAAATGTTAGTTTTCCATTTTATACATCCCAGGTATGGGCAGGCTTTTAAATACATTTGAAAGCAGATGCCTTAAAAGGAGACAGATATAAAATGGAACGGATCTGTGTGAAATGAAGGATTCATTGGTGTTTAACTGAAAAGCAATCAGGAAAGAGCACAGGAGTAACTACAAAAGGAGCAAAAATACTGGGAAGACTGTCACTGGGCAATGGAAGAAAAATGCAAACAAAGCCAAGGGAAAGCATTTGTCCTTAAAATGCCTTGTTTCTACATGGACAGTAACGAGGGGTCCAGCTGTAGTCACCACTGACGTGAGCTCCAGTTATCACTTCTTTATGATAGCCGCTGTTGCAAACTTGTTGACTCTGTGTGCATTTGCATGGCTTTTTGAGGCAAATCTGAGCTGGTCCTGCCCACATCTATCGCCAGTGAGGCACACGCCATCTCCCAAATGGAAGCTATGCAGCAGTACGTAGCTAGCACTGCTCTTAAGCCTTTCCAGGCGCAGGCCTGTATCTGCAAGCTCCAAGTGCACGCCAATCCCATGCACACGTGCCGCCAAGAACTGGCATCGGCGTACCATTACTCAGCAGCTTCCACCCACAGAGCATCAGGAGGCTGGAAACAAGAGATGGGATCATTCCCAGCTGGTGGAGATCCCTCCGCTTAGTCACTGTTTGAGGGATGCAGCTGATGGCCACGCTTCCATGCGGTAACTGCAATTGCTGGACAGCAGTGTCAACAGGATCACTGTAGAAACCCGCCTGGTCCCTCCACTTCCCAGCCAGAGAAAAGGGCTGTGTACAAGGAAGACGGAAACTGGGGAGGCTTAGACCACGACTGCTCTACTTTCAGATTGCACATTCATAGCACCACAGACTGGTTTGGGTTGGAATGGACCTTAAAGCTCATCCAGTTCCAACCCCTGCCACGGGCAGGAACACCTTCCACTGGAGCAGCTCCAAGCCCCTGTGTCCAACCTGGCCTTGAGCACTGCCAGGGATGGGGCAGCCACAGCTTCTCTGGGCACCCTGGGACAGCGCCTCAGCACCCTCACAGGGAAGAGCTTCTGCCTAAGAGCTCATCTCAGTCTCCCCTCTGGCAGCTTAAAGCCATTCCTCTTGTCATGTCCCTACAGGCCCTTGTCCAAAGCCCCTCTCCAGATTTCTTGTAGGTCCCCTGTAGATACTGGAAAACAGCTCTAAGGTCTCCTCTGAGACCTTCTATTCCTTCCAGTTCAGGGAAAGAGATGGTAATGAATGATGACCTGTGATCCCAAGATGAAAGAGTTTGGAATTTGGTTTTGGAGCTTAGCATCAGGATCAGAAATCTGCTCCTCTAAAAAAACCTCTAAAAATGTTCATTCTTGAGCCTTTTAATTAATGTTTGTACAGTACACTGAAGTCATCCTATAAAGGAGGAATTGCTGACACTATCACCTATAATGTCCCCGTTTTTCTCCCTCTGTTCCTTCTTCCCCAGGGCTTAGAGTATTGGGTGCCTCCTGCAAGGAGGAAAAAGAGTGTTATCATTTGGGTATCAGTTTGCAGGAACTGAGATAAAACCCAAACATACCAATGATTACAAGGCTTCATTCAGAGCCCTCCAATGGAAATTGTTTCTGTTTAGACCTAATTAATTAAGTTGAGGAAATCTCCATGGATATTACTCACAACAGGGCACCACCCTGATGGACAGCATGTGTCCCATGTGCTCTGCCAGTGCAAAGAATTGCCTCTTTTCTCCTTAATAATAAACCTAACACAATGCAGGCTCTTGACATGCTTTGAAACATTCTAAACTGTAAGCTTATAAAGCAATTGAGAAATGGATGTATTTGAACACAGAAATGCAATTTAATGGTTTGCTGTGTAAGACATATCTGTAGTAAGCAAGGACGTTGTGCCTCAGGGTGTTTCTAAGGTGGGTCTCACTCCCTGAAGCACTAGGATGTGGTGGTCTCTTCCAGCATGAGCCCACATGGACTCTGTCCAGAGGAGGGTAAAGCTGCCCCTCATGGCACAGCGCATGGAGATGCACATTCCCAAGGTGGTTTTCAGCTCAGCTGCCCAGCTGATGAGCTTTTCCTACCTAGCTTTTCTTTACACACCCTTTACACCCCCTTCAGCAACACCTAGCATGACACAGAACCACATTCCCCTCCTTTCTGTCTCCCTCACTACCCTCCCAGTGCAGAGCTCAGGGCTCACAGGACCCCCTTTGTGCTGGTGTCAGAGAGCATCACCACTAACCCCTGCCTGCTGGTGCTGGCACCGATGTCTCTAACCACAGCTTACAAAAACAATCCAGGAGCAGCAGTAGCAGCAACTCACCCTAAAAGAGCTTTTATTGCTCTGAGGCTTTCCCAGCTTCGTGCTTGGTGCCACTTTGCTCCCACTGGCAGCTGTGATAAAAATCCCAGCATCCCACAGAGCAGGACTGAGCTCCGAACCCCATTCAATGTCACAGCTTTCCATCACAGTACTTCAAAATCACCCATCCCCATCCCCAGCTGTAAAATATAGGTGATTTCTGTGAATAACACCCCTGAGGAGCCTTATTAAATGGGTCAAATAATCTAGCATCTAGAAAAAGAATAGTACCCAAACCACAGCAGCATACCCACATAACAGATGGGAGGGCAAAGGCTGAGAAGAGCAGTGATTTGCCCCTAAAACACATTGGAAGCAATGGAATAATCAGGGTTTAATCCCAGCTTTCCCTGTTTCCACTCCAGAACAACATTTCCCCCCATCTCTATTACGATATTAACCCTGAAACCACTTCATAGATGCTGCTTGTAGCTAACAACAGCAGCAACTTCTAAATTTCCCCCAAAGGTAATTTTTACTACTGCTTAGATAATTAACAGAGACTTTATCCTGTGCCAAAAAGAAGTTAAATACAAGAGAATACACCAAGCACAAACCAAACTCCCCAGGGTCTGATCGTTTTTCAGAGTAGACCCTTTGCTGCCGAGTTGGAGCCTTCAGGGTTAAAAAGAGTGAGTATTTCATGTTTACCTTGTTTCAAGGGTTCCCTGCTTCCCCAGACACTGCTTATCATGTCTTTAAAGCACATATCCAGCTCTTCAAAACCGGTTCAGTTCTGGTATCGATGAGGTTGCCCGTCAGCTTCATGCTCACCCCTTCAGGACACCAAAAGGCTCCCTCTTAACTTCAGAACGAAGGCATTTTCAGGGAAATAACCTTATTTGGGACGGTGTCTGCTTTAAATTATGTTGCTTGTCTTCCTCCGCACTCCTCTCCGGGCTCTTGCTGGGTCCTAGCAGCCGCTGTGCTCCGGATGGAGTCAGCTACTGTGCGACATCCTGAAGCCCTTTGCTTGGGGCAGGCGTTGAGAAACAGGGGGATTTTTGCCAGGGAAACTTGTCAGGATCAGGCCACGGGGAATAAGTGACTTATCATTGCCAATGCCATTGTTTAGCTGTATGCGTGGTGCAAGGCAGAGTGTTTACTTTAGGGGTTTGTGTGCGCGAGTTGCGTTCCTGGAGGGTTGCAGCCTCCTCACCCTGCACCTAAATCCCACTCTGTATCTTTAGGAAAACAGTGTCCGAGGAATGAATGTTTAAGACTCAGGGATAACAAATACAAAGTCCAGAAATCTGGAAACCTGTCCTGGAAGAAATAACTCTTTCTCTTTGCAGTGATCCCACTGATCAGACTGTGACAGCAGTCTGCAGACAGGACAAGGGTCCAGTGCTAGTTACAGTGCTCCTGAACGGATGGATTTTCATTGCACAAGGGAGGAATTAGGGACCTTGATAAAGGCAAAGGGGTCTGAAAATCAAGGTGAGTTGCTGATTTTTTGGCAGTGAGTACATAGGGCTGAATCTACCAGACCTGCAAGGAAAAATTCCCTCTGCAAAAGAGGTGCTTTTATCATGCAGAAGGTGATTCGGGATTGCCTGGGAGTTCAGCCTTGGATTTATTATTTTGTGCTGCCCTCTAGGGCTGGAGCAGCTGTCTAATTGCTGGTTTCCCTGCTTCCTTTTCCTAATTAATCCTGCTCCTGGAAAACCCACTTTTACATAGATTCCCCAATTGCTTTCTCCCAAACTCACAAGCCTGAATTGCTGCAATGCGCTTTTCCCTGGGTTGAAATAATGTGCCAAAGAGCTGGGCTCTCAGCACCCCTTCTGTTTTGCAGCGCACCCTGAAATGGGAGGCGTGAATGGTATGTACGTGTGCAGTATGTGTGCGGGCATGATTAGGTGCAATGGATGGAAAAATCCATGTTTAACTCTCCAAAGAACAGTCTGCCAATGAGGTTATCACAACTCTGGACACGTTTCCCCTGGCTGGGCTCTCATCACAATGGCTTTGCTCACCTTCCCCAAAGCACACCGTGTCTTGAGCTGTTTCTCCCCTTGATCCTTTTGGCATGCTCTCTAGATTCAAGCCCTCCATCTGCAATCTGCTTCTGGTAAGCGGGAAGCTCATGTTGAAGCTGAGGACTGGCGTTGGTGTCCAGAGGTTTAAATGCCTTTTGAATGATCTGGATTTACAGTCCACATCATCAACAGTGTGCAATAGCACTTGCAACACAGAGACACTTTTGCAAGGAAAACCTCAAATATTTGAGGTCTTCAAGAAAACAAAAATACTTTTTATATATATATATATAAACTATGACATTTTGATTTAATTTGGAGATGAAATACAAATATCATGCTTGTAGTGAAGAGTAGTGTGTGCCCTGCATGATGGCAGCTTCACTTATTTCTACACCTGGCTGTTCAGAGGACTTTGGGTAAAAATAGCAGGGTTTTTGTTGGTTGTGCTTTTTAGAGCCAGCTCTGTTCCTCAAGCTGTTCCACAGAGCCAAGCAGCTGTGCCAGCTGAACTGTGAAGAAGAGCCTGGACAGAAACAAATGCCAAAGCAGGAGGGAAGGGCATGCACTGATTCTGCTGCTCAGGACTTTGCTTCATCAAAGCCACAGCCTTAGAGGACACCGGGAAAGATCAGTGCTGTCCTTATCATCTTTACCCTTTCCTAAAGTGGATCTGCCAGCAAATAGTTCCAAAGACCCTGAAGCATTTGGCTGACTTCCCATTTTCGTGCTTTGGGCTACCCAGCAGTTTACACCTTAAAGTGATGTTGAAACATCAGCATGATGGATGTGCTTGGGTCACCTCCATAAGACACAATTGGCTCACCTCCGTTGGGCAGACCGGAGAACTTTTGCCCACCTGCACAGAATGGCAAGGGCTGTCCCACCCCACTGATGCCAAAGACTTTGTGCCTGCTGCTCAAACAGATCATGCCCTTCCTGATTTTCCTGTGGTCTCTTGAGTAATTACTGCCTGCTCGGTTTCTGGATTCCACCCTACATCACTCAGAGCTGATGGCACCTCATCAGACCTCTGTTCTCCTCCAAACCCTCTTCCCTGCATGGCCCAGAGCAAGGAGGAAAAGCAAATCTCAGCTTCTGGCTCTCATGAGCCAATCTGTAATCAGCTGCAGGTTCCCAAGGGTTTTGGATAAACAAGAGTATGTCTTGACGATCATGTGTCTTGAACCTCCAGACCTTTTGGAGTCTATCCATCCCTAATGCTGCTGCTTTCTAAGGCACTGCTTTTGGGTTGAGTCCTTTGTTGAGACGCATGAATCAAACTCTCCAGAGAAGTAAACAAAACAAGCTCCCGCCTTAGAAAGTGGGTCTGAACTGCAGGGGCAGGAGTGGGACGAGTCTTGCTCCTTTTCGACTGGAATAGCTCCCTGGTGATTCATTCCATCAGGGAGCTGGAGACAACATTCATATTGAACAATAAATAACCCATGCCATCCTCAGCCACAGCCTTTGTTCTATTTCCTTCTAGAAGTGCAGCTCCCGCTCATGGGCCCCATAGCATCTCCAGGAGCTGCTTCTGTCATCAATTGCTCACGTCGTCTGCACTGTTCTTGGTCTTATGGGCAGATGCAGCCTCCTGCCTCTTTGGTGTCAAGCCCATGCATAAACATAAGGACTCCTACCTCTCCTATAACCCCAGCATTGCTTTTCTCCTGTCTTTCTCTCTTCATCCCCTGTAAGGTGGTCAGCATTTCCCCACCACAAATTAACATTATTGGATACAAAGGGTTTAGCCAGGTCCCCTGCTTCATTCAGCTTTTGTTCTACTCCTCTCTCCAGGAAAGAAGATGTAAACGAATGAGAATTGCATGAATCCCACCAGGCTATGGACTTTGTGAGCAAGGACTGGTCGAAGGAGTAGCAGCAGATGGTAAAATGAAAACACTTCCACCAACAAAAAGAGACATGCCCTGGAATTTGCAAATTAAATTCTCTGAACATGAAATACTCTCCCTAGAAAACAAAATTCCGGGAGAAATATTTCAAATAGAGGAACCAAACCAGAATCTTTTCTCACCAACTTTAATCTAAGTGCAGCAAATTATTGACAGTGGGGTCAGTGACTGAGAAAAGGTGGATTCAAAGTATATGATCCAACAGGAGATAAAATGAAATGAGGAAAAGGATTTCTGATAGATCTGACTTGCGTGATACCGATACTCCCCTTGAATCCATCCATCATTGTATCAGTAAAAGGCCAAGCATTAATACAGTCACTAAGCTGTATCCATCTGCTTTAAAAAAGGATGACTGATGGTGAACTTTTGTTATTGAAAACTAAAGGTTTTCAGCATTTTAGATTAATCAGATCATTTTAAAGTTGAAATGATTGCACCTTAGTAAAAAAGCAAATTTTCACTGCTGTGGGAAGCCAAACTTTGGTTCTATTTAAGGCAAACATATCTGTACTTTTATCAAAAATACAACAGGGTTTGGCTTTAGAAAACTGTGTCTTTTTACATAAACTCGGATTTCCTAAAACTCTGTTAATCGCAAATATCACCTAAACATTAATTCCTCATAGTAACAGCCCAGATGCAGCAATATTCTATCAGTAAGTCATTGTTCACCCAAGGTGACATTCAAGCTGTCAGGCTCGTAAGAGTAGAAAAATAACTCTGCCATCTCACACCTTGTGCTCCAACAGGAAGAGTTCAATGATAGCACTGATAGTAAGAAGAGCAGAGGACCTAAACAGTATTTTGCCCATTTTACCTGAGGACTGCGTGATTTGCCCAGGGCTATATTAAGATTCAGTGTCGGACAGCTGGATGAACAGCATTTAGTCAGTGCACAATGCTGATCTCTGCAGCACTCGTGGTTCAGAGTGCTATAATGCAGTAATACCATAAATAGACTAAAGTCCTGTGAAGAAAGGAGAAAAAAAACCCCAACCCATCTCCCCATCTTCTATTACTATAAACACAGAGAATAATAACAGAGCAAGCACATGACAACTGCATTGTTATAAACTAACCGGTGCCTCCTTAACGTAAAGGATACAACTCGCTGCAGTGCAAGTCCCTGATGGATTAAATATACAGCTGTGTGGATAGAGGCATCGGCACAGTGTGTTTAGTCAGTTCCTCAGCCTACTCATAAACACTGTATATGTTATTTATACAGTACCTTCCTCATCTGGGTTATTTTTAAAGGCTGCAGCTCTAAGTCACCAGAGCCCCATCTCTCCCGCAGTCCAAAGCTCAACTTTCCAGCAGGCTCCCTCTTTCACACACGTCTCCACGTACCTGCTCTGTGGCTGGAAGAGGAGAAGGAGGAGGAGGAGGAGGAGGAGGAGGAGGAAGTGTTTTCGCCTCTGCTTGCAGCCTTCTGCCTCCCGGACTCTCCCAGCAGCCTTTCCAGCGCGAGCCGAGGAAGAGTTTCCTTGGGGAAGTCGTACCTCTGTTGCATGCCAGCTGACTAAAACTCTGCGAGCTCCGAGAGAAGTTTGAAGTCACAGGGAAAAAAAATGCTCCCCATAGACTGGTCCTTGAATTCATTCCTTCGCAGACATGGGCTCTTATATATTCCCAGGCTCCCACGAGCACGTGAATGCATACCTCCGTAATAGTTTTAAAATGTGTGTGTCCTCCGCGCTTCCCTTTATTTTCCATTTCGTTCATTCAACCTTGGCTTGTTTCCTGCAGTTTCTCAGCTGGTAATTACGCTCCCCTCTCGTATTGACACATGAAACACACTGTGAATGCCACAAAAAAATCCCCTCCGCTAGCTTCAGGGACACGTGCTTGTCTCTGAAGTTCGCTGTGCCTGTCCCACAGATGTGAGTGTGAGCTTTCAGCCACAAGGACCTGCGTGTTCTTGGGGGCAGCACTTACTGGGGTTGGGGTAAATCATAAGGATTGAGCCGATCCCAAGACCTAAACCCCATTCTGTGCAGGATAGGGTGTGAAGGAAAGCGGTATATCAGATGGAAGCATCACAGTAGGGCAAACACATTGTGGTTGATGTCCCAACAGCTCAGGTGCGTCTCTGTGGCTCAGCAGTGGGATGGCCAAATGCAGCCTTGGGGGAAAGGATAAATTCAATTTAATGCTTGAATGGGTAATAATGTAAGTGCCTTTTAAAAAGAGCAATGGGATGGAGTTTTATTTCTTTTCCTTGGGTGCAAAACTCCCTTTCATTTCAGAAATTATGCTCTCATGTAAATTGATGGGAGACCTGCATACTGCTCGTGTTGTCTTCTGCTTAGGCATGTCCTGCTACTTGAGCAGGTGTCTGTGGGCTCCACGTGTTCGCTTACACAAGTACAAATCTCTGATAAGGTTTTACCACCTCCTGAATGGGTGTCTTAAGACCAAACCAAGTCCTGACTTCACCAACCAGAACCCAACCTCCCCAGGCCACTCCCCCATACAGCTCCCAAAGGCACCAGGGACCACTTCAAAACCTTCCACTTTCTCCGTTTTAGGTGCATCTCCACTGAGTGAACTACTCCCCAGAAGTGAGGCTTGGCTTCAGCATCAGCTGTTTCCCCTGCTTTGCATCAAGATGTGCAACGATGGCCAATGATTATCACCAAAAAAATGGGCTGCTGACTCCTTTCTCCTGGACAGCATCAATTCTGTCCTGTTTTCCTGCATCCTGCATTAAGATCAGATAAAAGCCATTAGAGACTGTAGAGGTAGGACAAGGGGTAACAGGTCCAAACTTAAACAGGGGAAGTTTAGATCGGATATAAGGATGAAATTCTTTACTGTGAGGGTGGTGAGGCACTGGAATGGGTTGCCCAAGGGAGCTGTGACTGCTCCATCGCTGGCAGTGCTCAAGACCAGGCTTGGACAGAGACTTGTGTGACATGGTCTAATGTGAGGTATTCCTGCTCATGGCAGAGGGGTTGGAACTGGATGATCTTTAGGTCCTTTCCAGCCTCTAAGCATTCTATGATCCTGTATTTCCTTTCATACCATATGTCAAGAAGTCTACAGATGTGAATGATGTGGTTAGTTAAATATTGTAGTAAATATATATACTTTGCACTTGTTGTTGCGATAAGTACATAACAAGGATAATAAATTCAGTGGTAATGTGTACATAATGATAAAGAAGTACACAATAATGATTTTATTACTGTGATAGCTATTGCTTGTGTACATGTATAGCTGTAGATGTATATTTATTAAAGCCCAAATGGCTTAACAATTAGTAAATAGTATGATTTCTTATTGATTTTTCTTGGCAACAGAAGCAGATCCTATGGAGAAGCTTCGTTGCGTGCGGCAGTCTGAAAACGTTATTGATGCTCTTAGAATAGCACATTTATGTGACATAAGTGGTCCCAAGAATATAAGGAAGTACCAAAGGGTGAGTCTGTGGTCTGAAAGCTGTATAGCCCAAACAAAACCATGTAATAGCTGACCACTATCTCTCCATCTCATGGCACCATGCCTAGTGAATATGGCTTCACTGTTTAGTTTGGCATGAGCTTGACATCAATGTGTTGATGTACATCTCCTACCCAAGCCAAAACTCGCCTTGTGGTCCATGGTAGTTTATTTGGCTGGGACTGACCCATAAGGAAGGTTCACCAAGGCACAAGGATGTATTGTATCCCCTCCTGTCACCACGCCAGGGCAATTTGATGGCCAAGTTGATGTCACAGCAGCCAAGCCTGGAGGATAGCTGTGGACCAGATGCTTGCAGACGGGGGTCCGATTGTATTTTCCAAGTGGTGCATGGCTGGCTAAAACGAAACTGGCCCCTGACAACAAATTTCAGACTCATTTGGAAGCAGAAAGAATTATTCTTATAGATCCTGCTGTTGCTAGACCTCCATCTCTGATGTGTGTGCTGCAGAAGAATTGGGTCCAGTTATGGCTGATCCCCAGTGACAACTGAGTGCTGATGCTTCACCAGTTACATCTCTCCCACTAAAGATGTGTCTCCTAGGGAGTGATCCTTGGCCTGATCTTCACAGAACTGGCCCTTCTCTAGAGCAATTTGACTATGTCCAGGCATGCTGTACTCAGATATCCAGCTCTGGATGGTGTCCCCACAGCCCTGAGGTCATTGCTTCACTGTGTCATTTCTTTCAGAGTGCCTTGAATAACGTGAGGACACAAAGCCCTCTGAAATAGTGTAGGAGGACTGTGTAGAGCAGAAGCAGACAAACCTGATGCAGGCCCTGAAGCAAACCCCAGAACTACCCCTGGCTTGGAGGGAACAAGCTGGTTTGATGGGGAAGGATGCCCATGAGAAGAGCTAACCCTTAATGTGGTTGGCTGTCGGGAGCCAGGTTATCTGACATTGTGGATGCATCTATGCATACTCCATGAAAGAACCTGAGGACACTCAGAGGGACACCACACCCTGAAGACTTGTAGCATCATGCCCTCAAAACTGCTTACAAGCACCAATCCAACCATTATTTCTTCTGGTACCTGCCATGCACAAACCCAGCATGCTTCTACACGAGGGCATCAGGATGTGGCAATAAGCAAATCCCACTCCAAAAAGAGGGACACAAGTCAGTGCTGGTCACACGAAGTCAATTCTGGGCCATGTCCTACCCTCCAAGTCTCACAGGATTCCCAGTCTTCCATGGGAGAGGTGGGCAAGCTTGGTTGTTGGGGCTGACATGGAGAGAAGCAGAACAGCCTGAACAGAAAGCAAAACTCCCAGCTACTGAGATGCTCCAAGACATCACTGCCAGTATAAGCATCATTATGTTGAGCTGACGTTAGCCCAGTTGCTTTTTAGAAGTGACACTAAAAAAAACCCCAAAGAAAGAAACCAGCCAGGAAGAGAAGAACTGGCAGCTTTTAATCACTAGCAAAAGATTAGAGGTTGACCACGTGCTCACCTCACTGCTTAAAATAGATTGTATCATGTCAACAGGATGCCCATCTCTAATTATAAATGATATTTCCCCAGACTAAACAAAGTTTGATATTTATGCTCCATTTCCTTCAGCTCCGATTATAGGCTGTTCTTTTAGAAAAATACATGAGGAACAAGAGGGTCAGGAGCGTTTTTCTGGCCAATCTTTCTCTGTTCCTGCTGCTGATCAGGGAAGTTGGCTGCTGGGAGCATGATGATGCTTTATACGCTGGCATTTTGGCTTGCCTTGGTGCTGACGTTGGTTGTGAGCAGCATGGGGAAGTTGTCCTCATCACCAGGTCAGCTGTGGTTCCTGTCCCATTTCATCCTCATCATATGGTGCCTGCAGGTCTGTGTCTTTAGCTTAACTCAAGGAGGTTGCTGGGCTTTGCATCTCCCTGGACTAGACCTGGTTTATTCCCCCTGATACTAGCCATAACCTTCCACAGGTCCACCTGACCTTGGTCCGTGAAGACATTGACATTGCAAGAAGCTCCACTTGCAACTGCAAAGGAGACATTCCTTAGCTCCAAATCAGCCACCAGTAACCCAAATAGCTGCGAAATTCACCCAAAAAGCAGGCTAACAAATGCATAGTGTAACTAGTTACAAACGGGTGAAGTTGTGCCCACATTATGATGCAGTGATTTTCAGGATGGGCATAGTCCAATTTGTCTTGTCACTTTTGGGTGCTTGGTGCCCTCGCTTGAAACTCCCAGTGTGAGCAGGTACCACCACAGGATATAGATGTGGTGACTTTGGTGATAAGGGTGTTCTATCACAGAAGATAACACAAACGCGGTCGAGGAGGAAACAATGGCCAGAGGTGGGATTTGCTGGGACATGGAGCAGCAAAACCATGATAGGAAAAGGAAAGGGAAAGCTCCCAGGCAAGGAAAAGCATATCACAGAAGCTGCAGAGAGTCCCATTACTTCTAGGGGTCAAAATGGGGCAAATGGGATTCATGTTTGGATTAGTGAGGGGGAAAGCTGTCTTCAGGGTCCTTTGGTTTTTATTTTCCAATGGTTGTGGGCCTCAGACTTACACCATAGCCCAGTGAGACTTTGAGCTATGGCTTGCAAGGTAAATTGCCAGGTTAACATCTCAAGAAGAGAGAAATAAGGGCAGAGAACTTCTGCCTTGATCTCTGGTGGTCAGAGGCAGCCTGCATCCAACCCAGGTTTTTCAAGGGTCTCTGGGTTTTGTCTGCTTCTCATTCCATCTTCAGAGATGCCTTCCAGCCTGTGCTTGAGCCATCCCAAGCTTTATCAACAGGTTCAGGAAACCACGCTCCCTGTGACAAATCTGGTTTATCTTGAAATGCAAACTGGACCAGACTGATGTGGTTTCTCTTGCAAATGTTTCTCCTATCTCTGCCACTGCAACAGCAGGAGGATCTATGAATCAGGTGGTGCCTAAGTATGTGCTAATGGGGTTAAAGATCATGGTTAAAGATCATGCTTCTTTCTTTAGGTCTGGTACTCCATTCCAAGTGTGAAAAATCATCCATTTTTCTTCTTTCTTTTCATTTTCTTTTGGGTGGGAGAATGAAGAGGAAAGTTCATCTTTTCCCTACGTGTTTTCAGTCCCTGTTGCTGACTCAGACCTTATGAAAATGACTTTAAGCTATCAACAACCACTGAAATAATCAATTCTCCCTTTTTGTTGCTCATTCTCTTTCCATTTCTTTATCATATTTCCTTTGGGTACGTGGTATCTTACTACAAGGAAGCTATAGTAAATGGATTACTGGTATTATATCTGTAAGGCCTTGAAGCTGACCATGAAACACATAATTCTGAGCTCTTGTGGTAAACGTTTTCACCAGAGTTGGTCAAGAGTGTGATCTGCCCTGGCCTTTCATCCTTCTATGCTGGCTTTTTACGCAAACACTGAAAAAAAGAAGGTTGTAATCATAGAATCATAGAACAGTTAGAGTTGGAAAGGATGTTAAGATCATCCAGTTCCAACCCCCTTGCCATGGGCAGCAATACCTCACACTAGATCACGTCACCCAAGGCTCTGTCCAACCCAGCCTTGAACACTGCCAGGGATGGAGAATAATTTTAGGAAGAGAAGAAATGAGTTAAAAATGTTCTATTTTGGTCATGTTCCTTAAACCCTTTGATCCTTCTCATAGACCCTTGATCCATCACTACGTCATCACTTATTGAAAGCAGTTTTTTATAGCCCACAGCTGGTTTCTGGGTTCTTTCCAAAATGTCTTTGCTTCCTGCTCATGTTTTGGCTCTTCTTGAGTCATCCAACTCCCACCCTCAGGGATGTATTTTGGATTATTTGGCATGAAGGAAAAATATTGAAACCCTGGCTTAATCCCTGAGCAACATCCTTCTTGTACTGACCCCATCACTGCAGTCCCTATGTATAGTGCTTCAGGTAGGAACATACTCCTGGAGGTGAAAGGTACCTGCACCATATAACAACCTCTTTGGACCAAATAATGAAGCAAGGAGGTACATAGGCAGACATGGGGGAACGTTAACGTTACTTCAGTGGGGAAAGCAAGCATAAGGCAACAATCTGAAGGAAACAATGCCATTATAATCCTGCCCATCAGCTTTGACTTTTCCCAAACATTGAAAGTTTAATTTGATGCTGAATCATAGAATCATAGAATGGTTTGGGTTGGAAAGGACCATAATGTCTTCTAGATTTCAGAGGTAGGATGCATTCAACAGAAACATTGGAGCTATTACACTGGCTGTATTTTCATTAGGAAGTTCAGTGCCCTGGAATGGTGAAATATGGAGAACACAGAAAGGACAGCATAATCATGCTCAAACATACATCCTGCCAAGCACAGACAGAAGAAGCTACAGCAACTGCACTGAGGAGTTGAGTAAACTCCTGGTCTCCTTTTTCTTATACACCTTTGTAACCCCAGAATGATGCCATAGGTGAAAAAGATGAGATATCCCTGATCAAACGCAGACATCTGCAAGGTTGGCATCTATCAAATGAACCACTGATCTTGATATCCTTCACAGCTCATGGAGGGAAATGGAAGCCCTTCTTGCTCATGACTCATCTCATTCTCCAGCAGATGAGTCAGCCACAAGGAGCTCCTACTTTCTCCTGTGAACACGCAGGGAGTGGTGAGTGACTAATGCAGACACAGATTGAAAACCAAAGGAAATGAGTCCCTCCCGCAGTCAGGAAACAACTGGGCTTTTTGCCGGTGGTGGGTATACCTCCTGCTGGTGTAAATCCCAGCATTCCAGCCCAGATTGGGCATATCAATCACTTAAAGTACTTTTCAAGTTTCCTTGGGAAAAGTCACTTGCGAATGGTATTTCTGGATGTGTTAGAAGCAACATAAGTGATTCTACCATTCTGGTGTTGCTTTGAGGGTCTGACACTTATTGCCCCACTGAGCAAATCCTTGACTAGGATTCCTGTCCTGAGGAGCCTCTGTACCCCTATAAAGCAACTCCTTGTACATGATGCAAAAATCTTTGTTAGCAAATGGGGATGCAGTTTCCAGGGTTAGACTGTACATCCCTTTTCCTCCTCAAGTCAAAGGCGCTGGGTTTTAGACAATGACCCTTACAGATATCATGACCCATCATATCTAGAAGAACTGTCTGTGCTATATCGCAAGCATCTCCTGGTTGGCGATCCTTCTTCTTAGGATTTACTTTCTGGCTTCCTGACCCTTGTATTTTTATCCTCTCCATAGCATGAGTGAAAAGAAGAGAAGCTCTTCTTTGTCATTGTACCTTCCCAGAAGGTCCATGCTCCTGCTAACACACCTCACATCTTAATGGATGAAATAAGATGTTCTTAGGACTCAGGACTATGAGAGTGGTCACACTGCTTATTGGTTCATATCAACATCACTAGATTTAGATCTCATTTATTTTCAGTTGTAAGGTAAGGCAGTCTTGATAAATGTTTAACACACCCCAGAACGGACCAGTCCTCTTACTGTACATCAGTGAATATCCACTGATTGCAAGGGGGTTAATAATAGTTTATGTCCATTGAAAAGTGGAGGCATTCAGTACCCACTGACCTTCACCTCTTTCCAGACACATGGGTCAATATTCATTCCTCTTTCGAGTCACTAAAGAGGCTTCTCACCTTTCACGTATTCCTGGCAGTGTTCAAGGCCAGGTTGGAAGGGGCATGGATCAAGCTGCTCTAGTGGAAGGTGTCCCTGCCTGTGGCAGGGGGTTGGAACTGCATGAGCTGTAAGGTCCCTTCCAACCCAAACCATTCTACGATTCTATGATATGACTCTCCCTGTGGTCACCCGATGGTCCGCTGCTATCAGCTCAGCCCATTTCATCCTTACAAAATTGAGAGTATTTCTAAACAAACAAGCAAACAGCCCATTGTGCAAGATGAGGTTGTCATAAGGGTTAAGATTCAGGGTAAGAAAGTCATTGGAGATGGTCAAAGAAAACGCTGGGGATACCTTTATGCCCATAGACCAGTACGCTCATTGACGTGTGCAGGGAACACATAGGACAACTGGTTTAGGTATACTTTGCCTGCCCTCTTGTGGTGAATGGTTGCTGCATATTTACATACGCACATGTATATGCACATAAATATGGATGCACATTTGCATCTGCATTGACATATATGGCAGAAAATGCATTGAACTTAATTGTACCTTGAATCTGAATATGACACGTGTGAGTAGTCAATAATTATCGTCATTGACTGTAGTTTGTCTGTTTAATGCTGAAAATTTCCCAGCTTATTGTGATTGTGTTAAAATTCAGTTCAGTCAAAATAATTCATCATGAAAATACTAGTACAGTTAAATATTTTTTCCAGCTTGGAGAGCCCAGTGAGCTCTTCATGTGTCCTTTTCCTCTCTATAAATAAACTCTGTTGAAACTGGGTGAGCTGCACAAAATCAAGAGCAAGTTGTTTTCCCAGGGCCAGTTCTCATAGCAAATACAGGACAGCATGAAAAATAACTACCACAACATGGATGTGCTTTTGCCTACCCGATGCCAGTCTGGGTTAGCAGGGGGGCACAGAGACAAAGGTGGCCTTGGGCTGAAAGCTTGGAGGAGATAGACTCCTCCAGCCCCTTAGTGGGGTTTGTTTTCATTTCAGCAAGGGTTTGACATCATCATTCTGTTCAATTCCCTTTGTAGCTGAAAAGAGCAGAGGGATTTGCCATGCAGCCCTCCGTACCTCTTGCAGACATGTCCAGCACCATGAGGTAGTGAGGATAAGCATGTTCAACATCTCAGGACCTATATAAATAGTCAGAGGTACTGCCTAAGCATGGTCTTCCCAGCCCTTTTCTCTTTGGATGACCTATTGCAGTGGTTAGGGCAGCAAAGGAGGCTTCTCAGGCTGTATTCATGCTGATAGGGTTCGTCTAAATCTAGAGGTAAATGAACCAGAGAAACTTCTCAACACCCTTATTCACCATTCAGCATTTCCAAGTAGAACTACATCCTTTCTCCTTCCTGAAAACAGCCTTCAGCTCTTGAGATCTGCAAGCCCTTCTATAGATTATTACCCTGATTTCATAATTGCTTTGGAGGACAGAATGTTACCTGGACTCGTGTAGCCTTAGGCAACACAGAGTTGATGTCCATAGTGCCCAAACCCACCATTAACAGTCTACTGTGCAGTGGCTGTGGCAGTACTTGTCTGCTTGTCTGTCTCATTGGCAACATCTATCTGAACCAGTGTTCCGCTCCTCAGCGTTGGATCCAACTGTTACATCGATGCCATCAGTGTTCCCCAGGAAAACAAGCACCATCCCAAACAATCTTCGGGCAGGTCTGGGGTCAGAGATACTCCCACCACAGTTTGGGTGTTTAGGAGAGGAAGGCAGCTGATTAGCTGGCTCCAGTGCCGAGGAAGTGTGTCAGGTATGTGTTGTTTACTCATGCAGGTATCTCCGCTGCTTTCTGAGGAGCATCCATGTGTGCTTTTCCTTTTCTAAGTCCCCAGAAGCACCATGCAGGGTTCCTTGCTCTCAATGCTCAGGGACTCCTGCTGTTTCAGATATCACAGAAGCACAGAACCAAGGCAGGTTCATCCTAGCTGAGTGAAGCCCTTTTTGTCTTCTAAACTCGCCTGGTCAGGCGGCTGTTATTCTTATGTCTCCTGTCCCTCTCCACGTACACCTGTGTTGGACAGTCTGCACCTTTCCAAATGCTCATCCGTCCGGACAAAGCTACAGCAACAGGGGTAGGCAGGATGTTTTCAGGCTCTCCATAATGTGAAAAACAGCACTTCACTGAATCACCCTGCAGCCAGGACCTGAGGCTTGGACCCACCGTGAGTACTGGATCATATTCCCCTCTTTTCCTGATGGTGTTGGAGCCCTGACAGGTTCAGTCAACCAGAGCAGCCTCGATGACATCTCTCCATCAATAAACTTTGGCACCTTCTTTGGGTAACAACCTGTGATTATTCCCTGCAGTGCTTTCTATGTGATGATAGTGTTTAAGGAGTGAGAGTTACGGATTTGGCCGAGCAGACAATCACCGCAGGGAGCCCACACAAGTAGGTTAAACAAAAGCTTTATTTCCACACAGTGTTCTCAGGACACGATGCCAAGATTTCACAGACAGCTCAAAACAAGGATTGGCAAGGAATGCACTGCTCCTGTGATGCTTTCTTATTGCAAACAGCCCTGAGTCACAAAATGCATGTTCCAAGCCAAGCCTGAACTTCCTTTAAAATCAGAAGTGTAAAGATTAACGATTTTTAGGTTCTTAGAGGAATGATGTGCCAGGACAGAGCAGAGGAGTTTAATGTGTTTCTAGAGCACCAGATTCACAATATATGATCTTCAGGTCCTTTCCAACCCCAACTATTCTATGATTCTATGATTCTACGAGTCTATGATTCTACAATTAAAGCTCTTAAATGCGCTGAAACTGCCATCAGATGTTACTCTGTGCTTCATGATGTTCAGACTTTGCATTGCTCCCAGTGAGCAAAGACCTCAAGTCTGGAGCTTCAGCCATGCAGTGCCTGTTTGCTGCCTTCTCTTCCTGCCCCCAGTTTTCTGACTAGCGTGGAGAAAGGTCACTTGGTTTCCTGCAGGATTTCACTATTTTGAAATGCTATTTCAGTTCCAGCTTTTGGACTAAAAAAAGTAAATAAAGAAGGAAATTGGATGTGGATGTTGGATCCAAGACATCTGCCTTCGGGGCTGCTTTGCCGTGAGAGGCTGGAGTTGGTCACTGAGATAGCCCATCAGACGGGTAGTGGAGGTGTCTGGCATACAGGCTGTTAGGAAACCAGACTGTTTTCCATTGGAAAACTGCAGAACATTTGTAACTTGGCAAATTCTAACAACAATAGCAAAAAACACCCCTTCGATGCTAATAAATGCCTTCTGTTCAAGACCAGCTGGAATTTCATGCATCGTATTGCGGCTTCTTTCATTTGGACATCAGGCCTATGTAGATATAACATATTTCAGCATTGCTCCTTGGCCCTATATCAACTTTTCCTGTGCTTCTCTGCATATGTTAATGAAAAATGCTTCAGAATTCCAGCTTCGTGCAAATGAGTGTCTTTGCTTTTCAGTCTATTGTACAGTTCTTTTAACTGTGCCTCCTGTCAGTAGTTTGGCTCCTGGACAGGCTGAGAAGAGGTAATGGCAAAGAGGGGATTTAACCCCTTCGCGTAAAATAATTTTAATGTGTCAATGAAGGTAGTCAATATAAAAGAACAAGGTGATAAAATTTTTCTTGACTTTAAGAAGATACTAAACATGTCCTGTCCAGGAAAGGAGACTATTGCACCAAGTAGCGACAAGGTGAAAGGCAAATGTCATAGATCAGGACTGCTGTGGAGGCAGGAAACAAAAGAGAGAATTGCATGATCAGGACTCATTGTACAACAGCTGTTGTGGGTGGTCCTTGCTGTCCCCCTTCAATTCTGCTTAGAAGAATTCAGAGGTGCTCAGAGATGTTTGGCAGGGAAGGAAGGAGAAGCAAGGGATGCTGACATCTGCAGATATCATTAAGTCAGGCTTGGAGAGAATGATGAGGAACTCCAGTAAACCAAGAGAAAGGTGATGAATGAAATTTAGCATGAACAGCTGTAAGGTGATGAGCATCAGGGACGTCTGAGGTGCTTCTTACGCTGCACAGACATGGAGATGGTTTTACCAGCTCAGGGAACCCTCTCCTGTGGTCGCTGCAAGAAGACTGGGGGAGTACCGTGATGTGGGACTAATATGAAGAGCTTCACCTACTTTCCTATCTCAGATGCTGGCCCAGGAGCATTATGTGCTGCTGCAGGAGGCTGGAGGAGAAGGCTGCAGTGACTCAGGGTCTGGAATCCATCCTGAATGCAGTGGCTCTTAGTGCACTTTGGGAGGTCTCGTCTAACTCTGTGTGCTGATCCAATCTCCCTTTACATCAAGCTCTCTGTCTTGTACAGTTCTGTCCCCACAAGCTGACCTAGCAGTCCTATAGCTCTTCACCAGGCTGTTTTGCCTGCAAGAGATTTTCTTAAGGCCACCACTTCACATGGAGTCAGTTTGAACATGAAGAGCTGTAGTTCCTCTGCCTTCTCCTGTCTATTCCTTCATTCAGACAATCACTTTTAACACAGATGAGGTCAATGATGAGAGTCACACTAGGACAGTCTGTCATGACTGAAGGGGAATGGAAGGAGGTGTGGCTACAGCTGTAGGAAATCCTTAGCTCATCTTCATCATGATGCTCATGGATTTGCATCCAGCTGAATGACCACTGTTCCTATGTGTGAGTGGGTAGGTGGAGCAGGGTAGGGGTCTGCCTATGTGTATGATATTGCCAGGCCATGTTCTTTATTGCATAAAGGAAGCAGGTTGACCTGATATCTCCTCATTCAACAAAGGAACAAATCCATTGCTGGTGAGAGGGTGAAAAGATGCAGGCAAGGAAGAGCTCCTCCTGCAGTGACCATGGAGCTGTCCTTGACCTCATCACTGAAGGACACATCTCTATAACAACAAGGTAAATAACCAGAGCTTTGGGGAAGGCAGACATGCTGATGCTTTTGCATGAGGATGTCAGGGCAGAGGCAACATAGTTTTGTGAGTTCAAAGATGGGTAATGCTGCAGAAGACTTGCCCTCAGCCCTATTTCTGCCTTCCTGGGGCTGCAGTCCCAGACCCCCGAGGAGCAATCTTGGTATTTTCCAAAGAGAAATGTATTTATATGTTGTATTGCCCCCTCCCTGCTTTAGTATCCCCTGTCATGGGAAACTTCCCTAGTCATGGGTCCTTGCAGCTATATGGACATCCAGTCACTATGTAGCTGCTCCATACCTTCCCTGGGTTCTTCGGCACTTCCTCATACCCCCTCTGTCTGACTTTTCTGCCACTGGCTTGTGTATTTTGAGCCCTGACTACATTATTGGATGGAATGTGTGAACAGGGGTCTCCATAGGTGCCTGGTCTGTGCAGAGAGAACTGAAAAGTAAGCTGAGAAGTAAGCTGAAAGCAAATATCCAAACAAGAACAATACTTTCAGGTGGAGGGATAGGTCTCCAAGGATCTTTATTGGCATTTGTTTTTAATTCACTGTTAAAAACGCTGTATGAAATACTGAACTCTATTCAGACAGTGTATATTGTGCATAAATACATCTTCTACAGCTCTCAGCAGGTTTGCATGATTACATTGAAATCCACCCTATAAAGTTAGTGGTAAAACCTCCAGCAATCACATGGTAGGCTCTTGTTAATAGTGGTTTCTAGACTGTGCGCTTCACTACCCAAGAAATCCACCGAGTGACTTGCCCACAATCACTGGGGAGGACTGCTGTGGAGCTACAAAAGTTACATTTGCTGCTTCCAGCCCCTATCTTCTTCATCACAACACCCAAACACTAGTTTTAGGAGTGAAATAACAAGAAAAGGGCCTGATGCGGTAATCACAGTTAGCATGGGGAGATGTCTCATGAGTACACCTAAACCTGTCTAAACAGAACAATGCCAGGAAAACAGGAATATATTTTATGGCTTTCTAACGGCAGAGGTTATCACACTCAGTGATGAGTCCTTGGCCTCTTCCTGTTGAAATTAAGAGGGAAAAAACACCACTGGCTTCAAAGAGAGTGAAGAATTATCTGGGGATTTCTGAAGTCGCCAGTGATTAGAACTTTGCTTCTCTCCTACCCTTTCCCACAGATTTACTGTTTTATTTCTTTTCTAAATAAATTCGAGGAATGTTGTTTATTTTAGAAGACTACAGGCTGAAGAAAGAATCCCAAAACTTTGGACAGAAGGGTGGATTGAAATCCTCTTGTTTAAATCAACTTCAGCTGGAAAATTTAGGTTTTGGCTACCTAACATTTTCTTAACGTGGTCTGGTTTTGGAATAACAAAACCACTCAAAATATAATTTCTTAATGGCTATGTATGAAATAATAAACAAAGTACCCCAAAACTGAAATATATATGTACATATATGTAGATCTTGAAAAGGAGGATATATGTATAGTGGTACACTCAAGAGGTGCATTGGTTGTGGTTTTGTTGTTAAAAGTTTTTAATATGATGAATATATAAGAAATAGAAGGTTGCTGTCCCTCCTGCTCACTGTCATATTACCAACTAAATGGATCAGTGGAAGTTTTTCATGGGGCAAATTGCTTCACAGATTTTGTTTTCTGCTCACATGCGTCTTCCTTTACATCCGTTTTACCTGTGTGCTGGGAAGAACAAGTGTTTCTGAGAGGGTTAGCACAGCTAGAGAAGCCATGTGGCAGTTTCCAGGCCCAGGGAATAGGTCAGGGAGCCCAGCACCTCCTCTGGAACCTCTGATGATATCTACGTAGGAGTGAGGTTCATCCAACTTGATTTTATCCATTCATAATGTAGGTTTCTTCATCTGAGCTGATCAGCGCAGCTCCTGATAGAGTTGGTAGCAAGCACTTTTAGGGTATGGTCCATCCATCTGAATGCAGATATCCAGGAACGGATTCATTTTTGGGTTAAGACACCCAAAAAGCGTATCTCATTAAACATATCTGTCCAGTATTATTTCAGATCTTAGGGTCTGCTCTCTGGTCTCCAGATCCATTTCAAAAAGATCCGGTCCTGTGACTTATTTATCAGCTTTGTTGGATGTTGTACGTACTTTGGTGCATCTCCTAACAGCATTAAGAACCGGTATTTCAGCAATTGAATTCAATCATAGATACCTCTGTTTTGTATATCTCTGCATGCATCAGCCTCCAATTGCTTGAATGAAGACTGTGCTAGCCACATGTAGGCACTGTTATAGGCTTAGCTGGGTCATTAGGCTCCTTGGACTTTTTGACTTGATCTCCATGAACAGGGAGCTGAGAAACCCAGCACACACAGAGGTATCCACAGGTAAGAGCCTAAGAAATTCTTCATTATGAAGGTGCTGAGGCGCTGGCCCAGGGTGCCCAGAGAAACTGTGGTTGCCCCATCCCTGGCAGTGTTCAAGGCCAGGTTGGACACAGCTTGGAGCAAGCTGATCTAGCGGAAGGTTTCCCTGCCCATGGCAGGGGGTTGGAACTGAATGAGCTTTAAGGTCCCTTCTTTCTGCCTGTTACGTCTTCCAGTTCTCTTCATCCAAGGCATAAGGTCAGGAGACTGAACCCACTCCATAACAGAACAGCACTGATCCATGTTTTCAACATGGAAAATAGTAGAAAACACATGAATTATGCAGGAATTGTTTGATTTTAAACTCACTTTTGCACAGACCAATCCAGATACCGTCCCTCCCTGAAACTGTATATTGAGATATATAGGCGACAGAATTGCCCAGCCCAGCTCTCTTCCACAGGACGTCGTTCCTGAACGAATTTGCAAGCAGAGGGTGAGCACAGTGCAGAAGGTGAAAACTTTCCTTAGTCCTGATTGACAGCCCAAGTGTCGTAGGACAGGTATCTTCTAAGGGCCAACTTCTCCCACCTGGAATATCAACTCTCATCACTAAATAGACAAAAATTTCTCTTACAAAACCAGGTGCACCAGAGTCAAATCTCATTATTAAAGATCACAGATGAATTTCCCTTCTATTTCTACTTTTCAGAGGTTTATACTCCAAACAGCTCTTCCTTTGACAGCACACGTGTTTTGCACTTGCTATGGTGAATTAGGGTGAAAATAGTATCTGGATTCTGGCTTGCCTTGTTTCATGAAGATATTTGCAATAACCCAAGCAGGCTTGGCAAGTGGTTGTTGGCTCTTAGTCATCATCTGAATGATAAAAATCCACTGTGGTCACTCTGATGAGAAGAGTTCAAACTGAGCTTGAGAAAGGTCTCCGTGTTTTCAGTGAGCACATTCTGGTGGTAATATTGACTAAAGTTACCATATCTCTCTTCCCTTCAGCCTTGCAGAATTGAGAACAGCAATTCCCAGGAGTTTGGTAGAAGCCAGATGTTGAACAGGAGTAAAAAACCTGGAAAAAGAAGTGGCCAGCAACAAAAGGATTCGACCCTGATGAAGTGTGCTGTGTGAAGCCAAGTGCTGTCCCTTTGCAGAAGGGTATTTCTACCCGCTGGGAGGCTTACTTTGAAGACAAGTGCCTTGGAGACCATTTGGAGATTGGGAAGGAAGAAGAGTGATGTGTTTCAGGCTTTGCACTGCCTAACTGATGTACTTCTTGTTCCCTCAGCCCCACTTTTGCGGGAAAGAAATTTCATCCTTTATTAGTATTACTCAGCTAAAGGAACTGCAGAATGTCATTCTCTGCATCTCAGTTTTCCAATATGCTGGCATTCCATTTTCATCCTGCTTCGGGATGAAAAGCATGAAATGTTTTAGATATGCTACATGTGTGTGTAAAGCAAAACAAAATGTTCTTCCAGTTTAGATCTGGAATTGAAAAGATGACATATTTTGACATTTTGAGCAGAATCATTTTGGCATTTGGAAACAAATATTGATTCCTACCAAACTGTCTTATTTCCAAACTGTCGTTTCAGCTGAAAATGGCATTAAAATGACATTTGCAGCTGAAATGTCAATTGAAAAAAAAATGTTTCAGCTAAAATTGACATACAGGAACAAAACATTTTGATTCAAAATTTCCCCTTGTGGTGGAGTAAAAAGTATTTTTTGCTGTTGTCAAAACCATTTTCTCTTGAATGGCATTGATTTTCATGAAACCAGTTTCCTACAACAGCAGCAACAATCTATTGAATGCAAAACAGTTAAACCACTTTAGCACTTGGCATTATTGTTTGAAATCAGGACGAAATGCAGTTGGATGTGTTCGTGCTACCATGCAGACCTAACCAAAGTGTTCTTGGAGCTCATCCTTGCATCGGATGCTGATGAAGAGCTGGCACTACCGTCACCATCACTTTCTTCCCCACAGGACCCCTGCTGAAAATGCAGACATGCAGCTCTGAGCTGGTGCCCAGTTTCACAGGAGATGATGGTCAGGATTCATCTGCCTGCTGAGGTTCAACCTCTACAAGAGCTAAGAGGCTTCATCGATTATACTGCTTTTGGCTGGAAGGGAATTAAATAGAGGGTGTGATCTCCTCTGCTGGGTTGGCTTCAAGTTGTCCATCCTGACCTCATTAGTTCTTTGCTGTGCTCTTCTCAGATGTCTTCCTCTTCACTACTCATTTTGTCCTCTTTTATGCTCCCCATCTCTTTAAGGGTTGCTTTTGCTAGTGTCCTCTTTGTGACCCTCAGGACAGTTCTGAGTTTCCTGGCCAGTACCTCTGGCCACTTGTGGCTGTAAAAGAGAGAAGAGAGGATGAGTTACCCACCCTGCTCACTAAGGAATCACCTTTTGTTCTGCATCATTTTGTGTCAGACAAAGCAGAAACATTAGATGATCTCAAAGCCATCAAGGGGCATTGGGCAGGGAGGGGGGTTGGTAAAGAGCTGCAGGGATGTGTTCCCAGTAGACCATACAGCTGCTAGAGCTAGCTGTTGTATGGGTTAATGGGATACATAGAGGTTTCATCCAAGGACATCTCCTTTAGAAATGGTAATTATATTTACATAAAACCAACTAGAGGGTTTCAGTTGCTCCTGAAAAACATTCCTAAACTGTGCATTGCAAGCCTTATAAAGCCCCTAGCTGGTAATAAAAGAGATTCCTTTTTATTATTTGTTATTATTTATTACTTATTATTATTTATTACTTATTGTTATTTATTATTATTACTTATTCAACCAGTTGGGCTTTTCTGGGTTTGAGGTCATTCACTGCTGCCAATGAGAAATCTGTGGGTCCAGCTGCTCAGAGAGCCCCCCAGTTTCACCACGCACAAGATAGGATGGGCAGGGAACCAGAAAGAGCTGACATTTATCTCAGATCCAGGTGTGGTTTTGCTGTCTTAGAATGAGCTCTGCTGAGAACCAGGACTTAAGAGTTGGGCTAATTCAGAGATTATATCTATATCCAGGCTGGTAAACTGATGTGAAGGACCTGAAGACTGCCATTTGCTCTGATGTTTCAAGTGAACATGATGCCCAGGTTCTACCATCTGTCAGTGGGCATAGATTTATTATGACATAATGGGGTTTCAGACACAAAACAAACATCAAGGACCTGTAGAAGGCCAGAAGCTGAGTGAATGGCAGAGCTTTAGGGAGGTCTCAACTCTGCAGCTGTCCTGTCCTATAAAGCATCATATGTAATCAAACTTACTGTGTATAACAGAGAAATATATTGCTGCTATTGTAAACCAGAAAAAAACCCCAGTGCTAACCCATACCACTAACACCATTATAGTTATATTAAGAGCAGGTAGTTGAGAAATTGTTGTGTATACATAGATATGGGTTTAAATTGCACACACCATTGTTGTGTACAATGAACAAGAAATTACTATAGAACAGAGTAGGTCTGTAGATGACACCAAGTAGGAGTGTTGGTCTGCTTAATGGTGCAAGGCTCTTCAGAGGGATCTGGACAGGCCAGATCTATAGGACAAGACCAATTGTATGAGGTTCAACAGGGCTCAGCGCTGGGCCCTGCACTTGGGTCACAACAACCCCATACAGCGCTCCAGGCTTGGGGAATTGTGGCTGGAAACTGCCCATGGAAAAGGACCTGGGGGTGCTGATTGATGGAGCTGAACATGAGCAGGTTGTGCCCAGGCAGCCAGGAAGCCCCCAGCATCCTGGCCTGGATCAGCACCATGTGCAGCAGCAGGGCCAGGGCAGGGACTTGTGCCCCTGTGCTGGGCACTGGGGAGGGTGCACCTCGGAATCCTGTGCTCAGCTCTGGGTCCCTTGCTACAGGAGAGACATTGAGGTGCTGGAGCAGGGCCAGAGAAGGGCACTGGAGCTGGAGCAGGGGCTGGAGCACAGTGTGATGGGGAAGGGCTGAGGGACGTGGGGGGTTCAGATGGAGAAGAGAAGGCTGAGGGGGGACCTGATGGCTCCCTACAACTGCCTGAGAGGAGGATGGAGCCAGGAGGGGGCTGCGCTCTGCTCCCAAGGACCAAGGGATGGGCCAAGAGGAACCGGCCTCAAGCTGCACCAGGGCAGGGTTAGATGGAGCCGAGGAACAATTTCTTCCCAAAGGGTGCTCAGGAATTGGAACAGGAAAGGCAAAAAGCAGGAAAGGGATCTAGAGGCAGATTGCTGAATCTTCAGAAATCACCTAAATGCATCAACCCAATGTGATTTAGGATTCAATGGAGGACGCACTCTGAACATTCTTTCATTGTACTATATAAGAAAGAGCTGATGCCCTTGTCAACAATTATCCAAAATAGACCATAAAGAAACAAGGAAAAAATGTAAATAATTTGGTTTTGGTTTTGAGGTTTTGTTTGGTTGGTTGTTTTTTTAGGCCTTTCTGGTGTTGGACGAAGAAGATATCCCTTCCAGTGTGTTGCTGGGACATGTCTCTGCATACCAAGAGGGAAGTAGCTGATACAGAGTGGAAGAAAGGCAGAAGAAAAGAAAGATATAATGGGGAGATAAAAACAGTAGAAATGAGTGTTCAGTCTCTGCAGTTGTGGTTTTAATTTTTGGAGAGGTCATGCAGGCAAAATCATCTGAGATCATCCTTGCAGTGAGGGTGAAGGGGTTTCTGTGTGGGTTTTCACCTTTAAGGGCAGAGAGAATCTTTACACAAACCTTATCCTGTATGGCTGCTGGTCAGTCACACCTTGCTAGTCTATGGCTGTCCCAGCAAGATGCAATGATTTAGGATGTTTATTTCCTTAAGAAGAAAGAACCTGGAGGGATCTCTTGTCGCTAAACTGAGTTCATGGGACAAGAGGCCAGAATAAAGGGAGAGGCAAAGTCTTGAGAATTAAAACAAAAGAAGAGAAAATAACTTTAAAATCTGAGCCTCAGGACTTTCAGGTGGTCCCAAACTGGTCCTTTGTCCATGCAGGACGCACAACCTGTATGCTGATGCATCTAAAGTCAACAAAGAACAATACAGGCGATGCTAAGATTTATACATCCTGGATCCCTCCATAGATACAGCAGCTACCAATCACACTGGGATGAGATCTCATCCCTTTGAACTCCACAGTGAACTCCGACTGACTACATGGAATCTATGCCTCATCTCCAAAGTAAGATCAATGTGGAGATCAAAGGGAATCATTAATATCTCTATGGGACAGTTTTTTGCTGGGCCTTGAAGGAAAGAGAGAAACCCCTTTCTCCTTATCAGAAGCACTGTAAGATGCTGGGGGTGAGATTCAGCTGCTGAGGATGCTGTCTACCAGTGTTTGAGATGCCATGGTTTATCCTCTGTGATGTTCATCTGCCAGCCTTGCACGAGTGTCTCTGGTGCTTCAGGCTGAATCCCACTTGGATGAGTGGTTTAGCAGGTTCATGTTACAGTCACAGACCCTACTGCTGGACAAAGTATGAGGCTCACTAGTGATATAGCCAGGAGTAACTGGAGGTGCACTTTGGTGATCCTCGTGCTTTGCTGCATGTTTTCATCCAGACCCAACCAGAACCATCATTTCTATTCAAAAACGTGATCACCAAGGACAACAGAGTCCACTGACACTCACTGAAGGTTAAAGGATTCATTTCCTAAGTATGAGAAGCAGGCCTTCCTCTAGAGTCCAGGCCAGGTGAACACTCCAAAATATATAAATCCTTGCAGATGGGTATCCCTATCTTACTACAGACAGCAAGGACCCTGTGAGACTGTTAACAGTTCACAGTCTCAGACTAATGGGACTGTAAACTGGGTGAATGGACTATAGATCGCTACATCTGAGCTCCTTGTATAGTGTCTTTTTATTGCTACCAAGGAAAAACAAGGTTATTGATGGCATGTTCCCTTTTATTATGAAATGTCTGAGATGGATTAGCTGGAAACACCACTAAACCACCAAGCAGGCATGTGGGAATAAGTGATTGTTGAGGACATAATTGCCTCCATTGAAAGCTTCATGCACACAAGAAGGATTGAACAAGGAGTGTTGCAAAGCTCCTGGTATAAAATGCCTTATTGATTTTTCTGCTATTTCCCCATGAATTGAGCCAAGTGGGCTAATGAGGACCTTCTGCTCTCCATGATGTTCTGCTAACCAGCTTTGCTTCAGTGCAGAAGTCTATGTCTCTTGGTGATATATGTCCTAAATATTTTCTATACGTGCATTCTTTGTCAAGCAGGGCTAACCCAAGTGAGAGGTCCTCTTTGTCTCTGGCCTTGGAGGAGCAACTTGGAGGAGCTCTTAGGTGTAGATCTGCAGGGTGTTCTTCTGTGCCTTGGAGCTCACATTTAACAGTGAGTGCTCACATATGGTAGCGCTTATGCAGGTCTCTGCACACTGTGTCTCATATTTAAATCTTTTCATTAAAAAATGAGGAATTTCTGCCCAGTTTCTAGAACAGGGAGAGCCTCAGACAAATATTTAAGGATCTCTTAAGGGAGATAAAGCAGCCTAGTAACACCCCCTGAATCTTTAACAGTTGTGGTTGGGAAAGAGGAACACAGCCAAAAGTTCTCTGCTGGGTTTTATCCCTGTGAGAAAACAGGATGGAGCTTTAGAGTGGATTGCACCATATATCAGCTGAATATGGTGTATCTTAGGGGTATATAACCAGCCTGTATCTCGGCAGTCTGGGCTTTCATCCACCTCTGCCTACGTGTAAGAAAGTGGAAATTGAGTGAAAGTTGATTCGGAGACATTGAGTGGAAACGTTATTGCTGCTTTCAGAAATATTATTTAAAAGCCCCCAACCATAGAGTACTTTAATGGGACATCAGTCCCTCTCTATGCATGAGTACATCTGCTTGTTTATATGCCAGCCTTGCTCTGGTAGCACCTATTTGATCAGACACCCTAGCTCCAGCTGTTACACTCCATGTAACTTCTGGATTCCAACCAAATCATCCTAAATCCACATTTATTTCTTCTACAACTGGAATCGAAGTGACGAATAACAGAGCTGCATCTTGCTTCATGTCATGAGATATGGAATTGCAGCTAGGCAGGAGATAGACATTACAGGAAAGCAACAACAGGCAATTTGGATTGTTTCAGGCTTTATCTCTGTATTTACCATGGACTAGGCTCATCCTGGCACAGTGCACATAGACATCCAGGGGATTGATAATACACTGCAGGTAAACACAGTAAGACTGTATGCCTTTCAGGAATGAATGTGGTAGTAGGTCATAAATTTGTTAGGAGATAGATAGCCCAACAGGGTTACTACAATCTTTAGGCAACTTTGCTGCTGTTCTGAGCACCTTTCAATAAGAAACTTTGAAAGAATAATACATATTTTTGCCCATATACATAGAAAAAAAAGCATAACACTAAAACCAGCAAAGTGCAGACAAACAACATATAAGCAGGCACTAAATAGCGGCACTACATCGGGACTGTCCTACAGCTACTACCTCAGATCTAGGCCCTTTTGCCAATGAGTTTTGCAGCTTTCCTCCTTTTGAACTCTGCAATTTCTTCCAAGGGTAAGCCATGGGCTTTAGACCTGCAGTGAACATGTAGGCCATTAGAGAAAGAACCAGTTCAGTTTCATCTGCAATAAAGAACAGACCGCAATGGAGACTGATTGAAAGGGAAGTGTCTTCTGGTGTGAAAGAGGAAAACAAGAATTGGGTCTGGTTGTGATTTTTATTTATTCCCCTCCCGTATCACTTCATCTTGACTTATCGCAAAGGATGAGGCTAGCTAATTTAGTTTCAATTGTCCCAGAGTGAAGTGCCTGCTCTGAGACAAGCATCTTTTGTAATCTGTATAGCCAGGCACATCCAGAGGGCTCATCTTCAACACTTCTCCCAGGACGGGATTGATGACTTTGTTGACTGAGGAGCACAAAGTACATATCTATCATGGATGTGTCCAGAATCCATTAGACACCATGAATCCTGGGAGAATTATTCCATTATTCCTCTGATCCTCCCCCTCATCCATCAAAGGGAAGAGCAGAACAAAACTGCTGCGAAGATCTTGCCTTCGGTTAGTTCAGCTCCCGCCTCTGTGCCTCTTGGTCTTCCAGGGGTGTTGCTTTCAGAAGCTCTCAGCTCTCAAAGCTATGGGCACATTGCCAAATGGAAATCCTATTTAACTGTCCCTAGAGACAGCCGGTTTTCCCTGAAAGCTTAGCACAAATTTAACAGCCTTTCCCAAGGGAGATCAGAATTAAGCTTCAGCTCTTTTGCCAACTCTGTCCTACATATGGAAACATCTCACCAAGCTGTCCTTCCACACCTTACCTAAATCCTCAGCTCTGGGAATACCTTTCCTTTTTATAGAAACACTGATCCCTGTTTATAAACCTTCCTGTGAGTGCTGGAGCCTTTAGGGGTATGTCCTAAGGAGCAGGAAGCTGAGAGGCTATAATCCTGATGGGCTGAATGAGGAATAGCTTCTTCTGGGAATCTACAGCTCAAGGTGGGGTTTATCTCCCTGAAATTTAGCTACCTGCAGCAGAGATGTCTGCATAAGGGCCAAATTCCTTGGTATCTCTTCCGAGCCAGTGGAAGGAAGCAGGCACTGCTGGGCTGCAGATGGGGTCTATCCCAATGTAGATGTCCTCTGTGGGGCAGAGGAACTGCACCTAGATGTGCCTGTTACTCTGCACTGACTGTATGATGTGTAACTGACCAGCTCATACGGAGGTGTCTGTGCTATCTTATAATAAGATTAAACCCTAACGGTTGGAGACGGAAGAGGAATGCTTTGTCTCATTCCTCTTTATGCAAACAGTAGCAAAATTCAGCCACAAATGGGTAAGCATGAAAGGCTTGTTCTTTGAGTGCACCCAGCAAGACTTCATCCAAAGGGGAGTGGAGGAGGTTGCTGCCTATTTCTGCACAATGGTGCAGCAGGTTTTGACCTGAGGCTTGAGGTTTATTATAAGACAATCGGATGCATTCTCTCAGCAACTTCAGAAATATCAGCAGGGGTTATTATCACTGGACCATGAGTATTAACCCAATCACATAATGAAATACTTGATATTTTCAAGTTTGCTGAAGTTTGGCTTCTAACCTGCATATAACCACACCTTTGTAAGGTCAAGGACAGCTCCCCACATCTAGGGTGCTAAGACTACTGCAAGCACAATAGGATAATGAAGCTTGATTTATCCTTCTATGAACAGCTCTATGAGCTACTTAATCATAGATCTGCTCGAAACTGCCTATCAGAGCTGGAATATTGCCTTCACAAGCCAAGGAATCCTCCTAGAAGGGCTGTGTTTGCAGCTTTGATTGGCTGATGGGGTTTAGGTCATGGGAAATAATAGGAAGCTAGCACTGTTTTCTAATATTACCTGCTGTCTTTGCCATAAAACACCTCAAGGAAGTCCTGAAAAACTCTGTATTTCAAGGGCTATGACTGGTCATGGTACTATGAAGCATTAACAGACCTTTAGTGAAAATAAGCTCATCAAGTGGTCCATATGACATAACTCATGGGGTCAGACACAGATATTTTTATTAAGATTAAATCCTTATTAGATTAAATTTTCCTTAGGGCATCTTTGACCCCTTTCTCCACACAGAATATCCACCACTAGTATCTGATTCTTAAATCCATGGCCCACAGGTCTGTGTTTCTACATTATAGACAGGAAGCCAAGCACTATTTATTAACCTTCTCTTATTAAGTATCACCTCAGCAAGACCACCACAACTGCCCATCTGTAGATGTTTAGGCCACTCAAGTCACAAAATAAAGCATGAGATAAAAGCAAATGCTCATGGACCTCATGGAACGGAAAGATCTAAATAGAAAATTAGTTGCTTCAGGACAGGGTGAAAAGATGACTAGAAGAGGAATTTATTCAGTACCTCCTTCTTCAGCTCAGAAGCTTATAGACATGGAAATTCCTGTAGAAGTATGAGGCAGTGACTTGAATCTACCATACTGGCTCGTCTGAGAGAAACAACCTTCAACCTCTCATAATCTGGCACAAAACCGAACTATCAAGATAAGGCTGGAGAAACAGAACATAATGTCTGATATCTACCCGATAATAGCACAGCATACGCATGAGGTAATTCTACAAATATTTGCTTTGCTCGGACATCCAGTTACTTCTTTCTGCCCTTTGACATTTGACTTCCGTGCAGTATAGCTTTCATTTTGACCCTTCATTAGGTTTCAGTTTTATATAACTTTGTTTTTCCCTCTGATTACTTTCACATTCGTTCAACTGCTTTATGATGAGCTATGGGGACAGAAATACTTCAAAAGAACAGTGAAGATCAGGGCCTTGGGATAACAGCAGATACCTCCCTCTCTGCAGTGCTACTGGAGGGCTCTTTTGAGGTTATACAAGGATGCTTAAGATCCCCTGATCCTGGGTATATAGGAAAATTCTTTGCCCCCTGATTGTCCCTCTTGACGTTATATATTTTCTGTCATTTACAATCCATGCTTAGAAACAGCTCAGGCCTGCATAGGTCTGATTTTAGCACAAATGACCAGAGGACAGGATCTTTGAGGATTATTGAAAGAACAGCAGCAGTCAACAGAGGCCTAACACATGACTTTTAGATGGTAAAACCAGCATGAGAAGAACCTGCTCTCTGGGTAGAAGTCTGGGTGCTTCCTGGGCTGCATGGTAAGTCATGGTAAGTCATGGTAAGTAAGAGTTTTTCTAATCCGGCAAAACTCCTCCCAGTTTCATATTTTCCATGAATAATGTATCATCTGTGGTATCAATACCCATTACTCAATAGATCATTTCCATCAAGGCCTCCAAGCTGTGTCTCAAAATTATCTTCCAGGAACTTTCTATCTTCCACTCTGATTGACACCCAAATAACTTCAAAGTTATGGCCCCAAATACTGCTAATTCCATTCTACTCCAAGAAAGCTCTGAGAGGGTTCTGAGCCCATGGACTGCCCTGTATGCAACTGCCCAAGTAGTTAACCATTACCTGCAAAGGAAGATTAAAACCATTTTCATTTTACAAAGAGGAAATGAGGCAAAACTTAAAGCAAGATTGCTCAGGGAAAGTCAAAGTAAAACCAGACCCTGTTTGCTGTCAGACATTTGTCTCTGTGCTAGTTTTTATAGTCAACAAACCCAGCATCTTCTGAGGACAATTCATCTTAGAATACAGATGTCCAAGCAGGCAAGTTGAATCAGCCCCCTGCGCATGTATTTCTCTCTGTTGACTACAAAGGGATTCAAGGTTGAGTAGCTTTAATATGGGTGACCACACTGTTCTTGTCAAACAAATCTCACTCCTGGCTTTTATGGCCTGACCACAACATCCTTTCCAGGCATACAGAATGTGACAGCTGAACAGGGAGTATTGTGTTTGCAAAGCCAGCTAAATGGCTTAATGAATTTCAAGCGCTCAATCTTTGCTTACCACCACTTGTATGGAAGCGACATCATTAAGTCTTTAGTTGCCTAATGGTGACATATTTTCACAACACTAATTGTCCTTATTGTTCTGTTCAAATGAACAGGCTACAGGGAAGAAACCTGTTTATATAGTGAATGAGGCTGGTGTTTTCTGCAGGAGAAAACACTTTTAGATTGAAGGAGAGAAAAATCTGAGTGTCACCTATATAAGATGACACCAGAGACCTGAAAGTGTCCCTGCTTGTACATCTCCCATACTCACGCAGAGCAGGAAGGAGATTCAGGACAATATAGGGGGGAAGCAGCAAGTTTCAATGCTGCTTCTTGGGAACTGTGGTTAAGGAGAGGAATTGAAGAAAACACATTTCTGAGTCCCAGCACTATGTCTGAAAATGTAAGTCACCTAAGGAAAATGATGTAGACTTTGCAAACAGATAACTTGGAAAGACAGATATTCAGCCTGTGAACTCCAACAAGGACCTTTTAATGAATGTGTTGAACAGTGAGGAAGTCACACTTACCCTGGCTTTAGTTCAGGAGGTTTAGGTAAGGGCTTCAGAAAGCCTTTTTTCCCAACTAGCCAATATGTGTCTTCTACTCCTTTGCCCTAAAATGAAAACAAATTCCAGATAAAGAGCAGCTTTCTGACAACCCTTTGCTCAATAAACAACCACCTCATTGGGCTTCATATATACCCAGAGACAAAGCATGTCTGGAAATCTTGGCCTCTCTCTCATAATGGCTGAGATGATTTGAATTTCACTATCTTAAAAGAGGAGGATCAAACTATCATAAAATCTCCCAGTTAATGATGCTTGTTCTACCAAACGAGATGATTATGGGTGAAAGGCAACTGATGAACTGCAGGCTCCGATATCAGAATCAATGACCCTTGAAGGGAGAAGTGGAGGAAAACAGACACTTCTTGAGTGACATTCATCTTCACATAAACTGGACCCTGAAAGTCAGGTTAATAATCTCCTAGAGCGCCAATTCATCTCCACTATGTAAAGGTTTCTTTCCATTAACTAAACCTGGAATAATTGCCTTTTATCTCCACTTGCAGACATATGGAATCAGTTGAGATGATTCCACTCATCATGAAAGATTGTTGTGGAACCTGAGGTCATATTCAGACCTCTTACTGTAGGTGTTTAAGGCAAAGATCTTACTGCTGTCTATTGGCTATGTAAGGGGAGAAGTGATGTTTTGAATTATTTGTCTTGTTTCAGAATCACAGAATCACAGACAAGTAACAACTTCTATCAAAGGTGGACTAGAGTCCTAAATGAATAGTTAGATCGAGCATCTGCAGCTGATTCCTCTATCCTACAGTCTTTCAATAATTACCCCATGTATTGAAACAATGGACGGGGATAATTTTGGAAGGATCCAAAGGTTGATTGATGGATGAAGGCCAAACAAGAGCTTAATAGGCAAATTCCTCAAGCAAAAGATTCCCATGTGTGAAGTATTCCACACAGCCCTGGCCTTCTTACCTTCAGCTCTGTTTTTCCCCTAGGAACGATTTCATAGCCTTCATTTAGACTCCGAAGCGTATCCACTGTACTTTGGCTGACATGAATTCTGTAAGCTGGGAAAGGAACGCAAAACAGCTGGATCACTGTATTGCACACATGCTGCAGATTACTGCCTGCTTCATACTGGCAAGGAAAAGCACTCCAAAGCATGCAGGTGTGAAGCTATTGGAGCTGTGTGGTGCTCCTCTATGTAGAGTTTGATGCTGATGGATGGATCTTTCCAAGTAGGGCTATAACAGGGAGAGAGGAGATCTACACTGGGGACTTTCTGGAGAGGGATACTAAACATGCAAAGTGTAGAAGTCCAGCTCTTAATAAAGATGGCAAGTGGTTTTTCAGCAATATCATCAGCTGGAATCAAGAATGATAGTTTTATCTATTGCTACAGAGTAACTAGGGAGCAGGAAAGAAAAGAAAGATAGCCAGCCGTCCTGCTCCAGACACACAAAGTAATTTGAAAAGATGGAGTTTGCAAGAGGGCATAACAAAAATGTGGCTGTTCATCTAAAGCTATCTTGGTTTTTCACTAATTGATTACACCCATAAGCTGCTGTTAACAGCCTATGAACAAGAAGGGCAAAGCTCCCATCTCCCCCAGTTTGTTTCACAACCATTGCTGGAGCTCACTGGAATTTGTTGGTTTTCTGCTGATACGAACAAGCCAAAGAATGTTTCTAAACATTTTTTGCCACAAAATAGTTCTTTTATTGTTGTTTTCATTGAACTTCTACTTCAAATCCATCAATCACATTCCCTTCCGCCTTGAAGGATGAGGGGTGAACCAATTTATGCAGAGGAAGACCAGACAGCTTTCATTTCATAACAGAGTTACATTTCCTGGGACACCAACCTCCAGTCTTCCTATTACTGTGTATCTATATACATGCTTATCTATATGCACTTCTATTAATGGATAAAGATGCTTTTGTATCTGCAGTGCTCCTGCTGTCTCCAGTTTCAGTGGGACATCAAGGGTCTAAACCTCAGGATTCTTCAAGTATCTGTCTTGCCGTTCGAAATCTGTTATCAAAGTATTTCCTCTTTTCCACTGCTTTCCAAATGCAGTGCATGCTTCTTAAAATGAGCCAGCCATAATCACAAAAAAAAGGCAATTTTCCTTAATTAATGATTAGCCTGATTGTTAGTCTTTATTAGTCTAATCAAAGTCACTGGAGCCAGAAATGTGAGGATTGTATGGAAGAGTGGAAAAGTTCCAATGTGGCTCATATACTGCAATGTGTTTCTAAGCTGGCAAGACCTCAAGACAATACTGAGTATCCCAGGCTTTGTGTAGCTTGAAAACCAGACACAATAGGTAATTTCTTAGAGCTGTTGAAAATACCAAAAAGGAGATCAGAGATCAAGGATGAAAATGTATTGGATGCTGCCTTTGGAAACCAACTTGTACCAACAGCTTGAACACCAAAAGGAAGTTCAGAACACATCCAGGGCTCTGACACTGCTGTCACTAGCTGTCCACTGTGCCATCCACAATTCAACCACCATGGTGTGCATATCCATTAAGCAAGGACAGCAAAGCAGCAAACAGCAGATCTGTGTACACGTATGACTGAAAAGCAGGTAAATGTTTCTTCCCCACCAGCTCTTTTTATACGTCTAGAAGTCTTCAGCCATGGGACAATAAGAACTGGCTGAGAGATGGTAGTGTCTTGTCTGCTGCAGCTATTGGCTCTGTGCATGTAGACTGTTGTTTTGATAACTGGAAGCCTCAGAAAAACAAAGGTAAGACCTTAAGGGAAATAGTCCGAACACCAACCCATCAAGAAAGACATCAAGAAAAGCCAAAGAGGAGGGAAAGCTTAAGGATTCTGTTAGGACCTTCCGACACTTGTTCATGGAATTGTTACCATTGTGAAAGCCATCACAGATGATGCCTTTCAAGTTTGGACCTGATTGCATGTGGTCTGCTTTTCTCTCCCTCCAGCACAATGGAAGTAGTGCCCACATGTGCTTCAACCCTTGCCTTGTCCTAACCATGACAGGCAAGTGCCTTATTTTACTGTGCAAGAACAGCTCTGAATTAAGGGTTCTCAGCACAGAAAGCAAGATCCAGCCCATGTAGGAGAAATCCAGGGCAATATTCATGTTGATTTTGGTTGATGGGTTTCAAATCAGAGGACTGTAGCCAGAAGGCAGGGTCTTAAATGCATACCTGCAATGTCAAAGATGATGCCTTCCTTTCAGGCTGCTTTGAATTTTGTTGTTTGACTTACCCCTTTCTTCAGAGCTGATTCAGTTGCGATGCTTATAACTAAATAACGCTCTATATAACATTTCTTCATCCCTCTTGAGAAGTTCCTTTAACCACCCACCCAGAGGCTGTCCCACATACTCACGCAGGCCCGTGGACTCCATTCGTGATGCCGTGTTCACTGTGTCTCCAAAGAGGCAGTACCGTGGCATGGTGAGCCCCACCACTCCTGCCACACAAGGCCCTGAAAGACATGTGTCATCTGTATAACCCAGATGGTACTGCATGAATCAAGGAATGCACCAACAAACAAATCTCATCCTCCCCTCTGATATTCAAAACCCACTTAGGAATACAGGAGAAAGATTTTTAAAGATCTCATTGGCCTTGGTGCTTGCTAGAGGTGAATAAAAAAATAAGCATTTCTATGTATTTATCACTGTGTAATCAGTGGTGCTTTATGTTCGAGAAAGGTCTTGTGTGGTAGGACCTCAGTTGACTGTCATCTAGGAGAAATTTGTTCAGAATTCATAGAAGCCTAAGAACTGTCACAATCTCATTTTGAAAGACCTCATTTTCAGTCCAAGAAAACTAAAGTTCAGATCTTGTGACATGCCCTGTATCCCAGTGAAACAGGATTGGTTATCAGCCTTGGAAGTCCAGGGATGCTGGCAGCATGCTGGACCACCCTGTGACCCCTCCTTGGAAAAGAAGGCATAATAGCTTGTCTGTCTAGCCAAAACGTGTTTATTTTCCCTATTTCTCATTCTGCAGACAAGATCCACTCCCTTTCAAAGTAGCTCCCAAAGTACTGGTGCCAAGTTCTTGGTGAGAGGTATGTGTGCAGGATTTACATGAACATGAACATACATGGAGATAATATGTGACAGCCAAACAGCACAGACAATTGTCATCTGGGGCACTGGTCTTGGCTGACGTTTGGACTGCGGATGAGATGAGGATGAGATGCTAAATTTCATCACCCACAATTTGAGATATCAGTATTGCAAAAGAAATGCAAGAGAAAAAGAAAAGATAAAGGAAATAAAGTGAGTGCTCTCAGCAACATAAAGGAGGTGGGGGGCTGCCTGCAGGGAAAAGGCTGTGTCTTCTATTGGATGCATTTATGTTCTATGTCTTTTCAGGCTGTGCCTGCTTTTTCAATGTCATAATCCTTCTGGATTAAGTTCTAGCAAAACTGACAACAAGGAAAGCTTTTCCCACGCAAGGTTACAAAAGATGTGAGCATAGTATGACATCAACAGTATCTGAAATGCTGCTATAGATAAGGTTTTTAAATAGAAGAAGTTGTAGGTCAAAATGTTAGTTTTAAAATAGCAATAATAATAATACTGATAATAACAATAATACTAACAATAGGCTAATTTTGAAGTGAACATGGAATCACAGAATGGTTTGGGTTGGAAAGGAACTTAAGATCATTCAGTTCCAACCCCCTGCCATGGGCAGGGACACCTCACACTAGACCATGTCACCCAAGGCTCTGTCCTAACCTGGCCTTGAACACTGCCAGTGATGGAGCATTTACCACCTCTCTGTGCACCCTGTGCCAGTACCTCAGCACCCTCACAGTAAAGATCTTTTTGCTTATATCCAGTGTGAACTTCCCCTGTTTCAGTTTGAACACATCACCTCTTGTCCTATCATTACGGTCCCTAATGAAGAGAGTCCTGATGATCAGTTACTTGTTTTAGGACAGTGTAATTTTGCAGTGATTTTAGCCTTCTTAGTTACAAAAACTAATTCTTCATATAGTTTTCCAACACATCTTAAGGACAATGAATCTCCATAGATGAAAGCTATGGGGAGCTTTGCAAGAACCCCTTTTACTGTGACCTCTGGAAGTTCTTGCGGAATCAAAGTAACAGGATTGTAATGTAATTTACAGAGGATGCAAACAGAAGTGAGGCAGATTTTACCTCCCCCTGGTGAAGCAAAACTTGATTAAAGAATAAAACAGAGAGAAAAAGAATGCTTCATACCATAAATGTTACAATGACTTCAACAGTATGTCTGGATCAAACACAGCACGCAGGGACTGCTGGAGGTCAGGAGAACCCGATTTAATGTTTTATACTGCCAATGTGCCATGCAACCTTGGATATGACATTGCTCTTCAGAATCTCTTCTAGTTTAATTCCCATTATTATCAGTAATCCCTAATTTGGTTTAAATTCTTCAAGAGAGGTGCCATATCCGCTAGAGGAAGTCTTTTCTGGGTCTAGTCTATAGGCACTTTGATAGCGCAACTGTTGATACTAGTGGGTCAAGGGCCTAATGCTGACCTAACCGGTACTTAATGTGTTCACACTGACTAAAAGAGTGTTGTTGGAGATTATTTAATTCATGCTTCAATAAAAGCTTTCCCTGAGTAAACACTGACTCACACAACATCACCTCTCTTCATCTTGTGATGTATCTCAGTAATGATCAAAGCTCCTTCTGTAATAGGTGTTGCAAAGACACGAGAAAGCGGTTTCTTGTCAAAAAACAGCCCTCACTGAGGAGAATTTAGTTTCAGTTAAGAAGCACAAATACAGGCAGCTGAGCTCCTATGTAGTCATAGAATTATGGAATGGTTTGTATTGGAAGAGACACTACAGCCCATCCAGATCCAACCCCCAGCCACGGGCAGGGACACCTTCCACTAGACCAGGCTGCTCCAGCCCTCACAGCATCTCTGTGGCTTCCTCTGGACTTGCTCCAGCAGGTTGTGGATGGTATGGAAAGAGCTGAGTCAGCTGTGTTTTTATTTGGGAGCCCCAGACCGGCCAAGTCAATGCAGCCAACTGAGCCATGAGACCCTTTCCACTCCTGCATCTGAAGCGCTCTCCAGCGTCCACTTAAATGTTCACCAGATCTTCACCAACCACAAAACGAGTGCATGCTCCCTAACGCTCCTGGAAACACCTCCGCTGGTGTACCTGAATTTAGGTTTCCTATTTAGTCAATGCAGTCATCCAATCATAGCATCTCAGAATGGCTTGGGTTGAAAAGGACCTTAAGATCATCCAGTTCCAAGCCCTCTGCCATAGGCAGAAATCATATCTGCAAAGCTGATGGCTAAGATGGCAAGATTTTTTGAGTGAGACACAATCATTCTAGAGTACAGCTTTTAAGCCGGTCCAGCTGCACAAAGTAATCAGTTCAAAAGCAACCTTACAGTGTAAGCATTCCCTAAGGACTTCTCCATGTTGAAAGCATCCAGGAGTTAATTCACTCGCTGCCTTCACTGCCTGTGTGTGTTCCCCCTTGTCCAGACAGCTCCAGCAAACAGCTATCAAAAGCTTGCAGCCATAAATCTCTCGCAGCAACAAGTTACAGAGGAAACCAGATACCCTGCGATGAGAACATTATGGCCTCGTTGTTTAATTATGCAGGTTTGCTGGTTTGTTTTGGACTGGCCCTTTGCCAGTGCTTGCAGGGTCAGTTAATGAGTGGTGCTGGGCTAAGACACTGCAACAACCATCAGTGGTACCGTGGAGGTTCATAAACTCAATTGAAGTGTGGAGCTGCCTGCCACAGAGCCTGACTAATAAACAGATCCTTTCAGCCTCTGGAAAAGCTTGTTTTCTCACCGCTGCTCTCCCCGACTGTTATTCTCCATCCCACACATGGATGGTGTAGAAGCAGCTGAGTCAGCTGAGCTTTGCTGGACATGGAGTCAAGTCAAGAGAGGACAGCCAAGACTACAGGGTCAGTTTAAATCAGGGCAGAAACTGCAGAGCAAACACTGTTCTCTTTGTCCTCTTTGCCTTACCAATGTATTACCACCAGTGGGCTATGGGCATGGACCAGCAGAGTTTCCCAGGGGTGCAGCTTTCCGTTGGAGTTGGAGGGACATGGGCAGCCTATGCCCAAACGGCATTTATTGCTTTATGAGAAAGGGGATCACATGCTCTTCTTGGCACCAGTTTCCAGAGAGCAGCTGGCCAACAAAACTGGTGTTCACACCCATTCTCTATCCTTTCCAGGGCAGTGAAAGTATTAGCAAAGCCCTCCTCTCCCCAGGCGCATCCTCAATGCTTTCATGATGCTGGTGATTCCCTCTTCATGCTTCTGTCCTCAGGAGAAACAGGGTCCAGGGTTAATCAAACTCTGCTGTCGGCTCAGTGGCTTGGAGATCTGGTTTGTTTTGGAGCATACATCTCTCGCTGCTCCCATGAGAGTATGAAGTTGCCAGATCTGTGCAAAACATGATCTGGCTGCTGCTCCTTTAGAAAGAAAACCCCAGTTCCTTCCCCTCTTCCTCTTACACTCCACACAACAGCTCATTACAACACCGCTTTCCAGATACTCAGAGTTCATAAAACCAAGAAAAAATGTAACTACCCCCATGCACATCACCTAGGGATAGATTTTTGGCTGGGTGCATGGAAGACACGTTGCAGAACTGCTGTCAACAGGCAGCAGCAGGCGTTGCACACCAGATTCCTCTCTTTCCATGTTGAAAATGTGCTGCTTGTGCTCCTGCTCTGGGCAAGACAAGCTGGGGCCATAGCCTCATCTAATTTCTGCCGGAGTACAAACCCCACAGTGTTCCTGCAATCATTCTTTAACACCTAAGGCTTCGGTGAATGGCCCCTAAACTGCAAAGAAAACAGTAGGGAGATTAGTTTTCAGACATAACCTTAAAAGAAGAACTTACATAGAATCATAGAATGGTTTGGGTTGGAAAGAACCTTAAGATCATCTAGTTCTAACCCTCCTGCCATGGGCAGGGACACCTCACACTAAACCATGTGGTCTAGGAGACATGAAATACCAACCTTTGATATGGGATATGAAATATCAGAGGTTGCACCAGGTGATCCTCAAGGTTCTTTCCAATCTGTCATTCTATGAAATACTGATTTTATCTCTGCTCTGGGTGAGATACTTCCTTCTCTCTGCTCTTGTTTCCCCATGCGTACAACAGGAACTGGGATATTGACTTCTGCAAGACACTTGCATTCCAAAGCTGCAAAAATGTGGACATTTTTGGATAGGCAGAAGGATAAAATCCCCCTGTAACACTTAATCAGACCCCTGGACAATCTTACTCAATGTTTGGCTTCCCACAATGGACAAGTACCTGGTGCTTTAGAGGAAGACAGAAGAACTCTGGTGATGGACAGCTGGGAAAAATGTATTAATGAATGAGTATGGCATGAAAATATGAAGGTTCATATCTTGTCTAAAAAAAAATGATTCTATCATAACAGCAGATGTCTTTTTTATTAAAATCCCCATCATGCTTTCACTTACATGATGCAGTCCTCCTGTCTTTGTTTTGTTTTGGAATTTAATTACACTTTGTATAAAGAAAAGAACTTCCTCTTTTCTTTGTAAGCAAGCCACTCTTCTGGTAATTGAATAGATGATGACTTCTACATTAGAGATAAATTACTTTCTTTACAACATAACTTCTTCTTAATAGCTGTATCACATATACTTCAGTTTATGTCCTACCTGTAACAAATCTCCACAAACTTTCATTCTTTCACTCTATGTGCCTACTTTTCTGTGCTTTTTCATTTCATAACACAGTTACAAAGGCATCACTCGATGTCCCCACATCACACCAGCAAAGATCCTGTGGCACATCAAAGAGCCACCCTTTCAATGAAACCCTTGTGACTAATGTGCCTGATGTAGTTCCTGACTGGGACAGAATGCACAATTTCTCCCCCAGATAACACTGAGCCATTTTCCTCCTCAGGGGTTGCGTTTCCATTTTAATGCCCTTGTTGCTATGGAAGATTTTAAAGCATCTTCCAAGGGTGCTTGCTTTGGGGCAGGCAAGGAGAAAGCATTCAAAGCTGGAAATGCATTTGCAGAGTTCTTTGATGTTCAGGCGCTTACCTGTGTGCAGCCCAATTCGTATCCTGAGGGGAATGTCTGGCATGTGTCTCATTTTGAATGATCCTACCGAGCTGAGGATGTCCAGGGACATGTTGGCTATCTCAGCCGCGTGCTTGTTTCCGTTCCGTTTTGGGAGCCCTGAGGCAACCATGTAGGCATCACCAATCGTCTCCACCTAGCCAATGCCATTAGATTAATAAGTAAATAGGGAAAAAAAGATGGAAAAGAGACATAGAAGTGTATTTGACCCACAGACAGTTTGACTCTCACCTTGTAAACATCATGGTTTCCAAGAACAGCATCAAACAGCGTGTAAAGATCATTCAGGAGGTCAACTACTTCGATGGGTTCACTGAGAGCTGAAATGGTTGTGAAGCCCACAATGTCACTGAAGTAGATGGTCACCTGGTCAAAATACTCTGGCTCCACAGTTCCCCCAGTCTTGAGGGCTTCTGCCACTGATCTGCAATAACAGAAGCAAAGATGGCAGGGCACAAACCCCTTTGCAGTACATGCTCAAGAGCTCAGACAGTCTTGCCCCACTGTGCTTAAAAGATTTGCCACTAAATAGAAGGTTCTATATGGCTGTAATAACCATTGATTGAAGTTTCTTATTCTGATTGGAAGGTGCTTGCCAAAACCGGAGGTCAACTCTGCAATCCTGCTCACTTCTGAGGAGCAGTTTTGTCCAGTTTAGCTATGGGTTTAGTTTACGTTTACCATCTACAGTACCAGTACTTACGGGGGAAGCATTTGTGACAACAGACTGTCTGTCTTCTGCTTTTCAATCTCTAGCTCTTCAGTCCGCTCCCTGATTAAATCTTCCAGGTTGCTTGAATACTGCTCAAGCATCCTGAGCATTGAGTCAATGATATTGGTCTTCTTCCCTTTGTTGATGGTTTTGAACTGGAAAATCAAACTGGAGGGTTATTTCTCCATCTTGTTACACCATTGTAGTGCAGTAAGTTTGGAAAGGAACAAAAAGCCAACACTTATTTTAAAGGGACCGTGCTAAAGACTGGCTTTGTCAGTGGCGAGAGTTCAATAATGAAAGTTGAAAGGTTGAATAGAGGGTGAATTTGCATCAATGACTATGGAAGCTGCCCAGGAGCGTGTTGCTCATATATGAATTTCCAACAAGGGTGAACTGAAACACTATAGATGTTATGGTGTCCTATCATGCTGCAGATTTGCACCTTGATTTATCCAATTGCCAATCTTTAGGCATGAAGCCATTTGTATTCAGAGGTGCAAATTGCAGGGCAGTAACAATACTTACAACCTGTTTATGTGTTACTGGTCTTAAATCAATCTTTGCACAGTGGCATGCATGTGTACTGCCACCTCCCATCCCCAATTCTTCCTTGGGTTTTGCTCTTGCCTCTTGACCTGAAGGAGAGCCTCTGGACCATTTGGATAATGTGTGGCTTCAGAAGCTGCCATAGACTCAACAGTGGACTCATATGGGTGGAAAATTATTCGCAATTTCTTGCAACAAAAAGGTAAAAATCATTAATATTGGTTTACCTACTTCGACCGTGTAAGAACATAGGAACAGTACTGCTGGATCAGACAAAGGGTTTATTCTGCCAGTCCATGAGATTGGACAGTAACAGATGTCTGGGAAAGCTGTTGAAACAGGGCTCAGTTATAGTCATATTTCTCTGGGATATGCTTCCAGTCTTCCCCAATCTGTAGTTCAGAAACTTCATATGCCAAATGGCTGCATCCTCGTGTTTAAAAGCCTTTGGTGAATTTTGCTTTAAATTAATCACCTTTGAAATACTTTAGAAGATCAAAAACCATGTTGATCTGAAGATGCTATCATAATTTACTGATCTTGGATCTCCATCAGATCATCTGTGCAGGTACACTGCGATTGTGAAGACACCATCCCATGTTCAGCCTACTTCACAACCCGCATGGTGGTTCAATGGCAGCCCATGTTCAGGACAAGATGTAAACCAGACATCATGAACTGTAAAATAACCCAATAGCAAAGGCAAAACGAGAGCTCTGGGACTTCTTCAGTCATTACTTAAGGGCTCACTTAAAGGAATAGAACACAATTCCCTACCAAGTACAAACAAAGGACTGAACCTGCTGCTCTGTTCACTGACCTTAAGAAATACCTCCTCAAAGGTTGGACGTCGTTCGGGGGCTTCACACCAGCATTCCTTCATTACCTGGATGCACCTCATGGGGGCCAACTCAGGGGCTACGTTTGGGCGACACAGGGGAGGGGGTTTCTTCACTTTCTTTATGATTTCTGTGACAAAGAGAATGGGAAGCACATTGTGAGATGCAGGGTCTTGGTGGGGGCAAAGGACATGGATCTTTGCACTTATCCCTTGCTCACTCCATCACTCATCACTGTTATTCCTCACTATCCAATGGCAGTGTCAAATGAAGCTGGCTCGGCTTTCCAGTTCCAGGAGTCCCTTGAAGGATTTAAATGGTGAGAGATTCATCTGCCACCTTGTCCCCTGAGAACAAGGTTATGAGCAATAAAGTGGCTGGATGGGGGAAGGATGTGTGACAGACAACACTGCAGGGTTGTGTTTCATGAAATTGGCTCTGCCTCTATTAGGATCTGCAGCCTTCTAAGAGAGCAGAGGGATACGGACTGAACCCAGACAGGAAGGATAACATGCCCGTGATGCTTCATTGTTAACTGGGAACCAGTATGTAGGAGGTTGATGGGAATGGAGACAGTGGAAGGTATTTTAAGGGGGAGAGTTTGGGTTCAGAGCAGTGCCTGGCAAGTGACACCCTATCCAGAGGTAAAATAAAGACTGATAAGGAACTGGGCTTGGGCTTTTAGACCCGAAGAAGTCAGTCCTTGAATCTGCAGCTTTTAGATAAAACAGCATTACAGAGAAGGTGTGAAGCTGCAGGTTTCATTGACAGCTGAAGGATGGAGGATTGTGATGTCTGAACCCAACCATGACTTCAATTTGGGTATTTCTTAATAAGAATATCCTGGAGAAAAAGTGTTTTTTTGTATGGTAGATCCTATACCTTCCTGCTTAGAATAAAACTCCAAGTGATTGTAATTTGAAGGTTTAATTTTGCATAGTGCAGAGGAGTCAAATGGAGTGAAAACTACCCTCTTTCTGGCAAGAACCCTGCATTTCCACAGCTGTTACTGTGAGTACCCAAGCTTTTCAGTGTTGACAGTTTACTATAAAGCTCTTTGGCTCATCCCACCAATCTCCACCAAATGAACTAAACAAAGCACCTAGCCCAGATATTTCCAAGGGGCACCCAAGGGGAAATGTTTTCCCCTGTCAGTTTTAAAGTTCATGCCATGAGTGAAAGCTCCTTGAGGATTAGGGTGCAGTGAGTAGAAATTCATCGCCCTCAGCAAGTTTGCCGATGACACCAAGCTGTGTGGTTCGGTTGATATGCTGGAGGGAAGGAATGCCATCCAGAGGGACCTTGACATGCTTGTGAGGTGGGCTGATGCCAACCTGATGAAGTTCAACCATGCCAAGTGCAAGGTCTTACACCTGGGTGGGAGTAATCCCAGGCACAGCTCCAAGTTGGGTAGAGAAGAGATTGAGAGCAGCCCTGCAGAGAAGGACGTGGGGGTGTTGGTCGATGAGAAACTGAACATGAGCCGACTGCAGTGTGCGCTTGAGCCCAGAAAGCCACCCATACCCTGGGCTGCATCCAAAGGAGCGTGACCAGCAGGTCGAAGGAGGTGATCCTGCCCCTCTGCTCTGCTCTCCTGAGACCTCACTTGGAGCACTGTGTGCAGTTGTGGGGTCCTCAACATAGAAAGGACATGGAACTGTTGGAACAAGTGCAGAGGAGGCCACGAGGATGATCAGGGACTGGAGCACCTCCCGTATGGGGACAGGATGAGAAGGTTGGGGCAGTTCAGCCTGGAGAAGAGAAGGCTGCGTGGAGACCTCAGAGCAGCCTTCCAATATCTGAAGGGGCCCTATAGGGATGCTGGGGAGGGACTCTCCATTAGGGACTGTAGTGATAGGACAAAGGGGTAATGGGTTCAAACTGAAACAGGGGAAGTTTGGGTTGGATATGAGGAAGAAGTTCTTTATTGTGAGGGTGGTGAGGCACTGGAATGGTTTTCCCAGGGAAGATGTGAATGTTCCATCGCTGGCGGTGTTGAAGGCCAGGTTGGACAGAGCCGTGGGTGGCATGGTTTAGTGTGTGGTGTCCCTGCCCATGGCAGGGGGGTTGGAATTGGATGATCTTAAGGTCCTTTCCAACCCTAACTATTCTATGATTCTATGATTATATCAGGTCAACATGATGCTCAACATGGGCTGGAGGTTCCTCATGGAGAATAGGTGGGGGGACACCTGCTAATTACATCATAGGCTACATCAAAAGTCCAACTCTTAATTACAGAGTGGGTTACATCATAATCATCATTGTCATTGAATTGCTGCAGCAGCTTGGCCCCAGTTTTTCAGGCAGATACTGAATAGCCATACCCACCTACTGACTGTCCAGTGTAAAACATATTGAGAATGGGCTTTCACTGATACCACCCTATTTTTGATCGTTCTCTCTCCCTCCCGTTCAAGTGTTTGTGACCTGACCCTGACCACAGTGTGTTTGCCCTTCTTATGTGTGCACAACATGGTTTGAAGTAAGGAGATTGCACCATGAGAAGTTCCTAAGGAGTTCACCTATTTGCTGTTTCTGATACAAGCCACCTTATTATAGGTCAGTGATGTATCACTTTGGATACATCAAGATACATCAAGAACCTCTTTAAATGGAGAAGTAATTAAAGAAAAATAGATGGACAGATGGATAAAATAGGATGCTAATGAGGGGTCCAGCTCAAAACTCTCAACCTCTATGATGTACAGAAAAGGGCTGAAGAATGGGAAGCCAAGGAGTTTCCAAGCTGTGGGAAGCCAAGGATTTTCCAAACTATGGGAAGCAAAGGATTTTCCAAGCTATAGGAAATTCTGCCATCAGATTCCATGCCATACTGTGATGAAAAGTCAAAGATTGGACAGGGAACTGGTGCTGCTGCATGGCCTTACTGCTGGCCAGATCTGAAGCATCTTAGCGGTACCCAGAGCCCGAACCCCACTGATATCACTGACGAGTCAGCGTACCAGAACTACACATTTTGATGTTGATTATGGATGTCTTGTTGAAAACAGCCTTTAGCCACTGAGAAAGGTTGTGAGCTTGGGACATTATTTCCATTCTACTGTTTTACCCAAGGGTCTTGGCCAGAACTTTTATGAGGGCTCCGTGTAAAGCCTTATAAATGTACTGAAATGGTGGCCTACCTTCAGCTGACAGTTCTGACATGCAGTATGGTGGACCCCGAACAACCACTTCTTGTAGGATGATGGCAAAGCTGTAAATGTCCCCTTTGAACGTGCCTTTTCTGCGCATGTCCGGGTCCCTCAGCAGCTCAGGAGCTGTCCAGAGCAACTCTAAAAGATGCAGGAGCATCAGGTTTCTTACACATGAGCTCAGACTATGGCAAATTAGGTGCTTAAATGAACACTTCATTTCAGTCATATGAGGAAAGGTTGGAACATGTTTCATTATTTACTGGATCAAGTCCTCTGTTTCTTGGGTGGTCTTGGAAATATTCAACTTCCATCCTGACAAAACATTTGGATTGTCCAAATTTCACTCTATGGTCTAAAAATTTATTGCGATACAACAACTTATATCATGTAACACCAACCCTGAACTGCAACATAAAACATCTTCTCACCATTGCCAAGAGCTTCAACACCTTTTATTGCTTGAAAACATCACTCAGACAAAACTTTGGCACTGAAGCCTGGATTTCTTGCCCCTGTTGTTGCTCTTCCACAAAGCAACACTTCATAAAATATTTTCTGTAGCTCTTCTTAGATGGAAGTGGTTTCTGTAAAAGCAGTTTGAGGCAGTCTGAAGCACAATCACAATCTTTATAATCCAATAGTTCAAGTGGTGAAAGGCACAGTTGTAAAACATATCCAGCTTCATCAAGAAATAAATCTTCCTCAGACTGGGATATTGTTACCCAGGTAACTGTGCATTTTGAGTAGTCGGAATAAGGAACATTTCAGCTACTGCAATACATATCACTTTGGTAAAGGAGGAGGAGAAAGTCTTCTGGCAGCTGTCCTATCTGAGACACTGGAAATGTGTAGGAATTAAATCCTGAGTTAGAGGGATTGAAGTACTTCATTTTACTTGAAACCAGGTTTCAAGAATGAACTGGGATACCAGAGGAACCCCAAGTCAATGGCCAGGTGAAAGAAATCCTGTCCAATTCTCCAAACCTGGTCCCATGAAATGCTGTCTTAAGTGGTGGAAATATCATGTGGCAGCCTTTGGTGATTGGCATTGGACCTATTTCAAAGAGACCTGTATCATCTTGGGTCTCAGATAGCTTAATTTTACAAAACAAAGCTCTTTGTACTTAGGTTAACCTAAAGCTTCAAATATAGGGTTGGGGCTAAGGATGTAAAGCCAGTTCTACCAGTCACAGACATTCAGAATTGATCAGATTTCAGGGGCACTGAAGTCCTTTTCCAACTACAAGCAGCTTAAGTTCTGTCACTGCTTGCAATGAAACCCTTTTTCTTTGCCATGACACTCTGCTATTCACTTCACTTTCGGGAAGTCTGAAAAAAGCTTTGCTTATCCTTTCCTGTAACGATACATTTTATACAGGTAACTAGATGTTGTGAGATTGAGCACATAAATCCTTATTTGGTCACAGGCCTGCAATTGCATTAGGACATGTTAAATCAATAGATAAATATATCTAAAACAAATATTTCATTATGGCACCTACCTTCAGGGGGTGGCTGAATATATGGGCATTTCTGTGCTTCTAAGAGCTCATTATAACCATAGTCTGTTATCTTCAACACAAAGCGGCCATCCACAACACAGTTACGAGACTTGAGGCGTCCATGGGCAAAATCTCGGTGATGCAAATACCTAATTCCCTATGAAACATGGAAAAGGACAAGGCTATTCCTTAAGAATTATCCATCTATCCATCAGCATTCAGAGACAGAAAACCAAGTTGTCACCCTATACAGCATCAGAAACAGCATTGACTCTGTCAGATGCAGTCCTGGTCAAAGCAAGAAACTATGGGAAAAGTTCAGGAGTGCATTAGGAATGAGAATTAGGTTCACTGCACCCTGAAGTAATACTGGAAAGGACTTCAGGAACAGTCAAATGTCTCCCTCTATAGCCCTAGGACTCATTGCACTTGAAAGCTGTACTTTGAGACAAGGTTAAGAATGTGGGCACAAGTGGTACTCAATGGTTAGGTCAAGGGAAGCCATTAAGAGCCTGATGCCCGTACCCAGCTCCCTCAAGGAGGACCAGAAGGTTCATCATGGGCTGTAAGAATGATGCTGGCAGTCTACCCTCTGTAGGCCACCTGCCTCAGATTGGGAGTTCACAATTAGGGAGATAAAAACATATGGGAGATGATTGGAAGTGTGTGAACACTCTTTCGAAGTGACTGTATGTTCAGCCATCCTGCTGCAGAGGATGGATATGATTTGGTTCTATGCTGGATGTATTTTTTATTTGTGACTAGAAGGAGCCTTAGGTATGTATGAATTTGTCACCAACTTCACTGTTCTAAGTGATCACTTCTAGCCTGATGTGTAATTTTAACCTCTTATCCTGCTGCTTGGATGTAGTGCTTTTCTCAGAAGTCAATAAAAGAAGATCAAGAGGTCTCCATTAAAGACCCTGTATACCAGTATAATTACATTCACGCTGGGTTTCCCTGCATTACTATAACAATCCCAAAGTCCTGGATAAAATAGCTATGTCAACGTAAAAGTCACATGCAGGTCATGCCTCAGCAGCAGCAATGAATTTACTTTAATTAGATCCATCACGAGAGAGGACTTGAACATCCAATCCAGCTTCATATCTTCATCCCTCAGCAAGTCCTCCAGGCTTCCTCGGGAGCAGTACTCTGTCACTACGGCAAAGATGCCACAGTCAGAGAAAAAGCCCAGGAACAGATTTACATTTTCATGACGCAGATGTTTCATCTGAAACAAGACGGGATCACAGCAAGACCGAGTCAGACAGGTATCTTTTGTTCTTAATACTAGTTCTTTATATCATTACATGTCCTTATCATTGTACTACCAAACAGTCCTACGCACAATGGAGAAGAAAATGTCTTTGCTGCTTACTTTCAACTATCTTACATCTAAGCTTTCCTTTTCCTAGTCTATCCATTAAGACAAAGAAAGCAAGACAGCAAAAGAGAACTGAAGAGAAATTTGTTAAAACAAGCTGGATTAGATCTTCCACTAGGACAAAATGTCTTCAGCTGGGGAAAATCGAGTTCAGTATGTGGAGTCTTGCTCCAGCTTTGATATGGTCCAGAAAGCAGCACCAAGCCTGGAGGATCCAAAGGCATCCATCAGTGGTGCCTTTGGAAACATGGCCTGATAAATCTAATATATTTATACGCATAGAAATGCCACTCCTATGTTAGCAGTAGCTGCCAATGACTAATGGCTTTGAATAAGGAAAATAAATATATTTGCTTGTCATTTAGTAATAATAATCACATTAAAGACTAAAAGTAAAACTTCAAAGAGACATCTTAGCTGGAGACACAAAAATCCCGGAGAAATGCACAACCGTGCTTGTGCCACACTGGCAACTAAGAGTGCATGAAAACAGCTACTGACACAGGCAGGGATGATTCCCTCCAAACTGCTCTGCTTTTGCAGGTGTCATTGGTTCAGCAGTAGCAGTCGTTTTTTCTCCTTCTTGGTAGCTGGTGCAGCGCTGTGCTTTTGATTTTGGGCCTGGGAGCAGCGCTGATAACACCAGTGTTTATAGTTACTGCTTGGCAATGTTTTGGTTTGACCAAGGACTTTCTGAGCCTCATGCTCTGCCAGGGAGGAGGGGAGCCGGGAGGAAGCAGAGACAGGACACCTGACCCAAACTGACCAAAGAGGTTATTCCATACCACAGCACGTCATGTCCAGGACGTGAACATGGAGAGCAGAGACCCGGAAGGGTGTGGTGGTGGTGGACTGGGGGTGCACTGGCTGGGTCGGGCTTGGTGAGCAGTTGTATTCTCTTTCCTTGTATTTCTCTTGTGTTATTACTGGTGGTAGCAGTAGTGATTTGTGTTATAGCTTAGTTACTAAACTGTTCTTATCTCAACCTGTGCGAGTTGCATTCTTTTGATTCTCCTCCCTATCCCCCCGGGACTGGGGGAAGAAAGAGGGGGAGTGAGTGAGTGGGTGAGTGAGTGAGTGAGTGAGTGAGTAAAACTGCGTGGGTGGGGGGCTTAAACCACAACAGCAGGCAAAGTCACTTTGAGGACTCATTATCCAGTCAGCATCGCACCAGCTTTGACGCAGGTAGGTCCAGGGTGGGGTTCAGCAAGCTGCTGCCTCTGACCCGTGTGTCGTTGGTCAGCCAGATGCAATCATGTGTGGTCCGTTCCACCAGATTTCACTGGGCAAGACTCACTGACAGCCATGACGTTTGATTTAGTGAATAAACGGGAGATAAGGAGAACAACAACACTCTGCAGTCACCAAAATTCGAGCCCAAGTTCAGGCTGGGCAGACCCTTGGGCGATATGGGTCTAGAGTGTGAGGTGTCCCTGCCCATGGCAGGAAGTTCGAACTGGATGAGCTTATAAGGTCCTTTCTAACCCAAACCATTCTACGATTCTATGAGAAGTCCCCCGAGCAACCTTCCCTCCACACACCCCATCATCCCCTGTTCCTACCTTCCTCAAGATGCTGGTGGAGCTTTGCCGCAAATGGTGAGCTGCTCCCGTCTCGAACTTTTTCAGCCATACCCAGTCTCCCTGCCCAAAACACAGTGGGTGAATGATAGAGGAAGTCTTTGAGCAACAGCTGATATCGGAACCTGGGTCTGAATTCCAGATCCTTCACTTTGAAAGTGGTTGGGGATATTCAATGTTCTCACCCTTAAGGTCCATCAGCAGCATTCCCAGGTGCTGCAACAGCACTGCAGCCCAAGACTTCCCTCCCTTGAGCAGCTCAGTGAGCAGTAGCGGTGGGAGAGGGCTGCCTGAGGTCCTTACCTACCTCATACAAAGCCACGTTGGAGGTTTCATAGGTGGCAGCTTCACTTTTCAAGGAGGAGGAGCGGGTTGCGGATTTCAGGCTTCTGCCATCCGCTGCTATGCTGTTTGCTTCAGTCAGACTGTCCAAAGTCATCCTCTGGAAGGCAAAAAAGTAGGTGTAGGACAGTTACCACCTTTGGATGTAACCCTCTCCTTCAGCTCTGCCTCTGGCCATACATTCATTCACCCATGCTAGCAGCCTCCTAAACTTCCCATCTCACCCCTGTCAATACTTCTACAGGTCAACCCTATGAGGTTGAAACACTACAGCAGCAGTTTAGGTGATGGAAAAGCTGTGGATTGAGGGAAATTGCAGACAAGGCAGGTGTCCCTCTGAATAAGGCACAGGGAAGTGTCTCCTTTGGCATAGGCAAGAAGCCTGAATCTGTGCCAGTGACCTAGGCAAAGGGATTGCTCTACAGCAGTCCGTATCATTGGCATGGTCCTCGTCTATGCCAAGTAATGCTCCCCCAGGAGATCACCAGCTCTGGGCAGGAGCCAGCACAGGCCAGGAATGGTTCCCAATAAGTAATTCAGATGCAGACACTTTATTTTAGAGGACAAGATGGTTTAGCTGTATGGACATGAAGTACGCTGCGTCATCCAACCTCAAGAACAAAGAATAGGGGCTGGTTGTTAGAACAAAAGCAACCAAAGGTATTGTTTTACATCATCATAGCAGCTCTGGCACTGCATGTGCATCTAATCTGAGACTCAAAACCACTCTGCATGTAGGACATTTTCTGATATGCAGGGGAAAAAGAGACATGGAAAGGTGAAGAACTTTCCCAGAGCTTCATGGGTATGAAAATGCCAAACAGCAAACCTGGCTTTGAGTGTCCCACTGGATTCCTTACACGAGTGGAGGACTTACCTTTCTCTGTAGCTCGGGGTTGATGAAGATGAGGTCATCCAAGGTCAGTATGATCTTGTTAGGTCCCCTGAATAGCTGGCTGTTCAAGATACTGTGCCTGCAAGATTTGGAGTCACGGTTAACATTTTTAGGTAGTGACCAGTTTATGCCAGTTCTAAGTCCCCCACATCTGCCTTCCTTCAGTATTAAGTGGCAGTGGAGATTGGCATGGGTGAAAGCAGTAGGCAAATCACGATGCCCTGACTTGGACTGAATCTCTCTGAGTGAAGGGTTATCCAATTCACACACGACAAAAGCTACAATCTCAAAGGGTCAAATAGACACCTTGAGTTAATCTGGTTACAAATATGAATCAGATGTGTATGTAATGCTTACTTTGCTTTGCTCAGTTATATTTTTCCTAACTCAAATTATTCTCTATTAGGAAAGAATAATAAGTTTTATTAGAGCAATCCATGAGCCTGGTGAGCAAACAGCTCTGAGGCACACCAGCTTTTCTTAGGAACTGAAATTGAGCCACAGGTAACTTGCAAAAGCTGCCTGAACACATGTTACCATCAAAAAATGCTGCTTAAATCTCTATATTGTAGCATGGTAAAGTAATGCATGCAGCAAAATACCTCTTTGTAATGGCTGTGAGCTCATAAAAAAAGGAAAGCTACAGGGGATGAGCAGTTTGGTGTGCATAGTATAGTGCAATGCAGCCTGGAGGTCTTAGAAGCAGTATTGCTGAACCGGTGCTGTTTCTCTTGATCAGGAGTAATTAGATCAAGAAGATTGTGCTGATTCAGACCTACTTCTTCCAGGACCAGAGCCAGATGGGATGTCTACCATGCACTGTGTAACACAGAACCAATGTGCATCTCCACAGGATGCTGTGCCCATTTTCCCAGGGATGACTCTCTGCATTCCTTGATAGACTATTAGATTTGCAGAATTGCCACGGGCAAGAGAGAAAGTTCAGTATAGTCATCAGACCAGCAAAGACACTGTCTGTTGCTTGACTGCATCCTTCTACTTGCCCAGCTTCTCTTGAATTGGCAAGGCAGAAGAAACCACAACAAGAAATGGTGCGCTGTCAAGGAGTACGTTTGCGGCATGGTTTAAACAGACTTACGTCCACTTCATACAAATCATTACTGGACATTCCAGAGTTCCTTGCTAGTTTTTAGCTGGGACACATCTGACACTAATACCCAACACATGGCTATTTTAGGGACTCAGGGAAGAGGCGGAATTCACACGCCATCACTCTGAACCCACTATTTCAATGGATGCCAAGGTTTAACACTGAACACAAAGCACACTACATGTATTAGACAGTCAGAAACCCATCAAGCAGGAACAGAGAGAAGGCAAATGAAAGCTCCTCCATTATTCTCCACTATCATTTTTCTGTTTAAGGAACTTTGGTTACAATATAGTATATCTGACCTGCACACACCTAAGATTTTTCCTTATGAAAAGGTGCCTTTTGCTGGCTGCTGTAGGGGGAATCCAGTAAAACATCCATACATCACCACAATTCACTTTTCTAATGTATGTGTCACTCTGGGCATTTTATAAGAGCACAGGCAGCTTTTTGGAGTCTGAGAGTCTTGGCCACATAATCACAGGCATCACTTGGGGTGATTTTGATAACCTTTCTCTAACCCCTTTGCTGCCCATCTTATCTTCATGCAAAGAACTCATCATTTCTGTACCTTTCACCAGTCCAGCTGAAAACCTTGCTTGGTCAATCACATCATCTCCCCCCAGACATGCAGAAAAGCATCCCTCTGGCGAAAGCAAAACACAGACTGCAGAGCAATTCATTTAAGGTCATACAGCAGATCCCTGGCAGACCTAAGACCAGAGCTCCCACATTTGAACTCAGACCGTGCTGTGGTTTAAATTTAGTTCCAGACATGCCCTTCCCTAACATAAATCATTGTCTGAGTCATGCTAGACTTCTTTTCTTCCCTTACAGACAGCCATACATCTTTATTTACTACTGAGCCTTCCCAAGAGCAGTTCAGGTACTTATGGGACAGTTTACAAGTAAAGTAGGCAGAAAGATTGTCTTCTATTTACTTAATTGTAGAGACTGGTGGCCAAAGGAATAGAGCAGGGTTTTACAGTACAGGCAGACAGAGAAACCTCCTCAGTGCCTTCAATTAAAAGATATCAGAAGCAGCTGTGTGTTATAAGGGAAAAAGCCATTTGGGTGTTGCTTGCTGGGTGGCCTGATACCATCTGGGTTTGGAGGGATGATTCAGAAGTGGAGAGAAAACATGTTCTGGGAAGATTTGAGAGGCAAAGCTGTATGGGACAGTCCAGGAGCCTTGCTCTGCTGAACTCAGTGCTGCTGAGTAAATATGCCCTCTAATTTCAGTCTAATTTCACTCTAACTTCAGTTGTGCACCATGTAGACATCAATAACGAGAGACAGATTACTTCAGGGGCTATTTTGGAGCAGATTACCTTAGGTTATGGCCATAGTGTCCTTGCTAAAGAGAAGCCCATAGCTCTTGGACCAGCTAGGTCATGCTGGCTTATGTCGACCTTGGGTACAGAGTCAGGACACAAATGTGACCTATGCAACTGTTTGAAACTGTCCCTTCCCAAGCTTCGTTTGCTCCATAGATCCCATGCCAGAATAATATAGATACAGTGTGGATGACCAGGGAGCTGGATTCCCTACCATAACAGGGAGTGAATCAGCTTAGTAATAAAGAGGTATCCTAATTAATTGCTCCAAACCCTCTCCAGAGATGTTCTCTTTCTCTTTAGTACATGGAGAAAGTAAAGAGGGTCAGCCTAGGTGCCTCATAGAAAACACGATTATGTTAGGGACAGAAATCCAAGCAAGAATGATCTGGGTGAGGAAAAGACATTTAACATGGCAGCTCACTCAGTTTCCACCCCAATGTTCTCAAAGCAGGTTCCTGTCTTTGGTTTGTGTGGCATACTTTGCACCTCCAAAGTGATAGCCACCTTCTTAATGCTTCAGAGCCATCATCTAGCTAATCCTCCCAGCAACAGACTGTAATCTCCTTCCAAACCTGTACTGGTTTAAGGGTACAGTGGGTGCTCCTGAGACTGCAGAACCAATTCCCACAGTGCTCAGGCCACTATGACTTAATAAAGTTGAATTGGGCTTGTGTTCGGAGCAGAGGAAGAGTGTGAGAATCCTCCCCTGGGGAGGAAAGAGCTGCAGAGACGACGTGTGATGAACTGACCACAACCCTGTCCCCCTGCACCACTGGTGGGGAGGAGGTAGAGGATTCAGGAGTGAAATTGAGCCCAGGAAGAGGGAGGGGTGGGGAAAAGGTGTTTTAAGATTTAGTTTTATTTCTCATTATCCTACTCTGGTTTGATTGGTAATAAATTAAACTAACTTCCCCATTGACCACAGCCAAGTCTGCTATGTGTTCACAAACTAAACTGCTGGCTAAAGCCTCCTACAGAAACTAGAAGTGACACCAAACCAAATAGGTCCTACAGTTCTCACCTGATAAGAGAAGCCAGGCCCATAGCAAAAAGTACCAGGGCAAATATCGCCATTACTGCCAAAATGATGACTGTAGGCTCAATTCCTGTGCAAAAACGGGAAATGAAACAGTGAATTAGAAAACCCCTTTTGCTTAGGCAATAATACTAAAAATAAATCAGTATCAGACCATTAGACTATAAAGTCAAATATTCAGCCAGGAGAACTATAGAAAATAGGTGTTTTGATGAGAAACTTTATCTGAGAAGGGCATGGAGCTATTGGAGTAAGTCCAGAGGAGGCCATGAGGGTGCTCAGGGGCTGGAGCACCTCCTGTATGAAGATAGGCTGAGAACATTGGGGCTGTTGCAGCCTGGAGAAGAGAAGGCTGCGTGGAGACCTCAGAGCAGCTTCAGTGTCTGAAGGGGGCTACAAGGATGCTGGAGAGGGGCTCTTTCTCAGGGACTGTAGTAATAGGACAAAGGGAGATGGATTCAAACTGGAACAGAGGAAGTTCATGTTGTATATAAGAGGAAGTTATTTACTGTGAGAGTGTTGAGGCCCTGGCACAGGGTGCCCAGAGAAGTGGTAAATGCCCCATCCCTGGCAGTGTTCAAGGCCAGGTTGGACAGAGCCTTGGGCAACATGGTCTAGTGTGAGGTGTCCCTGCCCATGGCAGGGGGTTGGAACTGAATGATCTTAAGTTCCTTTCCAACCGAGACCATTCTATGATAATTTTGATGCAACGCTAATTTATGAATACACACTTAATGAGCTCATTTACATGACTTCAAGTACTGTAATTATGTGTCTCCATGCACTCTTTACTATACCAGCCCTGGAGCTCTGAGTCAGTGGGAAAACAGCTTTTTCTTCAAGTAAATAAAGCCTGGACTCACGGGGAAGTATCTTGCTGTAGAGGCAGCTTCTGCAAAGTTCATAACTTCTCAACATTTGACCCTCTTCTCTCCAGGAACTGAAAGGCTGAAAAATCTCTCTCATGTGAGTCACCAGCCCATCTGGGGTTTTTCATTCCCTGCCACACATTTCTAATGCTGGAAAGAGCAGAAGAGGAGGAGGAGAAGGTCGATGTTTTCCTCAATGGGCCCATCGACAGAGAGCACTGGAGATGGATAGTTTGCTTGTGAGTGTCTTTGTTAGAGAGCTAAGGAATGCTGACATGAGTGGATGAGCTAAATTCCGGTGGGAATTGTTTGCTGCCTCGGTCTCTTCTGTCTTCTTATTTTTCTACTTTAGTCTGGTTAGATTCAGAGATCCTTAAGCACAAGTAAGCATGGAGAAATTTGGGTTGATAAAAGGTTTGTAACTCTATGTCACACTTGTACCTGAATCACAGGCCTTTTATCAAGCACTGAAAACTAGAGCTTCCCGGCAGAAAAACAGCGGTTTTGAAAGCATGTACCCTTTTCAGGCCCAGGGTGCCCAGAGAAGCTGTGGCTGCCCCATCCCTGCAGTGTTGAAGGCCAGGTTGGACACAGGGGCTTGGAGCAAGCTGCTCTAGCGGAAGGTGTCCATGCTGTGGCAGGGGTTGGAACTGCATAAGCTTTATGGTCCTTCCCATCCCAATCCAGTCCGGGATTCTATGACACTATGATTCAAGATAAGAGTCACTGCTTTCATCCTCCAGCCTGTGTAGTCCTGTATACCTCCTTCTGAGAAGAAATCTGGGCATAATAGGGTGGATGCTTCACACCCATTTCTCGACCTCCCAGACAACGTGGATGTAGAACGAGGACTCGCTTCACCAAAGTGCAATGGAGACACAGACAGTTTTCTCCAGGAATAGCTTTCACCTTGAATACAGGAATGAGCAAGACCACACCAAGGTGGCCTGGAAGACAGCGTTTGTTCTTCATGCATGGAGAAAGTCAAGTGTTGCTGTCTCCATATGAGCAAGTGACAGCAACACAGTGTTCATCCCTAAGAGGCAAAGGAGCTGCCAAAGATGTGCCTCCCTCCAAAAGGACTGGTATGAGTAAGAACACATCCCATAAAGGTCTTGCACAGTGCTAGATCCATGGAAAAGGAGGGACTGGATCAGTTTAGGAGAGATTTGCAGGAAACCTAGTGCTCTGGTGCTGTGGTTGCCTGTTTCCTGCTAGGAAATGTGTTATTGAAGGGAGAATGAGCTTAGAATAGTCCAGTCACAGTGTCATGCGTTGGTTTATTTGCTGGACCAAGAAGCAAATGCCTCCTGGATAAACCAGTGATGAAGTGTAGGGGTATGAAAGTCCCATTTCACATCTCTGTATGGCGTTCTAACACCTTCGTAGAGACTCTGTAACCCAGATCACGATGTGGTAGGAATAATGTGCAGTTTGTTAATGCTCCCTACTGTGTTCAATCAGGGTTTTTTACTGGTCCTGTCTCCTAAGCTTCCTCAGGTAGCCCCCAGAGACCCTACTGTCTGAACATATCTCCTTTGAGAAAGAGCTTGAGAGAAATTCTTCTGCTTATTCCCATTGCATGTTAAAACCCACAGGAGTTTGGCCACACTTTAGAGGACTCTAAGGCAATGTGGTACTTGCAAGGCAGTGCAGAAACCCAATGAATAGCAAAGGGTGCCTCTCTGAGCATGTCCTTTGCTGAAGTAGAGGCACAGTTACACATCAGGACATGAAGGCTCTTCCGCACCTGGAAAACACCCAAACTCCATCCAATTTCATTCAGTGACACATCATCTGATAAGCTGAGATTCAGAGTTGGTTGGAGCACAACATTCACTGGGATGAATGAGAGACAGTAAAAGGACAAGAGGAGTAAATAAATAAACACCCTGATAACCAAATGCGAAGGAATAGGAGATAGTGAAGACAATACCAAAGACCACAGAGTTCATGTCAGTGATGGATGGGCCATTGCAGAGACCATGAAAAGCCTCAAGGAAGCTCAAGAAGAACTTTATAACTGATTAGAAGGTAAGGGAAGGTTATCATGGGCTCATGGGAAAGAGCAAGTTTAGAGAAGAGGGGACTTGTGGGATTGTGTTTAACTCATGAGGGGATGCTTTAAGAGGACTGTGAGCATGTGAAACTTCTTATGGGATGTTTAGAGGAAGGGACAAAGGTGGGCAAAGGTGGGTTGTGGATGCTCAAGTATGGGATACTGAAGAGGATGGGATGCTGGTCACACATATGTTGTGCATTTTTGCAGCCAAACCCTGCATCTGATCATGACAATCTGTCCTACCTTCTTCTTAACCCCTATCCCTATTTCTTTTTCTGGGTGACTGAGCTCTCTGCCTGTGTGTGATGTCTGTAGACTTCACATGAACCTAGCCAACAGTCCTGGAGCCTGCGACCCATGAGAGACCACAAGTATGGAAACCAGCTCCTGCAGAGACTGAAGGGACTGAGAGCTGGCTATGGGGGAATTACAGGTTTGGACCATTTACCAGTGGTATGTACATCTACATCTGTATGTGTGCAGGAGCTGCGGTTGTGAGATCTGGAATCAAGCTTGGAGCCTGATTAAGTGCATAAGAACAGGGTCATGCCATTTGTGCTGTCCATGTCTTGGCAATGTTGGCTGTGGGTGGTGGTGGCTGTAAACACATTGCTTTCCAGTATATGTTACTCTGTTAGGGACTGGCTCTGTGTGTGTATGTCTATAAGTGTACATGTACTGGAAACAACCTGCTCCTGATACACTTGAGTCAGGAACGACAGCAGCCTGGCAGCTTCATATCCAACCACTCTCCAGCCCTAACTCCATAAAAAGGGAAGACTGAGGCCTGGATTTAATTCTAGTCATAAAATTCAGTCTCTGAAATATTAGTAATAATAATAAATTACCACTCCACTGAAAATGCCTCAAGCTTTATGCTTCTGTAAAAGTGTGAACATAAAATCTGATCTCTAAAAAGCAGTGATTTTTTCCACAGACTGCAATAGGATGATAAATTGTTACTCCAGTCCTAGTTGTAGTGCAAAATTAGATATACGATAGCATCATATTTGTCTCTCCTATAGCTTGCCAGCTGCTGTGAGATCAGTATATCTCCAATTTTCATGGAGCAACGCTGATTTAAACCAGTTATGGCTGGGCCAAGGGGAATGATTTTCGCAGCTGCTGCATTAAGCATTGTGTAGATGTGGTTCATTTTCTCTGTTTAAGTCATATCCTGGAGCAGTAAATGTAATGCTCTAGCATTATATGTAAATATGTCAAGTGGAGGCTAAGTATCCTACCCTGAGATGCTGGATTCCCTGTGGAGTTTAAGACTGCACCATAGTTACCTCAAATTAAAAACAATAAGTAAAACCAGTGCCCAGCCTTGCAAACCTAGGAGGAAGCAGTTATCTCTACCCTTAGGTCTTCAATTACCACCCCTGTTATCTACAAGTAACTCAAATTATTTCAAGTAATGGTTATCATCTTTTCTCATTGAGGTGAGCTCTGATGATCCTTAAAGCTGCAGAGCTGACTGGGTAAAGAAGCTGGCGTTAACCAGGAGAGATGATGACAGCATCGGCTGCTGTGCAGCTCTTAGGCTGTCCTTCAAATCCTCTTAGGGCCCTGTCCCTCAGAAGGACATGGACACAGTGCTGGGTGGAGCCTTTGGCATGTATTGATTGCTATCAACATATCCAGATGTTGGCTGTCAGACCTGGAAAACCTTATCCAGCACACAACAGTGGCAACACATTATGGACCTAACAAGCAGTAGGAGTCTTTTGGATCAACTGTGGGTTCTCTCCATAGAACTCCCATTACAAACAGCATGATCACTGGTCATCTTTATGGTAATTCATTGAGTTTAGATGTTTCTCTTTGGGGAGCTCCAATTAAAAGGGACAATAAGAAAAAAGATATCAAAAAAGAAATAAGCTGCATTGACACGATGCAATTCAACCCTGGTTTTATGTCTTGCTTACCGCCAGTGCAGAGAACATCTGGATCAAACCAACAGCTGGAGTCTGGCTTGGGTAGATTTTCTCTGGGAAAGTGGATGTCCCGACCTAAGGACATCACAGATTCTGAAGACATATCCAGCAAGTGGGTTGGGAAGAGCTGGTTCCCATGACCATCTGTGTCCAGTATCACGTAGCTGCTCAGCCCCTTCCCACAGTGGTCTGTCTCTACCTGGTGACTAAATCCAGGGAAACTCAAGTTTTTTGTGTGCTGAGCTATGTTAGCTGCTGAGACTCTGACTCCTTTCCTCCGAGCACTGTTGATAGCCATTGCCATAAAGTAAAAGCCATCATAGATTGTCCCAAAAAGAGGAGAAACCTGAAAATATAGGAGAAATTGAGGTCAGGTTATACTGTTGACAGCCTCTGATTTGAAACTTGTGGCAAAATGATGTCCCATTGGTTCAGCTGTAAACTCAAGAACAGAGACCTCTGAGCATTAAGAGTTCACAGAGTAATGGGTTTGAAGAATCTTAGGTTGAAGGTAGCTTTTGGGAGCTATTGGAGTTGACCCAACCTATGTGTGACTTTGAACATCTGTCTTTTCTTATGGTTGCTTCCCAAAATAGAATTTCAAACTATTTTTAAAACCATGTAAAACTGCTTTATTAAGGGAAGAACCAAGACTCTGAACCTGATGCTCAGGTGGCATTTTCTCACAACCTGCCCCAAAGAACTATGTTAGAACATCTTCTACAGAAGATCAAATTCAGAGGCTCGCCTCCCTACCCAGGTAAGAAAAGTGTCATGCCCAAAGGACTGGTCCTCTTTGCCAGCACATTGTTTATTCCTAAGATATAGAAATCACAAAGCAGATCCGCAGCAAACTCATTCTCTGGGGTGCTACAGCATTTTTCTCGTTATATTGTTCCTTTCCATGCGGGATTTGATTTAGGAATCTATAACTTTCTCCTCCCCTAAAACACACACACGGTGGCCTTTCCAATCACATGGTCATTTAGAATTGGTAGATGAACATTGATTACAGCCATATACTCATGATATAATGAGGATTGCTGCTGGGAGACAGAATTTGACATCTGTGGTGGGATTCATTGATCAGATGTAGACACCTTTAATGAAGAACCATACACTCAATAGAGTTAATCAGGGCTCTCATTATAGAGAAGGAAAAGAAATGAACGTTTTCAAGGCATGATTCATCTCCTTCTAAAGTAGATATCCATGCAGATCTCATAGATCATGCCTTAAAAATAGTTGGAATTTTTTAAAAGAACAGAATGGGATTAAGCTCTGCTGAATCTTCTGTCTTTTCCCAGATTGCCCAATTCTTGTAGTGCCTATAAGGTAGCAACTGACTTGTTTTTTCTAGGATTCTAGTGACATTTTGATAGCTGTGCTGACAAAGAATGAGTTCGACAACAGTGCTAAGAAGGATGAGGCAGCAACGATCCTAAGCATTTCCCTCAAAAGCATCCAGTATCCCATTTGTCTGTTGCATCCTCCCAGATTCTCAGGCATGTGGACATCTTATTTTAGCTCCTTACAAACTCTATGGTCTTCATCCACCTTAGGAGACACCTCTTCAGCTTGGGCCTACAGCAGTTAGCATGTACTAAACCAAATATGAGAGCCTCAGAGACAACCCCTTTCTCTTCAATTCCTGCAGGTGAACCGTGTTAGAATGCCAGATATCCAGAAATATTCTTTCCAAATGAACTCAAATCACATCCAAATTTCACCATGTTTTTCCCAAAATAGAAGCATAGAGACTGGGTTGTTTCTCTCCTGTACTCTCTATAACGATTGCTTGTCCTATGTCTCCAGTTGTCAGGTCCCAGAATAAAACAGAGAGAAAGAATATTTACCTGGGTGGCTTCCAAATCCCTGGTTATTTCACCACTGATTCTGGCTTCTCTGAATGCATCATAGAAAGTCCTTTCTCCAGACTCCAGTGTGATAGTCAACACAGCATCATATGCTTCCTGGAGTTTCTCGTCATTATCAAAGACGCTGAATGAGTTGTTTTGGTAAGGAAGACTGTACAGCAAAGTGTCGTATGGAACAAAGACATATCTTCCATCTGCTAGTCCCATTTCCAGAGCTTTTGTGAGTAGGGTGGCCTGTTCCTCCCCTCCAATGAGCACAGAATGCATGCACAGGATTATAACTGAAACACAAGGGTCGCAGGCAGTGTTGTTAATCCATTTAGGGTTTTCAATGCAAAATAGCTCCATACCTCCCCAATAAAAGAGCTGTCTGAACTGCTTATCAGGTCAGACTCTAGTGGTCCCTCACCAATGTCATGTGCTGAGGAAGTTGAGGGCTACACCAATTTTGTTCAACCTCTGGAGGACTGCAATGTCTAGCAAGGGAGGCTGTGAGCATCACCCATTCCGAGGGCCATACATAGGGAGAAATGAAGAGAGATTTTGACAAAGGTGAGGCATAGGCACAATCATAGAATCGTAGAATAGTTTGGGTTGGAAAGGACCTTATAATCACCTAGTTCCTACCCTGTGCCATGGGCAGGGATGCTTCCCATGATGAGTAGTTGCGGTTGTTGTTGTCATGGGCTGAGAGACATGAGCTTTCCTTTGTGTGCCCTGAGCTGACAGACACAGTTGTTATTGCACAAGCTCCACTCATTCAACCTGTCACCATATGTACATAACACAGGACACTGTGTTATGTTTCAACATCTGGTGCATGCTTGGCTGTCCCAGAGTCTGTGTCTTTGCCTCCAAAATGTGGGGAGATAATGGGTGACTACAAGGAAGATGGAGACTCCCTTTTTATAAGGAGTCCAATGGAAAAGACAAGGGGTAAAGGGCACAAGTTACTCCCAGGGAGATTCCCACTGGACACAAGAGGAAATTTTTCCCAAAGAGAACAATCAGCTCCTGGAATAATCTCCCCAGGGAAGTGGTGACTCCCCAGCGCTGGACACTGTTAAGACTGGGTGGACATGGTGCTGGGACATCATGCTTTGCCAAGAAAGGTTAGATCAGATGATCCTTGAGATCCCTTCCAACCTGGTGTTCTACGATCCTATGATCTGAAATATAGGTATATCAATTTAACTGCCTTTTCCAGCCTGCTCACTGGATGAAAGGAATCGTTCCTGATCTTTCATCCAAGACAGCATTTCAAAGCTCAGTCAGTAAAAGGAGCAAAGTTGGGCAATGATGGGAAGTAAAGTTGCAAAAGAGAGCTGCTTGCTCCTAAACCAGGAAGGAGCAGGATCTCTAGTTGTGGTCTCTCATTAGGAGAAAAATAGTCCTTGGCAAAGCAGAAGCTGAAGTGAACAGGGCTATTTTCAAGTTGCTGAATTACAGGTGCTTCTAGGCAGTGATTTGTCCCATGCTGTAGCAGAGAGCTTAAGCTGGTCAGAAGAATAGTGTTTGAAGAAGGACTGGTTCTCTCCATCAATTATGAAAGGAGTTTATCATCTCTAATTCACATGGAAACTCTGATGGTGATGAGAGGAACCCACCCAAGGTGGATTTGGTCTCAAACATTGATTTGAGCCCTGATAAAACTCTGAGTTAGACAGCACCTTGCAACCCTTGTTAGGCATTGGCATGAAATTCATAAAGGCTTGCCTAAAATGCATCCTCATCCAGATTCACAGTGCTGCAAAGGTGTATACCCAGGATCAGAGCTCCATCACAGACTTCCTAACAAGGCTCTGAACCAGAAAACCACATTTTCTCCCCTACATTTTCTCAAGAGAAGATCATTCTTTACTATTTGATGTACATCAGCAAGGGCCCTTCCACTGCTTTAGTTTGTGCTGTATGGCAATGAATTTCACTTTTGATACCTTCCCTGGACACGGGTAGGAAGAACACAGCATCAAAGCATGAAATTTTTGATAATCCATAATCCAAAAAGCATAAATATAAAACCTTTCTCTAAACCTCTCTTTACACTTGATAGGGTCAAGAGCAGACACTCATCTACTAAACTGTTTTTCCAAGCTGAACCCAGTCTTTCATGTTGTAGAAGACTACTTTGCTCTATCTCCATCACCTACAAAATGCCCAGCATTCTTTTACTTGAAGCTCTGGCTCTGTTAAGGTCAGAGATAAAGTTCTGCTTGACTTATATGACTTCAAAACCATTCTCTTAAGTTCTGCCCATTGGATAACAATGCAGTCCTACCTTGGAGAAAAGAAAAGAAAGAAAGGAATAATACTCAAAACACTTACTTTTAATGCTGTCAACTTCTTTAACCTTGTTCCAAGTGTCTTCAATACCTTTTTCTCCTTTACGCATGGATGTGACAATGCCTACAGGAAGCCCCTCGTTCCTGAGTGCACTTGCTAACTTGTTGGCTGTGTCCATCCAAATATCCTCGCTGGAAGCAATGATGCCAACATGAGCCCAGCTAAAATGTTTCATTATTGTAAACAAAACTCGGGTTGGAGAAGGCAGGGTCCTCGCAAATGTAGGGTGTTGGGTGGTGGAATCCAGTTTATAATTGATGCACATCCATGAGAAGATGGCTTTATTCCAGTTTTCCCCTAAAAGTGTGGCCACCTCACAGAAGCCAGGGTTCAGAGGGCCTATGAAAGCTGAGGAAAGCTTCCCAAAGTCAATGAATCTAACCAGAGCTCTCGATGTCTCACATTCTTCTTCCAGGACCACATAATCCAGCCTGTGGCCAAGATCTAGTGAAGGATCTTTGGTTATTCGTTCCACTGCTAACCTGGCAGCTACGTCGGGCAAGGCTTTGGAAAAGAAGGGGTCACAGCTCCAGGGCCCAAGCAGTCCAATTTTAAAGACGGAACAATGTGCTGGAGAGCAAAGCAGGGTTATTCCCAACAGCAGCCACCAGAGAGCCTGGGAAAATGTCTTGGATGAATTGCTGGTGTTGAACTTATGCAATCTAATGTGCCTTGACCAGAGCAAGCTGTTAGGACACAGTGGGAGAAATGACATTGTTTTACAGGTCGGTAGAGCTGCACTGAGTTCGTCGGGAAGCCAGGCAGTGCATTACCAGCAGCTGGAAGAAAAGTGGATTACATTTGCCTTCCCACATACGTATTTGTCCAGTGCATGTAGATGCAGCTGAGTCAGCCCAAATTACACAACAGGTGCAAGTCCATGTGCCAAAACCCTGCACAGACACTTGGACATGCGCTACACAGACAAGTGTCCATCCATTGTCAGTTAAACATACCATAGCCCTTAAATGCACACTTATGTAGACTTCTTAAAATGCTTTGCAGTACATTCTGAAACCAGGAAGTGAAGAGTGAGTCAGCTTTGATTGCAACAGTAAACACAGCCTATGGATGCACTATGATTTTGGTTCTTTGGAAGAATAATTCCCAAATCACACAGGAAAAAAAGGCGTATAGGAAAATAAATAAGTGGAACGCTCCAAGTCAGCTCCTTTTGCCAATGCAAATCCTCAGTGACTTTAGAATATGAATCAGAGCCCATATAAACATACACACATACATATGGACCCATACGTACATATATATAAAGATACATAGAATCACAGAATGGTTTGGGTTGGAAGGGATCTTAAAGCTCATCCAGTTCCAACCCCCTGCTGCAGGCAGGGACACCTTCCACTAGACCAGGTTGCTCAAAGCCCCATCCATCCTGAATCCTCCTATTCCATCATACTTAGAGTAAATCCGTGCACATGCATATGATTTTAAAGCTTTCTGAAAAGGTTTTTCAGGGACAATTTATAGCAAAGTCTCTTAACCCTGGCAAAATGAAAGATGGATAAACAGGCAATCACAGAATGAGGGGAAAGGGGGATTATGATTTGCATTTAGATTAAGAAATGTTAAATAACCATCAGGGTAAAAGCTTTGTGTTAGAATATTCTTGGTTAAAGACTCAGAGCCACAGGGTTTGGGGGAATAACAACATCACCTTTTACAGCCAGGTAAACAATCGCAAACGCACAACGGCCTCCTGCCACCTGCAGTGTCACCCTGTGGCTTAGGGAAGTTGCTGTTCCAAGCAGGTCTGTGCTCTAAAATTAGCAGACCCTTTGCACCAGCTTACCTGCTCATCACTGGAGAAGCATTTTTGTCCTGTACCCTCAGCCACCGAGACACGCAGCGCCAAGTACCGCAATGCAACGTGTGCTGTAAATGCACACACAGATCCTCTATCCTGATGGAGAGAAGCCTCCAGAAGGGGCCACCCACCCATGGAGCAGCTTCTCACCAGTGGCAGTGGCTGTCCTCTGACGCGGGTCCCACTTCGAGGATAGGCGATGCATGGTCAGTGTCCCCTGCAAGTGCTGTTGGGTGCCCACCTCCTTCAACTTCTTGCTTGCATGGGCCACTCCAACTGGGTGGGTGCTCTGTGACCCTCCATGCTGTGTCAAAAGCTTCCTATGTCCCTTTTGGTCAGGACCATCCTTCTCCTTCAGGGCGTCATGACCTCAGGTACATCCTCCCAGGCCCTTAGTTCTTCAATGGAGGTCTTGCAGAGCTCCAGGGTGCTTCACTCTGAACTGTCTCAGTGCAGAGATGTGCTCACATCTAACAAAGTAATTGTAGGGATGGCATCTTAAAGCTCTGCCCTTGGATTAGTGGGATTTAGCTCCTGGGATCTGCCCAGGCAGAACAGCTCCTTAAGTCTCTCTGCACCACAGAAGGGATAGCTCCTCTTCAGCCTTGTAAGCAGCAGAGGAAAGAGCTATTTTAGGTTTGGAGTAAGCAGAATACTTGATTTTGGGCTTTATTGTCCTGCTGATGCATTACATTCCCCTTTTCCCTGGTTCTTCCTTGTACCCATCATGACACACACACAGCTTTTTACACTTCTTTCTTATCCCCCTGGGTCCTCTAGATACCTCCCTATAGCTGAGGCCCCCAATAACCCTCTCCATACTCCCAGACACCTTCTTTCCCCAATGGACCAGGCAATAAAACTCATGTAGAAAGACCTCACATATCTCAATGCCTGTCTTAGCTAGAAAGCCCCTTGCAATAATTTAGCTGAGGCCACAGAAGCACTTGTGGTCTAGAGGGAACCATTTGTAATTCAGCCTTTTAGCAGCATTAACTTCAAATACATCATATAAATTATACACATCTCATTGGTGTGTGTGTGCGTGTGCGTGTTCAGGAGCAGTTCTTCGTGACTCATGACTGAGGGAAGCCACAAAGCCTTTCAGATGCAGTGGGGAAAGCAGCTCTCGCCATTCGTCACATAGCCCTAACTATTCCACGATTCTATGATTAATTTCCTCCCATTCATCCATTTCCTTGCACGGCCCAGACCCAGGATGGTTCCTGGACACGTGATTCATTGAAGATTGGTACAGCTCGAGATACTTATCAGGAATTACCAAATAGCTTCACATTTGGAAAGTGACTCAAAGACACGCTAACATCAAGCTTAGAACACTGCTTTGCATGCTATGAGTGCATTAGGTTTTAACACTGGGTTTTAATCAAACCATGACATTCAATAAAGTTCTTGGAGTCTTTAATTGCACTTAGAAGTTTGATTTATCCATATACAAATACACCCACATCTCTATCTGTGTATCACATACTCACTGCTATCTCATTTCTTTTGGTATCGACAGTGCTGCTGTGCAGTTTAATTCCACTCAGAGTCAGCAATCACAAGGTCTCCTAGAGCAGCTGCAAAACTCACTTCTAGGGGAGTGTGTGGTGTCCCTGCCCATGGCAGGGGGGCTGGAACTGGATGATCTTAAGGTCTCTTCCAACCCTCACTGTTCTATGATTCCATGATTCTATACTCATAACATTAAAATCTCCTCTGTTGAAAAAAATGAGGGTCAGGCACCCAGCAATGAAAGATTAGAAAATAATCAACTTGGAGGTCTATTCATCAGGGTAATTACTCTGACCCTTTGCAATTAATATTTTTCCATAGCCAAGTGGGTTGAAACCTTTATTCATTTCCTCCCTTTCCTTCTGCTTCTTGTTTGACAGTGCAAGAAAAGACCCTCCTGTAATCAGGTAATAACAGTGTCATGAATCCACCCTCCAAAGGAAAAGCTGGCTATCCCAAATGGCTCCAGATGTCTGCCCCATGCCCAGGGTGTGCAGGACTGGGGATAACATTCCTACTTTTGCAAAAGGAGTCCTATCACTGCCTGATTTGCCTCACTAATAACAGGCAAGGTAAATCTAGCAGCTGAGACAAAGAATAAAGGGTGTTATTGAGGTAATTCATCTGGCTGGAATTAGCATTAAGGTTTAAAACCTTGCATATGCCTCCAAGCCTTGCCTTTTTCTCACCTCTTAAGCTCATCGTTCTGGCCACAACTGCCTCACAGAGCAAAGATGTCTTTATAACCCTGTGTTATTTGCACACCATCAGATCAGTTCCCAGCGCTCTGCTGTACTCACTGGAGTGAGAGATGTGTGTCTATATAGACATAACATTTCCCATAGGGAGGTTAAGCCGCAGCTGCATCGCTTTGCTTTAATTTTTTAGGGCAGAAGAGGGTGCTCTAATCTCTTGGTCTGACCTCCCACATCAGCCTGGCCAAAGAGCTGCTGCTGCTCCCAGCTCTTCAAGCATCCTGGAAATGAAACGCTTTTTGTGATGAGTTATCCCAGAGGGTACCGCTGAATAAAGCTGATTTCTCTGGAAACCCTCTGCAGCCAGCAGAGAGAGACAGGGAGAAGGCTTGGCTCCTGTTCTGCCTCTTCCTGCAGAACAGTCTCATGTCTCCACTGATTAATAGAGAAAATCGAGGGAGAGCAGCAGGGCAACACTTTGTGTTAGCCTTCCTTCATGTCCTCTGAGCCTTAATTAAAAGCTCCAGCCTTGGAGGGATCAACCAGGTTCCCACATCTATTGTTCCAACTGTTAATTACCCTCAACATGAGAAATACCCACTTAACATCTAGCGTCTCTGGCTTCAGATTCCTGCAACTGGCTCTCGCTCCACCTTTGCCTGAGAAACAGAACTCCAGAAAGCACAATAAATGCCACCTCCCTGTAGACATTTGCAAACCATAATTAGCTCACATCCCAGTCATCCTCTGAGTAGAAGAAATAAACAGCTCCGCAAGGCTTTTGCTATAGAGCATGCTGTCAGGATTGCATGCTTGCACTGCTCTTTTGATGTTCATTTTTCATTTCCCTTCCCATTGCTAAATTAAAAGCAGTATCTGTTAGTGAGCCTCACTCTTCAATGTTGAATATTGATGTGATGGCATCCTTTATCACCTATTTGATTTTTCTCCACTTCAATTCTATAGCTCAGATGAACACAGTTGCAACACCACTATTTTCAAGCCTGTCTCTGCTTTCCTTCGTGCAAACATCTGCCTTGGAAGCGTGGCGTGAATTCTCTGTTCCCACATGTATACAAACCCATCTGCTTTTAGTTTAGAGGATCCTTTTCAAATCTGTCCACTTAATGAGAGGCCCAGACCAATCTGCAAGTCATAGGAATAATGATTTTTCTGTTTCTTCCAGGTAATGTGATACAGATATTGAACAGCACTGGAAAAAATGAGGTCCCAGAGGCTCTGCTGGAAAATACCGCAAAAGGAGGCTCCTCATCTACTATTTTATTTCAAAATAGCCATTAATCACTATTTATTTTCCTTATGACGCAGACACATTGACTACAGAGCGCTGATTTCTTCTCTCAAGATCACCTTTCAGCAGGATGACAACTTGTAGGCATTTAAGACAACGTCACCACTTGACTTCACATGCCAGATGTGTGACTCGATCACAACAATTATGTAAAGTCAGACTGTCAAGATTCATTATCGCTCCAGCCTCAATGCCTTGCATTAGTTAACCTCCATCCTTTAATTCTTTACAAGTCCCTCTCTATTTTGTCCTTTCCATGACTTTGATTTGCTTGATGTTAACCCAATCCGACATCAGTTTCTTGGTCACGCAGCACAGGAAGGTTTTGATGTCTCATGGTGTTGGAGGGGCTGGTTTTTTGGGGAGTGTCCTGCTGTGCCATATTATCCTGTTTTCAAGTTACAGTCCAGCATGTGGAATGCCTTTTCCTCCAGATTATCTGGTTTTCATCAGAGCAGCTGCATGTCTTTGCATCAGAGCAGTTATATGTCAGCCCTGAAGAGTTCTGCAGAGTCAAGTTCAAGCGAGTCCACTTCTTTCCCAAAATGCCCAGATTTATTTGATTTTCTTGGGATCTGATTTTGTAGCCTGTAAGATCTGAAGCCTCTGGCACTGGTATTAGTGGAATATATGACGCTGTACGTAGTTTGGATAGTTGATGTTAGAGCTGGCAGGAAACGGTCTCATAATACTAGATGAGATATTTATACATTTATTTATTTAGGCATCAAGACCTGAGTGCTTGACAGCCTTGTCTCCAGAAGCTCATTATATAGCAACACATAGAGAAACACTCCTTTTCCAGGGGACATTTCCAAACCTCTTAGAATCCAGCTACGATTCAACCTAAGAAGTGGCTACTGTTCATCATTTCCTCTACATGAAGCTTAGAGAGGCTGCACTTTAAATAAGCAAGTTAAATAAGCAAGTTAGAGCCAGATACTGAAGGAAATGGAGTGTCTCGTGGTGTTAATTGAAAAAGCACTTACCTAACATGTCTTAAAATGTTCTTCTTGAAGTACGTCAGATTGAAAAACACTTCAGATATGTCTGGATCTATGTCTGGAGACCTTAGAAACTGCAGGTGTCTTATCTGGAAATAAAGATATCGAGTAGGTCTGCCTCATAAGCAGGGAAGCTGAAAGCAGATGAGAGTTTTATACATACTTTGCAAACTTAGTCCGCATGCGAAAGCTTAGAAACCAGACACAGCAGCTCATTGACAATGACAATTTCATTGATGGCCTCAACAGAAAACCTGAGGGGAGCAGCAAACCCACCCAGCGCTTGTAAAGTTCAGGAAGCTTGCACTTCCTTGGATATTTAAATGAATTGCTTTACTGCAGTGAAGAAAAGAAGAAAAGGGGTGAAAAAAGGAGTAAGAAAAGAAAAGATCACACTGAATCTCCTGGCAGACAAAGAAAGGTGGGTTTTGGCCAACCCTGTTCACAGTGAATGGTAACAAGAGTTCCAAATGCGTCAATGGACTTATGAATGGCTGGCTGACGTTCTGGATGATGTCTTACCCTGTGCTATGTTGCACACTTTCCTGTGACCACATAACCTCATTGAAGCATTCGTCAGGTCCTGCCAGATCTGATAAATGGTATTTATCCCTAAAATAAAGCTAGAACATGACATTGAGTTGCATTTTCTTTACACCAAGGCTTTAAAAACCCTACAGAGCAAATAATCCCAGATCATTTTCTGTCCCAATAGGTCTCTCGTAGCCACTGGCATCTTTGGCAGCATGAAGAAAATAACCGGTTTACAACCTTATCTAAACATCTGAGCTTTCAACTGTGCGCTGGAGAGACTTCAGCTCAAATACTGAACCACAGCCCAGGCCATATAGTACTGGTGTTACATCTTCCTCCAGCTCTCACCTTGCCGATCAAAACATACGCCTTTGTCTCCTGTTATCAGGCTACCAAGCATCTAGCCAATTTTTGGTAGAACAGCATCATTAGCATCATTTAAAGGTTTAGAAACTGAGGAGAGACTAAGTTTAGCTATCTAACCTATGCTGCATAAGAAATGCATGTACTAGACCCAAAGCTTTATGTTCTTTTTAGTATGGGATGAAACAATACCCCAGGTATATTGGCTTTGTTGTATCTGTAGACTTCTATCAATGAAGGCCAGCATTTTTAAGGCAAGGTCTGTGCATGATCTGCCAGATGCTACATGTAAGATTGTACAGGAGCAGAGAAAGACACCACCCCAGGCTCTGAGCTGCATGTGCTTGTAGTCCTAAATCATTTCTTTGACAGCATCTCAGCTCCCCAACACCCAGCATCTACTGTATAAGAGCATTCCTGTCACAACACGCTTTATTAGTTTATCAGCTGCATATACAATAACTTTTATATCCCCATTTTCTAACACCACTTCAACATAATGAGGAGTTATAATATATAAATTAACTTATTAATTAATACAAAGCATGATTTAGTATGAACTTTCTTTGATAGGTGGAAGGTATAGTGGGCAGCAGCCTCCAGTAACCTGATGGCTTCATCTCTCCTGCTTTGGTTACATATATACATTAACTTTCATATATATATGCATACATATATGATACATATACACACACACGTATGTATATATTTGCATGTATATATGTCCCCTGGGCTGCTCTGGCATCTGCTTCGCATTGCAGCATGGCAGGTGAGTCCCACCCTTGCTGCAGCTTGCATCTGTTGGCCTCCTACAAAGCCCATGGTCTGCCCAAGCCTTACACTAATCCCCTCTGGGCCCACAGGGTTGTGCAAGTGCTCAATTTACTGGTAATTAATTGGTTTTATTTCAGGCTGGCAGATCTGCAGGAATTTCTACTGGCCTTTTCTTTTAAACTCTATTTAAATCCTTTCCAAAGGAAATATTTTGATTTCACTTCATTTCCAGAGCCTGCACAAAACTTAATGAGGGTCAATGGACCAAGTTTCAGAGCACACCTATTTATTAGCACCCTTTAACTGTCATACATAAAGGAGAGCTGACTATTTCCAAGGGACATTTGAGCCACACAAACTATTGCAGATGGTTATCTTGTCATGCTGCTCAAACACAGCAAACCCAGCTACAGCGACATATCTGTTAAACACGTTAAACACTAAGGAGTTAAAACTCTTCCATAAATCTAAGATAACAGAACAAAACACCTTTTTTCTTTGCCACCTGGGGGTAGAGAAGCAGCCAGTCCTAATTGCCAACCAGCCATCAAAATAACCACCAATACCTGCAATTCGGCTACCACAGAAGGGGGAAATAGCAATGAAATAATCAACTGCTCTTATCCATCCTCATGCCAACCGCGTGTGTTTTTTCTAAAGGAATTATAATTCAATGAAGATGTTGCACAAAGGATAAGTCTGTCGCATTTCAAACCCAGACTCTGCAGGAGTCCCAAACAAGCCTCCAGATATTAATCCCTTCATCTGAAACGCACATCCAGGCTAACGCCTCGCTAAGTCCCCATTATCTGTTGCTGCACAGCATGGTACGCTACAGCAGGGCAAGCGCTGGGTGCCCTAAGAGAGGAGACAAAAACCAGACCAAAACTACCAGTGCAAACATGCACTGACCCAGAAGAATCATAGAATGGTTTGGGGTGGAAAGGACCTTAAGAACATCCAGTTCCAACCTCCTGACATGGGCCGGGATATCCAGGCATTCTGAAATAGCAGCAGCCTGCTGTGCTCTGGTACAGATGGTTAGGGTGGCCATCACAAAGGGTCCTTTCCAGACCGGTGAGAGAAGAAACAGCACATTCCTCATGGAAAAGGAATCCTTCAGTGAAATTTAGCCATCAAAGTACACCTGAGGCTGAAGAGCCGGGATGATCAGCAGTTAGGGATCAGCACAGCACCACTGTGGTTCATGGAGCAATTTATGAAGAGAGGAAGAGTCCCAAGAGCTGCAGCTCAGCTCTTCTGGTGCCCGTTTAAGGGAATTGATAACATCTTTGTCTCTTGGGGTGTGAAAGTGTCTCTGCTAATTAAAATTCCCTGAAGACCTACATCTGCTAAGCTGATAATGATAAGCCTCTCAGGCTGTGTATGCCTCTGTTACCTCCAGCGCTGCTGTGGATGGATAGCAGGTGAGATCTGGGAGCTCTGCATGTCACAATGGAAATCTTGGATGCTCAGAGCCAGGGAAGGAGAAGGCAAGAGCAACATCCAGGTCTGGGGAAGCAGTAATCTGCCTATGGCCAGGGCAGGCTGCATGAATGTCTGCAGGGATCCAAAGAGAGAGCTGCAGGGAGATTTATCAGAGGTGGGTCAGGAAAGCCCCTTCCTAAACTGCCTTTGTCTGGTGGGCTGGTTCTCACTTTCCATGCTTCCAGCTTCATTGGCCTTTGATCCCTATGAGAGACCTGGAAGTCCTACGTCTGATCTGAGCGCAGACTCCAACCCTGGAGCAGCCAGTTCTCATTTGACCTTTCAGACTGATGTTGAAGTGCTTCTGTGAGGCTTGCAGTGCTCAGAGGTGGGCAACAGAGATCTGAAAACACCTTCCCAGGTTCTAGGACTGCCTCCTTCTAAGATGTATTTAGTAGGGGCAGGACAATGGGGAGGGCAGCTTGCCTTTTCCTACTAGCACTGACAGCTTCATGCTGTGAAAAAGAGAGCCAGTCATTGCCTTTTCTATCGCTTCACCTCCTGTGGCTGTCTCTAAAGCAGACCATGTAGTCTTATACAATAAGACACTAGAGCCTGGATTACCTTCTTTGTTTTAAAGAGAACAAAACACTTTCAAGCCAGCATCTGGATCAGTGTCACTGCGAGAGACTGAAAGACTGGGTAGATAATGCAGCAAAAGAACTGTCGCTTCTGCTTCTTCCCTAAGACCACAGGCATATGCGCAAGCCATGTTTTACCCCATACTGGGCAATTGATGTTGCTTTTCCTGAGCACTTGACTGCTTAGATGAGGATCTGCCAAAAGATTTCATATCTGGCTGACATACAGGGAGGATATCAAGGATTAGTGTAAATATTCCCTCAGGTATTCAACCGATGGAGTGAAGATACTCATCCGCAGCAGTATCGAAGTCTGGTTCTGGGCCTATCTCCACCTCTAAGCATTATCCTTTGAGTGGAAAGGCCAAGGAGGAGTTCTCCTGGGCTTTGAGGAACCTCAATACAGCAAAGCACATAAGGATAACTGTAAGAATTAACATTTCAAACATTAGCTCAGGTCTATGTATTGAATCTGGGCTGGAAAAGGCTCCATCTGTCTTCTTGGGGTTTTCTGTTGGCTGTTCTAGTTTGTGAAAGCTCTTATGTTGTGAGATGCAATGGGGATGGTTATGTAGATGCGATGCATATGTGCATGTTCTTCAGTGTACACCAAGGCAGGTCCAAAGAGGTGGAGGGTACTCCAGGAGGTGGGAGAACTGGTTCCAGGGCTTTCTGCTTGTCACGGGCCTTTTATAAGACACAGGAAAATCATTTCACCCACACAGCAAAGATAAAGCTTCAAGGCTTTAAAGGAGGAAGTATGAGTCAGCCTTGTGCAAACTATCATGTACCAATTAAGTCTCTTCTTCCCATCAATCATCTGCATTCCTTATTCCTCCTTGCGTTTGCCACCTTCTCGCCACCATGGGCAGAAGAACACCCATGTAATGTTGCCTTGTCCTGCTTCCATCCTCAGGCACTGGCTGCTTTGCCAAAGCCCTGCCATGGGGTAACTTAGAGCAAACCCAGCATGTCTATGCCTTGTGGTGAGTTGTCCACGTGCTTCTGCAGCTCATAGCCCCGAGCCAGGGGCATCATGTCTTGGACCTTCCCTTTCATCTCAGCTGGCCTCAAGCAGCACAGTGGGTATTAAAAGTGGCTCTGATACTGGTGGGGCTTATTTGCCTTCCTTCTTCCTTGCTTCTTCAAGAAGATCAAAACAGCCCAACATCTGGTTGCACTTTACTGCAGTGCTGGCTTATGTCATGTCTTCCTTCCACAGCCTTTGTTTTCTTTATTAATCACCTCTGAGCCAACTTAGCTGACACATGGAGCTCTCGTAGCCCACGAAAGAGCGCTCCCTTGCTGGAACACTGCATGCTTTCCCAGCTGGCTAAGCTGGAAAGCAACTCAGATGGGGTTCCTTGATTTATTGGGATGCCCTTTAAGCCTCCACTCACATCCAAATCGCACTGAAGTCCCACCCTGGGAATCAGACATTATGCATCAGCCTCTGGTCTCTCAAAGGATGGGGTATTTTTTATCCAGGAAAGGGATTTCTGTGGGGCAGAAGCTCTTGTAAGTGAAACAGGAGAGCACGACAAGAGGGTTTATTCTCCCAGCCACACATTTTACTGAGTGCAAATGTGATTTTCCAGTTCATCATCCAGACTAAACTATCACCAGCAGGATTTTGATCTTTAAAGTAAGCTGAAATCAGGGATGGTAAAACACATTTCACTGCCCTCAGCTTTCGTTTTCATAGCTGGGGACCTCCTGTCCAAAAGAGCCTCGGTTGCCCCACTAAGCCATTGAGCGCAGTTTGTTTATCCCATTAAGCGGTGAGAGAAGAGAGGTGAACCTCTGTCAGGGCTTCATTTTGATTAAGCTTCCCTCGTGGTGAACGTCTGAGGATGACAGGCAGTTCAGAGGACTCCCCGAATGCCACACTTACATCCACTCCTGACTTGATGTTATTCTAAGGCTCTTTTCCCTGCTCAGTTGATCACTGGGTCTCATCGAGCCCTGTGCGTAAGAGTCCTTGTGTTAATCAGCACAAGTCAGAGCTGCAGCCCCCTGCTTACCCCACCCTGCAGCTGCAAAGTAATGCTATGAAAACACTTAATGAAGCTTAATGCCTGGAAAACACCCAGCTCATTCCTCCAGGGAATGGGAATGCCCTCAGCTGTGATTAAAGTGGCGCTCAAAGCCAGTGGCGGGGTGGAGGGTGGTGGTGTCTGCTTGGTGTGGTGTGTGTCTCACACATGGCTCTGTGTTGGACAGCATTGGAGGCTGTGGTTTATCCATCGTTTCGATGCATTAGGAGAGGGGAAAAAAGGCTGGTGGCTCCATTGCAGTAAGGCCAAGGTACCATAGAATCATTCTATGTGGACCATATCATCATAGAGTCTGGAAAAGACCTTCAAGATCATCCAATCTAACTGTTACCCCAGGACTACCAAATCCACCACTAAACCATGGCAAGATGAAGCCCCTGCTTTAAAACTGGGAAAGATGAGTGGTCCATCACCCTAGCAGTGGAGCTGGGGGCTGTCCCAGGGGGTGGTCTCTTTGGATGAACATCAATGGACATGGGCTGAGAACCTGGGACCTCCAAAAATGCCTTGGACACTGAGTTTGTCCCTTCTTTCCTGACATCCTTTGAAACTTCCTTTCCTCCCGGCACAGCCCTTCAGCTGTAAGATATCACCTTCCTGTGACAACACTGGTGTGGGTGTGAGCCCGCCAGCTGATGCCAGGACATGTTTCCGTGTCCACAGGCTACCCAAGCTCCTGCACCAGTTAATGTTATTGGAGCCATAAGGGAAAAAAGTAACTCAGCTCTCCCTAAAACATTGGAGCAGCTGAATGGAATTATTCACCCCAGGGTATATAGTGACATATGTGCTATCCTCTGTGTCTTACACATTAGCATGGTGCCAGATATGCCTCTAGTAGCAGTTGCATGCTCTGCTGGAGCTGCAGTGCCCTAAACCATCTCCTGTTCCATTAAATACCCATGTGTGGTCACATAAATCAGCCTTCCCTCTTTCCCTAATACCCTTTGAGGTCCCCAAGGTGTCCCATCTGCTCTTACTGACTTTTCAAAACAGGCAGGGGTCTCACTTAGTTTGTGTCATACCTGTCATCAACACCATGCAGATATCCTGGATACCCCCAGGGCATCTCAAACTGTACATGGGTAACTCTTCTGAACCCAGATGTGCTCCTTCCCCTCTTCCAGCCTATTGAAAGGCAAGACACAAGCCAATAGCTATGATGCCTAAATCTCTCGGGAGCCTGGAAGTGCCCTGTGTGCCTGCAAAGGGAAGGATGAATGGCACCTCAGCTCAATGTGAATTAAGCAGCACCAGCAGATGACAGCCTGTGCAGAGCAGAGCAGTGGATGGACAGACATCCACATCATTTGCACTGTAATTGGCATCCCCAGGAAACTGCTGAGCAGACTGTGGAGATGAGCTATGGGCTTGTCACTCTTCATCAGTGAGGGAAGGAGGGGTGAAGAGGCATTTTATCCCATTATCCCGGTAGATAAGAGGGGAAGGCGATAGCGGAGGAAGCACTGATCTGCCCAAACAAAGGCTGGCTGATACCATTGATCTGGTTTGTATGCTCTGGCAGCACAGTAGTGACCAGAGAGCACCAATGAGGACTGGGACTGGGAAGGATGGGATGGCAGAGACACTGGTCAGAGAGGAAAACCACTCAGGAGGAGTGTGTTCAGATGCAATGAACAAGCACAGAGATGTGAGACTAAACAAGCACAGTCTTGAAAGGGAAAACCAGAAGGAGATGGCTTAGCTCTGGATGGTCCTCCCTGTGCTGTGATGGGATGAAGAAAGCCTGGGTCCCTGCACTGGGATGCAGCCTGCCACCCTGCCAGGGTGAGTGATCAGCCACAGTCCTCATATCCCAACATAAATACTGAATTCCCAGGAACAGGGGTATAAATGAGAGATTCCTTCTGGAAATAACAACTGTGAGCAGCCCAGCTATATTCCAGGGGAATCATCTTCGGATTTTACCAAAACCATTGTGGAAAAAAAAAGAAAAAGATGGGGAAAAATACTGATTACTGAGATTTGGATGGCTGGGGATGGACACTGAGAGACTTAGTTTAACATCTTGCTCATACAGTGCATTACCTTGACGCTGAAAAGCTGAGGCACCATCACTTTAGTCATGGTAGTCAGTATTCAGTGACATGGGGCTGAGTTGGGAGAGCTGCCCAGGAAGAAGGGCCTTGAAAGGAAGCTCCCACCACACCTCAGCTTGAGCAGATGGGAGCTAATGGGAGGGATATCACCACACTGTTAAACCCCCTGAGATGCCTCCAGGTCCAAGTAGACAGGCATGTGGGTACCGCTGTATCTGAGCAGTCTGGGGTGTATAAGAAGGATTGCTTTGGATCAGTATTCAACTCTGTGACCTTTCACAGACCTCTTAGCATCCTCTGGCCAAGCAGTTGCTGTCTCTAGCACGGTATTTAAAGACTCCTTTAACCGGTAAAACACGTTACGTCTGCAATTCCCCATCATCCTGAGCAGGGAGACACTGGGACATGGCAGGGATGGGGTGCTGGTGCCCAGCTCCTTGCTGTGGACCAGGGTGTCAAAACGAACCTACCACATTGATTAAGTGCTGAAAGAGGGTGATTAAAACCCCTCTTGTGATGCCTCATTCCCCATAACATGTAGACAGTACCTTCTCAACTCACAGAATACTCAGAAATGGTGAGGCACTCCATTGCTATGGCAACATTGAATTATGGGTGGATGGAGTCAAGTAGGAAAGATAATAGGAAAGAGCATTTGTGCCTCCTGCTTGCAGGAGATCTTTATTCACTGATGTTCCTGCCATGCAGTCATCCAGGCATGGAGCACAAAATGTAGTCACCACTGACCATGGGGCATGGTCTCCCACAAGGGTTTTGTGTACCTTTATCAGGCTTCTTTATTTCTAAGGTCTTGTAAGATACACACATCTCCTTCAGTGTTTGTTTAGCTGGAACTGGCTTGTTTCAAGCATCCAGTCAAAGATGGGCACACTAACCCCTATTACTTCATTGTCTGGCAGAAGAAACAGGTAAATAAAGGAAAAGCAAATCATTGCCCTGAGTGGACATCTGTGCTGAAGCTCCCAGCAAGAAATACAGGAAGGGTCATGCTTTGCAGTGAGTTAATTTTTTGCAGTAGGAGAGAGGACTGCATTAAAGCATCTATTGTGCACAGAACTCATCCAAGCCCTCTCCCTTGGAGCTGAACCCTCCAGCTGGGTGGGCACCTATGTTCACAGCACCCATCTCTTCACAAGGAAGACTTGTTCCAGGGCAGAAAGCAAGTTAGAAGGAAATGAACCCCTGACACTGAGCAGTGACTAAGCAAAGACAAGGCATAGTCACGAAGGAGGATAAGGTTATTGCTAGCCAGATTTCAGTATGTTCCATCACAGGGTCGAAAAGCTGTGTGTTTGAACTCATTTAGTTTAGTGACATTGCTAGTTTAGTTCAGGGGGAGACTGGGAGAGAGGACTGGCTGTACAATGGGCAAAAATAAATGTCTTCACAAACCATACAGCCTGGAGCTCTGTAATGTTCTTTAGGACTCTGTGCTACATGAATGTGATGCATGAAGCCAGACACATCAGGCTGAGGTATTGGGGTCTTCTGGAAGGCATCAAAGACAGATTGTGGTCCAGGCTTCCCAGAAAATTAAGGTTTGATTGAGGGCTAGAACATGGAACACTCTAGAATCAAGAAATACAGGAGGAAGGTGAGGTGAGAGGAGGGGGCTGAGCTCTGCTCCCAAGGAACAAGGGATGGGCCAAGAGGAAGCAGCCTCAAGCTGCACCAGGGCAGGGTTAGATGGAGCTGAGGAACAGTTCCTGCCCCAGAGGGTGCTCAGGCATTGGAACTGCTGCCCAGGGCAGGGCTGCAGTCACCGTCCCTGCGAGTGCCCACACGGCGTGGAGCCGAGGCCTCAGTGCCATGGGTCAGTGGTGGCCTTGGCAGTGCTGGGCAATGGTTGGACTTGATGAGCTTAAAGGGCTTTTCCAATCTGGTTGATTCTGTGTTTCTAAGGCAGGAATAGAGCTGGAAAAGGGGGGAGGTGGCTGCCCTGTGTTGCTGTCTTGTTTCCTTTGACAGGCTATTGTCATACATAACTGATAGATATGCTTTGAGCAGCTGACCTCAGCAGTTGGTCTGGATGACTGACGTGTACTTATCAGGTGTGGTCTGCATCTATCGCAGCAGAATAACCCATGCCAGGATATGGTCTCTAGCACAGTTCTGCAGTTGCTCAGTTCATTTCAGTGTTGACACAGAATCCCAGACTGATTTGGGTTGGAAGGGACCTTAAAGCTCATCCAGTTCCAAGCCCTGCCAGTGGGCAGGGACACCTTCCACTCGAGCAGCTCCAAGCCCCTGTGTCCAACCTGGCCTTGAACACTGCCAGGGATGGGGCAGCCACAGCTTCTCTGGGCACCCTGTGCCAGCACCTCAGCACCCTCACAGGGAAGAGCTTCTGCCTTAGATCTAATCCAAATCTGAATTGTTGTTTCATGCCAGTGAATAGATGAGGCAATGCCCCAGAAGTCTGGAGGACAGCAGCGGCCAAAGGCTATTCCCATGAAGCAGCCTGGAGGGGACCACTGAGTTCTGGAACGAGAGGTACAAGTTGTGTGACACAGTCTGAGCAGTATTATTTGGCCCCAGAGCTAGAGAATATTCTCTAGCAGAAAAGATGAAGCCAGCATAGTCCAGAGAGGTCCATGGAAAACCACCAAGAAGATGTCACACCTTCCCAGAAACCTATAGAAAGCTCAAAACCTTTAGCAGAAAAGGCCAAAAGCCACAAGAACAAGAAAGTCATATAGCGAGAAGGCAGAAAGAATCAAGGACATGCATATATGTAGGTACCAGGCACTGATTATGTTTTTTAACTCATCCCATTGCCTTTATCAGTGGTCGGATTTCCATTTAATGTTGCTCAAAGTGAGTCACATCTCTAAGGAGCAAGGCATAAATGCCTTCTCCTGGAAATCATTGCCCTCTGCCGAGAGCTGTTTTGCAGGCAGTGTAAACCTCTGCAGCAATTTCTTATGAAGTGAACACTTACGCTTACCTTTGAAGCAGTGTAGATCTCCATACATGTCTAGAATATATGCAGAGGATCATTAATTTTTTATTGTGCAATTCTGGAGGGAAAAAAACAAAACCAAACCCAAGCTAGCAAGCAAGATTTTGACTATAAATGGGATATGTTTACCTCCTGTGTGCTATTTTGACTGGAGATGAAGCGGAGGTGCTTTGGAGCTGTTTACCCAAAAGAAAACCAAAAGAGCCTTGTCTGAGCGGAAAAAGGTGAAATCTCAGAGGCTTTTGTCAACACCCTCACCATAGAATCATAGAACAGTCAGGATTGGAAAGGACCTTAAGATCACCCAGTTCCATCCCCCATACAATGAGCAAGGATGGCTCATACTAGACCATGTTGCCTAAGGTTCTGTTCCTTGATGGATAACTTTCCAGATGCTTCTGATAAGCCTCAAGGCACCTAATGGACACAGTTGTGCAATAACACCATCAGCATTATTAGAATGCTTCATCAGTTTTGGTCTGATGCTTTTTCCTACGGATACAGGGAGAAGGAGGTACAGCATAACAGCAGTAACGAATAACAGAGATGGAAACACACGGCAGCAACTGGAGCTCACATCAAATACCGAGCAACACGAAGGCTCAGCATGATTGGATTTGGTTTTGTGACTTGGTCCATTATAACAGAAGGGTTGTTTGCAAAGCTTCAGTGTGGGATTAGATTTCCCAGCTCTTCGAAGTCTGAGGGCTGCTTGGATGGAGAGTAAGGGTTCGGCCTATTTGCTAAATAATAACAGCAGCTTCTAGTTGCTATGTTTGACCCAAATATTTCCTTGGAAACAAAGCACAGCAGAAGCTTTTGCCAAGTCAGATGAAGCTGATTTGAAACCACAATCAAAATGTAAGTAACAACATCATTTGGAGGGGAAAAGAGTTACACAATCCCAGTTAGGTAGCATGCAAGGTGAATTTATCTACCTGGGCTGCTTTTGGATCATGATCTGTACAACCATGAGCAGTGCATGGAAAGGGAGGGTTATTTGCTGTTTGGTGATGAAGACATTCATGCTGTCATGTTTAAAGCAAACAGGAATTGCATTTCTTTTTGTACTTGTGTCTTTTTGACTTGGTGCATGGAGAAGAGAAGCCGCGTGGGGACCTCAGAGCAGCTTCCAATGTCTGAAGGTGCTACAAGGATGCTGGGGCTGGATTCTTCATCAGGGACTGTAGGGATAGAACAAGGGGTGATGGGTTCAAGCTTAAACAGGGGAAGTTTAGATTGGATATGGGGAAGAAGTTCTTTGCTGTAAGGGTGGTGAGGCACTGGAATGGGTTGCCCGAGGAAGTTGTGAATGCTCCATGGCTGGCAGTGTTCAAGGGCAGGTTGGACAGAGCCTTGGGAGACATGGTTTAGTGTGTGGTGTCTGGTGTCCCTGGCCATGGCAGGGGGGTTGGAACTGGATGATCTTAAGGTCCTTTCCAACCCAAACCATTTCTATGATTTTATGATTCTATACCATCCAAAAAAGAAATGTCCATGGTATCTTCTCATCAAGTGTAGTCCATGTCCAAGCTCTAGCTCAGCAGGTCTCTTCATCTCTTGCTATTAAAAGCTGAGGACGTCTGTTAGGAAAGGTTCTCTTTATCTTTACCCATTACATCTTCTTCTACAGGTTCTTCACCAGACCCATCAGAGACTAAGCACTCTTAAGCTCAGAAAAAAACCTTCTTGCATTTTATTACAAGCTTTAAAGTTGTATTAATTCACAGATCCTTTTGTCCAAATCACTACTATAATTATGAGAATTCAAACCCATTTCTCTGGGATATAAGCTTGTGTCTGATAAATACGATGCCCTAAGAGCTGTTATTCCAGCCTGTATGTGTCATTCTGTGTCCAGCGGTTATGCCTGAAAACTCTGCCCAAATGAAATAGGATGGGAAGATTTGACCTTGATAGGGAATTGCCAAGACATGGGAGGATGAATCTGCAGTTAAAAGATGTAGCAGTGATTTTGGTAATTATTAGCTTTATGAGTCTGCATTTCATACTTTGAAATGAGTACAGCTGACATGGTAGGAAAGAAACAGTGAGCAGGCATGTCTTCACCTGCAATCATAAATGACATCTTGATGTGAACGGCTAGTAAAACCAGGTTCTGGTTCATTCTTCTAGACCATCGCATCCCCAAATGAACCCACATAATCCTTTATGTATAAAGGGAAGTTGTGAATGCTCCATCGCTGGCGGTGTTCAAGGCCGGGTTAGGCACAGCCTTGGATGGCATGGTTTAGTGGGAGGTGTCCCTGCTCATTGCAGGGGGGTTGGAACTAGATGATCTTAAGGTCCTTTCCAACCCTAACTATTCTATGATTCTATTTTATATAGATTATATATCTATAATCTAAAATAGTCTTTTTAGATTGTCTGCCAACATATTCTTATCCTATTGTGCACACTGTGTCCTGTGTTCAATTAGAAATTGGTGTGATCAGATTATTATTAATGATGGCCATATGTTTACAGCAGCAAAGCCAGGAAGTAAATCATATTTTCTGCAGTAAAATAGCCACAGGGTATTTTGAGCCTGGCGGTCCCCAAGCCTGGTATGATTAGAATATGGTGTTGTTCCCTTTAGCCCAGGGCACCCATGGGTGCTCTTGACAAGTTATTGATGCCTACCCCACTGCTGCCCCAAATAATCAATGTGCAGCAGCTGCTGCAGTTAATCAAAGTTCAGCGTGTTTCTAGACTAGAATTACAGCTGTGGGCGCTGCTGGGAGTTGCTCTGTTTGCTTTAAGGCTTTCCTGCTGTCTGCAAACGGTTTTGTTTGCATACGATGGATGGGTGCTACTTGCCTTGACCTGTTTCTTACTGAAGAGGATCTTTTTCAGCCCTAAGTGAGTCTGTGATGCTATGGCTTGCTGTGTGACAGATTCTGCATGTTTCCTGAAGACACCAGAATTAGTTCTCAGTGTATTAACAAGGGTGGTGGCTGTTTTAGGCATTCTCATCTATCTCAGCTACGGGTGTCTTAGCTGATAGAGGAAGGATCTTTACACATGTTCTTATGAGAGGACTGTCCAAGTACCTGAACGTGCAAAACTCAAAACTAGTCAAAATTAGGCCCTCAACATAAGGATGTGGTCCTGTTGGAGTATGTCCAGAGGAGGCCACGAAGATGCCCAGGGGGCTGAAGCACCTTTGTTGTGCAGACAGGCTGAGAGAGTTGGTTCTTGCTGTTAATGTGACACTCGAAGAAAATGCTTCTTCAGCTCTGTAGGTAAGGAGTGACTTGTTTCCTGGTGTTGGCGAAGGAAGATGTAGGACTAGATAGTTTATTGCACAGATGCTTGTGACAAGCAAACTGGCATGTAACAGAGCCACAGTATATCCCTCTATAACATACCTTCTTTCCAAGGAAGGACTCTCATGTTATCATTTCTGGTACCTTGGCATCCCTTTTAGCATGCTCAGTGCTGCTTAGCATCTTGTGATCCGCCAAGTTGCCAGGTTGCACAGTGATTCCTGGAACTGATGTGGGGCAAAGCTGTGAAATCAACCATTTGTTGGTTACATCATCTCCCAGTCTTATTTTTTAGGCCATGATCCCGTTGTTTCGCCCTGCGAAGGTAGAAGTCTCAATGCAAACACCTTCAGATTCACTGAGACCACTATTGTGACCTTATTTAATGCTTATTTTGTCTTGCACTGAAATGAGAACAAAATGTCAAGATTTGATAGCAATTGTTAGAGGAGACTGGAAATGAATTCTTGGGAAATGATTTCTCAGCTTCTCATTATTTTCTGTGTTTCATAAAACACTTTTCTAGCATTATTATCTGGAAGTTTAGATAGAAATAGGTCCCCTGTTACTGGGGATTTCATCTCCTCCTGTTCAGCATCGGATGTCATATGTGGTTACTACAGTAGTGGCTCTTTGATGTTTGCAGACAAAAGATGGCAATGCATAGCAGGATATAATCAAAAGCAATGAAAATGTTGTTTGCCCTCATTTCCTAGGGAAATGAGTACTGTGCAATGACGATACCTTTGCTGTTATCTCCCTGTGTCTTTACCTGCCTAACCATTCAATCCTCTTCTTTTTTCCCCAGGGACTTTTGAATGTGCTATCCAATTTTAATCACTTTTGACAGAAAGGTGGAGACCTTGGAGGTATTTTATACCTAAAGGTTTTCTGCTCATAGTCAATGGAGAAAGCCTTCACTGGTTGTCCAGAGGGAAAGTCTATAGCAAAACCTCGACTCTTACGAGGCACTAGGGAATCAACTACAAGACGTGGACCTTTAGAAAGGCAGGTTTTGGTAACCCCATTGCTCTGAGCACCACATGTTAGAGTGAGCTACTACTGCAATGAATATGGGTGAGGGAAAGAAGTACAGGGGGATTTGTCTCCACTGGGAAAACGCTATTTTCAAGTTAACTCACTTCATACAAAATTCAGCAGTTTGCAGACACACTTGTCCATTTTGGCTAAGGGCCTCTTTGATATTGATGTGCAAGACATTAGAGAGGAGGCAAAGCTGAAGTTGGAGGTGTGTGGAGGACCTTCACCCATTGCTTGCCATCAGTGTTGTGGTAGTTGGAGCAAACACTGCCATCCTGAGAGAAATGTGGTAGAAAAGGAGAACGGACAACTTCGGCTTTGGGCAAAAGGCAAGAGGTGAATACTACAGGGAAAGAATATATTAGCTTGGAGCTGCCCCATCCAGCAATAAGCAGGTAGTTTATAACACACTTTGAGACTTTGGGTTGACTTTCATTGAGCAAGTTGATGTCTGCCTAACTATGTTGTCTTGACTAACTCAAGCCTTCAGGGACTGTGGTGAGCTTTACTCTCAGTGAGCCATTTGCAAGGAGTGAGTGAACTTCCAAAGGTGGATGTGGGTCTTCCTACTGCATCTTACTCTTGAGGGTATTGTGTTGCTGTTCTCCTTACCCCGTGCATCAGGTCATGAGCAGAAGAACTGGATCGTGTGGCAGAAGGATATCCATAAGCACATTGGCCAGAAAGGTTTCCAAGGGTTGCTTTCTAACAGCAATCCTTAAAGCCCTCTTGGAGCACCCATCCTGCACAGGACACCCTCTTGTCATGGCTACTGCCTGCTCTGTGACCCCACAGCCCAGTCCAGCTCCTTGCATAGCCCTTTGTGTTCTCACAGCATCTCTTATTTCTTGGGAATGTCCAAGAGCTTTCTGCGGCACCACTCCAACCAGCTGTAAGCTCCAAAGGGTTGTGAGACATCTAAAGAGAGCTATGCAAGTGATTGCATCTTCAATGCCAGCCTTCATTAAGCCTGGCACACCTCTTTCCTGGGCTTTGCCTGCCCACAGAAAGCATCCATTATGTAGTGTGGTGAAATAACCTTCCCAATACACTTCCTATAATGTCTTCTGGAGCTTTTCAACATGTTCCTGCTCCAATGACTTAGAAATGACAAGTCCCATTCAGGAGATATGATTGCACACTGGAAAAGGAGAGGTTGTTACGAAGTGCTTGGTAGAATTTTACTAAGTAAGATAGGGCAAAACAACTCATAGAAAATTAAAGGGGAAACAACATTTCCACCCAAGAAGCCTTGTTCAATGCGATGGTGAGGATTTGACATCGGCCTTTTTAAATTTCCTTTTCTGGCAGTTTTGAAGAGCTTGGATAAAACTTTTCTCATCTCCCAAGTGACCTCTTAAGAGGTCCTTTCTGGGAAAATGCTAACGTGTGGTGCCTGAGTCCTCAGCCACACAACCTGTATTAGCCCTGAGTTATGGTGGGGGAAGTGCAGGAGGGAAACCAAGGGACCAGGCACAAAAGTTGAAGCTCTGACCCTTTTTCTATACCAGGCTGACTCAGCATAATTAGCCCCAGGCCATCTCCAACATGCCAAAGCAAAGGAGCAGAGGTGTATTGTACTTCTTCATCCATCCTTTGTGCAAATATGTGTTATCCCTATAGCAGAAATAAAGCGGGGACTCAGGTGTTTTGAACCCACATTTCTTCCACTGAGACATCGTAGCTCTAAGAAGCTCCTTGGATTCTGGTCCATAGAGCTGATTTTCTGAGGCTGTTTAAACACCCACAACATGGACCAGAAGAACATCCTGGATTAAAGGGCTCTTGACCATCTCCTGGGACATAGAAGGGTGATAGTATTGACCCACAGAGAGGGCTCTCCTGCTCCATGCAGCCACACTGTCTCAGCATCAGAGGATTTTCAGGGTCACAATTCACTGCAGCAGAAGAGCAGAGCTTCTTTGGTTGAACTTCTGTCCACCCTTACATTGCAGCACTTATGAGCAATCCCTGAGGAGTCCCTTTCAGCCAATGAACCCTGCAGACCTTCTGCAGTCCCACCAGGATCAGAGCTCACCGAAACCAGATCCTGGAACTATCCCAAGCCCTCGTCTATGTGCCTGACAGGTTCCTTTGATAACCAGGCTCAAGGATTTGTCTCCAAGTAGACAGTTTCAGTAGAGGCCTTTGAGGAAACCAGTCTACCATTTGTCTCTGTCTACCTATGGCAGCTTAATGGAGAGTAATGATCCTCCATGAACTCTTTAAATGAAAGCCATTAACTGATCTGATGAGGGAAATTGAATTATTGCCTCAAACAATACTTCCAATTTACCTGCCAGTTCATCTTGTCCAATACACAATGAATATAGATGTAGTCTCTGTCGGTCACCAGGTCGCAGGCAGAAAGAGATCCTTCCCTCTGGCTACCCGGGAATGTTAAAATCACAGAATCCTAGAACAGTTTGTGTTGGAAGGGACCCTAAAGCTCATCCAGTCCCAACTCCTGCCACATGAAAACACAGAGATTAAGATGAGTATATGGCTTCAAGGTATAACAGCAGGGACTCCAAGCACCCCCAACACTTGGCGTGTCCTCAGTCCCCTGGCAGGTAGAATTACAGACTGGAAAGGAGGTCTTACATTGATATTTTCCAGTTTGAGGCAATATCTAACAAATTAGCATCCTTAAAACTGGAGTGCTTGGAAACTGATTTGGTGCCCAGAGTACGGGGGTGCTTTGTGATGGCTTCCTGCAATATGTAGAGGACATAGAGTAACTCATCAATGTGTTAGAAGTCACATATTTCTTTCTTACTCATCCTGCATCCAGCTATGGGCAAAGGGGACATTCTGTCCTTGATGATGTTTGATGAAGTAGATTTAATCAGACAGGACATTGGCCCTGATATCGTAGTGTCAGCCCTTCTATCATGCAGGTTTAGTATCTGCTGGTCCTTGGATTGGTGTGTCTCCTGGATTTTCTTCCCTGTTCATTCTATTTGGTTTTGTGGTCAATAACCTTGTTCTTGGTGTGTGCAAATCTCATAATATTTTGATCTAACAGGAAATGTCAGCTTACATGCGACTCCGGGAATGATAGATATCCTGTCTCTGAAAATAGCAGGGCCACAAATGGGACCTGTCTGCAAGCATGAAGTTAACACAGTGCATTTGTATAATGAAACTGAAAACACCCCACACAACACACCTTTATTCTTTGTTTCTGTAAACCCACATCAATACATGGAAAGCTGCAGTAAAGAAGGAGAGAACAACATAGAGATGATCTTGGCAGGGAACACAAAGATAAAATCTTCAGTTTGACTCTTGTCTGGACAGAGCCTTGGGTGCTATGGTTAATGTGAGGTGTCCCTGCCGATGGCAGAGGGGTTGGAACTGGATGCTCTTAAGGTCCTTTCCAACCCTAACTATTCTATGATTCTATGACTCCTGTTCTTGCTTTGTGGTCTTGGTGAGAGCCCGTTTTAAACACCTCTTTTCTATGCTGCTGCTTTTCTGCCTCTTCTTCCTCACCTTTCATTCTGAATGTGTGCTGAGCCTCTAACGCTCCTTCTAGCCTCCTAAAAAAGTATAGACACCACTAAAGGAAAGGACACTAATCTTCAAGTACCCTCTTTTGCACTGCTGCCTGTCTCCACCAGTTGTTTCTAATCTCAGCCCAACAAAGGCCTTCTGTTGAGGCTGCTTGTGAGCTTAGAGGTTCTTCAGCTGTGAATGCAAAGGTTCTTCAACTGGGTGCTGAGGCCATAAGAAGACACAAAGGAGACAAGCAACACTGAGAACACACAGTGCCTTCAAAAAAGCTCATCCTGCATTGCCGAACACTGCATAGAGCTCCCTGAAGACAACATTTCAAAATTTATTTAGTGAAAATGACGTCATTTTAGGGTTTTTTTGGTGTGTTTTCTCTTTCTATAGGAGGTTTTGTGATACCATAGTGGCTGGAAAGGCTCTTGGTGCAGGCTTGTGCTGGAAAACATGCTATATATAATATGTGCTTCTGCTGACAGAACTTACAGATGACTGAAGCTCATCAACAGTAGCAAACAGCTGGTGTTAGTCAAGATGCAAATTAGTTTTCCATGGCAGGCAGCAAGGCACAAATAATCATCCCAAAACATAGCAATGAAGACCTACTTCTGTCAGTTAGGATCATATACGAAACCAGGACATAAAGCCTTCTGGCCATATGGGAATGTCTTGCTGGAAACAACAGCTCAACTGTGATATCTTCGGGTCCAGGGTTCTTTCTATTGGTTCTCACAATTAGGATGGGGATGAACATTGGTCCCTACAATTAGAATGAGACTAAATCAGTAAAACTGAATCACACACGTCTATAGAGCATGAATGGTTTATTTACTGCCTGAAGCAAGTGTTTCAGTGTTCATTGGTCTTTTTGGTTCAGATGCCATCGGAAGGCAGAGCTGGTCCCTAATTATAGACATCTGTGAGTAATGCATTTCACAGCTGTTGTGCTATAACAGGCATGGAGAAGCTCGAAGCTCAGACAGCAGCCAGTGTTGTCACTGAGTGCTGGATGCTTGTTGCTAGGTCTCTGCTTGGCGAAGAGCCTGCGGGTTGCAGCTGCTCAGGCTGGGAGGCAGGAAGGATGCAAGTCCCATGGGACAGCCCAGTGCTTGTAGAAGGACCAGCTGTACCTGGGATGAGGAGGTGACTCTGTTTTCTACCCCTGCGCCAAGGGGAGGTTCCTCCCAAGGGGACACAACAGCCGATGTCTCCAGAAGCTGTAGAATTGTATAGAGAAGAAATTTAGCCTGAAAATTCCTGAGTTAGAGTGAATTTCCCTGCAGTCCTGATCCAGCGCTGGGGCAGCAGCACAAGAGGGATGTGGAGCTGTTGGAGTGAGACCAGAGGAGGCCATGAAGCTGCTGCGAGGGCTGGAGCAGCTCTGCTCTGGAGCCAGGCTGAGAGAGCTGGGCTGGGGCAGCCTGGAGAAGAGAAGGCTCCTGAAGGGGAGACCTGAGAGCAGCTCCAGTGCCTAAAGGGGCTGCAGGAAAGCTGGAGAGGGGCTTTGGGCAAGGGCCTGTACAACACAAACCAGACTTGGATTCTATGAAATAAGAAGCCAGGAGACAGAAAGAAGGATATTGCAAGAAGGAAAAGGCCCTGGGTGTTATTCCAGGGTCAGTTCCTCTCTTTTTCACTATGACCAGTCTGTAAACTCCACAAGGCAGGAATGCCTGCACATATCATACAGATGGAAACACCTCTAGTAAGTCAGTGATGGTTCTGAGATACCCTGTGGCCTGGCTGCCCTCTCCATCTCTCTTTTGTGCGAGGCGTTCTCTTCTTTTGTCCTTGCAGTTGTCACTCTTCAAACATCCCTGTCTCCCCATGACTCTGGAAGTGGCGATGCCTCTCAAATGTAAGTCCACAGGGTCAGAAATAGATGCAGGCTATAAATAGTCTGATAACAACCTGCAAATAAACTGGAGGGCCGGGCTGTGTGGGAGGGGGGGCTGTCGCCATGTGTGTAAGATGTTGCTTTCCCTGCTGCTGGCAATCCAGGAACAGCGGCTGCTAGCCATCCATGGAAAACATCCAATTCACCATGTGCTCAGATGAGGAAGAATTCAAGCTCATGCCGCCATTCCTCACAGCCCCTGCTATTTCAATCTCCCTTCTTTGTGTGTGTTTTAGATATATAGAACCTTTAAACAACAGTGACTTCAGAGGATGATTGGACTGTGGTCTCCAGGCTTTCAAGTCCATACTGACAGTGACTGTGTGGCTGAGGCAGGGCCTGGCCTCTCATCACAGCATTCATCTTGATCCAGCTGGATCAAAACCCAGGCACTCAGGATGCAGCACCTGAATTATTTGGTGCTGGGCTTTGTTTTGAATTGAGTGGCTGGGTTACAAAGCTGTTCCTAATTCTGCCCAGGCAGATGATGAACATCACTTGAATGAAGCACATCCCTGTTCTTCAGGGCACCTGGGACGGACTCAGACACAAAACTCTTCATAGCACAGTGTCTGGCTGGAGGCAATGGGCAACAAACAGGTCACAAAGCAGAACTTGCCTTCTGGCTTCAAAAACAAATGATGGATAATAGTGTTTGTGGTGCTTGCAGTTCGGATGAAGAATGTCCATTGCTCCAGCAGCTTTCACCTGGTTGTAACTGCCAGATTGCCCTTAACCAAAACTTCCTCTGGAGAAACCTCCGCTGTCAGCAAGAACTGATCTGTTTATAGGAGATCTGACCACATTTGTACTCATGAATTAAAACTGAGTTTGTTAAACAGGCCAGATCTGAGTCTCAATCAGTCCGTTACTGCAACCATAAAACAGGGGCAAGAGAGAAGGACCAGCCATTTCCTTGAAAGCAAAGCCACTTTTCTGCCAGACTGTTTCTGAGTTGCAGAACCTGCTTCCCCCGTAAGCATCTTCCAATGTCTTTGTCAGCCATGGAAAACACGTTTGAAACAAAAAGACAACTCCTAATCTCTGATAGCTTTGCTAACCGGGACATTGAGCGATTCAGAAGCTGAATTAAGGGATGGAAGCTGGCTTTGAATCCTGCAAAACATTGCAGCTGTCAAAAACATCTGCAGTTAAGTGCTCTGAAGGAAGGAGGATCCAGACTTTCTGGACAGGGCGTTATGCTGACTGGTCTCAAAGCAAACATTATGGTGTGCAATGTTGTCCAACACGATGAAGTGCTCAGCTCCCTATGCACCAGCTACACTGAGCACAGGCTGACGCATCTTTCTCTGACACAACCAGTCTTCACCATTATAGAAGTAGGATTTGGACTGGAACAATATCCATAAATTCCATGGGATTAGCTGCTTGGATTGCTTTGACTGTGTCTCTCCAGGGCTGATTCAACAGTCTGGTTCCTTCAGACTTGGTGTGGAGGTGGGAGCCTATGACAAGTCTCCTTGCTAGGGTGGAGCAAGCACATACTTTCTAGATGATAACTAAGCAAATGCAGACCTCTGGTAATTCATAAAACAGGGACAGTGCAAGAAGTCCTGAAATTCTTGCTTGCTGGAAGAAACACTGGATAGCATCGTGCTGCATAACTTTATATGGCAAACCACACCTTGGCCCAGCTTCCCTATGGGAATAGCTGCTAAGGATGGTATGGGAATGGATGGATACCTTTTAAAGGTGGTATGCTAGCAACCAGGGGAGGATACTGGGGTTCAGCATCTTTTCCACATAAGGTCAATGAGAGCAGACATGTGCCTGTCTATCTGCACATTGGTTCCCCTCCACAGGCAGAAACCTGGTTCTCCAGGGCATGTAAGTGCCTGACGATGCAATCAGCTAGTTCCTGTTACGCTGGCAATGCAAAGCAGTTGAAGGCAAGTCCAGTCAGTGCCACCAGCATTTCCTTGCTCCTCACACATCAGCAGCTTAGTGGTACCAGAGGTTTCTTCCACTTCTGGCAAGGGAATGTCTTGGGTTTAATCATTGCTTCCAAGAAATGAGCAGATGTGGGAAACGATTTACATCACCTCCTTTCCAGGATGGGCACTGGCCTATGCTCAGCTTGGAGAGGAAATGAGGATCCTAAACAATCATATCCCACAAACAAGGAATGAAACATTCTTCTCTCTTACCCTGGAGACCTGAAAGGGATTAATAAGGCAGCATGTGTAGGATATGTCAAATCATTCAGCTCTCCCACGGCTCCTGTAGAGTTGTACCCCCTGCTCTGCAGACACGTGATGGAGAGATACATGATCTTAAGGTCCTTTCCAACATTAACCATTCAATGATTCTCTAAATGGAGACATCTGGCCCCCAGTATGGGGTGGCATTGGAAATCCTTCTCCTTATCCTTGAGGAGAAAACCAGCTCCACTCAGTTAAATAACTCCTGCTACCTAATGCTGCAGAGATTTGAAAGCCTCCCCCCTGTGACTCTACCCTCCTCAGGTCCCAGATCCTGTGTTGCTGGGGCCCCTCCGGTGTCTCATTAGGTTTCTTTTATTAAGTCTTGATGTACAATGAAGGACTTTGTAATGAAGTGACAGAGGGCAGCCAGTTCATGTGGGACTCTTTGTCTCAGGTTTTGCAAGAGCTGGTATTGTGAAAGCATTTGACATGCCCACCAACACAAATATAAAGGCAATTTAATGACATATTATGTTTAATTGGGGGTGTGGAGGGGGAAAATAAAGAAGAAAGTGCTTGGCTGAATGGGGGCCAGAGGGCTCAGGTGGGAATTTATTGCAGTGGCTCCAATTGCCCATAGCAACGTATTGTGTAGGACCCCAGCATCCACTGCAGAGGTCCAGAGATGAAGAGTGGTTGAATGGGTTGGGAAGGGAATAACAACTCCAGGTGGGCTCAAATTCTTACAGGTGTCTGAAAGGGAAATTCTGCAGCACATCAGAGCAGGCTATGGAGGGGTAGAGGTTTTGATGCTCCATCACTGAATGTTTGGTCTGCAAAGATCATGAAGCACCTCTAAAGTACCTCTAAAATCATGGATCCTCTAAAATCATAGAATCATAGAATAGTTTGGGTTGGAAAGGACCTTAAGATCACCCAGTTCCATCCCCCTGCCATGGGCAGGGACACCTCACACTAGAACAGGTTGCTTCAAGCTCTGTCCAACCTAGCCTTGAACACTGCCAGGTCTCTTCGACTTCATGAAGCTGAGCAGCACAAAACCACTACTGATCTATAAGCCAAAAGCTGTGAATTCATCCCTGGACTTCATCTATGCTGTGGCTGCAGTGGAAGTTTAAGGCTTGAGATGGGGAATATAATTTGGGAAATCCAGTTGGAAGCTCAGGATGCTCTCTTCCAACCCTAAAACCTGTGGTCCTGAAGGTGACAAAGGACTGTGGTGGCCTCACAAAGGCAGAGCCTCAAGAGGAGAAAAATTGTCTGAGAGGGACTCTTCATCAGGTGCTGTAGTGATAGGACGAGGGGTGATGTGTTCAAACTGAAACAGGAGAAGTTCAGGTTAGATGTGAGGAAGAAGTTCTTTACTGTGAGGGTGTGAGGCACTGGAGCAGGGTGCCCAAAGAAGTGGTAAATGCCTCATTGCTGGCGGTGTTCAAGGCCAGATTGGACAGGGCTTTGAGCAACCTGGTCTAGTGTGAGGTGCCCCTGCCCATGGCAGGGGGCTGGAACAGGATGGGCTTTAAGGTCCTTTCCAACCCAAACCATTCTATGATTCTATGGTTCTATGATAATACACAATGAAACCACAGCCTTCATCCAAGGCAGTTCTTGTGCCAATGGTGGTTGCTGTGCAGGGAGATTCCCAGGAAAGCAAATATGTTTCTCCCCGCTGCTTCTTGAAACAGAGGTGGTTGATAGGTGCGAAATGGTCATTACTCTCCTAAAAGGAAATATACACTGGATGAGACAAAGGAGAAGACAAAACATTATTTAATGCCTGCTTCCCCTTTCTGCCCTCAAAAAGAAGTTTCCTGTAACTTAATTTCAAGCTTGGGAAGGGAAAAAGCCTTAAAACCATCTTCCTGGGAGGTCCCGATGAAACAGGGCTGTCAGAGCAGACAGGCAGTTGCCCTCCTGATTTGAAATCCAGCTAATTAGCTCCAAAGCACAGAGCTTCAGATCTGAGCAGGGCTCGAAGTTGCTGAGCTTGGTATTTGCAGGCCTGTCAGCCTAGGCATTAGAAAGGCAACGAACTCTGTTGCAGAGAGGGAGCACTGGGCTTAATGAGGCACCCTGGGGCAATTTGGCAGAACCAGGAAAGAGACAACCTTGATGGCAAAGCCTTCCTCATCTGGCCTCCTGATGGGAGACCGGGATGCAGAGCAGTGCTAACAAGGGAGTAATTCCTCCTCCCAGGGTCCCCGCAGGGATTCATGAAGACTGGAAGCAGACAGCGGCATCAAGAAGGCTTCTGAAGGAGCAAAACTGCAGATCCAGGGCATCATCTTGAAGCAGCAGCATCTTCCCAACATCCGAGAGGTTTGAGCTGCAAGAGGATGCAATGGCATGGTCCTTTGGGGATGCAAAGCCAAGCAAAGATGTTGTCCCTGATTCTTGTGCTGGGCTTGGGATAGCATCAGCATCATTTGGAGGCCCTTCTCTGAAGCTACCTGGATGTAAACGCCTGGACCAAGCCAAAACCTTTGTTAAACAGTGCCTGAAACCAGGACAAAAGCTGCATTAAGAGGTGTCAATGCACTTACGAGGTTCTCCTGTCTCCTCTAAGGTTGGCAGGGCACCTGCCAACCGACTACCATTGACTGAGCCCAACGTCAGACAGAGGATAATGGGGACATAACATGGGTGTAGGACACCTACCCATAGAGAAATGACTGAGGAATTGAGTCTTTCTAAGGCACAAATGGGAATCAGTCTAGAAATCAGGTACCTAAGTCCCATCCGAGGTACAAATTTCTCCAGCATAGAGTTTATCACATCTGGAATAAAGATGTGGAAAGATCTTCCACATCTATAGAAGATGTGCTGCCTGTACCCAAGGCAGGCATAGGAAAGCAGTCCTGAATGAGACCAAACTACAGTGCAGTTCATACTAGGATGGTGCGGCAGAGAGCATCCTCTTTGTTCTCTTACATGAGATCACTTCACAGCTGTTTCCTATTTCAAACTCTCCCTAAATGAGTGCAAGAAATCTTGGTGCCAGGCATGGGAGAAACATCCCCCCTGGGACCTCATCTCGTGCTTGCAAAACAAGTCATGACCATAAAACATAATTTTTATCACTTAGCTCCAAAGGAAGAGATAAAACAGAGGAATGGTTGAGGGTGTTTATTGTGAAAATCACTACAACAGGGGCCACAAAGGAGTGATTTTCACTTCAATGCCTCGCTGGAGAAACCTCAGCTCAAAGAAAGGTCTTAACCGCAAGAAGAAGGAAGGCAATATTATTCAGGTAATCTAAGGTTATGCTTCAGAGAGCATAAGAAGTTTACATGGGTGGGTGAGAAAGCTCTTTTCACATGGCTAAGGGTATTGCACAGCTCACTGGCTGCATCCTGGGAAGAGTCTCATCTTCGCAATGAGCAGTTGCTATCTGAGAAGATGGGATTAAGTGGAACAATGGTCTGACTGGACCACTGGATTGCAAGAACTGGCTTGGTTTGAGTACCCATTCTCTTCCCTTGCTTCTGCTTTGAAAACACACATCAAGACAAATCACAGCTCTCTGTCCTATCCAATGTGCTGCTGCTTGTATTAAATGATAGGGCATGTACAAGCAAGTGCCAGAAACTCTGGACCTTGCCTCAGCTGGGTGTTTGCACTGCTGCAAGCCACGATACTCAGCACAGCTACCGAACTAGATAAGAGACAGAAAGGAAGCCCTTATCTCAAAAAGCAATGAAAGGCACCCATGTGTGTGTACTGCAGTTTGAACTCAGCCTGCCATGTTTGGGGCAGGCTTTGTATTAAGACAAAGTGGTACTCTTCAGATTTAACAGTGCAGTCATATTCCTGTGGTCAGAAACAGTCTCTTCCTTGGCTTTTGCTTTGGAGAAACTCCTAGATATCAGGCTAGGAACTCATTTGAACATATTATTGATTTCAATCATGTGCAACTAGTTTGCATTTTCCTTTAAGCTGTTTTCCTTTCTGTGCCATCAATTCCACCTTAAAAACAATTTCCAGGGTGTCCTGTCACCGCCGTTACCTGGTGTTTAACATGTCCTGCCCTGCTCCTGTCTTGCTCCTTCTAGAAGCAATATACCTTATTGATAGGGGGTAAATATTGCCTTGCAAGACTGCAAGGAGTAAGATTTGGAGGGAGGAAACATACCTTTCATTAGACTAACTGCTTCAGCTTGAAAAATAACAGAGGAATTCCCAGGAACATCAAACATTTCACTTGATGGTGGATTCAAACTGAGTCACCAACATCACATTGCAGAAGCAGAGGCAATCTCTGACCTATCCAAGAACACGCAAACAAGAAAGACGTGGAACAACACATGAAATCATCACAGATTTTAAGACCTGGATAGAACAGATACAGTCAATCTCTGCAAGTACTTCCAGTGTGATTTAGACATCTCTACTCTCCCAGTACTTTGTGCTCTATATGACTTAGTTGAAAACATCTATCACTCCATTTTGGATAACATGAATATCCAAAGGATCTCCTAAGCTTTGTGCCCTCCCAGCCACCAAATATGAACCAGCTTGAATATCCAAGCAGGCTGTCTCCCACAACAGTCATGCCTTACGAGCATCTCCCTGCCCTTGCTTCTTTGCAACCAGCTTGCCATATGCTTTTGCATGATGAGCACCTTCTGGAGACCAGACTCCATCCAGTAAAGGATTAGCAGCAATCAAGTAGCATTTATAGACCTGGTCCTAACTGGACCTCCCCTGAACTGAACAGGAGCCACAATGAATCTTGCCTCTTTCCATTTCTGGGGCTAATTATCGCCAGCTAAACAGCACCAGGCTTTCCCTTTTTCTCTTTGCCATGCTTGTTAGCATTGTTTCTTCCAGCAGCTTTTCATCCCAATGGAAGCAATTGTGCCTGGCTGACATTTTAATTCTTTCCAGCTGCATCTGAACAAAATGACATGAATTAAGTCGAAGGATTTGGAGAAGAGGGGGAAGAAAACTGCCAGCCCCCACTGTCTGTCCCACAGGGAGGGTTTTGTGCTCCGTGAAGGAGATGCTCAGAAGATGCCACAGGGAAAGGTTTTGATGCCACATTGACACCGTGGTCTGGTCCTGAGGATGGATGGAACACCTCTCCTATGAGGAAGGGCTAAAGAGTTGGGGTTGTTCAGTCTGGAGAAGAGAAGGCTTCAGGGAGACCTTATGGTGGCCTTTCAGTTCCTAAAACGGGCCTATAACAAAGATGGGGAGAGACTTTTTAGCAGGGCCTGTTGTGATAGGATGAGGGGTGATGTTTTTAACCTAAAAGGGGGAGATTCAGGCTGGATGTGAGGGAAAAACTCTTTACGATGAGGGTGGTAAAACACTGGCACAGGCTGTTCAGAGGTGGTGGATGCCCACATCCCTGGAGACAATGGAGACAAGGCCAGGCTGGATATGGTTCTGGGCAACCTGGTCTAGTTGAAAGAGTCTTTGCTCATTGCAGGGTGTTGGAATAGATGAGCTTTGAAGGTCCCTTCCAATTCCAACTAGATTCTATGATTCTATGCTGTGCTGCAGCAACACTGCCTCTCTGGACCTCTTCCCTTGAAAGATGTGGTGGGAAAAAGAGGTGAAGGATTTGCAAGGTCTCCCAGCAGAGCAGTGGCATGCATTTGCCTTTACTTGGAGAAAGTTTTCAAGGCAATAGGCTGCCATGGGCCCATACTTTGGTTTAAGGTCCCCTGCACACAAATAAGTGAAGCTGAGTGAGATCCTGCCCACCCTATGAAGGGTCTGCAGCTGAACTATGCTGCTTAAAGACAGATAAAAAGAACGCACTGCCGAGCTGTGGATCTCTTTAGCAATACATAGAAATCTCAGCCATGAACTAAGATCTGTCTGGGTAAGACATTGCAGAAATACAGACTAGAAAGCCTGCTTATACCCCTAACATTATTAAGAAGACCAAAGAGGTGGACTAAAATAGGGTACTTTAATATTGCCTTTTTTAGGTCTTATGGTGCTTTAGAGAGACTGAAGTTGTGTGTTTCAGAAGCTGAGCCCTTTAGCCTAAGCTAGGAGAGGAAGAGACGTCAAGAGAAGAACTAAAAGCAAAAAAAGTCTTAGCAGCTGGTACTAACCACAGGGAACAAGATCAGACTGGTTCAGTAAACCACAGGACAACACAATTGGGCTGATGCTGGATTAGGCCTGCCCTGAAACCAGAAATTGGAGATGTTTGCTTGCCACACTTGTGTTACTGCAGCCTCATATTAAGAGAGGAGGGACAGAAAAGGGTTTGGCCTTTCAGTGGTTCCTCATTCTAGCACCACACTCGTGGTCACACCAAGCCTCCCAGCTTCAAGACAATGGGAGTCTTGCCTCCTTGCTTGCTGTTTGGACACATCCCCATCATGTTGGCCCTTCTTTCCACATTTAGCAAGGATACATTTTCAACAGCTACTTTCTTTGTGTTACACTTGGACAGATTTTCCAGAGTCTTGCAATGCCTGATATTCAGAGTCCTTGATTGCGGTTTCACATCAAATATATTAAAGCCCAGATCCTGAGGGCAAGGAGCTTGTGCTATGGTCTGAAGATCAAGCTATGGTGGTCACCAGAACTAGCAACCTGGCTCAGACACCAGTAGCGCTGTAGCTGCATCAGCTGGATAGCCCAACATATCCAGGAACTTCCCGTTTCAGCACATAACAGGAGACAGGAGCTGGTGCAGGAGGTGGTAAGAAACTGGAGATGAGAGGGAGTGCAATGAACCACAGGGAAATCAGATGCGGGAGATGAAGAAAGAAGGCGGAATAGAAGTGATGGACACAGACACAGTCCCCAGTGAGCTGATTGTCATCACCTGGAATTCCTGTGCTTCCTTTTCCCCAGCCTCCGAAAAGGTAGCACTGTTGGGTCCGGAAAGCCCATCCCAACATTGGACACGAGACCAAAGTGCCTACATAGGGAACTGAGTTGCTTAAGGTTGTGCTACAGACTGGGGCAGCTCAGAGACTCCTGAAAGGTGATTTGTATCTGAGCAGCCCCAAATCACTTTCTGGAGGTACCTATTTCTCCTCATTAACTACAGAATCATAGCATCATTTAGATTGGAAAAGACCCTTAAGGTCATCAAGTCCAACCAATAACCAAGTCCACCACTAAACCATGTCCTTAAGTGCCACGTCTACACAACTTCTAAATACCTCCAAAGTAAAGCACGTCTGAGGTCCCAAACCCACACGCCTCAGGAATTTGAGCTGCTTTTAGTGGCAGAAGGGAGGACCATGCCAGTGAAAAAGTGAAGATGTTTTCCATAAACTCTCAGTGCTAAATTTTTCAGCTGCTTCAGAAACTAATGGGAAGAGCAGACTTACAAAAACCTCCTTTGTGCCTTTCTTCCCCCTGGGGTGCAAGAACCACTTTTCTAGGTGATGAGGTCTTCTTTCAGGTGGTGGAGTTCGTGTCTAGCACCAAGATCAATGTGATTCTGACAGGTTTTCAAAGCACCCATCCGAATACCTGAGGAAATGTCACTGGGATGTGCTGAACTGAGAAACCAGGGGGAAAAGGCTGTTTCCAGCCTTTCCCACTATGTTCTCTTTCTTTAAAGGTGTATTCGAACAGCTCTCAGCAGGGGTTGGACCTATGAGGGCTGCCAGGCTTTCATTCTGCTACACAGCTTATGGTGTCTCCACAAATCCATGCAGATCTTGCAATCAAAACTGAGCTTTAGGGCACTTATTTATTGCATTATTCCGAATCCCTGTACATCCGTATAACTCTAACTTTGAAAGGAAGAGGAACAGAAAGGAGCAGAAGGTGAAGGAGATAATAAGCATTTCCTGATGCATAAAGGGCTGTTTGCTTGGGGTTTTTTCCTTGCAGAAAGGATCTCTGTCCAGTGAGTCAAATTCTTTAGGGGATTTAAAGGAATGTGACACTACCCTTCTGTTATTTCACTTAGAGGCCTCGCGCCTCAGGCTGTGCTTTCTTGATAAGCTTTCTTTTGCAGCAACAGCAGCTTAAACAATTGCCTCCCAGCCCTTTTCCCTTACCCCTTCCCAAGTGTTTGCTCCTACCATACCATGGTGTAGTGCCGCAGAGCTACGGGTGGGTAGGGTAGGATAAAAAGAATCATGGAAGCAACTGATTTCCCCCCAGAAGCCCTGTTTTGGCGATGCTGCTTTGTTGGATCCATTCCCTGGACCAGCAATCAGCAGAGCAGTTGTGCTGGCAGGAGAGAAGCAATGGCATGCAGCCGCAGGAATGAGAGGCAGCAGACAGAGGGAGAGCTGAAAAGCCAACAAAGACGATGTACCTTGAAGCTAAAGACTCAATTAGTGGCTGTTCATGCAGCTGCTCCACAAGACAAAAGGTAAGTCACAGGTCCTGCATCCTCCCCTGTACGCTGCCCTGCTTGGAGCATCTGTGGTGTCAATGCAGAGCTCTGCCCCACCTTAGGGACCCTGAAGGAGAGGAGGGAGGACCAGAGCATCTGAGATGTACATATGAAGAACGTTTGGAAAGACTCAGCTCAAGACCTGTGCACCTTTAAGCCACATCTGTATTTCTAAGCCCTGGATCTAAAGAGGGTTTTGCAATGTGTGGAAAGGGGAAGAGGGTGAACATTGTAAAGCCTCTGGTAATGTCTCCAAGCTCCTAAAGCCAGTGTAGAAATAGTCTTGGCTATTCAGACAGATCAGAAAGTTGGAGATAAATGGGTAGCAGGAGCTGCAGGGGAGGAGGCTCTCATGATGCTCCCATGAGCTCCCATGAAGGGCACCAAAGGAGGGGATGGAACAGAGTGCAGCAAGCAGAGGGGCAGTTCTGATGTAGGTGCTAAGATGAATGAGGCAGTGGTAGAGCTGTCTGAGTAGAGGAAGGACTTTCTGCCTGCCTTTCAGTGAGGAGCAGAAAGGGCTGGAGGGGGAATGGAGCACAGCTTTGCAGGATGCTAATGAGGCAGGGGTGATGCTGCTTGATCCAGAGCTGACTGTGCTTAAGGGACCCTCCAGGGATGATCACTCAAAATGACTTTCAGAAAGCGCCACTGGGACACTCCTGGCTCTGCGCAGCACAATGCATCTTCACACAGTGAGATTGACAAGTGGGTGATGAATGTCAACAGTGTAGGAATTCTCTTTAAGGGCAGAAAAGTAATTAACTTTGGAAGCAAGGATTGGAGCTGAATGCGCATGGGTATGTTTTGTGCAGGGCTGGATTCGAAAGGAGCTGGGTGAGACGGGTGTGCAGCACTCGTGGATATGTCTCCCCATTGAGTGTGAGCTGAGGGTGGCTGACTGTCCCAAAGCTTGGTGCGACAAGCCATTACAGGAAGTAATGAAGGAAGTCCCCAGAGTCTCATTTCTGACCACAGGAACGAAATGTGGAGGTAGAAGTTGGTCCTTAACTTCAAGTAGTGCTGAATGTGCAAAGGACTCAAAGGGGAGAGAGGCTCAGCGTGGCAAAGGTGAAACAGCTGCACAGCTATTGGAAGAACCATGTCCGTGCCTTATGATCTTACTATGAGAGTGTGTTTTACAGTTAGCACTTCCCTACTTAATACACATGAATGCAAAGAAAAGGAAAACACATAAAGCCCTTTCACTTTATGAGAAGGCAGCCCAGACAAGCTGGCTGTCTAGTGAGTGCTCCAAGCTATCTTGAGTATTTAGGCATAGCTAAGGTTGCCAGCGAGGGTTTGTGCCCGTGTAAAGAGGAGACAAACCTCCTCCAGCCTTTACCACGCTGTATCAGTTTGGTTTTGAGACTTTGCTTCAGCGGCAGCACCACCCCATTCCAATCCCAAACCTTTTTGCTTCCCAAATCATTTTGCTTCCAAGACCAGTTTGTTATGCTAAGCAACAGCAGTATCCACACACTTACTGGGAGGTCCTTCACAAAAACACAAGCATTTATCCAACTAAGTAAGAATAACCTGATGTCTTTCCCTACCACTTCAGAACACATTGTTCCCATTAAACCCCAAGGAGGATGCTTCGCTGTGATGCAGTATCATGGGGAGAGAGGAAAAAAAAGGCTTACTGGGCAAAAACATACCAAATTTCATTCCAGGGTTCATGTCTTAACATAACTCAAAAATGCCTTCATTGTTTTCAGGCTGTTTTGGCACCATGGTTTCCCTTTGCCTTCTGTTTTCAACCCAAATTGATCTTGAAGCCAAAGCTACATCAAAAGTACTATTACTGAAAGGCAATTACACCTTTGCTCAGGGGATGCTGTTGCCTGTTCAAGATTCCTGTCTGGCTTTGGCAGCAGCCCTGACATTCGTGTTGGTGGGTGGACGTGAAGGAAGACACTGCTCCCATCTGAACAAGTGAAGATTAATGTCTGTCATGACAGCCCTATTCAGTACACCTATTGTCAAACCAGCTCATGTTCCTGCTCTGAACTGCCTTCTGTTGAGGTCTCTCACTGTCAGTACTTTGTGTGACTGTACTCATGATCTGAGCTAAGGCCCTGAAGAAGGCAGCAGAAGGGTTCTCAGGGAAGGTTTTGTCTGTCTGTACCTGCAGGACTCAAAGGCAGTTACTTGGCTCATGCCCTGGAGATTCATCCTTGTTTCCTGCAGTCTCTGTTGGTTATTTGAATAGATGCCAGATGATTCATATCGCTTAAGCCTACAGGTTTAAAACAGATCAGCGTTTAGTCTAAGTATTCTCTCTATAGGCAAGGGAAAGAGATTTCTGGAGGGTAATTCAGCCAATCCAATTGGGATACATACACTAGGGTAGCCTGAATCAATCTGCACAAGAGCTTTTCTCTTTCCACCCACTAGAAAAGAAGCCTTGGACACTTGGGCTTCCAAAGACAAAGGCATTTTCTGTTCTGGTATTGTATATTTCCACAGATCTTTGTTTCCTGTGAGTGCTTAGAAAGCCATTACATTACCCTTCAGTGTAATTCTGCTATCCAATTACTCTGTTCACAAATGAAGATAGGTTTTGTTTTTAATGATGGGCCAGAAAAGGAAAGACTTTCAGGAGACAGCGGGAGGTTTGGTTTAGGAATATGAAAAATATAATAGATTTCCATGGTTTGGAACATTGCTGCAGTTGAACTTCTGTTTTTGCCATCTTTCTGTTACATAGTTCATCATTTGGAATTCATTAGGAAATTACTTGCCTCAGAGAGAGAGTGACCAAACTATGGATTATAGTCCTGAATCTTGATTCAACCTCTCTCTGAAGGCTGAAGCAGTTTATATCAGTCAGGAAAGGATCCCATCTCAGGTGCCTCAGTTAGAAATCCATCACAAGTAGGATAAACTTGGGTCTTGCTGGCTGGATTATCTCGAAAGGGTTCAGCACATGCCCATCAGAAGAAGCTGTTAAGAAATGTGACTGAGTTTGAAAGCCCTGGGCTGATCTGTAAAGTGGTACCTCCCCTCTCCATAACTCAAAGAAACGAATAACAGGACTGCAGGGGTCAATGCAGTCAAACTCTAGGGAGCTGTCAGCAGAACATCCCAGCATTGACAGGAAAGCCAAATTCCATCATTCTATCCTGACATCTTGGCAGTCGCATCTCAGATGGATGAAGCTGGGATTTCAGACTTCAAAGCATGACTCTCTGCTGCCTGAAAACAACTTGAGCAGGAAGTGATTCGTTTTGGCTCATCCATCTCTGGATGCCTATCCTCCAGTGAATGGAATCAGAACCCTCTGCTAGCTTGGGTTATTCTGGTCTGAACTTGGAGTGACACCAACATTACCGGTGTAAAAGAGATGAAGCTTTGGTCAGATCCTCATAGTTTCTCAACAGGATCCACCTATATCACCCTAGTGGTAAGAAAATGAGACCCACCTCCTTAAGAGCATCCTCATCCAGTGTGGCCTCTTATTTCAGCACCATGTTTAACATGAGTTCAATACCACATTCAATGCAAATTCAACACTGGGAACACAGTTCCCTCACCCTCCTCTTCATGAGGAGCCAAAGCCCACCACATGCTCCACATGGTGCAGCCGCAGCTTTCTCTTTACCCCTGGACCTTCACCCTCAATCTACACCATAAAGTTGTTTAGTTGTCTACTTCTTATTAATTTCAGGCTCTTGTGTGGCTGATTCTGAAGTGTGGATACTTATTATTTCCTGGAAACAGTCTGAGACCTCCTACTTTCAGGGTACCCAAGATCAAACCAACAGCCTCCAAGGCTACAAAAACCAACTAGAATCCTAGAATGCCACCCTGGTTTGGGTTGGAAGGGACCTTAAAGCTCATCCAGTTCTAACCTCCTGCCACAGGCAAGGGCACCTTCCAGTAGACCAGGTTGCTCCAAGCCCTGTACAACCTGGCCTTGAACACTGCCAGAGATGGGGCAGTCACAGCTTCTCTGGGCACCCTGTTCCACATGCATTGTATGTTATTAGTTCTGTTGTTGGAGGCTTCTTTTGTCTGTAAATCCTTAATTTTGAGCTAAAGAATCAGCTTTTCCAGACAACCCTGTGTACCCCTACCCTCTGTGAGTAAGCAGGCACGTACTTACACAGAGAAGCACTCACCATGCCCTTGGAAGAGGGAGACAACAAGGACCACACACATCTTCCATTGAACCCTGCAGCATCCAGGTATGAAAGGGGCAGAGCAGGGGGCACTGGGCTTTCCATGTGGCCAGTGTTGAATGGATGGAGCTGGCAAAGCCTGTTTCACCAAGGCAGGCACTTGCAAGCAGCAGCTACTGTTGTTTATCAAGTTCCTTGCAACCGTGTGAATTAGAGACTGGATCATTAGCTTCACAATGAACCAGAATGCTGATTTATTTAATGAATGTAAATGGTCTTTTGTTAGCTAATTAAATTAGGGAAATGAGAAGTATTCATTATAAAATGGATAGCAAGAAGGGAAAAAGCTTCTGTACTCCGGTGACAGCTCTAATGCAAGTCTTCCCATGCCCATGTCTCTCTGTAAAAGCTTCCAAACGAGTTTCTGTCCTTGAGGGCAGGCTATTACTACCCTGAATACAGAATCATCTGTACTCAGCCATGAGTTACTGGAGGTCTGCAAAGGTCCTGAACCAAGAAAAGTGATGGGCTAGGCTTCATTTTTTAGTTACTCCTGTGTGCATCCAGACAAAGTTGAGTGGTCTCCTTGAATTCCTGTCTGTGTAAATACAATCATTTGCATAATTAGTAGTGGAATGAGCTATTTGCAATCATTTCCACTTGCATCTACCAGGAGTCAGTTGCTCAATGCTTTGCAAATTCCCTGGCTTGAAAACTCCTGTTCCACACTACCTGCTTATGAAAATACACTGTGGTCCTTCAGCATGCACTAAGTCCAGTCCTGACCTTGTAATACTTAATCCAGACACAAAAACTTGCCTTCACACAAAGGCTCACACCAGTGGTCTCCAGCCATGCATTTCAGGACTATAAAAGACCCAGCACTATAGCAAGAGTGGATTCTGGTTCTGTTGCAGCAGTGTTATGAGCTCTCATGCTTCGGGACAGCACTGTAGAAGACCTCAAGGTTTCAAAGACACTGAAGTCTCTCTCGCTAAACAATATTTGTCAATATTTTAGCTTCACAATGCTGAATTCAGTGAATTCCTTGCTCCATAGACACTACCCATCTCAGGAACCCCTTCTCCCAAGTAACACAATGGCTTTCAGGTACCACAATGGCCAAATGCTGGGCAATAAATCTTAACAGTTCCTTTCAGATGAGGCATGTTTAAGATAATAGATCTCATAGAGGAATGGCATTTATTTCATGCCAAAGCACATAACTGAAAGCCGAAGTGTCTTTTGACAGGTTTATACTCCACCTATGCATCGCCATCCATGTAGGTCATACGTTAGTCAAGCCATATATTACTCAAGACTCCTCTTAATAAGCAACTTAAAGACTTTTAGCAGCCTTTTGGTAGACTATTAGCAAGTAAAGCAATAACAGCAATATCACAAGCCACTGTCTATCCAGTGCATCAACAAACTGATCTCTATTCTCAGGAAATAAATCAAATATAAGACTTCAAGCTTCAGGGAAATAACTTCCATCAACTAAACCATGTAAATGACCAAGGTTTTCAAATCACATAACTCATGACAAAAGGCCACTCCTCACCCAGGGGTTATGGAGGAAGTTGCCACATCTATAACTGTTATTAACAGGCTTAAGTCTGTAAAGATTTAGATTTATGCTTGAATTCTAAGGGTTGCATGTCTACATGTGAGGCAGTAATTAGAAAGCAGTGATGATTAATATGCCTGATTAGCTGCACTATTAGAAGACAGGCAATGCAATTACAGAGCCTTTCGGACATGCATGATCCTCCACTCCATCACCAACTGAATACAACAAACACAAACAGAATCAATCAAATGAAATGGGAAAACTGAGTTCAAGTAAATGCACAGAAAATGTCAAAGACAGCTCCAGTCTGGGTCTTTCTAATATCAACAACTGAAGTGTAAAATTAAAAAGCTGAAGGAGATAAATGATGCATCTCACCAAATCAAGGGAATCTCTCAGCACAGGCTCTTACGGCTCCCTTTGATCTGCAGCCTGCATTGTGGGGGGAATCACAGAATGGTTTGGGTTGGAAAGGATCTTATGATTCATCCAGTTCCAATCCCCTGCCATGGGCAGGGACGCTTCACACTAGACCCAAGGCTCTGTCCAACCCAGCCTTGAACACAGCCGGGGATGGAGCATTTACCATTTCTTTGGGCAACCTCTGCCAGTGCCTCAGCACCCCCACAGTAAAGAACTTCTTCCTTATATCCAACCTGAACTTCCCCTGTTTCAGTTTGAACCCATTACCCCTTGTCCTATCACTACAGTCCCTGGTGAGGAATCTCTCTCCAGCATCCTTGCAGCCCCCTTCACACACTGGAAGCTGCTCTGAGGTCTCCACGCAGCCTTCTCTTCTCCAGGCTGAACAGCCCCAACTTTCTCAACCTATCTCCATATGGGAGGTGCTCCAGTCCCTCATCATCCTTGTGGCCTCCTCTGAACTTGCTTCCAACAGCTCCATGTCCTTCTTATGTACAAAGTGGATCAAGCCATACTTGAGTGATATTAAATGTCATCCACCTGATAAAGAACCCTTTTCTCTGACTCTGCCTTTCCTCCCAATACCTGAGATCAGAGATGCTCGTGAGCTAACTGCTAGAACTAGGCACTTGCTGATCCTTAGGATGGGTATTGAGAAAGCTGAACACAGTGAAAAGAATCTGCAGACTAAAGAAAAAATACCCATCTTCCAAATAGAATGAGCCTGTTGGATGGAACAGACTTCAATTTCATGATCTTAAGAATCAGAGTTTTCCACTCATGGTTTTGCTGGTTATAACTGAAAATGAACACGTGAACCTCTTTGCAGCTGGGGAAATGAAACCAAAAAGCAGTTGGTGTATGGCCTGTTTGGGATGACAGAAGCAGTCAGCAATGGAGCCTGGAAAGCCCACACTCCTAAGGTGATAAATGCCCCTATAGCAGTGTCCTCGGACAACTGTATTACGGGTGAGGAAGCCTTTCACCAGTATAGCTGGCATTCATGAAATTCCTTACACGCTTTGAAATGCCTTAGATAGTTGCATATTGCTCCCTGGCCTTGCTTAACCTTGCAGTAAACAGGAAGATGGGGTCCTGTTGATATCTGGGCTTGATCTGGAAAGACATTGTGATAATAATCATCCAGGGCATTGTCCCAAAAGATCAGGCTGAGCCAAGCAAATTGGGACTTTCCCCATCCCACAGCCACTCAGGCTGAATCAGCTCAACGTTTCCCTGACTTTAGTGTTTTACCACATGCTGTGTGGGGATAGCTGTGCCAACATTGCCTTTCCCCTTCCCCAGGCTGGATACAAGAGCAATCCAAGCCAAGGAACTCTGGCTCCTTGGAATAAATGGGAAATGGTTTCTAAATATGGGAAATGGAAGTACTAAAAGGAGTGCAGCTGGGTTAAACGTTGTGCATGATGCAACAGTACAAGCAAGGCTGAGGAAAAGGGAGGGAAATAAGAGCCATTCATATGGAAGGAAATTGCTTGCTGCCAGCAGGCATATGTCAAAGGAGCTCTCTGTTTAAAGGCATGAAGAAGCTGTGCAATTGTAAGATTCCTGTTCCTAAAGAGGAGAATTTGTTTTAACCAACACTGATGAAACAGGGAGGGGTTTCAGCATTGAAAACAGGGTTTTCTCCTGCTTCTCCAACACCCCTCTGGAGCTGGGCCATGCTTGTTGTGCTCAGGCTCCTCTCTGCAGGGATACGGTACTTCCTGAGCTCCCGCCATTCCCACAGTGTTCTCACAGTCACGTTCTTCTTTCTGTGTTTTTAGTACAGGATTATTAAATCACTCACTCAGAGGCTAGAAAGCAATGACAGGGAGGGTCACACGTCTGTAGGCCCGAGTCCAAGTTTCCAGCTAATGACTGGAGCAGAGGTATAGCAGTTAGGAGAGGTCCCTTGGAGACTGATGCTGGAACAGCAGAGGCATTTTGCTGGGAAATCAAAGGTGTGAGACTCAAGTCGGAATCCATTCTGATCAACCCCAGTGAGCAGGCACTTAGCGAAGAGGCAAAGGAGCCAAAGGCGTTATATTGCCCATCCAGCAGTCTCCGTATGTCCTTGGCTACTTTTTATCCCTTAAGGGCTTATTCTTGGAAGTTGTATTTGAGAAGGACATTTGGTTGCAGAAGAAAGGTCTGCTGATCTAACTAGGAAAGAGTGCACTGACCTGAAGGCAGAGGTAACAGAGAAGTGATTTACTCTTGGAACATATGACCTATTGCTTTTGGAAATTAAAAATTGATGTTTTCTCTGAAAATATGCTTAGGCCAACTACGATTTACTGGGCTTTGTTCAGAAGTAAGGGCAGGATAGAATTATAGAATCATAGGATGGTTTGGGTTAGAAAGGACCTTAAGATCATCCAGTTCCAACCCCCTGCCATGGGCAGGGATGCCTCACACTAGACCATGTCGCCCAAGGCTCTGTCCAACCTGCCACTGCCTAACGAATTCCTCTGAGATGAACATGTAGGAAATCACGGTCTTGTTTATTTTCATTTCCCTGGTATTTCGCATTAAAGATCCAAGGAAGTGTCTGATCTTGCTCACTTGAAGGATAGCAACTGCGAAAGGATGGGGACAAGTCTAGATGGTCATGAATGAAGATGGAGATGAGGAGGAAAGGAGCACTGCCATGAGTTCCTTCTCATAGGATAACACAAGGATGCAGACTGGATGTTATAGAGAGCAGCTCAAGTTAAGTTCTGGTCCCTTTAACACAAGGATAATGAGACCATGCCCAGCAGTCATAAGGTTAAAACCTAACCCAGCTCCAAGTTCTTCCCACTGCATCTACAACAAGCGGCTCTCTCACATCCCAAGGATGTGAGATGTGTGGCTCCCCTGGGCCAGCACAATTCACAGTCAGTCAGGGTTTGATTTTGCTCTAACCAGAGCTTTCTCACACAATGAATCCTTTGACCTCACTGGGCTCCATGACGTGCGCCTCGGCAATTTTCGAGGCCTCAGCCAAAAGCATGGGAAAGCTGACGTTCCCCTCAAGGGCATTTCTGCATAGGAAGACCAAGGGACCTTGAATGCTCCAAGAAGGCCACGCTTTTAATGCAGTGAATAAAGTCGCTGTCAGTAAACAGTCAGCAAAGAGCTCTCTGACACCTCAGGGCTTTGCTGTGAAATGAACGGCTTTGTCAGGACAGATAGTGTAGATCTGTCCCTTTTAATTTCTCTGAGTCGCCACTGGGGAGCTTTCATTAAAGCAATGTTAGACCATGGGTGTTAGCTGCATTTGTAGCCTATAATTAGCTGGGAAGGCTGAAAGGAAGATATCTGCTGTAACCTTGGCCACTGGGCTGCAAATGGCTGTGAGCAAATTTTAAGGGAGATGCTGCACAGGCTGTGGAAATAATTATTTTCTCCCCTGAGAGCCCATGGAAGCTGTTCTTTGCTTGCACAAGGACTTCTGGAAATGACGGATCTTTAATTAGCAGATCCAAGATTGGGATCTCACTGTTTCACAGCACTGTGGGCTACTGTATGACCAACGGTTATGTAAAGGGAAAACAAGGAGCTGCCCCTAGGGACATTCCCACTGACCCCACAGTGAGGGCAGGAGCCCTAATTGGAAGCTGAGAAGATTTAAGACCTGAGGGCATGAACGCCTTCGGTCTGTATTCAGGGCTCACATTTGGAAACCAATTATTCTTGACAGGCACGGGTGATTCAGACCAAGCTATCTGCAGACTGGGGCGAAGCTAGCGCCGGCCATGAACACCTGAAAAGGTGATTTTAGAGCATATCCAGAAGCTTCTATCCATTCCTGTTTGGAGCAGCAGGCTGGACTGGTTCCACCTGAGGTCCCTTCCACCCCAAATTATCCTGTCATAGAATCTCTGGTTGGAAGGAACCTCAAGGATCATTTGGTCCAACCTTTCTTGGCAAAGCATGACCTAGACTAGATGGCCCAGCATCCTGTCCAGCCCACTCTTAACAGTGTCCAGCACTGGGGAGTCACCACGTCCCCAGGGAGATTATTCCAGTGTTCTCAATGTGAAAAATTTCCCTCTTGTGTCCAATGGGAATCTCCTCAGGAATAACTTGTGCCCACCACCCCACGTCTTCTCTGTGTGACTCCTTGTGAAAAGGGAGTCTCCGTCTTCTTTGTAGCCAACCTTTAACTTCTGGCACATGGGGATAAGTTCTCCCTGAGCCTTCTTTTCTCCAGGCTGAACAGTCCCAGCTCTCTCACATGCTTCCCAGTCCTTGGATCATCTTTGTGGCTCTTCTCTTGACCCTCTCCAGCCTATCCACAGCTTTTCTGTACAGCAGGACCCAAACTGAACCCATATTCCAGGGGTAGCCTGGCAAGTGCAGAGCAGAGCGGGACAGTGACATCTTTATCTCTGCTGTGATGTTCCCCAGCACCCTGTTGGCTATCCTTGCCCCAGCTGCCCACTGTTGACTCCTATGGAGCTTGTGTCCCCCAGGATCCGCAGGACCCTTTTCCAGAGCCTCTCCAGCCAGGCAGATCCCAGCCAATCCCAATCTTGGGATTATGTTTTCCTAAGTGCAAGGCCTTACACTTATCCTTGTTAAATTCCGTCAGATTCTTGTCTGCCCACATGATCCTGTGAAAGGTGGAAAACTCAAGATCAATTTCTCCTCTACATGCAGACAGTCAGTAGGAGCTGGGCATGTCCCAAAGCCCCCAGGGAGGGTGATTGGCATTACCTCGTGTCAGCCCTATACAGCGATTCAGCAAGCCTGCACAGGCACTGATTGCTGTTGCTTGCTATAGAAAGGGCATGAGATGAAATCTCTTTATGGCCTCAAAGGCAGTCTGTGTCCTGTACTGCACATATACACTACACAGACCTTAGGGCAAATCCCTTTTGTGCTCCTCAGGCTGTTGGGTCTCCAGATATGGGCTTCTGCAGGATCAGGACTTGCATGGACAGTGGGCATCCTCTGATGTTTCATTATGTCCCATTTTAGGTTTACCTTGCTTTAAGGATCTCTAAAAGAGGACACGATTTTTTGGCACAATGTTCCCTCTGATGCACCTCATTTTCCGACACGAAACAGAAGCATTTTCCATTAAAAGAGATTTTGTAGTTTCACAGTTTATCACTGGTGGTTAAAGAGCTCTTAGCGTATTGGCGTCACTAGCTGCAAATGTATTACTCACCTTTAAATTGAAGCTTGGTCTCAATTTTCCCTTTGGATTCCAGAGAGGAACACAGTTTGAACTCCAATGATAGGCTCTTGGTGAACTCTCCTGACACAGCAGCTGATGGTTAAACAAACAGGGCTCCCCAGCGTGAACTTTGCAAAGGGAAAAGTCCTTGTCCTACCACTGAATCAGCAGAGCTGTCTAGTAGAAAACACCCCACATGCTCAGACCAGCCTTGAGCAAGATGCTGTATTACAGCTGCTGTCTTCTCAACATAGCCTTAGCAATATTATTGTTTGATACTCGGGTGTGTCACTGGTCTAGCAATTTATTAGTTTGTAGTCAGTAGAAAGTGCTTCTCAGCAAAGAGAAATAGATGTTGTCCAAGCACTGACCAAAATCATTTTACTGTTAGTTTGGAGATTGCTCCTTTTCATAGAATCATAGAATAGTTTGGGTTGGAAACGAGCTTAAGATCATCCAGTTCCATGCCATCAGCAGGGACAACTCACACTAAACCATGCCACCCAAGTCTCTGTCCAGCCTGGCCTTGAGCACTGCCAGGGATGGGGCATTTACCAATTTGCACCCTGTGCCAGTGCCTCAGCACCCTCACAGCAAAGAACTTCTTCCTTATCTTCAACCTGTTTCAGTTTGAACACGTTGCCCCTTGTCCTATCACTACAATCCCTGAGGAAGAACCCCTCTCCAGCATCCTTGTAGCCCCCTTCAGATACTGGAAGCTGCTCTGAGGTCTCCACGCAGCCTTCTCTTCTCCAGGCTCAACAGCCCCAACATTCTCAACCTGTCTTCATACAGGAGGTGCTCCAGTCCCTGATCATCCTCGTGGCCCTCAATCACACCCTGTTTCTTTATGACTCCACAGCTTAGGAAGGAGGTGTTGTTAAGTGTGGCTAACACGAACTGACCTTTAATGTGCTCAGATGTCACTGGGAGTCACGCAAAGTCTTGATCAGGATGGTGCTTTTCAAATAAAGCTTTGATTTCTTTAGTTTCATGAATGAACTGAATGGGCATCTTCAGTGAGAGTATGTGTGCCCCAATCCATGTCACCCAACATGGACACTCACAGGGGACGTTTGGACGTGTGTCCCTTCTCCCAGTAAGCCCCAGTGTCCCTCAGTTCACATTATAAACACTCTCTCTTTACTCTTTTCACCCAGAGTAGGACATTTTCATCTAAATCCCACTTGGCATCTTGACGTTTGAGGTCACAAGAGCAAAGGCTGAAGATTTACAGGGGTTAACTCCGGTTGTCTGAACACAGTTCAAGGCAAACAAAGGGCATGAAACTCCAGGTCAGCTGAGCCAAACCAGGTCTGCAATAGAAACAGTGTCTTCTTTGTTACCTACCTGATAAGGCTGGAGTTAGCAAACATGATGTTGGGTGCGCCAGCTTCTCTAGGGCTAAAGTGAGAGCACCAAACCTTGACAACAAGCCTGTTGCACTTAACTAAACTTGAACCTCTCACTTATAGGGTAGAGGTGATGCCAGTGAAGGGGGAAAAGGTGCTTATTTCCAAGAGACAGGGAAAGAAAATGATATGTGGAGAGGAAGACTGAGATCATGCTTGCGTCCCAGTTCAACAATGCCTGTTGGACTGGTACAGAGGCTGGCATTGCATGAAGCAGCGTGACTGGACAAGATAGATTTTCACTGGAAATCTCAAGAGTAAACCTTGCTCATTCATTACTTCATTTCCTTCAATCAAAAACCTTGCTTTCCCAAGAACTGAGGCTGTGACGGCAGCGTTTTCTTATCATCCAGCTTTGTAAACCAGTCAGAACATTGGTACATCTCCATGCCTACGTTTTGTTCCACCTCTTGTGACTATTCAAGCCCTTCCATGACCTTTATTCTTCTATTATGCAAGTATTTACAAACCCAATGACAGCAGAATTTTATCTTGGCAAAGGGAGACACAGCAGTGATTTTGCTTTCTACCTTTATCAGCTGAGTCCAGCCTAGAAACTTCGCAGCCTGGGGTTAATCTTGTATCTCATGAACTTCATAATCTACAGGCAACAGGTCAGGAAAGTTCACAACTCTTTTTATCTGTGTGGGTAAATGCAAAGTTCACTATGAGACAAACAAAAGAGCATTCAAATAGGGTAGATGCAACAAAACTAGACTCATTGGGGTCCTTTGGGGGTGTTTGGATGCATTGGAAAGGATAGACAGCATTTGCACATCAGCTTTTCTGCTTTTACTGCCTGTCTGATAAGCCTGAAGGATTCATTTTCACCGGAATCACTCAAGAATAACTACTACATCGGGAACGCTAGCTGGGTTCAAAGTAGGATTAGGTATTTCTAAGGGGAATGAGAAGTGACAGAACTAGAAGGATTTACTAGGGCACAAAGGGAGATCAGAGGGGTGCGGAAACTAAATGAAATGGTGAAAAGTTCACAAGCACCATAGATGCTGACATGCTTTGACCACCCGTAGCTGCCTCTGTGCTGCAGGATCTGCCCTCAGGGTGGGCTGCTCTGGGATTATACCTTGGAGCAAAGCCCTGCACCTCCCCTGTTTTGCCTGAAGGCATCAGGGTTTAGGTGTTATCCAGGACACAGGACAAGGCAAAGCATTAAATCAGCTCTCTTATGGCAACTGCTTTGTTAATGTATGTGGGACCAAGCTTTACCCTGGCACTGAGATCTTCCAAAATGCCAAAAGAGCTTTTCCTTGAGGAAGAAGGACCTCCTCAAAGAGGAGGACCTTTGTCTCCAGGTATTGATTCATTTAGGTCTCCATGGTCTTCAAGACTTGAAGCCCCCAACCTTCTCTTGGCATCTTGAAGATGTTCAAGACATACCCTTAACCTCAATAATGGCATTTAAGAGGAAATCCCAGAGAGGATCTGTGTTGTCTGCAGTGATCTTCATGACTTCAACATGCCACCTATCTTTAGGAGACGGGGTTGAATGCCCACTCCCAGCTTCTTGCCCAGGGGCATCTCATTTTTCACTGGGGCCTCCAGACATTTTCCATGCTATAAATAATAACACATCTTCATACTTGCAGATCCAATGCTGTTGAACTGGACTGAGTGATGTGTATATTCCCACTACATGTGCAAGGATGTGTAATTACCCTTGAGCAATTTTTTGTGAGGGCATTTCAGGAAGTAAAACCATGGTCTCACCTCAAACTTCTCTCCTTTGGGCAAATTCCCACATATTTCAAAGGGAGGAGGGAAAAAACTCAAGGAGAGACACTGTTATTTGTTTAATGAATCTGCAGAATTGCATTTCTTTCTGGGAACCTTATTAAAGGTCCCTTCCTCTTGGAAATGTGGCTGGTGAAGTAGGTACTTTGTCAAGTCGAAAAGGAAAAGAGAACAGATCGGAAGTCTAATCACATTGAAACCATATGTGCAGCATATGTCAGCAGTTACAGAGAGCTTTAGAAAAAAAACAGCTACAAAACCTCAGCCTCTGACTTCAAAGGGGTTTTAAAAGGGCCAAAATTTCGATCACTGAATTTCGGCCCATTAGGGAAAAGTCTTGGGGGTTTTTGATCTTTTTTTTGCCCTCTGTGTCTGTTATGAATAGTTTTGCTACAGAAAACTAAGCAGACATCCCCACCATACAAAAGAAATCCTATCAGCGCTGGCTTCCTCCCTGGGACCCTGCAGATCCCAGCACACACTGAGTCAATCTTTTCACAAGCCACGGCTCTGTTTCAAAGCCCGGTCCTGCCTTTGAGAAGTGGCTTTATTCAACAACAGCACCGTGGGGCTCTGTGTTTTCTGCCTCCCTGCGTTTCGATATGACATGCTCCTTGTTTGCTCTTGCAAGGGCGAATGGTCTGTCCAGTCGAGACCAAAAACTCATTGTGGATTGGAGGAGTTAACACAGGCGCTTTCCCTTTTCATCTACAGCACTTACAAGGTGTTCTCTCACAACACTTCCATGTGTAGTTTGGTTGTAACACCCCCTTCACAACCTTGATCTTCTTTATTGACGTGGAGTATCTTTATTGCAGGAAGGCTTGAGTGCTGTGCACAAACTGAAGTTGTTGAACTAGGTCCTGCACAAACACCCTTGAGCTTAATGCTTGGAGACCTAAAGGCAATCTGCAAAGCAAATGGGGGCAAACTCTCCTTAGCTCCTGGCTTAGCACATGCCATATGTGTCTGCAGCAGCCTTTGGTGATAAGTGTCAGGGTTAAGTTCTCCATGGAAGCTAAAGCAGGCACAAGGATCTGCATGGGCAGATCCCAGCTTTCCCATCACCTACAAGCTTTCTCAGGGAGGAGACAAACCCCCTTCGCAACAGGGTTTGGGGATAGCACAGACATGACAGACACTGGAATGTGCAAGCAGGGAGGTGTTAAATCCCAGCGGGATGCAACTCACTGGGGAAACTGGTTCTACTGGGATGGTGCAATCACCTGAGCTCAGACACAGCCCTTCTTCCTCCCACTCTCTCCCACCATGAGGCTCTGTGGGACAGTTGCAGATGTCTGTGAGCTGGAAAGTAGTAATTAGAAACCTCTTGGAAAGGAGATGGTGAAGGAATCAGCTCAGGGAAGGTGAGACAGACGCCTGGAGTCTGCAGGAAGCAGGGTTGTGTGGGTATGTGGACTCTGCATCATGGAGCTGTGGAAAAGGACACGTTTGTGAGGGCACACTGGAACAGACAGGATGGACAGGGAACAGGAATGGGCCTCTAAGCCAGTCCCAAGCCCACTGAGGTGTTTGGCTGGCCCCATATCCTGGCGCTCCTGCTGATGTGTTGAGTAGAAGATAGAGGCACAACTCAAGATGGGGTTCCTAAAGATGCCTGGTGTTGCAGCCATCACACTTTGAGAAGCAAAGCTCAAGGGCAGGCCTGGGGAGCAACCTGAACATGTGGTCCCTGTGCAGGCAGTGTTCTTGTGGCCAAGGGTTATGGAGGGGGGCCGACTGAGGGGAAGTTTCTATTGGACACTGTGAATACAAACTGCATTTTATGCAGACCCCCTTAGCGGCAGAAGGGTGCGGGGAAAGGTCAGATTCTCTCCCAGGGGACAGGGGCTGGGAGCACAGCTCCTGCCCTTTCTCATGCGGAAGTTCTCCAGCAAGCCCCGTGCACCATCCCCTCCTCGTTTGATGGCTGTCAAATATGAATTCATCCCGATGTCCCACATAACTTCCCCTAGAGCACACCTTTTAAATCCCTACACAACACACACCATAGGAGAGCCCCACCTGATGCTTGCTTCACATAACCCTCAGCTTTGCTCCTCTCTAGCACCAAGCTCCAGCAGATACACCTAAGGGTCATGATCTCCTGCAGCCCAAAATACAACTCAGTGATTCTGGATTTTCTCTGCTGCTGCTTTCAAGGCCCATTGGAAAGCCTTCAAGCTGAGAATCCACATGGAAATGCCCCTGACTTCTACTGATTCTTTGAGGCAAGATACTCCACCAAAAGTGCAAATTCAAGCTGGTGGGAGACAGAAGGGGACAAAGACCTCCCTTTTAGTTTGTATTATGACTTCTCACTACTGTTATGCCCTTAAACTTGCTGTGCTCCAGCAGTGCCAATTCATTCCGTAAAATACATGACATTTCATTTAAAGATCCAGCTTCTCGGTTATCTGTAAATGTTTGCCTTCCACTTAGAGAATGAAGGAAATATCAACCATTGAAAGCCATTTACTTTGTATTTGGAGAATGAAGGAGATATCAACTGTTAAAAGCCATTAACAGATTCAAACTGAAACAGGGGAAGTTCAGATTGGATATGAGGAAGAAATTCTTTCCTGTAAGGGTGGTGAGGCACTGGAATGGGTTGCCCAGGGAAGTTGTGAATGCTCCATCGCTGGCGGTGCTCAAGGCCAGGTTGGACAGAGCCTTGGGTGCCATAGTTTAGTGTGAGGTGTCCCTGCCCATGGCAGGGGGTTGGAACTATATGATCTTAAGGTCCTTTCCAACCCAAACCATTCTATGATTCTATGATTTACCTTCTATTTAGAGAATGAAGGAGATATCAACCATTGAAAGCCACTGACAAAAGTTTAAAGGAGACATTCAGTGCTCAAAATCTAGATGAAGTCTTAAAAAACATTTCTTCTTTTCACATTTCTGGTGTTTTTGTAAGGAAAAGCTGCTTTGTGGCAGCCTGACTCATGAGTTCGATGCACTTAGGAGCTGAACGCACTTCAGCTTTGGACTGAAGTCTGCAAGATTACAGAAAGAAGTTCAAACAAGTCCAAGGAAAATGAGTTAAGGATGCTGATTGTGACTCATAGGAGCCCTATGAAGTAACGTTGCATGTTTGACCTAGAGAAATAAGAGCGGATAACTCCATACAATGGCTTCATGCATAGAACCGTAAGGGCGGAGAGAAGGGCTGCGCAGGTTTGCAGAGGTGGATGGAGCAAGGAAAGGGGAGATTAAATTTAGCTGGCTATTAGGAACAATTTCCTGAGAGTGAAGACAATTAGGCAGTGGAACTGTTTTGCCTAGTGAGGTAATTACTGCACAAACACTAGATGGACGCCAGCCAAGATGAGATAAGTATAGTGGAAAATGTAGTACAAGGTCTCCTCTGATGAGCCCACAGGGGCTGGCTCTGCTGGCAGCACGCCCGGCCGAGCTGCTGGAGGAAACTTTCCTTGCAAAAGGCTCGACACAACAGGGGCTTTGCTAGGGAAGGGAATGCAGGACCAGCGCTGGCTGTCCCGGCAGGGCAGAGACCAATGCATCAACACCCCCCTGCCATAAAAAACTGCAAAGGAGCTGAGTCAGGAAATGAGAGATTGAAGAAAAAAACCCTAAAGAGTGCCTTTTTTGGGGCAGCAACTCTTAATAGAGTCATAGAATCGATGATGTTGGAAAAGACCTTTCAGCTCCTCCAGTCCAACCATTGCCCCAGCACTGCCAAGGGCACCACTAACCTCATGGCACTCACGGCCTCATCTACATTGTATGTGAACATTCACAGGGACAGTGACTGCAGCCCTGCCCTGGGCAGCAGTTCCAATGCCTGAGCACCCTTTGGGGCAGGAATTGTTCCTCAGCTCCATCTAAACCTGCCCTGGTGCAGCTTGAGGCCGGTTCCTCTTGGCCCATCCCTTGGGAGCATCCTTGGGAGCAGAGCGCAGCCCCCTCCTGGCTCCATCCTCCTCTCAGGCAGTTGTAGGGGCCATCAGGTCCCACCTGAGCCTTCTCTTCTCCATCTGAACCCCCCATGTCCCTCAGCCCTTCCCCATCACACTGTGCTCCAGGCCCTGCACCAGCTCCAGTGCCCTGCTCTGGACCTCTTATATAGGTTCCTTAAAGCCCCTTGTTGTTCCAAATGGGGCTTTTTTTTCTGCAGCTGCGGAACGTGCTGGGTTTTCTCTATTCACTGACACACGTGGAGTGTTTGCAAAATCCAGAGCCAGGAGAGCTCCCAGAGCAAAGGGACAGGTTTTTGGAAGAGGTCACAGTGTTGGGAGCTGAGCGCTCGAACATCTGGTCTGCTGCAGTGTCTCCCAGGAGGAGGAAACATGGCTAATCCACGTTACTGGCAATTTGAGTGCTTTTCCCCACAGTGATGTAAGCACTAACACGTCAGGGACAGAGACCTTAAACTAATATTCACACTCACCATGGAACTTGCCTGCCCATAACAACACCAGCACATTCACATCCTCCAACCTGCCTAATGAAACAAAATCTACAGCTCTCCCCTTTTGTCCATGTTTCACTTCTATAATAGATGTTTTTCAATGTCAAAATTAAAGTATCCATAGGACCACGCTATTAGAGGGGTTTCCTAGCAGGGAAGAGCTGCCTTTGATACCTCCATGCCCTACCTTTTCCAGTAACTCATGGAATGGGGACAACCCTGTTGCATGAGGAACTCTTGCTCATGATACTCCTCTTCCTCTGCTTGCTGGAGGAGTATCATTGACATTGATTCCCAGCCTGAATCATTAGGCTTAATGTCCTCTCCAAAATACGTTTTTCTGACTATGACACTATAGGGTAACTCCTTCTCTTGCAAGTAGATTGAGGGGATGGGAGAGGGACTCTATCCCACTGACAGAGAAGGCTTTGTCTTAGGAGAAACCCCAGAAGTGCCTCTGTACCTTGGCTTAAGTCTGGATGGGAAAGGCAGTCTGGAAAGAAGAGCAAGCAGATCACTTTCGGGCTGGAAATAGAACATCATGGAGGTACAGAGTGATGCTTTTAGGGCAGCCCAGGAACCCATCTGGGTAACACACAGGGTGACCTATCCCTGGGGCTGAACTTAGTCTCGGGTGTCCTTGGTAAGTCCCAGGAGGGCATCTTGAGGGCTCAGCAGCTTCTCTGCTACTGGGGCATATCCTGGACCTCACCCTCAGATAACCAGGTGAGAGGTTGTCCGAGCTCAAACAACTGGCTGTGTAAAAGGGGAGGAAAGACAGAGGAGAAGATGCAGGCATAGGACTAGGACACGCACCCATCATTGCACAGAAAGGATGGAAGCAGAGCAATGCCCAGTCTCAGCCCTGGGTTTTATGTGCCACATACTCTCCTTAATGTAATATACTGCCAGGTGCTTTCCACTGGAAATTAGGCCACTTAAACAAACTGCTGTGTTGTCCAAAGGTTTGTATAGCAGTATGTTTACCTGCTATATCAGTAGGAAAACGCCTGTATTTACTTACCTGTCTCTTTAAATAGGTGCAACCCTTTCCAGGGAGGGGACGGAAGGTCACCATTCCCACTAGCACCACTGATGTTTTTAGGGAAACTCCCCAATGTGGATAAAGCCACCACCGAGCAAACACTGGGATAAAGGATGCTTAAAATCCCAGCACCACCCTGCTTTTATCCCTCCATGTTTGACATGGAGCCAGGAAGCAGAGGAGCTGAAGCCCATCAGATGTGGCTGGAGTGAGCATTATGTGCAGGAGGTTGCTGCAGAGCGGCCCCATGGGGTTTTCCCCCATAGGAGCAAAGTGAGGACCATGCTGCCCAAGGAACATTCTCTCATCTCCCTGATGCAGCACTGTGATGCACCTGAACTCTTCCTCCTGCTCCCCAGATTCCCCAATGCGCTTTCCACAGCAGATGGGTCATAGATGGTGAAGGAAGCAGCAGCCCGCAAGCTCCCAGTGTTGTTGTGTAGGTCTGGGCTTTGCAAGCAGACCAAGGAGCAACAGAGCTGCCATTGTCCATGCCAGTCTGATGACCAGCAGGGACCTTGCTTGTGTCAGCTGGTCCTGCTTTCCACCAGGTTGCAGGAACCATAGCAGGGAAAACAGGGTAAAAATGCTCCAGGAACCACCGACATGCATCCTGACACAAGGGACATCTGTCAATAATGATTTGGCTCCTTGTCTCGATGGGGTTCCCCACTTGCAGGGCCTTCCTTGGCTTCTAGCTCAACCAGAAGGACACAGACCAGACTTGCCCCATTCTGCTATGCTACAAACCAGGGAGAATGCCTCCTTTTGCTGGAGCGGGGCCAGAGAAGGGAACTGGAGCTGGATGCAGGGCCTGGAGCACAGTGTGATGGGGAAGGGCTAAGGGACCTGGGGGGTTCAGATGGAGAAGAGAAGGCTGAGGGGGGACCTGATGGCTCCCTACAACTGCCTGAGAGGAGGATGGAGCCAGGAGGGGGCTGCGCTCTGCTCCCAAGGATGCTCCCAAGGGATGGGCCAAGAGGAAGCGGCCTCAAGCTGCACCAGGGCAGGGTTAGATGGAGCTGAGGAACAATTCCTGCCCCAAAGGGTGCTCAGCATTGGAACTGCTGCCCAGGACAGGGCTGCAGTCACCGTCCCTGCGAGTGTTCACACACAGTGTAGATGAGGCCGTGAGTGCCATGAGGTTAGTGGTGGCCTTGGCAGTGCTGGGGAACGGTTGGACCTGATGAGGTTAAAGGTCTTTTCCAACATCATCGATTCTATGATTCTTCGGTTCAATTCAGTGAAGTTGCTCCACTGACATGCTTAGGCAGATTTTGCATGAATTTAATTTAAAGGAGAGTCCACCATAGAACACTGCACAGCTGCATTTTTCATGCAATAGCATCCAAAGATTTCCACACGGGCACTATCCACCCTTTGACTGGAGCTGCATTTGGGCAACCTTCAGGTTAGCTTGCAGAAGGCTAATCTCCCTCACCCCTGGCAGTGAGGGTTAAAGCAGCAACAGGCTGTTGGCCATGCCTAACTCTAGAGGATGATGTCTCCCACAGTCCTGACACCCCTTTATCCTCCACCCTCAAGCTCGGAAAAAGATGGAGAACTCCTGTCATTGCCTGTGGTGCCTTTACACCAAAGCTCCTGGGATGGGGAATGGCTCTTCCAAGCAGGATCTAACCAGTGCTGTCTAAGGCAGCTTCCACCAAGCATTTAACATACACTGTGCTGCCCTGGAATGCAATCCAGCCTCATCCCTGCTGTCTCTTCTGCTCCTATGGTCTGTTCAGACATTTCAGAGATATTTTTACCATGATCCCAAATTCCTTTCCTGGCCAGTAGCCTGCTTTTGACCTTCTTGCTGTAAAACAGACGTTTCCCTCTTGAGTGCTCTACTTCCAGCTGTTTTGGGGCTGGATTCATTCTGTTTGTCTGTGTTGGCCTTGTGGGATGTGCTTCTCTTGAAAGCAATGGTCACAGAATCACAGACTGGTTTGGGTTGGAAGGGACCTTAAAGCTCATCCAGTCCCAACCCCTGCCATGAGCAGGGACACCTTCCACTGGAGCAGCTCCAAGCCCCTGTGTCCAACCTGGCCTTCAACACTGCCAGGGATGGGGCAGCCACAGCTTCTCTGGGCACCCTGGGACAGCGCCTCAGCACCCTCACAGGGAAGAATTTTATTGCTCCTCTTTAAACTGTCCAAATAAGTGAGGGTTGTGTGAGTTAAATCAGGTTGAACCACCTGGTTTAAAGTGCCAGGATAACGAGCTCAGCTCACAGCCCCTCAGAACCCACAGTGAACCTTGTCCATCAGCCCTGATGTCTCACTCCTGCCCACGACCCTGCCATCCTCTGCTTGGGTACCCATGAAGGAACTATATGGAAGGTCCAAAGGGCTCCCCAGTCACCTCCATTCTGCTGCAGCTCACCACAAAACCCATCATCCTACATGAAGAAAGGGACCTGGAAGACCTGAGGTTGTTCTTTAATCGTTGCCTCTCAAACCTGTGTTTGATTTCACTCATATGACCCCCATAATTTAACCCTATTTCTTATGCACCCTTCTGGGACATGGTGATGCCTCAGTCAGGCATATCTGAGGCAAAACCAAGAAGCAAAGATGCTTCAAAACACTGCAAAGTCATCCTGAAGTTGCTTATGAAAGGAAGCAAGAAGTGCTTGTTCATTGTGGGCCCCATTCATCAGTATTGCCTCAGCTCTTGCTAATTTACAACCCAGGAAGGCAGGATCAGGCAGGTTAAGGGAGTTCATGCTGTGAACTGCTGCCTAAGCAAATATAGGCTGCGATGAATAGTTAACAGGAGTTGTAATATTGAACTGTCCTATGAAGGGTGGAAAGGAGCAGCGATAATAAAGAGAGGATATCAGGCGTATGAAAACAAGCAGTATTTTCTGACCTTGACTTTAAGCCTGGACTCTACCTGTTCTGCTCTTACAAGGAGAAGCCAAAGCTCTCATTCCAGGGATATCATTAGAGGAGAGAGGCAGAAAGCGGGTTTTTGTGACATGCTTTGTAGAACATCCAGTGTGATCTGCATATACCCTGGTTTGCCTTATGCAAAGAGACACAAAAACAGGGTGTAAGGATGCTCAAACCTGAATTAGGTACCCAAGGTTCTCATTTATTGACTGCTGGTGGGGCGGAATCCCCCCTTCATTTCTCTAGAGAGCTTTTCCCCAGACCTGAAGTTCCTGATCAGGTCATTGCTAGGAGGTGCCTCCTAAAGCCAGCTCTGAAAGGCCATTGGCATGAGAGAAATGAACTCTGCTCGAGCCAAAACCACTGAGCAGAATGTCTTCCCACTGTGTACGTTGTGTCTTTGCTCCATTGACTCAGAGCCATGTTTCCTACCCCACTGGAAAGGATAGGATAGGATAGGATAGGATAGGATAGGATAGGATAGGATAGGATGGGATAGGATGGGACAGGAGTCTTCAAATACCTAAAGGGGCTGCAGGAAAGCTGGAGAGGGGCTTTGGACAAGGGATGTAGGGACAGGCCAAGGGGAATGGCTTTAACTGCCAGAGGGGGGACTGAGATGAGCTCTTAGGCAGAAGCTCTTCCCTGGGAGGGTGCTGAGGCGCTGGCCCAGGGTGCCCAAAGAAGCTGTGGCTGCCCCATCCCTGGCAGTGCTCAAGGCCAGGTTGGACACAGGGGCTTGGAGCTGCTCCAGTGGAAGGTGTCCCTGCCCGTGGCAGGGGTTGGGACTGGATGAGCTTTAAGGTCCCTTCCAACCCAAACCAGTCTGGGATTCTATGAAAATACAGGAGGCAAGGGAGGACTCTATGCTTGCTTTTCAATGTAATACTAAAGAGGCATATTTAACCTATTTAATTCTTTATTTCATTCATAAGCTACTGCATTCCTTCAAGCAAAATATCTTACACTTGCTCCTCATTTGGTGATGCATGTTTCCAGCTCATGTATTTGACTCTGTTCCTCTGCCCAAAGACAGCTTGCCTTTTGGGCTGCAAAGGACAAGCTATGGTTCCTCTCAGATTTAATAACGTAATACTCGCCTTTATTTTCTACACAGAAAAACAAGACGCTGGTGTAAGAAGCTTTCAGTGTTTCTTATTAGACTTCTACACATGTGGAGCCATATGGATTAGTGAAGTGTTTTGATCTCGTATTACTCAGAGTCTGGTTTATGTAGTCAAATACAAATGAAATCACAGCTTCTTGTGCTCTCTTTGTCCTTCTCCCTCTCTCCCTGCATCCATCCATCTCCCTCTGTACCTACCTTTCACTTGTGGCATCCTTGCAGCATCTGAATACCTTCCCTGTAAATTCAGTGGCAGTGGAGAGGTTCCCAGTGAACCTCCTAAAGGCTGTGCAAGGGTTGACATGGTTAAAATGCTTTTTCAGTTTCAGGGCTTGGATTCTGAGTTTTAATTTATTCATGTGTTTAACGTTTTTATAGGGTAAAATTAACCTACACTGTATGGGAGAGTCCTATAGAGAGTATGTGTATGTCCTTAACATCATCAAGGTTCCAATGGGGTTTTATTCAAGGTCCTAAAACAAAACCATTGCTGTTGGTTGGATGAAGCTCTGTCTCATGGGAAGTCCTCCAGTCTTGGGTTTGAGGACTTCCCGTGCCTCTCTGTGATCCCGTTCCCTGGGGAATTTCCATTGCTCTTCTTATTCCCCTCTGGTCTGCATTTCTCAAGTTTCAGTTTGGCAAACTGAACTCCTTAACAAGAGCAACAGCTTGTTGGGATTGGGATCGGTTCCCATAGAGGTGCTGGGGTAAAAGACACACATTTTTTCCAGTACTGGAAACAACAAGGACTGGTTCATGAGAAGGGTCAAGGCAGGGCCTTAGCAAAGGAAGATGGACATTGGCTTATTTTTCTTTCTCTCAGGGAGCAATAGCACTTGAAGGAGTCAGTGAGGGAAGATGTGACCTGATATGTTTCTCTCTTCATCAGGGACTGTAGTGATAGGACAAGGGGTTCAAATTGGAGCAGAGGAAGTTCAGGTTGGATATAAGGAAGAAGTTCTTTACTGTAAGGGTGGTGAGGCACTGGAATGGGTTGCCCAGAGAAGTTGGGAATGCTCCATCCCTTGCAGTGTTCAAGGCCAGGTTGGACAGAGCCTTGGGTGCCATGGTTTAGTGTCAGGTGTCCCTGTCCATGGCAGGGGGTTGGAACTGAATGATCTTAAGGTCCTTTCCAACCCTGACCATTCTGTGATTCTATGACTATTCTATGTGTGTGCAGAGAGCTGCACCAAACTTGGAGATAGAGCTGAGGAGCATCCAAGGTGCCAAGCCTGGGCTCTGTCTGTAACCAGTGCTTGGCTCTGGAGCTTGGTTTTGGCATGAGATCCAGCTCTTACTCAGCCACAACTTACGGCTGCACAGAGAGATGAGAACCACCAGAGTGACCTAGTAGCTAGCATCCCATCCCAGCTAATTTCTCTCTTCTCTCTTTTGCCATCCTGTTGGTATTGCAGTTCTTCCTATCACAGATTTTCCTATCTCTTCCTCCTAAATCTGGAGCAAAGGATGGAGAAGGCAGATGAGAACAGTGATGAGAATGGTGTCAGTAATGGAATGCACTAGGGTGGGAGGGGAATGAAGACCTAAAGCTCGTTTAGCCCTCTCTAGCACACAGTGATTTAAGAGGTGCTTTCTACCACTGGTAGTTCTGGACCCAAGGCACGAGCTGTCTGGATTGAATAATGTATAACCTCTGCCCATCTGGGCTTTTCTCCATGCATGTCCCCAGAATGCCAATAGGCACATCTGGTTTGCCTACAGGATGCTGGGGCTTTGGTAGGGATATGTTTCATTCCTGCTTTTTTTTCTCTAGGGCATGATTAGGGAAGGTCAGCAGGACATGAAGCAGCATGTGATGAGCCAAGGGTGGGGTAAGAAGAGGAGAGGACAAGGAGTGTCAGGGGACACACAAGGAATTCTTTGTAAACTGAAGAATTCTGTGGTTTCAAAAGCAAAACATCTTTGCATTTGCCTTGCAAACAAAATATATGTGTGCCTGTTTGTCCTTTATTCCTGATTTGGTGTCTAGTGGCAGCTCTGGCTCTGTGAATAGCTGGGAGCCGTCTTACTGCTCCTGGTATGTGAAGATGAACTTGTGGTCGAGGGCCAAGCCAAGGAATCTGGCTCCTCTGCCAAGCCCTGCAGCGGGCTGGCTGCTTTGGATACACAGAGTTGCAATGAGCATCCCTGTGGCTCAACACATTTAACCATCAAGCAGTGCCCAAGGGCATCTGGCTCCAAGGAGAGTGAGAAGAGGGAAGGGACAGCCTGTCCCTGCCAGTTTGGAAAATGTTGAGGAATGGCTGGAAAAAAGCATTTTCCTGATGAGTTGGACACTTCTTATGCTGAAGATTCACAGCACTTTCTGTCAAAATCTTATCCAGAATATATGCTTAGATTTTGAGCATCATTAAATTGAAGAGAAGAGCCTCTCTTAGCTCTCTGTAAGGAGGTAAGAGCCTAAGTGCAGTAAGACACATCAGATACTTCATTCTTTAGGTTCATCCATCATTCCCTGGGTGTCCTGGCCGCATTGTGGTGCACCAGAGCTGAACCAGATCTTCTGCCATGTGGTTCATGAGCTCTTACCTCCATCAGCTTTAGGGAGGAGCTGAGATGACGGCACTTGATGAGATCACAGGTTAGTGTATTTTAGCTGGTAGCCCCTGTATTATACTTCATGTATGTGTTGATGTGTCATGTTTTGTCATGTTAATGCTTGCAAAGCCCTTGAGATCCTCAGGACTAGAAAGGATTTGGGGATCAGGTAACTGCACACATTATGCATATCCATTTGCTGAGTTGGGAATGGACTTCAGCCCACGTTTAAGGGAGTTTTAAGCTTAAATGCATCCTTGGAGACATCCCAGTTTGTTGCTTTTATCCAGTTCAGTTATGATAGCACCTGCTGTAGTATTATTCACTGCTTTAATCATACCAAAACTTAGGAGATTCCCCATATCTGCAGAGTAATACAAGGTGGTATTTTCTTTCTGGTTTCTGGTTTCATTCCTCCCACCTTCCACAAGCTGTTACGTGTGGGCTGGAAGCTGCAGGCTGCCTGCTTTGCCGACGGCATCACTGCTGTTCCAGCTAGAGTTTTCCTTCCATACTCTCCGTTTCTATTCCACATCAGCATCTGGGTTAATTCTGAAGGACTGGGTCTGCAGGGGAGGGGAGAGGAGGCAGCCAGAAAAACAGGGAGGATTCTGAGCCTGGCAAGCCAAAGCGATATCTCCTTTCTGTATGTGTTCCCATGGTTTTATTGTCTGCATTGGTCTTGCTTTCCAGCTGCAAGTTTTTATTATCTCAAGAATAATGGTTTGGCTAACAGAGACCTCTCCCTGCAGACAGAGGGAAGGAACAAGCCAAATTGATGCTGCAGATGGAGCTTCACTTGGATCTGCTCACAATACTGAAGAAAAATAGAGAAAGAAAGGGGTTTCTTAACAGAAGCATCTACTTTTTTTTCCCCACACAGTTGACCTTTTCCTTCTCTCAAAATAAGAGAAAACGTAAGTGGAAGAAAAGAAACATAAGTGGGTAACTCCATAACTGGAAGAAAAGCAGCAGAGGGACAGACATTCAAGTCCCATAAAAGGCGTATTCAAATCCAGTGGCTTATAATGTATTTGATTTAGGTCCTTTGGAAGAAATAGAAAAGATACCCAAGAGAGGCATCTGTAGCACCCAGTTACCATGGGTTATTGTGGGATGGCTGAATGGCTCCTCACTCCTTGAACAGAGACATCAAAAAAAGGGGATCTGAAAATGACCCTTTTGCCCCAGTTCTTCAGCTATCAGATAGGAGTCATCACCAACACAACTATGGGCATAGCAGGTAGGGAGGGCACCAGTTAGATAGGCTGAGGAAGTTGGGGTTGTTCAGCCTGGAGAAGAGAAGTCTGCGTGGAGACCTCAGAGCAGCCTTCCAGTATCTGAAGGGAATGCTGGGGAGGGACTCTTCATTAGGGACTGCAGTGATAGGGCAAGGGGTAACGGGTTCAAACTGAAACAGAGGAAGTTTGGATTGGATATAAAGAAGAAGTTCTTTACTGTGAGGGTGGTGAGGCACTGGAATGGGTTGCCCAGGGAAGCTGTGAATGCTCCATCGCTGGCAGTGTTCAAGGCCGGGCTGGACATAGCCTTGGGTGCCATGGTTTAGTGGGAGGTGTCCCTGGCCCTGGCAGGGGGGTTGGAACTGGATGATCTTAAGGTCCTTTCCAACCCTGACTATACTATGATTCTATGATTGTGGCAGTCAGGCAATATGAGTGACCAGGACTGACAATGAGAGCTATTCTAGATACAGAAACATGATTTTGTCTTGTCTTTGGTTAACTGCCTGGGTTTGCTGACCAGATTCACTCACTTCACTGTGCAAGCATTAATCCTGAGTAGCAGTGCTTCCCTCCGTGGTGCACAACCAGACGTCTGCTATTGTACTGGGGTGCAGAATGCATGGAATCGTAGAATCATAGCATAGTTATGGTTTGAAAGGACCTTAAGATCATCTAGTTCCAACCCCATGCCATGTCCAAACTACAATGACCGTCAGCTCCAAACAGGCTACCCTGCCGGCAGAACCACCTAAAACTTCCCTTTCCTTAGAGGAGTCTCCAGTGCTGAGGTCCCCAGTGCTCGACCCTGAGTTATTGTGCTAATACAAACTCTACGCTTCACCCCCAGATCCCAATTGCTCCTCACAAAGGATCCAGATGTATTCCTAGGCTCCACACATTCACTTTTCCACAGTCACAGCTGCATGACTCAGTGCTGTGCAGCAGTTTTCATTTCCAAAGTGTTTCGCAAACAGAAAGCTGACTAAGCCTTGCCAGACCCCATCCTTTGCCAATTGGATTGAAGGGGCCTCTGAGGAGCACGGCTGCAGAGGTGCAGTTTCATTTTCAATTGCATAAGCGTTTGGGGGGAGGTTGAGAGACAAAGGAAATTGTTCTTCTCTCGCTGCTGAGATTTTCTGCCTATTTCTAAGGAGCATTTGCAACTGTCTATTTGTTCGGAAAGGCAACAGCATCCTAGGTGCTGGGGACAAGCTCCCCTCTAAGAGTGGGAGGGCCCCAGGGGAAGTCGGGAAAGGCGATATTTAATGCCTCTCCAGCTTTAAAATGTGTGACTATAAGAAAGTTGATACCCTGTGTCTAAAACCTGCAATCCATCTTCCTCGTTCCACCTCTACCCCTAAGGCTGGAGGGAATTAGAGCAGGGGTTGCAGCTTGCACAGGTTAACAGTTCTCAATGCAACAGATCCGATAGAAAAACAAGTTGTGCTCTATTGGACTTGGCATGCCATAGCCTTCTCCTCTCACATCACCTGGAGACCCTTCCCACTAGTGGGATCCTCAATCCCACTGTCAATGTCACTGGCAAAGATGTTGAACAGGCTTAGCCCCAACACCAACCCCTGAGAAACACCACTCGTCACTGGTCTCTACTTGGATATTAAGCTTTAGACCATGACCCTTTGAATGCAGCATTTCAGCCAATTCCTTATCCACTGAGTGGTCCATCTGTTAAATCTATGCTTCTTATCTTTGCAAAAAGATGGATTTTCTATTCTGTCTTTGTATTTTGAGGTCTGTTGTATTAGGAAACATGCAACCAGATGCCCATAGGCATCTTGGAAAACCTCTCCTGTGACTGATAAGCTTTATCACTTTTAATGTGTTTTGATGGAAAAAGGAAGTGGAAATTGCCACTGAAGTCACTTCCCATGGAAACCATGAACCTTCCTCTGCTCACCATCACAGACATCACAGTAATGCTCACTGTGATTTAATTAGTCATCCTCCGGGTACTGAAGTCCGTGGGTCAGGATATGTTGAATATGTGAGGCCTCAGTGGTCTAGATGCCATCACTTACCTTCAGCTCCCTCCTGCAGCCTATTAGGATTGTACATTTTTAGTGTCTGAACTGCAGCTTAGGAGAAAATAGGTCTCCACTTAAAACACCATCACCAGGTGTGAATCTATCTGGAAGAAAAGCTCAGTTTCAACATGGAAGTCTTGGCCTGGGCAAGAGCATGCCTAAACGAATCATGGTCTAGTCTGTACCATCTTGCAGGCTAAGCCAGTGAATGCATCTATATCTTGACTGTGCAAGACATCCCTCAGAAGCTCAAGCCACCCCTGGAGGCATAAGCTGAACAAGAAAACAACCAGGAGATGAAATCATGTGTTGGCAGCTCTCTGGTCCGACCACTGGTTTTACTGATCATTATGTCCTGTAGAGCAGCTTTGGCATTTTTATATATCTCATTGATTTTCCTAAATGCAGACCCTGAGCTATGTAGTTTTTGAGAACTGTCTATCAGTTTCTTTCATAACTAAGTGTATATTTCTATTTAGGCACTGACTGTTCCTGTAAGGGGCTATGAGTCAAGGTATAGAGGTCACCTGAGAAGATGTGCTCTGGCATAATCACTCCAGTATTGGTGAACTTGATAATGAGTGAAATCATGTTGATTTAATGATGCAGCAGGTCAGTTTGGGTGAATGTGCTGCTTCCTTCCAGCCCTGGGATCTCTGGATCGTTGTTGGGACTTTGGCTATGACTGGTCAAGAAAAAATATCAGTTACAGACGGTTTTGCCCTTCATTGTCCTATTCCAGCCCTGGCTAGGCCCAGCTGCAGGAAGAGTTTTGCAATTCAATCCGACTGATGCCCCAAACACACGGAAATGCCCATGGAGGCTGGAGAATGGCTGAACACTCCACAGAGTTTCTGAGATGGGCTTCTGGGCTTCCCTCTCACCCCAGACTGATGAGCAGCACAGCGGAGCTATGCATCCACAGCTGCCAAACCGGAGACATCCTCGAGGGACGGGTAATTTAGACATCATACTCCTTTCTTTTTATTCCCCAGGTGAGTGATATTGCCTCCATGTGCAAAAGGAATAAGGACTTCTGTGAACATCAGGAAACTAATGCCCGAGAGCATCATCACAGCAATATTTACTGTAGCAATCTCTGCCTCGCTGTGATTTGCTGTTGTGCACCAAAACAAGTTGCAGAGAAGGGAAAATATGAGTTTTATAAATACGGTGCCTGAAACAAGGCCCCAGCTTATGAGGCAGATGTGAAGGTGAAAGCTGGGCGCATAGAGGGTGAAAGCAGAAATAGAAAACACAAGAACATGCCGGGCCACTGTGGGACTAGGAGGGGTTGAACTGGTGAGAAGCTGAGCAGCCGAGAGAGGTGCATAGTCTGATCACCGATGGCATTTACAAGGGGTCACCAGCTGGTCACACACACAAACAGATGGGCCACATGATTATCTATCTGCAAAAGGCACAACAGAGTCACTGCTGGATGTGAAAGTCTATAGCGATGCTGAAGGGCAGCAGCGATCATGAATTACTTATTGGAAAGATGACAAACACATTAAAGCCCAAGGGGAAGATGGGTGACATGGAATTTGATCCTGCTAAGTTAAAAGGCAAGTCCTTGAGAGAAGGTAACGCTTGGAGAGTGTTTCAGGCCATTACTCTGGAATGATAAAGAAATCTCAGTAGACACCAGATGGGCAATATTTAAGGAAGCAATAGAAAACACAGTGGGGAACTTACTGGGAGGCCTAAGCAAACAAGAAGGAGCTGGACAAACATCAAAACAAGAGCATTAGAAAGGAAATGCAAACAGAGCCAAGGATTATGGGAGAGTGGAAATAAAAGCAGAAAACAAAGCAGAGGGAAATTTCCAAAGGCGAGTAAACCTTTTCAGGGTATAGAGAAGCACCAGGAAAACAAGGTGTGAAACTGAGATGGAAAAACACGGGAACAATAGTACTGCAGTGCTGTGAACACCAAAAGGTGGCCTGAAGGCAAATGTGAATGAGAAGGTAGAGCCATGGGAAAAGTATTTAGGTGAACATTCTCATCCACCTGGATACAGTCCTGCTAGACCAAGATCAAGATCAAAAAAGCCATCAACTATGAGCCCATGTCAGGTGATGAAATAGAAGGGACTATATGGCACCAACAGTCCCTTTTAGCAGCATTGTGTCCTGGGACTGTTAGAGATCCACACACACCTAAGGAAAAGAGGACACATCAAATGAACAGTCAAAAATAACGCACATCATTACCACCAGTGAAACTATAAAGACATATATTGTAGGGCAGTGGGAAAAATCATACTGGAAGTAATAGCTGGCTCATTAAAGTAAATTACATAGGAAGCAATAAATGGAAAATGCTAAAGTGTGTGAGCCGGTTGGATTAAATATCCGTGCTCTGATTAAGAGTAGAAAGAGAGTGAGGATGGCTTTAAAGGCTTTTGAAGATATTCCTTTATTTTATATTGAGAGAAGCACCATAGAGAGTAACAAAATCAGACACATGTTTCATCTAAAGGCATTGTAACTGCAATTGCTCTGTGGAACAGTGGGAACAGGGAGAAAGTTAAGTAATGGCTTCAAGTCAGAAAGTTGGGCAGAGTGACTGTTAGCATTTCATCATCTTCCCATACAGTGTAGTAACAACGCAAGCTGAGATGACTCTCATGGCAATGGGTGTTATATCATTAAGATCCTTATCTGATGCAAATGACACCAAGCAGCCAGCAGACAGATCAGAACTGGTGGTGGTGGTCTTCACACATAGTAAAAATGCTTCTGTTAGCACAAGCTTCCAATAAACACCAAAGTGGCTGGTGGAGGAGCCGGGGCAACAATTGGTGAGAGAAAAATGCAGGAAGAGAACAAAAAGATTGATTTGTGTTTCTCAAGCAGCATGAGCATACTTGGGAACTTCCTTCAGTAATCCTGTTGGGTAGATGTTGTGTAGATAATCACAGCCTTAGAGATTAAAGGTGCCTTCATAGAACCACAAAATCACAGAATGGTTTGGGTTGGAAAGGACCTTAAGATCGTTCAGTTCCAGCCCCCTGCCATGGGCAGGGACACCTTCCACCAGACCATGTTCCCAAAGCTCTGTCCAACCTGGCCTTGAACACTGCCAGGGATGAGGCATTTACCACTTCTCTGGGCAGCCTGTGCTAGCGCCTCAGCACCCTCACAGTAAAGAACTTCCTTATATATAACCTGAACCTATGTTGCTGAATCTATGTGATTAGCCTGTTTTTCTATTAAGTCCTATGATCCTATGAAATGAGGTTTTTGCGTCACTTCCCTCTGCCTTCACCCCTCCATGTGCTGTTGGCCAACAGAGGGGCTTGAGGGTATTTCCGTTTCCTTGGGCTTGGAAAACGCAGGTTTCCCCTGGGATTCTATTCACTCGTTCATCCACAATAGCATCGAAAATCAGAAACACTTGGGACAATAGAATCCCGCAGCCGCACCAAAACACTCAGTGGGAGGAGGTTATACGCAGAGAGAGCAGAAAATCTTTGTATCGTTCAGGGAAAAGATAATGAAACACGGCCTCATTACAGCTTCCAGAGGCAAACACAGTTTTAATTTAGCAGGAATAATATGCACAAGCCCCACCAGCCCAGCAAAGAGACACCTCAGATGTTCACATGTTGAAGCACAGTGACGATTCCTGCGCTTTTCGACCTCCTCGCCTTTCTATCTCAGGATAACCCGGACACCCTCATCATTCCTGTATGAAAAATGCAGCTTTTCTCCCCTGTGGAGCCCACTCTTTGCTGCTCCCAGGCATACTCTGAGTCATCAGTGTGCTTCAGAGGAAACAATGGGACTCCAGGTTTGGGATTTGGGATTTGATGGGAAGCGAGCTCCTGATGAGCTTTGCTGCAGGCAGGAGTGCAGAATAAAAGTGCGTAAGGGTTAGAGACAAAACCCAGCAAATAGATGTGGATTTGGCCATGGATATGGATTTGCCCACCTTTAGGCCATTATATCTATACCTTGCTAGCTCTATCTCACAATTTGAGACAGAAAACGTCCCATTTCCAGCTGTAAAATATTTCTGCCCCATCATATCCAACATAAGAAAGCCCCAACAAAAGGATGTGGAGTGCTTCCAGAGAAGAACACGGAGCTGCTGCGAGGGCTGGAGCAGCTCTGCTCTGGAGCCAGGCTGAGAGAGCTGGGCTGGGGCAGCCTGGAGAAGAGAAGGCTCCTGAAGGGGAGACCTGAGAGCAGCTCCAGTGCCTAAAGGGGCTGCAGGAAAGCTGCAGAGGGGCTTTGGACAAGGGCTGTAGGGACAGGCCAAGGGGGAATAGCTTTAACTGCCAGAGGGGAGATTCAGATTACATATAAGGAGGAAGTTCAGTGGCAGGGGATTGGAACTAGATGGTCTGTAAGGTTCTTTCCAACCCAAACCATGCTATGATCCTCTGTAGCTCACTCTTTGTATGATGATGTGAATCTTCTCAGCATTGCAGTCTGCTTGCTTCATTATAACCCCGTCCTTGGGGTTATAATCCAAGGCATCTGGGTATTGCTGGGTATGTATTTTGGAGCAGGAACAAGCAGCCAGTGGATCAATGTTTGCTGGTGCAAACTTGCTGAGATAAAATATTGGCTTCATTTGTTAAACTTGAATGATTGACCTGGCTGACAAAGCCCAGAATGCAATAACTCCCACTTCTCCAGGCATGTTTAGCTATTGGCTAATTACACTTTAAGCTCAATGAACATTATCTCCTTCAAAATATATCCCTGCCACTCAGTTAAAAACACATGCAATTAAACCTCGGAGGAATGCATCACAAACATAAGGCCCGTATGAAGCTGGTTTGAGTGACAACCCACCAGGCTTTGTGGCGCCAGTGGCTTTAAAGCTGCTTGCGAGGAGATGCCAACCCATGAAATCAGCATCCATCCATCTTTTGGGGATCTTGGCCATGGGGGAAGACTGCAGCCTAAACAGAGGAGCTATTAAAGGAGGAAAAGACGCATATGTCATCTTGTCTGTGGTACATACCATGCTCGGTTACCATAGCAATGGACGTTATAGGTAGCTTCAGAGGAGGGAGTGATTAGCAGACAGATAAGGGAGAAGACTGTGCTGTACCCTCTACAGTCAGAGTGTTTTCATTGAGATTATAAGAAACAGGATCTAGATATTAAACAGTAGGTGTTCCCATTCTTGTCCTAATCTAACTTGAAAAGCATCAGTAGCAAGGGCATCCCTTGCTTCCCACAGCAGGCAATTGCACCAGATGACAGATTTTCCCAGTGTATGGCCTCCTGTTGTCTTTATTTCCCACTATATGGCACTTAATCTTCTCAAGTGACAAGCAAAAGCACTCCGAGTCAATGTTTGCCTTTGAAATTTGGCTGCTCACAGGCTAACTTTATCGAGTAATGATTCTGTGCTTTGGGCTAAAACTTGCTTCCAAGGCTTCAGCGCACAGGTGGATTCTATCTTTCAAATTAAACCACATTTATAACCATTTTATCTTCACCTAGAAAAGCAAAAGAACGGAAAACATTATTCCTTTTATTGGGACTGGAGTTATGTTCCTCTTTTAGCCTGGTTCCTGGACAAAATGATGCCCATGTGGTCTTTTGCCTCGCTGTTAAGCATCCACACTTTCAACCCTGTTGGCCAGTATCACCCCACTTTCAGAAAAGGGTCTTGGCCACTCTATGGGGGTAGAAAGTTCCTACAAGATTCATTAATATTAGCAACCAGGGAAAGGAGAATTAAAGGCAAATTAAAGGAACATTAAATGCAAATTAATCCATGTTAATGGGGCCATTAACGGAAAGGCAATTTCTTACTCATCCAGCAAGGCAGCAGCCAACTGATCTGGCAGCAAAAGCCTACTGGTCCACCAGCCTCAGGGCCCTACCAGCAATACTTCAGGTTGCCCTTTCCTGACCAAACCTGCAAGGAATACTGGGAGGAACAGGGAATACTGCAGGATGCAAATATGCAGGGGACTGGGAAATCAGGTTTCATTGCTAGGGAGCAAGAAAAGTGTGTCAACAGCCTTCTCCAACACAGCATGAAAAAAAAACCCTAAATATCATCTACTGTTTCCTTTATTTTCCACAACACAAGTCACTGCAGGGCTTGTTTCAGCAATGTACTTGTACTCACACATGTAACAAAGGCCACGGCTGCTTAGTGAACAATCCTATGCAGAAGTGAAGTCAATGGAGCCTTAGGAAATACAAAATGTTGAGTGAGTGTTTAAGAGCTTTATGTTTAAGAGCTTTTTTAAGGTTGGACTTCGGAGTTTTAGACCAAAGGCATCCAGAGGTCTCTTGTACCCTAAATTACACTTTGAGTTTGCATCTTGAGAGATGCCTCTGTAGTCTGTATGCATGGTACACCGCACTCTTACCTAATTCCTCCTTAGTTCTCACTTTGTAAATGGGTCTTCTTTCCCAGGCCATCCTCCAAGAGGATTTTCAAGTCTCTGATTGTCTGGATAAAGGGCCTCAACCTATGCTTCTATGTCCTTTTGGAGGATAAGATGACCCCAGCAGCTGCAGCATCCAAGCAGTGTGCTGGTTCCCTCAATACGCCACGCAGACTCTTTCAGTATGGATTGATAGGGCAAATATGGGCCACACAACCTGTCTTTGATTTTCAGAGATTTCTACCTCCTCAAAGGATTTGGATTCTATCCAGCTTATGTGGGAAACAGAGATGAAGGAACCTCTGAGGATATGAGGATCCAAAGACATGGAACTGAGTGAAAACCACAACATGATTTTAGAAAGATGCCAACACATCTTCAATCTACAGACTGATCTGCTGATACCAATGTGAAGGTGTTAAAAAAACTGAGAAGAAAGGTAGAACAAAGATAAAAATCCCTGTGATTTACTTTTTCTCCTGTGGAAGGAAGTCTTATGAATCATGCATGGGATTACCATGGTTCATAAGATGGAACCACTGTATTTCAATCTTATGAACCATGATGACTCCAGGTAGCATTCAACATAGCTGAGGATGTGACCTTTCATGAAGAAATTGACCTCAATCTACACATACCATTATAGAAACAGGTCTTGAAAGCATTAGATTGTTTTCCCACCCATTGGCCTTCCCTTCCATGGCTTAGCCACAAATGACAGCAGAAAATGCTTAGGATACATTGATTTCGTCCCTGTAAACCTAAATATTTCTTAACTCAAGAGCTGAATATTGACGGGTGTCAAAGGGAAGTCAATATCTGCAATGAGAGACTCAACATGTATGGAAAGGAAACGAAATGGCCGGTGAGCAGCTTGCTGGAAAACAACCACCCATTTGCCAGGAGCAGCCAGATGGACAAAAGCCCACATTCCCCTTGGGCAAGCTATTTAGGCTTCACAATACCTGAAAAGTGGACGCTTGGCCCCAGTGTGGTGATGAAATCCTCACAAGCGTCTCTCTTCTCACAAGCATCTCTCCTCTGTCCCTCTTGCTCAAGTTGGGTCACTAAGCACTAAGGAGAGCAAAATTCATGTGGAAAGGCAGGAAGAATGAGCAGGAAGGTCTTTGACCAACAGCCATGGGGCTTCCACCAGGAGGAGATAGATTCTGCCTCCCTTCCCAAATATTCTCTGCGCATTTTTCCTGCTGGCCCTCAATCAAGAAAGCTATAAAGGGGTGACAGTTTTCCATACAAGTCCATTGGTCAACACAAACCAAGTGATTTGACTGCAGTCAATCACTGATGAGACTTCCATCCATAAGACACGGTCCAGTGACTGAGGATAAGCATGGACCTACAGGACAACCTGTATTTTTGACCAAGGCTGTATACAGCAGCTTGCAATGTGTTTCCAAGATTTCCAATGTCATGGGTATAGGTGCAAACGCAGTTTTAAGTCTTGCTTGTTACAGGAGTTCAAAAGATCTCCATTTCTAGTTCTGACTTACTACAGGACTCCCACAAGATGGGAAACATTCCCAGAGCAGAGAAATAGACCCACCTCTTCCACATTTTCCCAGCGGGAACGGTGGTTGTTGTTTGCTATTATTGTGGGCAGCTTTTATTCTAACTTCTTGCAGTAACGAAACCCTTCCACAAGTAATCATTGCTGGTTGATGCTGTGGGTGCTTCCTTCTGAGAGAGCCCACCAAATGCAGTCAAGCTTCCTAAGACATCTGCTCTATCTGAGCCGCAAAGGAGAGAGTTCATGAGCAATGCGCTGCACAATGGGAAGGCTCCTGCCTCTGCAGGAATACCCAGGGAGGAGGACACATAGAAACACCGAATCAGAATGGTTTGGCTTGGAAAGGACCTTAAGATCATCCAGTTCCAACCCCCTGCTATGGGCAGGGATGGGAGAGAAGATCAGAGCTGGGGATTGCAAGGCACCCATCTGGGTTTGTGGCTTTTCTAACAGTTAGGTACATGAGAAACCTCCTTTCCTGGGATTGCATAAGAAGAGGAAGGGAAATGAAGTCTCAGGGAGGGACTCAAAGGGGCAAAACTCCAACACTGCCTCTTTTTACTAATCCAGTTTATGTCATCCTCATTCACTCATTAACTCCTCTTGGCTGTTACGTGTCTATTAGAATTCATTCAGGAGAAGCTCAGAGTGACTCAGATACCTTTCCTTCAGCTTAAGAGGATTTTAGCAAGACAAGCCAGGCAGGATGTTATCAGATGTTGAGAAACAAAGAACTGAGCTGGTGTCTTCTGGGAACAGAAGGTCAGAGGAAGGCCCAGCATGGCCCTGAAAGAACCAAGCTGGGAGAAGGTGTCTTATGGTACTCAGACCTGTCTCTGCAGTAGCAGTCTATGAGGGCTATTTGGAGATGCTGCTGTTACGGCTGGAAAGGACCTTAAGATCATCCAATTCCAACCCCCCTGCCATGGGCAGGGACACCTCACACTAAACCATGGCACCCAAGATACTGTTCAACCTGGCCTTGAACACTGCCAGCCATGGAGCATTCACAGCTTCCCTGGACAACCCATTCCAGTGCCTCACCACCCTTACAGTAAAGAATTTCTTCCTCATATCCAATCTAAACTTCCTCTGTTTAAGTTTGAACCCATTACCCCTTGTCCTATCATCACAGTCCCTAATGAAGTCATTCTCCAACATCCTTGTAGCCCCCTTCACACACTGGCAGCTGCTCTGAGGTCTCCACACAGCCTTCTCTTTTCCAGGCTGAACAGCCCCAACTTTCTCAGCCTATCTTCATACGGGAGGTGCTCCAGTCCCTGATCACCCTCGTGGCCTCCCCTGGACTTGTTCCAACAGTTCCATGTCCTTTTTATGTTGAGAACACCAGAACTGCACACAATACTCCAAGTGAGGTCTCCCTAGAGCTGAGTAGAGGGGCAGGATCACCTCCTTTGACCTGCTGGTCGCGCTCCTATTGATGCAGCCCATAAACTTCAGACCAAAACCCAAAGTTTAAAGGTCTTTCTTTAGCCGAATCCAGAGGTTCTAAGTCTTATTCATGTTTGTCAGTTCTCCCTTTCACATCACCAGACCTGGAAGTGCTGAACGCTGGATTTTATCTCAGCCTGAGGGTTTATTTCCCAAATCCTCTAGCTTCAGACTGGCGTTTTGCTTTACCGAGGCCAACTTAGACACGGCAAAGGCCGAGCACGAGGCATGGAAAAATGAACAAGATGGAAAATAAAACAAAAGCTTCCAGCATAGCAACTTCCCCTACCCACAGCTATGAAAACGAACAGTGCACAGACCTGCCTGAATGGAACCTTAGAGCAGACTGCTCGTGTTTGGAGACATCACCACCACCTTCAAATAGAAAATCACACCCCAGATTAAGGGGTTTTCTAAGGGGTTTTCCCAGGGTTTTCCCCATAAGCACTTGCCTCCACTGAGTCCTGAGCAGAGATTTCCCTGCCCATGGCAGGGGTTTGGAACTGGATGTCATAAGGTCCTTTCCAACCCAAAACTGTTCTATGATTTCCTCTGTCTGGCACCCAAGGACTGCTCACCCCCTCCTCAGCAGAGCTGATGGAGTCTGATGGTGATCCAAAAAGCAGCTCCTTAGATGTGGATACAGAGTGAGCACATAACCCAGAAAAGCCACGCTCCCAAATTCAGAGGGTGCAGAGGAAACACTGTGATCTCCTTCTGATGCCCCCAGGACCTCCTGCCTCGAGCCCCAGGCCATCAATCAGAGCTGTGTTTGCTGGGGAGGGGGGTTCATCCTTAATCTTCAAGCAGCTCATGGAGTGATGTGCTCAGAGAAAGCAGAGCAGAAACCCAGCCTTTTTGCCACCTTTTCATCACAAAGAGACGCTAAACGCAAATCTCAGCAACACGCTTGCCTGAGGTTCACAGTCTGAGAAAACTTTGATCATTGATGTGGGGCATGTGGTGGATTTCAAAGCACCAGAGCTATGAAAAGTAAGCACAGGGAGCCTGATTAACCTAAACTTATTAAGCAACAAACAGCTTCACAGCTTGAGACCTGGCACAGGCCACTAATCATGGCTGGCACATGAGGGGAGCAGCGTGAGAAAACTCACGGACCCTTGAGGTCCCTTTTGCCCTGTCCATCACCATCACACTTGGTAGGTTCCTGGTTCCTTTCCCAGTACCAGCATCATGACTTGAGCCACCACTGGGCCATTATACCTAATAATCAAGGACTCCTGGTGCGGGGCTGTTCTTTCGCAGGCTCCTTGCAGCAGCACCAGAGATCATCCTCCAGTGGCGGGATCCAGATTTCTCTATTCCCAAACTGTGGATTTTGACTTGCTCTTTTTCTCTTTTTCCCAAGTTTTATCATATTTCAGGGCTTGCACCATAACATTTATAATCCCCAGTCTCCTGCCTGCTGGCGTTGTTCAGACCTCAGCCCTGCCATGTTGTACTCTGCACCCTAGGGTGCCGGAGCTGACATTGGCTCTATACTCCTAGAAAACTGGGTGTAGGCAGCGTACAGGAATAGGATCAACTCCCGCAAAAAGAGGTCAGGGCTGGAAACAAGGCAGTGCTGTAACTCTGGAGTGACCCCCAAGAAAGCATAAGGACAACGAGGGGTTTTACCCAGGGGGATGCAGAGCAGTGTGTGTGCGTAAGGCCCGGTTGTCACCCCCCTTTTTCCCCCATAAGGGGGGATCTGTCAGCTCAGGAGTGGCACAGCCGAGCGCAAGTCCTGCCTCTTTCTTCCTCCTCCTCCTCCTCCTCTCCTCCTCCTCCCAGATGTTCCCTTGTGTGCAGCCATCTGTTGAGCTCCCTCCTCCTGCGGGGAAGGGGCAGCCCGTTTGCCCGGCCAGCTGCACGCCTTGGACGAGAAGGAGGAGGAGGAGGAGGAGGGAGGAAGGGGACACCCGGCCCCAAGCCCCGCTGCTGCTGCTGCTGCCGCCGCCGCCGGCTCCCGCTCCCCGCCGTGGGAACCGGCGCTGCGCGGCCGCCCCGCCGTGGGAACCGACCCCGGCCCCGGCCCCGGTGAGTTCCCCCCCTCGGCACCCCCAGTTCTCATTATTGAGGATGGGAAAAGGGGGGGTTGAGCCCTCCCTGCTGCCTCCCTGCAGGTCCGAGCGCCAGCACTGGGGGTGCCTGCAAGGACCACCCCTCCCTCAGCCTCCGAATGGGGAAACTTTGTGGTGTGATGAGTTGTAGGGACTCGGGGAGGGGGGGGGGATGGCAAAACACTTCGGGTGCGGCAAACGGGGAAGCGCAGAGGCTTGGGGTGGGGGTCAGCTACTTTTCCACCACTTCTGGCATTCCCATAGCGGGATTTTGGGGCGCATCGGGTGCGTGCGAGGTCCTCCCCCCCCCCCCCCCCAACCCCGCTCCCTCCCCTCCCACCGGGGCGGGATGCAGCGCTTCCAGGCGGGGATCCCTTCCCTTCTCCTTTCCCCGGCGCAATGGGGAGCGCTGGGGATTGCCACGGCTGCAAAGTAATCCGAGCAGCAGCTGGAGGCTCCGCACCGCCTCCCGCGCCCGGCTGCGGGGCTTTGATTTCACCCAGGGCTCCGCTCTCCTCCCTCCTCTCCCCCCTCGCCTTCCTCCCCTCCCCGGGCCAGGCGGTTGAGGGGAAGGAGGGGAGCTCCTTGGTCGGGTTGTGGTGCTGGGAGGCTCGCTGGGGTTTGCCGCTTACGCGAGGTAAGGGGGGAAAGGAGAAGGGGAGGGTGGTAACGCTTGGATGGGGTGAAGAGGCTGGAAGGGGGCAGAGGGGGGTCTGCTCCCCCGGGCTGCGGAGATAAAGGCAGGGCAGAGCTCCCCTGGCTGGGAATTTCCCATGGTTGTAAGTGGATTAAGCTGGAGGGGATAGGTGTGTTTGGGAAAAGGAGGGGAAGAAGCAGACCGGGGTTTATTTGTTCTCGTATTAAGAGAGAAGAGAGAAAAGAAAAGGAAAGAAAGAGAAAGAAAAGGAAAGAAAGGAAGGGATCTGGTAGCGACTCTTGAAGAGGGAGGTCACAAAGCTCGGGGCTCCCCTGATAACACACACCCCCTGCAAACTTTTTAAGCAGCTCCGTGGAAACTCGTTATTAACGCTGCAGTCATTAAAAGGCGCAGACCGCGGCGGGTTTCTTAGCCCAGGAAAGCACAACACGTGCCAGCTCCCTGGAAACAAAAGGGTCCATCAACTTTCCTCCTATGGCTTGGGGTTTGGGAAGGTTGGGAGGAGGAGGATGGAGGTGGTGGCGGGTTTTGTTTGTAGGGAAGTGGCATCGGTTCCGTGAACCGATGCTGTCCATCGCGGTGAGCTAATGTGATGGGGGGGGGGGGGGACAGCACGGGTGTTCATCTCCGCAGCTGGGCGAGGAGCCTCCCGTCTCCCAAGTGGAAGCATTTCCCCGGGTGTCTGCCATGCTAAATCAGCTGCCGTTAGGCTGAATAACCGCATTCACTCCAGTTACAGTAGGAAACTTGTCTGGGTGGACACTGTGCCATTGCTCTGCAGAGAGCAGCCGGGGCTGGTGGCTGGCGTTGCGCTGAAATATCGCATTGAGCGCTGCTCCGAAGCTCTCCTGGCAGCCGCGGGGCTTTAGAGCAGTGATAGAGAGCAGAGGGAACGCCAGAAGAGGCACTGTGGAAAGGCAGGGTTAGACCAACGCCTCGCTGATCCCTCCGGGAATTAAGGGGCGCACTGGATGTGTTAGGTGCTGAAAGGACCCAGGGGAGCTCGGTACGTCTCTGGGAGAATTTGCAGGCTAAAGTCGGCTGGCTGCTCGCCCTCGCCGCTGCAAAGGCAAAGTGGGTTCATATCTCCCATCGACCTCTCATAGGGCACAGCTTGCGTCCCTTCGTGACCCATAGAAGCCAGTCCCTATCGCGGGGAGGACATGGGAATGGGAGGTGCTCGCTCATGTGTGTTATAAAGGGCCCGGCGAGGTCCTGACCTGTGCTCAGCCGTTTCCTGTCTCACTCCAACGCAGGATCCCTCGCTGGAGGTGGTGGGGTGAGTGATGCTTAGGACTGGTGTAGGAAGGAGGTTGGGTGGCAGCACCTGGACCATGGGTTTTCCCTTGCAGTATCCTGGACCATGGGTTTTCCCTTTGCAGCATCCCGGACCATGGGTTTTCCCTTGCAGTATCCCAGAACGGGTTTTCCCTTTGCAGCATCCCGGACCATGGGTTTTCCCTTGCAGTATCCCAGAGAGAGCTGTGCTGCGGGGAGACGCTGCCGGTTTGTGAATGAATCTGAGCAGCGGCTGGTGGAGGCAATGGGGAGCAATTACAGAATGCCTGGAGGGAATGAGGATGTGACATGTGACGGACATCCCAGAGGATGTTAATATCTGACAGCGAGGTGGAATGGAAGGGAACGCTGCAGGGTCAGGGTGAGGGTCTCCTGCACCCGTATTCCTTGAGTGCAAGGAATAGCCCAGCATTGAATGGGTGGGAGGAAAGAGCTGTAAAACAAAATACCAAGCAGAAGTCTCCTATGTTTTTGAATGCAGGATAAAGCTTCCCCCCATCCCTGCAGTGACCAGCAGCGTGTGTCACCCCGGTGGAGACAGAGCTGGGAATTAAAGGTAAGCCATCATTTTCCAGAGGTTTAGAGCTTCCCCTCCATCCCTAACTGCTTCTTTTCCTCCTCTTTCAGTCTCCTTTACCTCCTCCTCCTCCTCACTTGTCAGCTCTTGGTGGGGAGAAGCAGAGGCTGGAAGGTGGGACAAGGCAAGGCATCCTCACCCCTGGTACCCTGGGAGCCGTGGTGCTGCCAGACCATTAAAGGGAGCTTCCCAGCACCTGAGATGTTGAGGGTTGGGAAGAGATAAAGCCCAGCTTGAGCAAGCTGATTCTTGTCTTAAAACCTGGCACTGAGGGAGGTGGATGGATGAACGGCTCAGCCATTCATTCCAGGGAAAGTTGGCGATTTTCAGTTGTATCGAAGTTTTTATATGTATTTCTTTAATTTCTTGGGAATTTCCATCATTCGTTATGGGAGTATTCAAGATGTGCGGGGTGGGGAAGGAAATACGTGCTCTGAGAATCATCCTGGCCTCCCCCCACTGCTTGCAGGCACTGCCAAAGATTAAACCAACCTGGCTGCCTTAGCATGGGACATTCCGGAGTTGCATTAACCAGGCTGGAATTCTGCCTGTTGCAGCAGTGGCATCCTGGAATAAAGCACTTTATCTTTGCTGTGGCTGAGTGCAGGGCCATGTGCTGTGTGTAACAGCTGAGTGCTGACACTTGTGGGCTTTCTTTTCCTTCCCCTTTCCTCTCTCCTGCTGCTTCTTTGCTCTCCATGTATCTATGATGCTGACTCCTCTTTCCCCCTGGTTCATGTCCAGCAGCTCAAATTCAGGGGTAGGGAGAGAAATAAGGCCCTTTAGGGTTGTTTTTTCCCTTTGAGTAAGATAACCCTCATTGGGAAATACTGAGACTTTAAGGCAAAGCCCTGCTGTGGCAGACGAGTCCAACCAGATGTGATTCCTCACCCCTATCACGTCTGAGGTGACAAATGCATGCAGAGCAATCTGAGTGGGGCAGGGTATGTCCCTGACCCCAGAATCATTCATTTTCCTCCCATCCTTGGGAATGAGATGTCTGTGACAGGGGGCACGGAGAGGCTGAGCTTCACACAGCAGGATGGAGGAGACCTTTCCTCCAAAGCCCTTTAATCGTACGATCATAGAATCGCAGAGTGGTGTATGTTGGAAGGGACCTTAAAGCCCCTCCAGTTCCACTCCCTGCCACGGGCAGGGACACCTTCCACTGGAGCAGCTCCAAGCCCCTGTGTCCAACCTGGCCTTGAGCACTGCCAGGGATGGGGCAGCCACAGCTTTTCTGGGCACCCTGGACCAGCGCCTCAGCACCCTCACAGGGAAGAGCTTCTGCCTAAGAGCTCATCTCAGTCTCCCCTCTGGCAGCTTAAAGCCATTCCCTTTGGCCTGTCCCCACATCCCTTGTAAAGCCCACACCCAAGATGCAGCCCCTGTACTTACTCAGGACAGGAGATTGGAAGCCTCTTGCGAGAGATCTCCAACTCAGGCGATCACAGGATCATAGGGTAACTCTGAACCTGGCCAGCCTCATGCACTGCGGGAAAGCATTGCTCTTCTGGACTGTCCCCAGACATCCTGTAGTGATGTCCCTATCTCCCAGGTTCACAACGTGGTGCACGGTGGCCTCCCCTGTCTTTGAGGAAAGGATTAGGGTGCAAGGGACCATGTAGCCAATACGTGGGGCACATACGGGGATGCTGTGACTTAGGATGTCTTACTCTGCTGGTAGAGAAATCAGGTCAAACTGGGTCAGGAGGTGGCTTAATAGAGAGTTAAATGGTAGAGGAATATGGTTGTGTGTGACTTCAGATATCTCCATGGTACGGCAGAAGCGGCACAGTGCTGTGCCAAAACCAAGGGAACAGGGATGGGGACAGGATGGTGCCAGGGGAGGTGAGCAGCATGGGTGGACAGAGCTCCCTGGAGAGGCAGACCTACTGCTGGCAGCCACTGAGACTGCAGCCACACTGCCGAGTCCATGAACAGTAATGTGAGGGACACTCGGATACTCCCCCACCACAGCCACCTCCTCAGATGTCCCTTTCTCTGTCCCCCAGCCTGGTGCCCATTTTGCAAAGGGCAAAGCAAGGTTGGTGTCTGCAGAGCATCCAGGCAAGGCAGGAGCTGGACACGGTGCATGAAGACAGTGATGGCATTTGGCTGGACCAGTTGTGGCAGTGGTGGTGTTGTCTGGGGGCTTCTGTGTGGGGTGAGGCTGGGGTGTCTTGGCTTGCGAGTCCTTCCCAGTTAATCTGATGGGATTTGGATCTGAGAATGGTACTCCCATCTCCACATCCCCGCATGGGAATAAGCACCTCTGGGGTTAGTCATGCTTCAGGTGCCAGGAGGGAAACTGAGGCACATAAATGGGGGGACCCATACTCATCAGCGATATGAAATGGGTCCTGCTGGGGATGTAGCTCTCCTAACCCATAACTTTGGTCTCCAAACTCCTGCACCAGGAACTGGAGGATCCTGGGCCACGGAAAGAAGGCAAAGAGCTGAGGGGATACCACAACATCACATCACTGGGGCAGGGAAGCATCACCCAGAGTGGGAACCACAGTGGGGATGATGCCCTGGTGGTAAACCCTTTGTCAGCTTTACCCAGACCCCCTTCCCATTCCCAAATCCCACATTCCCAAATCCCCCATTCCCAAACTTTTTAGGAGACCCACAGGGCGCAATTGTGTGCTTTGCTGGAGTGGAGGCAGCTCCCGAAGCCTCGGCTGATGCTATATGGAGAGGTTTTGCTGCCATTCATTGTTCACAGCATCACGTTGCAAGAGTTATTGTAGGGGGGAGAAGAAAGGCTGGGAGGGGAAGGAGACAGGAGCCTCCAGCTGTGCTGTTTGGAACAATAATGGCCAGGACTGTATGTATTATCTCCTCGGTGGAGGGTCTGCAGCTGCAGGCTGAGAGCCACAGGCAGCAAAGAGGCCCTGAGATTATTGTGTATGAAAAAGACCCATTAAAAACAGCCACAGAAATAAAGCAAAAGCCCACAAAGAAGCCCTGGGTGATGGGGGCAGCACCGAGGGGCACCCAGCCTCATGTTGCCTCCTTGCTTTGCCCTCCATTGTTGAAGCCAGCAGCCCCACAGGGTGTTAGAAGGGAGGCTGGGAGCTGCTGCCTTTCAGAGAGCTAAAGCTGCATGGGGTCCTCCGAAAATCCCTCTGCAGGGCCCAGCTGAGGTGGATGTCTTTTCCCTCTGCTTTTTGCATGATTCCGGCTGGTGCATGCTCTGCTTTATGGAGTCAGGGAGAGCACCATGACCAAGACACACAAGAGGCAGCATTTGGACAACTGATTTGTAGACACCTCTGTTTCAAGGAGAAGGAGTTGGAAAGCCCTTAGAGAAACAGGATCATGGAATCATGGAATGGTTTGGGTTGGAAGGGAACTTAAAGCTCATCCAGTTCCAAGCCGCTGTCACAGGCAGGGACTGCCTTCCACTAGAGCAGGCTGCTCCAAGCTCCTGTGTCCAACCTGGCCTTGAGCACTGCCAGGGATGGAGCATTCACCACTTCCCCTGGGCAACCCATTCCAGTGCCTCACCACCCTCACAGTAGAGAACTTCTTCCTCATATCCAACCTGAACTTCCCCTGTTTCTGTTTGAGCCCGTTACCCCATGTCCTATCACTACAGTTCCTGATGAAGAGTCCCTCCCCAGCATCCCTATACCCCCCTTCACACACTGGAAGCTGCTCTGAGGTCTCCAGGCTGAACAGCCCCAACTTTCTCATCCTATCTTCATACGGGAGGTACTCCAGTCCCTGATCATCCTCATGGCCTCCTCTGGACGTGTTCCAACAGTTCCATGTCCTTTTGATGTTGAGAACACCAGAACTGCACACAGTGCTGCAAGTGAGGTCTCCCCAGAGCAGAAGGGTAGAACCACCTCCTTCAACTTGCCGGTCACACTGGGATGCTGTGAGCTACTCAGTCTTGATGGGCTGTGTCTCACCAGGAGGGGCAAAGGCATCACCTTGGGATGCTTTATCTTCCTCCAGCACCATCCCTTCTCTCTCCCTTCCTTCCTTCCTTCCCCCCATCCGCTCATCCTCTCCAGAAGCACCCATCATGTCCATTCCATGCAGCACGGTCCTTCTGCAGCCAACTGGTGTGACCGCATGCAAACCAAGTGAGGAACATGGGGTACATCCATAGATATCAGGCCTTTCCCTCATGGACCAGACAACTGCTGGTGGGTCCTTGCAACCTGTGCTATCCTGGGATGGGACATTGTATGTGCCATTCCAGGGATGTGTTGCATATGGCATTCCCCAGTTTGGCATAGACATGGCTCTGTTAACAGAAATGTCCATCACGGGTAGGAGGTTTCCTCTCCTGTGCTGCACCTCTTAGTGTTTCTCACTGTACAGTGCTCGTCCCAGAGTGCGTCCCTCTGGAATTATATCATGCCTCTGGGAGCTGGAGTGCTCTGATCAAGTATTGTCATTCAGGAGCTGGCACAGGAACTGGCTGGGGATCAGGTGTGGGAGAGCCTCATCAAGGGCTGAAGCTATAGAAGAACCTTGCTAGGATCATTTCAGCTTTCAGTAATTGGCCACCTAAGGAATAAGGCCTCGGTTGGTTTATGCCTTAAATGTTCACATCAGCTTCCTCCTCTGACACCAGGAACGGTCTAAGAGGAGGGGGAAGTGTGTGCAACACTGACATTGCACATGAAGCTGTGATCCATCGCTTCCAAACTGATCCTTTGCAGAGGGATATATAGCCCTGAAGAAGGAGGGTTTAATCCTCCCAGTCATTGCTGTGATTTGAGTAAAGCCTAAGTACTCACAGCCTGGGCATCAGTGTGAGGCCTTGAGCATTGGTGATGATGGGGCAAGGGGATCTGTTGATGGGTTCACCAAGTCCCTCTATAGGAAAATACGTTAGAGCTGGCTTAAAAATCAGTATAAAACTCTCCTTTTGCTATGAAGTGCCAAGCCAAAGGACTGCTCTGTCCTCCTGCTTGTGCCAAAATAACTCATTTGCACTCCATTCTGGGATGTGTCACTGGGTTTATGATAAAAGATCCTATTTGGGCAGAGTTTGAGGAGGTTAAGAAAATATTTGTGTTCCCAGCTGAGATGAGGCCTCTGTTACACTCAGTGAGTGCTGGGACACTGAGACCTCCTGTTCCTGGAAATGCTTATGGTGAGAAAGAAAAGGGGGAGGATCAGAATCAGGGCTCATTGAGGGCACAAGTGATGCTGGAGCTGAAGAAAGCCCTGAGGTCCTGCATCCCTCGTCTGATCCCCTGCATCCCATGCTGCTAGAACTGATGTGCCAGCACCGATGCTCCCAGTTTGAGCCACCCTTCATCTGGCATAGCCAAGAGGCAACTGGTGGGGCTGGGATGCTCACACCCCATTCAAGCCCCATGAATCCCCCATAGTGCTGCCAGGAGGTGCCACGCTGCTCCAATGCATCTCCCTGCCTGCAGTGCTCCAGAGGCTTGGCAAACTTCATTTCCTTTCAGGAACGCCTCCTCCGGGCACAAACACAGCTCAGCATGAGGCTGGCGAGCAAAACTGCTTCCAGGAGCCACAGGAGACCCTTTCCCCCACCCCAATAAAACTGCCGTTAACCTGACAGCTTCCTGGGCTCAGCAGGGAAGGGGGATTTTTGTGCCGCAGTGATTTAATTTGCCCACGCTGGAGGTAGCAGCGACTTTTTCCCCTACTCAAGGCAAAATTCCTGGGAGTTGAGCTGTTTTTTGCTTCCAAGATGTGGCTTCTTAAGCACATAGCTCTTGGGGTGGCAGAAATTGTCCGTGTTTCAGCTGTGGATGTAAATCAGGTGGAACTCACTGCGTGGGTTGGCAGACGTGCCCGCACAGGTTTCCTTTTGTCAGAGCCCAAAATACACCACACTTTGATTTCCTCCTTCAAGTGGGGATGAGGGATGCTGGAGGAGGGAGGTTGCACCAGGGGAGTAAGCTCTTAGCTATTTAAACACAAGGATGACAAATTGCCTGTTGCCTGTCGCAAAGCAGATGGGATTTGTGACAGGAACAGTTGGCTTAAAGATTATTTTAATAGGTCTCTCCAATTGTTTTATATATAAAAAAGCATCATATTTTTCTTTCGACTTTAAAAACCCAATAGAGCAGAGGCTGTTTCAGCCTGAGCAAGGGATGGCACATGTTTGGAAACAGATGCATAGTGTGAAGCTGTAGGGTTTGGAGCATTCCATCTAAATCCATCTTTTCTGCCACCTATAGTGGATTGAGATGATGCTTGGGTTTGGCTTTGGGATTGTGAAATGATTCTGGTGCTTAACAATTTGGCTCTGCTCTTGCCAGTCTTATCTAACCCATCCCTGTAACAGCTATAAAAATCTCTCTGAAGGATGGGTGGGATGCTGGATAATCATTGAGGTTTTGGCTCAGTAGTTTATGTTCAGAGCTGGGAAAAAGGGAATGGAGATAACTGAGATCTGGGGAAAATGAGGAATGGTGTCTTGGTTTTTGTATCCTTGCCCCTTCTGGCTGTCCACAACCCAAATTCCATGTTTCCCTGTGAGATTCACATCTCATTGCTCATGCAGAGGAATGGGGTCCTTGTCATATCTGGGAGCAGTACCTTGTCCTCATTCATAGCAGTTCTGTCCCCTCTTGAAATCACTTGAACGGGACCAAAGCGCCTCCCACAGCAAATAAACCACTGGCTCAGGATCTCCTTGATTTGTCTACCTCCTGTGATCCCTGGGGACCCCCAGTCAAGGAGGGTAAATCCCGGTCTGAGCCCACCCATCCCCGTCACTCTGCCCTTAAGGTCTGCCTTAAGCACAACCACGTCTCTACACTGCAGAAGCACAGATGACTTTTTCTTTCCATCACCAGTTTGGTGCCTATTGTACCGTAGTTTTCCATAGCCCGGTAATGTAGATTCCTGATACCACTAGGTTAATTACTTGCTGACAAGTCCTCTTTTGGTAGTGGAGCTCTTGGCTGAATGCAAACGAGGTGCTTTTACATCCGTTATTAGAAATCATTAAAGCAGAAAGGAATTAATAGAGAACTTTTTTCTCTTCCTTCTTTTTTTTGTCTTCATTCCCTGCATTTAATTCTGATTTTCCCCTGTGAGCAGGAAAATGGAGCAAAAAGTGTTCTGCACCTGCAGGGTGATTTATCTCCTGTTCAGGCCCTCGGTGTCTCTTTACATTGAACCATAAGGGCTAACGCCACTGTCCCAGTGTCTGAGTTCCCCCTATCCCAAGCATTGGGATGGGGAAGAAATAAGCTGAGGAGAAGGAGAGGGTTAGGTTGCATATCCCCTTTACATCCTGATGGATAATTGTCCATGACTCTTCTCTTTAAGCAGCATTGCACTTCCCATTGATAAAACCATCCGTGTGATGCGCGATAACTTATCACCTGCAAGCAACTTGTGCAGTGGGTCCTGATGGAGGGTCCATGAAATCAAGCTGAATTTAGAAGAGCCAAGGGGCTAATTCTCATCCTGCTGTCATTGATACCTAGAGTAACTCCACTGAACTCCCCCACACCTGACCCTGGGAGTGTTCAAGGCTAATTTGGACGTGGCTTGGGGCAACCTGCTCTAGTGAAAGGTGTCCCTGCCCATGGCAGGGGTTGGAACTGGATGAGCTTTAAGGTCCCATCCAATCCAAACCAGTTTGATTCTATGATCTAAGCAAATACAGGATCAAGCTGAAACAGCAGATACTTCTTGGATTCTCATTACCTCTCCCTAAATCCAATAAACCACGACACTGAGTATAAAATCAGGACCAGCTCTGCAGAGCGTACCCCAAACCCAGCAAACAACACAAGCCAACATATGGGTTAGAAAGCCCTGTTGCCATTCACACCAAAACTCCTTTGTGAGGAAGCACTAATTGCTTTAATAAGCTTTACAGAGGGGCCAAACGCAGCTGTTTGCTGCAGGTATGTGGGGAGGAAGAGCCGGTCTGAAGCAGGCAGAGCAAAAGCCTGGATGACCTTTAACTTTCAACTGTTTCACACACACAAATAAGAACCAGTAACCTTGTCAGCAGCAATTCCTTTATCATGTGAGGGGTGTGTGCCTGTGAATTGAGGGATTAATAGTGTCTGGTCGTAGGCTGGTTTGAGCTAGTTTTGCTGCCTGCTCACATTGGCCTATGGGATCCGAAGACTGGGCTGTGATTGCATCTCTGGTGTAATTTGGACTCAGCCTGGGAGAGTCCGCACTGGAAAAGTGGAGCTGTTGCTAGAGTTGTGCTTTGCTCAGTAATTATCCTCATTTTACAGAGTAATTAATGGGAGGAGGGGAAGGGAAAGGTGTCTGAAGTAATTTAGTGGCTGGAGAAGCCACTCGGGACCAACCCGATGCTCTGGAGCCACCGTCCCAGCTGCATCCCAGAGCATCCCAAGTACTTAAAGAGAGAAAGAGCCAACTATCTCTTTATGTTTTCCAGCCTGGAGGATTTATGGCCTCTATCGGCCTATGCAGCTTGTTTCACTTTCCCTTTCCCCTGCCCCCAGCAGTGATTGCAGCCAAGTGGGCCTTGTGGGCCTCTCTATAAAGACTCTGCTTCTTCTTCACTTGGCTGATGCAAGAGGCAGAAGACGATCCCCAGATTTTCCTCCCGATGAAATATCGTTGTTAATCCAAGTCCTCCGTCCTTTGCTAGAAAAGCAGCTCTGTTTGGGATAGGTGGATTGCAGCCCTTCCTTTTTGCCTCTTCCCTTTAAAGGTTGCTGTTAATCCAGAATTAATCCAGCAGGACGCGTGGAAATGACCAGGACCTGCCCTTAGAAATGCACAGATTCATGTTATAGATTTAAGGAGTGGTTTGTGCTGGAAGGGACCTTAAAGCTCATCCAGGTCCAACCCCCTGCCATGGGCAGGGGCACCCTCCATTAGAGCAGGCTGCTCCAAGCCCTGTCCAACCTAGCATTGAACATTGCCAGGGATGGGGAATACCTGTCATACCTGATCTGCTCTAATGTGGGTTGCTGTTGAAGATACAGGTCCTGGTTTCCTGATTCCTCTGTCAGAGCTGGTAAACCTGTGGCTGGGCAGCCTGATTTGCTGGAAAACTGTCCCAGCAAAGGAGAAAAAGGAAGATTTGGGTTTTCTTGGGTGAGTGAGCTGAACTGATTCATCCTGGGTGCCCTTTGTTGCTGGACAGGACTTGGGTTTGGAAGATGGAGCCAGGGATGGGGCGGGAAGCTGTACCAAAGGGAGACTGGGCATCCTATTCCACCATGGACAAGGGAGAGATGGGGCATTCCAGGGATGGATCTGGTCTTAGGTGGGTTTCATTTCCTTCTGAAGCAATTTATTTCACTTCACACCATTGTAGATACAACCTGGGGTTCCTGCACTTCCTACTTATGCACCTTAAGCCTCATGTGATGACTTCAGGTCCTCATCCATGACTCCAGCTGCATTTCAGCTGATGCTTTGGGAAGCGGAGGGGTGCAGTATGAAGAATGAGGCGTCTCCTTCCTGACTCCCATCAAAAAATAAACCTTCAAACATCTCCCCCTTCTATTTTTAATTAGTCCTTGGGTTTTGGCTGTAGGGCTTTCCAGCTTGGTGGTTGCCAGGACAGCAGGAGGAAGCCTGGGTAGCATCCTCTTCATCTCTGCATGTCCAAGGCGGGGGACCAGTCCCTGAGCAATGGGCTTCCATCCAAGGCAGGATGTGTTAGCATATCTCCCTTGGGTGGGAACGAGGTGGAAAACTCTCAGCTGTGGATCAAGGAAGACTAGTGAGAAAAGTCTTTAAGGAAGAGGATAAGGATGGAATCAAGTGCAGTGAGAAGTGTGAGCTGGCAACAACACCATAACAAGGCTTTGCTCTCTCCCGCACCACCCCTCGACCATCAGCTGAGATGTGGGTTTCCTGCAGTCTGGTTCTCAAATCAGATTTTAATGGGTTTTTTTTTTGGCAGGGAAACCTCAGTGTGAGGTTTATGCCCATGTCCTGCCACACGACAGTGCAGGGGATGAGCAGAGCAGGAAGGAACCATGCATTGAAGCACCTGCAGGCTCAGGGAGGGATGTGTGACTTGGGGAGAAGGCCAGCACCGTAGCTGCTAGGAGCTTGGTCCTCTCAGGATATTTGCCATGCAGAAAGGATGAGTAAGATATAAAGACCAGAGACCTGCAGCCACTTTGGGTACCTGAAACATGGGGGACGATGCTGCAGCCCAACAGCTCCTGTTGAAATCAGTGGGTACAATGAGCCCCCCAGACCTCATTGGTCTTATTCCTGGGATATCTCCACACCACGACAGCTATAGAAGTGGTCAATGGCTGAACCAGCCCAAGGGCTGCTTTCTCCCGTTGGCTTCCCCATTACTATCCCAAGTGCTGGTGCCAGTGTTTTCTGATCCACGGTGTTTCCTCCAGGTGAATGTCCCCTGTGCTTCAGCAGGGTAACTCATCTCCCTTTTACAAGGGGTTACCTTGGCTTCCTGCCTTTATCAACAGAGCAGCTCCTAGGCAGCAATCCAAAGGCAATTTGATGCGGTTTCAAATGCACGCTATACACAGATGAACTGTAAATGCCTGCAGCATGTTTCTTTCTTCGTTTCAAAGAGCACTATTGATTGCTCCACGCAATGACAAAGCATGCCTGGACCTGACTAAGCTCTTCTTTGATTATCTGGCAATGCAGGAGACTCTCTTCTTAGAGTGGAAGGCCACGGGTACCTTTATTTCTCCTATCTTTTATCAGAGCTATTGGCCAAGTGGCCTGTTTGCCTATGAACGCTTCATGCTGTTCCATAAGGGAGTTTTAGCTGGTAGTAATGGATTGCAGCTCATCAGCAAAGCAATTGCAAGCCAGTAAGGGAGTATTTGGGGCAGTGCTGGAGGAGGGAAGAGGCAATAGATGCTGTGCAAATACCTAAGCTGAGCTTTATGTCCTGCATTTCAGCTGGGTAATGTTGTGTCTTTGCTGAAGGCTGGAGCAATGGATGTTACATGGGGAATCGCTTTGTCTGCCCACTTCTGGGGATCATTTCTGTAGCTGATTGGGAATGGAATTCCCACGTCAAAAGGCGTTTAAGCAGCTGCATATTGAAGCCCAGCTCTGGCTTTGATTCAGTTCATAGAATCAGAGAATGGTTTGGGTTGGAAGAGACCTTAAAGCTCATCCAGTTCCAACCCCTGCCATGGACAGGGACACCTTCCACTGGAGCAGCTCCAAGCCCCTGTGTCCAACCTGGCCTTGAGCACTGCCAGGGATGGGGCAGCCACAGCTTCTCTGGGCACACTGTGCCAGCGCCTCAGCACCCTCATTATAAAGTTTCTTCCTTATATCTAATCTGAATCTGCCCTCTTTTAGTTTAAATCCATCACCCCTTGTCTGCTGCTACAGACCCTGCTAAAAGGCTGTTCCCAGTTAAAATAGGACTTTGGAAGTCGCCCTCTTGCTTTTCTCCAGGTGTCCCAGCAGGAGCCCATGAAGGTCTTAGAAGTGCTCAGAAAGCCAAGTCTCACACCAATGTGTCTTTGGACCTGCTGGGGTCTGATCCAGCTCCCACCAGAGCCAACAGGATGCCATGAGGAACTGAGCTGGGCTTTTGAAGAAGTCAGGAGATGCTTCCCCTGTTGAGACATCAAGTGGGAACAGCTACTGGGTAGGATTTGTGAGGAGAAATACCAGTATCATAGGATCACAGAATCCAAGGCTGCAAGGGACATCAAGGATCATCCAGTCCAACCATTCTGGGCATACCATGACCTAGGCTAGACAGTCCATCACCCTGTCCAGCCCCATCTTAACAGTGTCCAACGCTGGGGAGTCACCACTTCCCTGGGGAGATTATCCCAATGGATGGTTGTCCTTATTGGGAAAATTTCCCTCCTGTGTCCAGTTGGAATCTCCCCAGCAGTAATGTGTGCCCATCACCCCTTGGCTTTTCAATGGGGCTCCTTGTCAAAAGGGATTCTCCACCTTCTTTGTAGCCACCCTTTAACTCCTGGCACATGGGAATAAGGCCTCCTTTGAGCTTTCTTTTCTCTATGCTGAACAAACCCAGCTCTCTCAGCCTGTCGTGGGACTGAGCTGACATTAGTGCAGGTGCTTCCCTGTAGTGAGACATTAACATTTGAGGTTTTGCTTTTTTAGTTTCCAAAGAGCTCCCCGCTGCTGTAATTTCCCCGGGTAATGAAACAGTTCAGTGCATTCCAAATGCAGCTTCGTGGAAAAAGGAGTATTCAATCTAGGAGGGACTGCAGAAGGGAGCAAGTTATGGTCTGCCTGAGCAGAACCAGAGGGGATCAGCCCTGATGTCATTAAGAAAGGGATATCTGGAGATGTGTCTGCAGAAAGGAGCTCTACCCCTGTGTCCCCTCTGCACACATATGCGTTTGCTCAAGAAACAGTTGAGATGGGCTGGGACTGGGGCTCATCTTTCTGATCTGTTGTTTCTGTGCAATAATGCACCCCAGAGGACTGCGCGTTGGCCTTTAGCAATGTTCCTGATGCAGGCGCGTTGGCCAGAGTCCCGGCCTCTGCTCTCTACTTGCAGGAGGCATGGGAGTTACCGCCAGACGAGTCCTATCGGTGATCAGGACAATGTTTTTGCAATGCTTTTCTCCCCTTTGTGCTTCTTTTATGCATTGGGAAGTAACCCCTGGGAAATAGAGCAGAGCCAATGCTGGAAAGGGAGAGAAACTGCTGCCAAAGGCTGGGTGAGGGAGGATGAAGTGTGAACTTCTAGGAAATGGCCCTGGGAAGGTGCAAGGGCTGTGGGGAAGGCGCCTCAGCCAGATCAAAGGGTGTATGGGAAAGATGGTCCCACAAGGAAGTTAATAGAAGTGCTTTCAAGCAGCAGCAGGAAAGGTGAGAATAGAGGCGAGGGGGGCTGAGAGGGGGATGGGAGCGTGCATTTTAAAGGGGATTTATTTTCTTTGGTTAAAGGAGTGCTTGGCACGTGGGTCTCTTTGTCACCAGCAGCATCGACCGTGAGCAATGACGGATCTGCTTGCCTGGTTTGGTGGGAGATTGCTGCCCTCCTGGAGATCTTGTTTGTAAGGCGTGAGGAGCTGTCACCCATGACTGCAATGGGAACCAAAGAGGGCAGCCCTTGTTGACCTGTGGGATGCTGTCATGCTCCAATTTAACCCCTCCAGAGATGCAGAGCCAAAAGCTGTTTTGGCTGGCTGTTGAAATCACAGCTGCTCACAGTTGCGTGGAGGAGCTGTTTGGATGCAATCAGAAGAGGCCAGTGAGGTGCACATCAGCTCTCTTCCTCCTTTGTCTGTGATGATGAAGGGGCAGAAACACCTTAGATGGAGGAAGTTCAAAACCAGAGAATTAGAGCTCCCTGCTTGCTGTCATTGTTAATCACAGGGAATTCTTAATGTAACTAGCAAAGCCTCCCCAGAGGCCCTGTATGAAACCAATTGACTCTCTCCACTCAATGCCTGTGCAGGAGGCTGAGCCCACCACAGCAGAGGCTGGGTTAGACTGAGTGGTCCTTAGTTCCTCTGCATCAGCAGGCGAGGAGCCAAGGGGATGTTGTCTCTCCTGCCTGCCACCAGCCTGAGGAGCACTGGGTTTAGCCACCTGACACGAAGCAATGATCTTACCTACCTAAACACTTCTGTATTAGCATCTGAAGTCTAAGCAAAGGAGATGTGCAGTTCATTTGGGCAGAAGGCAGCTCCTTTCTAGCTGTTCATCCTGGATGATGTTTTGATGATGCTGTTATCTCTCTCATCTATAGGAAATTTGAATGGAGCTTTGGCTTTTCCTTCCCTGATAAGGCTTTTGGACACCCAAGGCTCCCACTGGGTGCACAGCCTAAATGATTTCTCTAACCTCTCAGTGCAAGACTCCCAAATGCATGTGCTGACATGAAGACCTCTGTGTGCTGAATTTTGTCAGGCTATAAAATGACTCAGTGTTTGAGCTGTCATTTAGCTCCTTCTGTGGTCCACTCAAAAGGATAGGTCTTGCTGATAGGCAAGTTCTTACTGTTCTTACAGCTGATTTCCTGCTGTTTCTTAACTTGGTTATATCTTCAAGACTGTTGACCCAATTTGCTTTCTCCATTAAGTTCCCACTGGGGTTCATAACACAAAAGAAGGTGTTTGGGACATCCATGCTATTTAAGGGTATACTTAATCTATCCATTTGGAAAGACAGAAGAGAATACTGTACAACCTGTTACACACCTACAGCAATTAAATCTATTTTCTTATCATCTCGTTTTCCAGGTCAACAATGGAGTTCCTAGCCTGGTTCAATTTGCTGCTTCTCCTTCCTTGTTTCAGTACCACCAAGACCTGCTTCCCTGGCTGTCACTGCGAAGTGGAAAGCTTTGGTCTCTTTGATAGCTTTAGCCTGACCAAGGTGGACTGCAGCGGAATAGGCTCACACATAGTTCCCGTCCCAATCCCTCTGGATACCTCCTACTTGGATCTATCATCAAACAAACTGGAAACAATCAATGAATCGAAGCTCACTGGCCCCGGATACACCACCTTGGTGAGCCTTGACCTGAGCTACAATAAAATTGCCAAGATTTCCTCCACAACCTTCTCCAGGCTTCGATACCTGGAGTCCTTGGACCTGAGTCATAACTCTTTGGAAGTCCTTCCGGAGGACTGTTTCTCCAGTTCTCCTTTGGGCGACATAGATTTGAGCAATAACAAGCTCTCTGATATAGCGATGGACATTTTTGCTTCAAAAGGTCAAGGAAAACCCTTGAATGTGGATCTATCCAATAATATGCTCAGCACAATTACAAGACACCGTGAAAAGAGCATCCCAAATATCCAGAACTTGAATCTTTCTGGGAACAGGCTAACGTCTGTGCCAAACCTTCAAGGCATCCCTCTCCGATACTTAAATCTTGATGGGAACCCCATAGTCAAAGTTGAGAAAGGAGACTTCATGGGGCTGAAAGATCTGATTCATTTATCCCTCAGTGGTCTGCGTGGCTTGGGAGAGTTCTCTCCTTATAGCTTCAAGGAGCTACCAGCCCTCCAAGTACTGGATTTATCCAACAATCCCAACCTGAAGTCACTGACTGCTGAAGTGATCTTTGGGCTGAACTCCCTACAAGAGCTCAACCTCTCTGGCACAGGCGTGTTGTCCTTGCCAAAGACTGTGCTGAAATACCTGCCTTCCATCAAAAGCATCACCCTGGGGAAGAACATACAGTGTCTTAAGACCATCAGAGAAGGACAATACCACCGACAAATCGGGCTGACCAAAAAAGAGGTCCTCAGTTGCCATGATAGCCACGGATCCGTAGCAGCAGCGCCTTATGTTTTGTGATGAAAGCTGGGGAGAAGGTGGGGAAGGGAGGGTGGGGGCCATGGGATTTGTACAGGATCGGACTGAGATGGTTTGCAGTGTGCCTTTTGTAAGACTGCCAATAATTTATATATTTGTATAAGCCAATGTTTGATTGTTTGTGGATTTTATAAACTCTCAAACCCTGGCCCATGTCGTCTGCAATGCTCCAGGTTTTACCCTTGAGGTCCTACATACAGCCCCTTGGCTCAAGAGTGGTGATGCTGGACAATGGGACCAAGCTGCTCTGCAGGTCCCAGGGCAGAACAGTCTGTCTGGAGCAACCCTTTGTGTCCCGAAACAGTCATTTGTCTCCACACCAAAGCATACTAACTCTGTAGCTGCTTGCTGACAAACCCATGCGTCACCCTTTTGTATTAACTACTACTCCCCAAGAAGTGCCTTCTGGATGTCTCCTTCATCAGCAGCGCCCTGGTCCCCGTCATGCACTTTCAGTCTTGAAGAAACCTTTCCAGACAAACCTGAACACAGGGTGCTCCTAATGGGCTGGTTTTTTGCGTGTTATTTGCATGGGTGTGCAATGAGCATTGAGTAAGTTGAGAACTTTTCCCACAGTTTTCCCCCTGTTTTCCCATCATGTCTTTAGAACCAACCTTGGCAACCTCCTCTCTTTCTAACCTTAGCGGGCCATTGCTCAGGGATGATGCACAGCAAAGCAAAGGGGAAGCAGAGGGGTTTGCCAATAGTCACATCTCACCCAGGAACCAGGCTCTGATGAAGCAAATTGAGTTGCAAAGTGAGGAGATCATGTAGCCTGGCATAAAATAGTAATAAACATCCCTCTTCCTTTTCTGGGAAAGCTTGGATGAAAACTTGGGCAGGGATTCCCATCCTGACAACCTTGTCAAACCAAGACGCAGCCCCAGAGGATGCGAGGCTAAGCTGTTTCCATGCTGATGTTCCCCGCCTGAACACAACATCTGCAGCTCAGCTGGGAGCATGCGAGGCAGTTTTCAACACCGAAACACTCTCCAGACCATGCCAGGAGGAGGATTAACACTGGTGCCTGCGCCCCTGCAGTGCTTTGCCTATCAGGGGAAAGATCTTGTTGGGTTTTGGTTCCCGAGTTGTGGCTCTTCTATCTCTCCCATAGCTCTTTGGCTGCCAACTGCAGTCTGATCGGAAGCCTGGTCCTCAGAGGTTTGCTCATGCTTTCTTCTGTTTCTGAGATGCTGGCAAAGCAGAGGGGAGCCCCTCTGGTCCCTCTTCTTTCATCACTTTTAGAAGTGGCAAATGCTCCATCCCTGGCAGTGTTCAAGGCCAGGTTAGACAGAGCCTTGGGTGACATGGTCTAGTGTGAGGTGTCCCTGCCCATGGAGGGGGTTGGAACTGGATGATCTGAAGGTCCTTTCCAACCCTGACTGTTCTATGATTCTATGATTCTATGATTCTATGATTCTATGATAGAATCAGGAGAAAGTGAGGAAAGGCAACAGAACGCGACTCAACGCCATCTCTGAAGCCTTCAACTTGCCTATAGGAGCTCCTGCAGTCTGGTCCACATCTGGCACGCTCTGTCCAGGGAATGGGAAGGATAGGGATCCTGTTTGGGCTTATCTACAGCTTGGTCTCTGAACCCAGACTTACATGAGGGAGACTTTCAATGTCTGAAACTCATTTAGGGAGGTCCACGTAAAGATGACGCAGATATAAACCCATTCCCAAACCTTTCATGGGAGTGTTGGGAGAAGCTCAGGCTTCATCCTCACTCCCCCAAAGGGCTTTGAAATGGAAACCCAATTATCCGAAGCAGCTGCCTCCGGGGATGGTTGAAACTCACTGGGCCCATAAAGGAGCCAACACCTCGCTTTGAGTACTGAAATCACTCTCCCACATTTTCATCGATCTCCTTTTCTTTGGGGACCTTAGGGTGGGATTTTAACCCTTTTATTTCAGTGCTGGAGCTTTTTGCCCCTCTCCTGACTCTTTGGAATGCTCAACCCGCCTTCATAGGCACAAAACCCACTGATTTTCTTAAAAAGGCAATGGGACTGCTCACAAGCAGGGGTCTGGAAGCAAACAACAACCAGCTGCAGGGCAGGATTGGGGCAATTTGGGAGGAAAGGGGTGTTTTTAGTGAATTTTGCCTTTTTAAGAGTATTCTTCTCTGCTGGCAGAAAATATAGGGTTTTTTTTTTAAGGAAGTTGTTTAATTTTATAGGTCTACATAGATGAACTGTTACAGACATCACAAACTGTCAAAGGTGCTGTCTTTGCGCCACTATGGTAAGTTGAAAACCCAACGTGACAATGCAGGTGAAGACTGCAAGTGCTCCTTGTGTAACCTCACGCTAGCTGGTAGCTAAGCAAGCCTTGGCAGAAGCTGGCAAGACCCGTCGCTGTGTTAGTGTGTTGGGTTCATTTTAAAGACCCTCTGCAGCGTTGTAAGGCTTTGTGATTTATCACAACATAATAAAGTGATTTGGAGGAGAATAAACCCACATCCCCCAGGTTTATTGCCTTAGTGCTGGAAGGGCAGTAGGTGCTGGGGCCAAAGTGCAGGACTTGCTCTGCCCCACCAACCTCATGGGTGTTGTATCTGCAAGCTGGGGTCAGGGTTTGTCCCGCTGTGTTTGGCTCATTGGGGTCCTCATTGGCAGAAAGGCTTGAGAGTTTCACTGGTCCATTCAAAGGATATTGTGGACTCATGGCAATGAAGCAGCACGAATTTCCTGCTCCAAAGCTTGGCAGAGATGGTTGGACAGAGTCTTGGGCAACGTGGTTTAGTGTGAGGCGTCCCTTCCCATGGCAGGGATTGGACCTGGATGATCTTACAGTCCTTTCCAACTCAAACCATTCTATGGCTCTTTAGTGGGGAATCTCTTCGTGGATTCGGCCAATCTACAACACGGTCTGCTAGGGTTGAAAGGCAGATTTGCAGCCTTTGATGATGTGGGGAGAGCCCACAATCTTGTTTCTTACAACCAGGGCCTGGAAGGAAGTGAATGTTATTCACTGTGAGGGTGCTGAGGCGCTGGCCCAGGGTGCCCAGAGAAGCTGTGGCTGCCCCATCCCTGGCAGTGCTCAAGGCCAGGTTGGACACAGGGGCTTGGAGCTGCTCCAGTGGAAGGTGTCCCTGCCCATGGCAGGGGTTGGAGCTGGATGAGCTTTAAGCTCCCTTCCAACGCAAACCAGCCTATGATGCTATGAATGTGTACAGGAATGATGCCATGGCATGGAAAGCTGCAGAGCCTTCAGCACAGAGATATACGTGATCCAGTTCCCGCACTGCTCTCTGTGGAGCTGGGGCTGCTGCATGAGGGCTAAGATCATGCAGAGCCATTGCAATAAGGAATAAATAGAAACCTCTCAGGAGGGCTTCGCCTGCTCATAAATAGCAGATTTAATTTTAAGCATTTCTCAGTGCTGTGTACAAAAGCAGAGCCGCAGTGAGGAAACCTCAGCCTCTGGGAAGCTGCAGTGTTCCCGGTCCTCCCAAGCCCGAAGGAACAATTGAATCTTCCATCCAGGCAGGCAGAGCTGCAGGCTGCTGGGAAAAGGCTGTTCTGACTGGGGATGGCACAGGTTCTCCATCTGCTTCCTCTGAAATGGGTCCACGAGAGGCCAAATCTTGCTCTCAGCACTATTATGGACTATAGGGGAAGGCTCATCACTGACTCTTAGAGACGATTGTTCCTCTGGTGTCCATTAGGCTGTGATCATTGGCCTATACCACCATACCCCTTCTGGATGAAGAGTCCCTCTCCAGCATCCTGCTGGAGATCCATCCAGCTACAAGCCCCTTTCAGACACTGGAAGGCTGCTCTGAGGTCTCCATGCAGCCTTCTCTTCTCCAGGCTCAACAGCCCCAATGTTCTCAGCCTGTCTCCATATGGGAGGTGCTCCATCATCCTTGTGGCCTCCTCTGGAGTTGCTCCAACAGCTCCATGTCCTTCTTATGTTGAGGACACCAGCACTGCACACAGTGCTGCAAATGGGCTCTCACAAGAGCAGAGCAGAGGGGCAGGATCACCTCCTTTGATCATGCCAGCCCTCTGAAGATGCTGTCAGCTTGGTAACACGGTGCAATGGACTAAACCTTGGGGCCAGACCAGCCCCCCCTGCCAGGAGAGCTGGTTAGCTGCAGGCTCCTGCTGTCTCCAGGACCGGCTTAGCTCTGTGGCCGGATACGTTTGCCCTGGCAAGCAAGACAGGCATTTTAATGAGAGGCTGAGTATATTTAGAAGCAGGAAAACCTCAGTGCAGGCCAGGCAATAAGGACAGACAGGGTTAGGGAGGGGAAGAAGTGGCTGAGCTGCCATTTGCGTGCAGTGCTGTGTCTCCTGGGCTGTTATCAGCATCTCACCCCTCTTCCCAGCACATTGGGAAGGACACCAAGGATTGCTTCCCCTCTTCTGCCTCATACCCAGGGCAGCATTAGGACAACCTTCTCTTCATTTTGGGCACCTCTTGGTACCCAAAAGCTCCCATTTTCTTCTCCTGGCTGTCAGCTGTCAGCCTACAGAAATCCCTCGCTGACTTCATACTGTGACAGACTTCATAGCAGTAGGTGTCTTCACTGTTAAATGTAGCTGCTCCTCCCTATGTCTTGCAGGAGGCATTTATTGCCATCATGTTTGTTCCACACACCCAGGCTAGAAAGCATGGATGCACTCGTGCCATGCCAGAAAATAAAGGTGCATAGCTGGGCATAATCCCCCTGGCTTCCCTGGGAAAGCTTTGGGGCAGCATTCTCTGTCCCATGCATGTAGCTTGAGGCAGCACCGCTGCATTATTCCTGCCCTATTTCCCCATAGGCATCCCCTTCCTTCTCTTTTTGAGTGGACAAGCAGACCTGGGAACCTGATGAAAAGGTGGAAAAGTGGAGCTGAAACTAGGCCATCAGATAAATCCTTTCCTGTAATAAGCAGGGAGCGGGAGCACCGGCCCTTAATCACAGCCTTTGTCTCCTAGCATTTGTATGCCTGTGTGCATGCATCCCTCAGTGCCAAAACAAACCCACCCCCTCCTGCCCCATCCCCATCCCTGCTCTGCCTTTCATTAACGGCATTAGAAATGGTTCATTCTGACACACAGCAGCACCCCTTGAAAGCAGCAGCCTGCAGTGCCAGGCGCTGAGCATCCTTCAAACCCCATTGCTAGACAAAAAGGGTGTAGGGGTAGGGGATGTGCTGCTGCTCTATTCCCTCCAGTGGTGCAGCCTTCACTCTGGATGCACCCCAAGGGGATGAATCAGCACGAAACAACCCAAATTTCATCTACTGGAAACTTTCCCACCACTGTGGTGATGTTCCTTTACCCCAGCACTGCCCTCCTGGACCTCTGCACCACGTTCTCCCCTCCTCTTCCCCATTAGCAGTAATGTGTGTCACGGTGCTGGCTGGTAATTGAGTGGGGCCGTGCTGGGAATTTGAACCTACGTTTCAAAGAGATTGTTAACCTCCTTTTCCCTTCTCTTTGAACTGCTTTGCTTTATTGTAGGTTAAGGGAAACACACGGCTTCTTCCTCCCAGGCCGCTTTTGATGGGAGCACAGCACATTAGAGCTGGTGGGGTTTTACCAGCAGTGACGGTGGCAGCACGCTGCTAAACAGTGTGATGATGTACTTTAGTGAGATCGAGCTGTCCCTTGGTTTCAGAGCAGGATGCAGATAAAGGAGTGGTCCAGAGATGGACAAAGGACTGGCACAGGCACTAACATCACTGTTCCGGCAGCACAGGGAGAGGGCATCAGCTGACAGAGGATCACATATTATGGGTCTCTCACCCAGAAACTGGGTTCAAACCCAACAGCATGCTGGAATTTCTGGGTAGGATTGGGCACAGGAATAACAACTTTTATTTCTTTCCCCTTCTTTTATTCTCTTTTTTGAGAGAGCAGGCTTTGGCCTCTTCAGGAACCTGCTCAGTAAGGTTCCATGGGATATAGCCCTAGAGGGCAGGGGGACCCAAGACTGTTGGTTGATATTCAAGGATCACTTGCTGCAAGCTCAGAAGCGATGCATCCCAACTAGAAGGAAGTGCCGCAGGAGGGTCAGGAGACCTCCTTGGATGGATAAGGAGCTGCTGAGGAAAATTCAAAGGAAAAAAGGAGGTTTATAAAAGGTGGAAGCAAGGACAGGCGGCCTGGGAAGAATACAGGGATGTTGTCTGGGAAGCTAGGGACCAGCTCAGGAAAGCTAAGGCCCACTTAGAATTAAACTTGTCTAGGGATGTTAAGGATAACAGGAAGGGATTCTATAGGTATATAGCAAATAAAAGACAGACTAGGGACAACGTGGGCCCCCTCCGGAACCTATCAGGAGAACTGGCTACTCTGGATTTAGAGAAGGCTGAAGTTCTTAATGACTTCCTTGCCTCAGTCTTCACTGGCAAACGCTCTGACCACACCACCCAAGTCTTGGAAGGCAGACACAGGGACTGTGAGAATGAAGACCCTGGGCCCACTGTAGGAGAGGATCTGGTTCGAGACCATTTTAGGAACCTGAACATATAAAAGTCCATGGGACCTGATGAAATCCATCCGCGGGTCCTGAAGGAGCTGCAAATGAAGTTGCTAAGCCACTGTCCATCATGTTTGAAAAATCATGGCAGTCAGGTGAAGTTCCTGACGACTGGAAAAAGGGAAATATATCCCCCATTTTCAAGAAGGGGAAAACGGATGACCCAGGGAACCACAGAGCAGTCAGCCTCACCTCTGTGCCTGGCAAAATCTTGGAGCAGATTCTCCTGGAAGGCATGCTGAGGCACATGAAAAACAACAAGGTGCTTGGTGACAGCCAGCATGGCTTCACTGAGGGGAAATCCTGCCTGACCAATCTGGTGGCCTTCTATGACAGGGCTACGGAACTGATGGAGAGAGGTAGAGCAGTTGATGTCATCTACCTGGACTTGTGCAAAGCGTTTGACACTGTCCCACATGACATCCTTGTCTCTGAGTTGGAGAGACATCAATTTGATAGGTGGACCACTCGGTGGATAAAGAACTGGCTGGATGGCTGCACACAAAGAGTTGTGGTCAATGGCTCAATGTCCAGCTGGAGACCAGGAACGAGTGGTGTCCCTCAGAGATCGGTGCTGGGACGGCTCTTGTTCAACATCTTTGTGGGTGACATGGACAGTGGGATTGAGTGTGCCCTCAGCAAGTTTGCCGATGTCACCAAGCTGTGTGGTTCGGTTGATACGCTGGAGGGAAGGAATGCCATCCAGAGGGACCTTGACACGCTTGTGAGGTGGGCTGATGCCAACCTGATGAAGTTTAACCATGTCAAGTGCAAGGTCCTACACCTGGGTTGGAGCAATCCCAGGCACAGCTCCAGGTTGGGCAGAGAAGAGATGCAGAGCAGCCCTGCGGAGAAGGACTTGGGGGTGTTGGCCCATGAGAAAATGAACATGAGCCGACTGCAGTGTGCGCTCACAGCCCAGAAACCAACCGTATCCTGGGCTGCATCCAAAGCAGCGTGACCAGCAGGTGGAGGGAGGTGATCCTGCCCCTCTGCTCTGCTCTGTGAGACCTCACTTGCAGTATTGTGTGCAGTTGTGGGGTCCTCAACATAGAAAGGACATGGAACTGTTGGAACAAGTCCAGAGGAGGCCACGAGGATGATCAGGGACTGGAGCAGCTCCTGTATGGAGATAGGCTGAGAAAGTTGGGGCTGTTCAGCCTGGAGAAGAGAAGGCTGCGTGGAGACCTCAGAGCAGCCTTCCAATATCTGAAGGGGCCCTATAGGGATGCTGGGGAGGGACTCTTGATTAGGGACTGTAGTGAGAGGACAAGGGGTAATGGGTTCAAACTGAAACAGGGGAAGTTTAGATTGGATACGAGGAAGAAGTTCTTTATTGTGAGGATGGTGAGGCACTGGAATGGGTTCCCCAGGGAAGTTGTGAATGCTAGCAGTGCTCAAGGCCAGGTTGGACAGAGCCTTGTGTGCCATGGTTTAGTGTGAGGTGTCCCTGCCCATGGCAGGGGGATTGGAACTGAATGAGCTTAAGGTACTTTCCAACCCAAACTGTTCTATGATTCTTCGAACTCTAGTTCATTCACCTAGTGAACAAAACCCAAAAGGAAAAAATTACAAAGCTTGTTATCCAAAGTGTGTTTCCATGGATGGATTAGGTCACGCTGTGACTGCAGGGCAACAGAGGGAGGTTGTCCTGACCTTCCTTTCCGTTACATCAAAGCCAGCATTTGTGCAGCCCTGCACTGCATCAAAAAAGAAAAGATTGGTTTTCAGATCAGATCTTGTTCAGTGAGACTTTGAGAGGAGCTATCTCAACACCTTCTTACCTAAAATGGGCCAACAAGAAACCTGGAGATGGGCTTTGGACAAGAGCCTGAGGGACAGGACAAGGGGAATGGCTTTAACTGCCAGAGGGAAGACTGAGATGAGCTCTTAGGCAGAAGCTCTTCCCTGGGAGGGTGCTGAGGCACTGGCCCAGGGTGCCCAGAGAAGCTGTGGCTGCCCCATCCCTGGCAGTGTTCAAGGCCAGGTTGGACACAGGGGCTTGGAGCTGCTCCAGTGGAAGGTGTCCCTGCCCATGGCAGGGGTTGGAGCTGGAGGAGCTTTAAGATCCCTTCCAAACCATTCTATGATTCTCTGATTCTCGCCAGCTGGGACAGAACCAGTTATGATGGGAAGAAAGAAAGTCAGGGATGGAGCAGAGCTCTGGCATGACCCGATAATGATATCTGGGGTCTTTATGGGGCTCACACTTCCATGGCTCTGATGAAAGCTGTAAGTCCTGAAGCTCTTTCTTGCCAGTGCTGTTTTTCGCTTCTATTTTCACCTCATTTGAGATGTTTTTCACCTCAAATGAAGACAAATTTGACTTCATTTCAGCCGCCTTTGAATTTGGATGGCAAGTCTTCCATGTCCTCACAGCTCTACTACTGTCCCTAATTCAGCCCCACCAGTTGAAGTCCCCTTGTGCCAATGATTGTCCTTACTTGTTTGTAGGATTTATCCATACAATAATTACCAAAGCTCAGAAAATCCCTAGACTTCCATTCAGCTCTGCTCACCGACCAAACCTAAGCTCTAAGCTTCAGCTATTGTCAGAGGGAGCACATCAGCATACGCTTCAGTCCGACACTTACATTAATATATCCTACCTCATGGTTGTTATGAACTAAGTGCATATTGCTAGCACATCAGGCAGCATTTGTAGCTCACTGCATTGGTCAAACATCTGAGGACTCATATTAAAGTATAAATCAATCTGTGCTGCTCCATAACCTTTAGGATATTCCCAGAGAAGAATATTCTTTGCCCATAGACGCTGCCATGATTTCTGTTATTGCTTCAGTCAACACAAAACCTGAAACAATGGATGGATTTCTTCCCTGGAAGAACTGGGAATCTCTGAAAGGAATTCTCAGATCTGATAATCTCTGCCTAAGGTAAGAAACTCCTGAACAGGGAGTAGCTTTTCCTGTGTGATATGCCAAGGAAAACAGATTCCTGTTTGGTGCTTACCTGCAGGAACACAAGGGGCAAGAATTTCCCCCTATTTTGCTGCTAATCCTAATCACCAGAGTAAAAATCACCCATTTTCCCCTGAAGTATTTGTTCATAGAAGTTTTCTCACTTCAATGTATTGCAAAGTGATCGCTTGTCTTAAAAACCCCACCAAAGCTAACCCAGCAGCTGCCTGTTTGTCATAGCGCCATTTGGAACCTGCACCCTAGAGACCACAGAGGTGAAAATCCCCTTGAACAAACAGGAAAGGAGGAGGGCACAGAACATATCCTATGGGAAATGCCTTTGTGATCCATGGTAGCAATTGTCCCACAATGCTATTTTTACCTTTGGTTCTTAAATGTCCTGTGGCAGCATCCTCAACCTCCCAAGACCAATGCGCCTCCATGGGTAAATTGGGAAGGATCCTACCCCAGAGATCTTGCAACCAGAGAAAACCTCCATAAAGCTGTATTTTTGTCCTCGTTACTTTAGGAACCCACAGCGTTTCCATATAGCCCATGCCTGCTTGCTGTAAGATTGCCCTAATTGTGTGTCAAGCCTTTTGACAAGTCTAATGGGCTTCTTCCTTTGGATGCAATTTCACATCTAGGTTTGAATTCACCAGTAAGACACCTTTCCACCCCAAATATTCCCCATAAGAATATTCTTGTCTCTACATTTGCTCATCAGTTATTTTTACGTTCACACAAGCAGGCTCTGATCCACAGGAGGCATGTAGACATTGGTGATGACAGGGAAAGAGATGCTGGGGGGAAAGATGGGTAAGATCTCAATGGGAAAGAGCTCTACCAAGCTCAAAATGGGTTTGGGTTTCATTGCTTTGGGAGGAAGAACAGTGCTTTTCTGCAGTGCCTCTGCAAATACTATTTGCTGGGTTTCAACAACCCCTGAAAAGCATCATCAGGTCCTTTTATGCATGCAGAACATCTCTCATTCACAGCCTGAAGTCCATGGGCAGCTAATAGGGTAAGGAAAAGCTCTGTCTGGAATTGCTTCATCTTCCCCCTTCCTGAAGCCAAAATCAGAGCCATAAAGCATGTGTTGTACCAGCATCCCAGAGTAGAAGCACCAGAGCATGCAGGGACCCCATCCTGGAGTCACCAAGAGGGTATTGGAATTGTGGCAACAGCCCCCGCAGCCTGATGGAAATAGTGTGGCGATTCCCTCATTTTCACTATTTGAGCAGAAAATAAAGGTCCCCAGAACAACCCTTGTGTCAAGACATGCCCCCGCTTCAATGCTGCAGAAGAGACGGTTGTTGCCCCATGTGAAGCAGCGGTTTCACCTGTCAGAGCAGAGCTATGCGGTTTCCAGCAGAGCTCTGGAGCCAGCCAAGCACCGTGAGCCTGGTTTTATATCCAAGCAAGGAAGTCCTGGCTCTGGGCAGGGTTATTTGCTTTGGCTCCAAGCTCATCTGATCCCTGGCCAAGGCATTCTGGCTGTGGCAGGACCTGCCTGGCTTCTGTCCCACCAGCTTGGGTCTCTCCTCGTCACACGTCCCTGCCTCCTTGGCAAAGCATGGATGGAGCAAGCTTGTGTGCTTGCCCAACTGAGCAACAGGGATAGCTACAGACTTTGGAGTTTGAGGCTGTTCGTACTCCAAACCTCTTCCTTTATCCAGATATCCCTCAGAAGGAAGGCATGACAGGAAGAAAGAAGGGACCTTAAAGGTCCTCCAGCTCCAACCCCTGCCACGGGCAGGGACACCTTCCACTGGAGCAGCTCCAAGCCCCTGTGTCCAACCTGGCCTTGAGCACTGCCAGGGATGGGGCAGCCACAGCTTCTCTGGGCACCCTGGGCCAGCTCCTCAGCACCCTTATAACTGACAATGGCATCCATTTGCTAATCTAATTCTATCCTCCAGCCTCTAATCCGAATATTCCTTAGCTGCAGCCTGAGCAGGTGGCTCCTTGTCCTCACCCCAAAGGTGCAGTGACGAGGTCATGAAGTTAATGATGAACAAGCAGCAATGCTGCATACCAGCGACATTTGAACTGCTGAGCCCCTGCTGAAGGCTGGCTCCTTGCTCTTTAACCACCTTCCAGTACCAGGCACAGCCTGGGATGCAGCAGATAGCACTTTTATCAGCTTTGCAAGAAGTTAAGTGTTGGACCTGCTCTTCTCCCAGGTGTCTGCTGCACGCTGCATGTTAAAAAGGGAGCATGCGCAAAAAACAAAGGGGATGTTCTCCTGGGAGCAGATAAGGACAGAAGTTGCTCCATGATGGTGGCCTTGGACAGAAATTGTCCAAACACTAGATAAATAGTGCTGGAAAGAGGCACTGCTTCTCAGCCTCAGTCTCTGGACTGGGACAGGCAGAAATGAGGCTCAGAAGGGTCTTGAGGTCTGGTTACGGTGGGAGGCAATGGAGTGATGCCCTTCATAGATATAAAGCAAACAAACAAGCACACCCAACTGCCAAGGGGGATGTCAGGGTGGTGGGTTACAGAATCATAGAATCACAGAATGGTTGGCTTGGAAAGGACCTTAAGATGATCCAGTTCCAACCCCCCTGCCATGGGCAGGGGCACCTCACACTAAACCATGGCACTCAAGGCTCTGTCCAACCTGGCCTTGAACACCACCAGGAATGGACCATTCATCTCTTCTTTGGGCAAGTTGTTCCCGTGCCTCACTGCCCTCACAGTAAAGAACTTCTTTATATTAACCTGAACTTCCCCTGTTTCAGTTTGAACAGTTATGTCTGTCTGTACTGAAATTGCATGCATTCATGGGAGGAAAGAAATGATTAGATGTTAATTCTATCTGTAAATATTGATACCTCTTCTGGCCTTGAGATAATTTTGTCAGCCACTGCATGTCTTTGTAATGGTGGGTCCCAACTTTGCTGCCAGGATGAGGGCCCAGTGTTAGCATCATCAGGGGTGCAAGTCATTGCAAAATACAAAGCACAGCAGGGTGCCCAGAGAAGCTGTGGCTGCCCCATCCCTGGCAGTGCTCAAGGCCAGGTTGGACACAGGGGCTTGGAGCAAGCTGCTCCAGTGGAAGGTGTCCCTGCCCATGACAGGGGTTGGAACTGGGTGAGCTTTAAGGTCCCTTCCAACCCAAACCAGTCTGGGATTCTATGATTCTATGAGTCAGATCATCAGAGAAGTAGCATAGCCACCAAATTCAACCACGCAAAGAAATAGCGCTTCACCGGAGTGGAACACATCCTTCAGGACTAGGCTGATCACTGGATGCACTCAGCCAGTCACTCAGTCTGTGTTTGGAAGAAGGCAGCATGAGGAGGTGGATGGAGCAGAAAGCTAACCATCTGCAGCAAGGGAGAATTAGCTGCTGTAATGACATCTTTCAAATCAATAGGCCTGGAGAACTCACTGCCAGGAGCCATCAAGAATGACCTGAAGAGCCATTAACATTAAATCTAACAAGTCCTGGGGAAGAGGAATGGGCTGATACAGGGCTTGGGTCATGGCAACATGGGCAGGGGAGAAGGGGACAACCAGAAAGGCGAGCACCATCTGTTCTTATTGAAACAATTGAGCAATTAATTTGGGATTTCATCAAGGAGCTTGTAACCTGGACAAATGCACATATGTCTATAAACGCAGTCAGATGGCAGAGCAGAAAACCTTCATCAGCATTCATCATGTTTCGGGCTCTGAGCTGCTGATAAAGGCAGCTGTGGCAGTTTAATACATCGTAGTTCCTCCCGGGCATTCTGCTTCTTTTCCTTCTAAACTGCATTAGATGAGATTAACAAAACATGCATTAAACGGTGTCAGAAGAGGCCCCCTGACACATCTTGAAACGTGGCTGTAAAGGGATGGGGTTATAACCCTATTCTTACCAGGGAGGGCTGAATGTAGACATCAGTACAGAAGGAGATGGAAGCAGGTCCAGGCATGGAAGAATAAAAGCCCAGAGGCAGGCTCAGGAGGATGGGCTGGGAAGGAAGCACTGGAATGAGGTTCAGAAGGACTTTAAGGGGACTAAGAAGTGGACAGGGTCTGCTGAAGCAGTTCAGATGTCTGTAGAATAGGATGCGCTTTGGGATGATACATAAGTGAATACAGAGAAGGAAAGAGTCTCAGGGGTGTCAGTCTGGAGGGCAAATCCCCTCTCAGAGTGTATTTCACCCTCTGGGTGAGAAACTGCCTTGAACTGAGTTGGTTATGTGTTTATGCCCTATTCCTGGCAGTGTTCAAGGCCAGGTTGGACACAGGGGCTTGGAGCTGCTCCAGTGGAAGGTGTCCCTGCCCGTGGCAGGGGTTGGACCTGGAGGAGCTTTAAGGTCCCTTCCAACATAAACCATCCCATTACGATCTTCAAGGTCTCTTCCAAACCACTGTGTGATTTTGTGCTTCTATAGCTGAAAGCCAGGCAAGCTCATGAGCCAGAAGAGGCACACCAATGTCTTGATTATCCAAACGAAGACAGGTCCTGCAGGAAGGGCACCTTCTTGCCTTAGTAGACGGTAGGCTGGGGCTGCTAGGAGGTGACAGTGGTAACCTATCAGAGGCCAGGCAAATAGCAGAGGGTCAGGGATTAGATGCACAACCAGTCTACATGCAGATTTAGGGATGTAAACCTTATTCATCAAAGAGAAGACTGAGAGGGGTCATTGAATATGGGTATTTACATAGGGCAAAGCTGTCTGATAGAGGTAGAGGTTCTTCAGCCACGCTGATAAGAGGAATAAGGAGTCACGGTGGGTGAAAGATAGCACTAGATTAATTCAGCCTTTGAAGTGGACACCAACTGATTGCTACGAAGGTAATTAACTATTGGAACAGCTCATCGGGGAGGCTGCCAAGTCACCAGTGCTTCTTCTGTTGAAATAAAGGTTAGGTATCTATGAAAGGAGATGCTCTAATCCAATTTCGGGGAAAAATCTATTTTCTCTATACAGAAGGTCAGATAAGATGATCCTCATGATGCCTTTTGACTGTGCAGTCAGTGAATTTAGGAAGCACAAACTCCACTGCGTAGGGATCTATCTTCATCTGGTACACGACGTGTCAGGCAAATCAAGGGGAAATGCATAATACAGGCTGCGATTCCAGCTCCAGAGCATGCAGCCAATGCTGGGAAGAGAGCTCAGAAATTCCTGGCTCTTACTCCATCAGCCTACTGGAAGATAGATAAACCCCCACATTCCTTCAAACCCCAGATGAACCACAGAACTATTTAGAGGCTTTTGGGTTTGCCTGATATTCATATAGCAACAGCAATAAGGAGACACAGTCTGATTGTGCTGAATTGAGAGGGGATGGATGGATGGGTGGATGGATGGATGGGTGGATGGATGGATGGATGGATGGATGGATGGAAAGGTGTCCTCTGCCCCAAAAGGGTATAAAGTCTTTCTGAGGACACAAAGCAAGAAAGAAAGGACTCACTTGTCACCCAGCAGTGGCAGCCAGCAAACAGTCCTCCACCAACTCCATGAGATTGTGCAGCCCATGTGCCAGAAACAGAAGGCAGACAGGCAGGCAAACCTTGGAAGAGCAGATAAATAGAGTGATTGTGATGGAGAAAGGGGTGCAAGCCCAAAAAGGATGTGGCCAAAGCCAGGATCAATCCAAACAAGGCAAACTTCTGGATGGTGTCATCACCAGGGAAGAGAATGACCAAGAACCATAAAGAGTAAGAGCTGGGAGTCATCCAGGTGCATAGAGACGTGGCAAAATGTGCCAGATGAAGCAACTCTTGAATGAGCTCGTTTCTCCCTGCTGACTTTAAAGGGAGCCAGGGATGACTGACCCAGATGGAGATATTAACACGTGAGGAATCAGAAGTCCAAAGTGCCAGAGGAGGCTGGGACAGAACCAGTCACTGCAGAGAGGGAACAACTTCTGCTTAAGAGCTCATCTCACTCTCCCCTCTGGCAGTTAAAGCCATTCCCCTTGGCCTGTCCCTACATCCCTTGCCCAAAGCCCTTCTCCAGCTTTCCTGCAGCCCCTTTAGGCACTGGAGCTGCTCTCAGGTCTCCCCTTCAGGAGCCTTCTCTTCTCCAGGCTGCCCCAGCCCAGCTCTCTCAGCCTGGCTCCAGAGCAGAGCTGCTCCAGCCCTCGCAGCAGCTCCATGGCCTCCTCTGGCCTCGCTCCAACAGCTCCACGTCCCTCTTGTGCTGTTGCCCCAGAGCTGGATCAGGGCTGCAGGGGGGATGCTCCAGGATGTGATATATCCCCAAGAGGGGAAAAAATAGAAAAGAAAAAAGGTAAAGCTAAAACATGTCAAGAAATCCAGAATAAAACCACTTCATTATGGACAGAAGGAGAGCACTGTTCATTAAGCCACAATGAAGTCACTTTAGGTGGTTTTCATTACCTGGTGATGGGGTTTTTAATCATCTCACTGAACCCCCCCTGGAATATCCCTTTTGCTTCAAATAGAAATGATTTTAATTCTTTTTATCTCCTAGACTTTGGTCACTGAACCACAAAATCCAATTTCAGTTCAGGTCTCTTGGAGAGCCCTGGTGACATGGAAGCCCATGCATCCTGTGCAGGTGGGAACAGAGAGGAACAGAGGAGAGGAGAGGAAAGGAGGGGAAAGGAGAGGAAAGGAGGGGAAAGGAGAGGAGAGGAGAGGAGGGGAGAGGAGAGGAGAGGAGAGGAGAGGAGAGGAGAGGAGAGGAGAGGAGAGGAGAGGAGAGGAGAGGAGAGGAGAGGAGAGGAGAGGAGAGGAGAGGAGAGGAGAGGAGAGGAGAGGAGAGGAGAGGAGAGGAGAGGAGAGGAGAGGAGAGGAGAGGAGAGGAGAGGAGAGGAGAGGAGAGGAGAGGAGAGGAGAGGAGAGGAGAGGAGAGGAGAGGAAAGGAGAGGAAAGGAAAGGAAAGGAAAGGAGAGGAGAGGAAAGGAAAGGAAAGGAAAGGAAAGGAAAGGAAAGGAAAGGAAAGGAAAGGAAAGGAAAGGAAAGGAAAGGAAAGGAAAGGAAAGGAAAGGCCTTAAGCACTGCTCCTGTAACTCCCTCTGTGTTCAGGGCTTTCTGCCACAGCAGAGATGGAATTACAGCACTGGAGGAAACTCAATGAAATAATTATTCTCCTTTGGGTTTCATTAGCAGGGAGCTGAGGCCGTGTCCAACAGGCACATCAAACATTCCTCCTGGCACCAGGCAGCTCAGACCCATTGTTTGTGGTGCCAGCAAGGACATGGGCTCAGGGATGGTACTTCAACCTTCAGATGGGTCCATGGCTGCAGGACCACAGCTGAGCTTTGTCATGCTCTGCACTGCACAAACCTATCCAGGGAGACATCCTTCATCCCGAAAGATCAGGTGGTGATGGAGGAAAGATTACCCCACCATGGGGCTGCATGCCCTCTATAATATAGGGCATAGCCCTCTGTCCCCAGGGAGAGATGGATTCTCTCCCCATACCAAAAAGGCACCAGTTATTGACACTTCACAGTGAATTGGGATGTAGCAGGGAGGTATTTCTACGTTTGAGACATGGAAGAACCATCCCTGAGACATCCAAGCATCTCCAGCAACCAGGTAGGGAAAGGGCAAAGGGCCAGAAAGGGATGAGAGAAAGTCCCAGACATGGAGCAGGGCTGTGATGGAGGCTCAGGAAGCAATCACAAACTCCACCTCCTGTCTGAGGGTTCCTTTTTGTTTCTAGAAATACACTACTAAAAGAGCTGATTTCCCCTTATTTTGGCCACGGGGACTTTGTTTCTGGCGCAGGACAAGTCTCAAATTAAGAGTGCTAAAGGCGAGTGTGAAGCCCAGTGCGACCAGTGAGTCCACAAAGACAGTTATCTCCAAGTGCTTGACATCCCATATTGTCCAAAGCCAGTGTCATTATCTTCCTTTTACTAATGGGGAAACCAACACAGGATTATAATGTGCCAGTAACACAAGGAATAAGTTCCTGCCTGTTCATTCCCGGTGGACATCCTGCAAGCCCAAACCTGTCATTATAAAGGCCAGTATTGAAAAGATGTTGGAGAAGAGTAAATTAAGGCTGGCTTCATTTGCAGGCAGAAAAAATATACTTGGAGGAAGCAGCAGGCTGGGTTTCTGAGCTAGGCTGCTGCGAGCAAGAAGAGAAACACAGCTCTTTTAATTTTCATTAACTCTTTTAATGGTAAAAGGTTTCATGCTAATTCCTATAATCACACCAAGAGCCTCTGCTCAGCCAGAGCCAGGGAGCTTTCAGCAGTTGCTCCTTTCATAGAATCATAGAATCACAGGAGGGTTTGGGTTGGAACGGACCTGAAGGTAATCTCGTTCTGACCCCCCTGCCATGGGCAGGGGCACCACACACTAAACCATGTCACTCAAGCCCTATCTAACCTGGCCTTGAACACTGCCAGGGATGGAGCATTCACAACTTCTCTGGCACCCTGTGCCAGCGACTCAGCACCCTCACAGTAAAGAACTTCCTCTTATATACAACCTGAACTTCTCCTGTTTCAGTTTGAACCCGTTACCCCTTGTCCTCTCACCACAGTCCCTAATGAAGAGTCCCTCCCCAGCATCCCTATAGGCCCCCTTCAGATACTGGAAGGCTGCTCTGATGCCTCCACGCAGCCTTCTCTTCTCCAGGCTCAACAGCCCCAACTTTCTCAGCCTATCTTCATACAGGAGGTGCTCCAGTCCCTGATCATCCTCGTGGCCTCCTCTGGACTTGTTCCAACAGTTCCATGTCCTTTTGATGCTGAGGACCCCACAACTGCACACAATACTCCAAGTGAGGTCTCACAGAGCAGAGCAGAGGGGCAGGATCACCTCCCTCGACCTGCTGGTCACGCTGCTTTGGATGCAGCCCAGGATACGGTTGGTTTCTGGGCTGCGAGCATACATGAAGCTGGCTCATGTTAACATGAAACAGGAGCTCAAAACTGAGAACTCGACCACTTTTATCTTGATTTTCTGCCCAGTTCCTATACACTCTTCTTCCTTTTTATTAGAGCTACGTTTATCCTGTGTCTGACTTTTATCCTGCAGGTATTTGGGATGATCTGGGGGAGGGAAGCAGTGTGTGAGCACCATCCCCTGCATCATGCAGCTTCCCATTCATTCCTCCCTCACCCTGACACATGTTAACAGCTTAGCAAGGAAATTGCTGTACAAATTACTATGCTCAGCTGCATGTGCAGCTCCAGAGTTTCTCACACCATGATCACAGAGACAATGTCCACAGGACCGAGAAGCCTCTTCCTCATCCCTCTTCCCACAAGGGTTTTCCTGGGATTACCTGTTCCTACAGCTGGTTCACAGAGGGCTGGCACTAACAAGATGCTCACTGTATTAGGTTTAAAGCAATAGCATTGTCAGCCACAGTTTCTGCTGGGTGCTGGCAGCTGATCTTGGATAGTGCATAGCTGTGGTCTTAGGAAAGAGCATTAAAGCTGCTTGGAAACATTGCAGCTAATTGCACTGTCACGACATTAGCGCTGCAGTTTCCAAACACTTGGAACAAAAGACTCTTGTCACTTCTGGCAGCCCCAGCATCATCATGTGGGGCTGAAATGTCCACATTTTCCCATTTAATGGGCATCTAAGGAGTGTTTTCCATAGCCTAGCCAAGCATGACTGTTCTGCTGGCTCCAAATAGCCAGCGGCCAAGCGTGATTTGCTGTTGTGCATTGCTAGGAAGACATGCAGCCTTATGAGTGGAAAGGCAGCTCCAAGCAGCTTAAACAGGCCCAAATTATTGACCTTTAGGTGGGTAAGATTAAGGAACCCGCTCCATCCTCTTCTGCATGGCCAAGAGCTGAACCAGTACCTATTAAACCCTCCTTTATACAGATGACTTTTTGCTATCTCCCATGGTAAGCAGAGGACTTGAGGCTGCAGCTGTTTCTCCAGCTTCAGCAATGAGATGGATTTCATCCCTTTAAAACAAAGAGCTGTCTGCTTTATTTACCAGCTTGCCACACTTCCCCGTTTGGAATAGATAGGATTCAACCCTGGGGAACAGGGAATCTCAATGTGCTGCTTCTTATTAGAAAGGTGTTCAGGAGAAAAGAGGAGGGAATAAATAACCTCCTCATAAATCATTTGCAATGAAAGGGGAGGGGAGGTTAATGATTTTAAATGGATACTTGGGCAAGTCCTTTAATGAGAAGGAGCGGGTAATTGCGTTGACCTTGGAGATCACATCATTCTCCTTGGGCCAGAGGAAAGAAACGATGAAGGATTGCCTAGTGCAAGCTAAGCAAGGGATGATGTTACAGAAGACTGACAGTCAATACCTGACCATGGAACAGGTCATTTGCTGTGTTGTCTCACTGCTTTCCTACCTCCTAAGCGATTGTTCTTGTGCCTCAGTTTCCATTTGGATTGGATTTGATCCCTTGTTCCTTTTTGTGAAGGCAAATGCAATGGGTTGGAGGTTGGGTTCTGAGTTTTCTTTGCATCCACTGTTTCATCCAGAAGTCAATGGGTCCCAGTGAGACCTGAACAACACAAAGCAACAGAAATTATACCCCCAAATCAAGCTGCTTCTAGAAAGCAGCCTTCCACCACCCCAATAAAAGGGAGGAAAACTGCATTTTCCAATGGAGCGGAGTAGAGAAGTCCTCAGGGTTCACCTTTGAGCCTGATCCAATGCCATCACGTAACCACTGAGCTGCATTACACCAAGCTGGGGTCTTTATGATTTAGAACCACTGAGTATGAAACTCTGACTTCTTAAGAAGGCACCTTCCTATGACGATTGAAGGTCTCTTCCATGAGAGATCTGAGCACACTGAGTCAAAATAGAGATAGCTCAGGGGCCAGGATAAGACATAAGAGCAGGAGGTAGGGATTTGTCTTATCCTGTGTAGACACCTCCATCTAAGCAAGCAGTCCAGGTTCAATGGGCATTGCTTTTATGGGTCAGCTCATCTAGGGGTGAAGATTTGAAGATCATGATGATCACAGAGGTGAAACAAGTCCCACTGCAGGTCTGTTCAGAGAAACAATTTCTTCCATTTCAGACAATTTCGGAACAAGTGCAAGAAGAAATTACTCCCATTTTCCTTCTGATTCCACTTAATTTCCACTCCTTTCTCAGTTCTGCCTGGCTTTCCCCACTGTAGCAAAGGTGCAGGCAAAGATGGGAAGGGAAATAAAGCTATCAACCAATCTCTCTTCTCCCTCATTTTGCTAAAGGTGTGCGGCCAGAGAAAGAACAACCTAGGACCTGAAGCAAAGCCTCGCTGTAGGATTGCCTCCTTCAGAGACTGATGCTTTGGGCAGATGCTGTTTTAAAGGTGTCTTAAAGGTTAGGACTGACATCCTCCTCCGCAAGAGCCACCTAACAGCTTGTCACACTGAAGTTTTGCTCTTTCTCATATCACCCAGCAAAGGAGACAGTTTTCAGCAGCATCTATCACTTCTGTTCATTACAGTATCACCCAGGCAAATAAGGTGTAATAGCTGGGCAGCAGTAAGGTGGCACAGCGAAAGGCCGAGGTTCTGACGGAAGCAGTATCTGTTATAGGATGATAGGGCAAGCCTGAATGCCAAATACACCTGAGATATAAGAAAGTCCGCTGTTAAAGGTGTGAGAGAACAGGATCCTTGCTCTTCTGCCATTTATTTTGCCCCAGGTTGCCCCGTTTATGCCACAGAGACTTTCTATGACCATCCTTGTCTTTGAGAAGCTATGACCACCCAGTCCAACATGTGAGCTTTGTCTAAACCTGCCATGCTGACCCCTCATATCTCCACCCAAACAAACTAATTCCTTGCCTGGCAACATCCCAGTAGGAACTCCTGCTGGCTCTATATAAAGCCCAAAGGAAATGTATTAAGAACTGGAAAGGGAAGGTTAAACAAAACTAAGCCAACTAAGCCATATGAAGCTTGTGAAGGAGATTGTGGGTTTGATGGGATAAGGAGCTGCTGTTCTGCAGTGTGATAGAGGAGAGGACTTGGCCTGGTGGGAGCAGGAGTGTGCCAGCTTCCTCCTTCCCTTTCATTCACGCCAACCAGGGCTCAGAAGTCTTCCTTCTGCTGCCAGATCTCAAAGTACTGACCAGTGAAGACCCAGTTAAGCCCAAAGCCTTGTCCAAAATACCTCTGCCACATCTGGGGAAGAAAGTGGGGAGGGCATAAAAAATATAGCTAAATAGCTATTACTGATTAGCTACAGTGTAGGAGCCTGGAGCAGGGAGGAGAACTGTAAGCTCACAGCCAGCTCATTCATGTTGGACCGTTTCCTTCCTGCTTTGGGTTGGACGTACTCTAAAGAATGGCCTTGCTGAACCTGGGCCATAGTCCAAAGTAACTCAATTGACTGTTAACACAATTGCAGCTGATAGCAGAAGGCATTTCTCGCTCTACCCTGAAGGTCTTATGCCTCTCTTTGCATCCACCTTCCCTGCCTGCCTACTGCTGTACCAGGGTGACTACGCCAACCCGGCTCCCCATCCATCTCCTGCAGCAGAGGTTTGCATAAGGGGAATCTTCCCCATAAACCCACTTGTTTATAAGCGTTTCTGCCATCAGATTTCATCCTGAGCGAGGCAAAAAGAGCTCAAACATGCAATGGAGGTGAACAGGAGAGACCAAGAAATTACTTCTGCTATCAGCTGCAATTGTGTTAACAGGTCTCCCCAGACCTGTGAGCATGGAGCATGTGATCAGAAGAGAAGGAGACCAGAAACGGGGTGTGCAAAGGTGCAATTGTGCATATGTGGGAGGAAAATCATAGAATCCCAGATTGGTTTGTGTTGGAAAGGACTTCAAAGCTCACCCACTTCCAACCCCTGCCATGGGCAGGGACACCTTCCACTGGAGCAGCTCCAAGCCCCTGTGTCCAACCTGGCCTTGAGCACTGCCAGGGATGGGGCAGCCACGGCTTCTCTGGGCACCCTGGGACAGCGCCTCAGCACCCTCACAGGGAAGAACTTCTGCCTAAGAGCTCGTCTCAATCTCCCCTCTGGCAGCTTAAAGCCATTCTCCTTATCAATCACTACAGCCCTTGTAAAAACAGAACAAACACACAGTTGTGGAAAGGAACAGCACAAAAGTGTGTGTTTGAAGGAAAACAATCCCAAAACCCCATCCCAATTATTTTCACACAAATCCCTCCCCACTGTTGTTAGAAGGGAGCACTTGGAGCTGCCCTCCAGCAACAAGGTGGCAACCAGCCACTTATATAGCATGAGCTGAGCAAGCCAGGGATCAGCTCTCCCAGGGAGGACAATCAAAGTGGATCTAATTAAAGCTTGTCACGCAGCTCTGCTTGGCTGACCAGGCTCCCTGGGAATGAGATAACCTCTGCTAATGTCATCTGACAACGCTCATTGCATCAGGGCTAAATCTCTACATAGGACTCAACACTTGCCAGGAGATGGACACAACTGCCAGAGCTCTGAAGGTGCAGGAGACCTGGAAACCCCAGTTGTGCACATCCGGTTATCTCTTGTCCCAGTAGGCAGTGGATGCTGCCTGCTGCCATGTGTGTCAGTGAGACAGCAGGCAGAAATGGCTGGAAAACTGCATCTCCCCTATGCAAAAGCATCTTCTAGAAACATGGGACCACTTCCCACTGCCATTCAACTCCATTGGTGCAGCCTTTAAGAGAGGAGATGGTTATTTGGAAATGATAAATCTACTTAAATGTGGGACAAAATACAAAGCTATGATCTACAGTTTGCTAATAATCACTGTGCTGATGTTGCTGTTCCCCTACCAGCTTCTGGAAAGGGTTCTGAGGCAGATGTCTCCTCTCCATCCATGTTCCAGGGCTGCAAATAGTGTGGCTGTGTTCCCGTACCTGTCTCTGCATAGAGTTATGTCAGGGCTAGTTAGGAGATCTCACAAGAAAGAAAACATCAGAATTAATAGAAACTTCATAGGGAGTAAAGCAGCGATTCCTGCCTGTGTCAATAACCAGAACACTGAGGAGTACTTTTTCCTTCTGATTTTAGATTACTCCACTCAGTTTTTCCCCCCTTTTTCCCAGCCTAAAAATGTCTCACCTGTCTGGAAATCTCCGATCCTCTCAGCCATGAGAACTATGTTCCAGTTATTCAACCTCAAATCTCAGTTTGTAGGATCATCGCTTTGGGATCCTGCCTTTCTGTAAGTCTGTGTGTCACAGTATGCATAACATGAGCAGCCTGCTCTAGTGGAAGGTGTCCCTGCCCATGGCAGGGGGCTGGAACTGGATGAGCTTTAAGGTCCCTTCCAACCCAAACTATTCTATGATACTATGATTGTGGTAGCTATGACCTGGCAGCTCCATGCAGCTTGGAGCACTAAGGGAGATGACAAAAAGCTGCTCTGAGAGAAGTTGCCCTCTGTGGCAGAGCTATAAACGCCTGTGGCACTGTGATACAGCCCCCGCATCTCTGCCTGTGCTATAGAGGGATGAAAATTATTGACCTCAGCTGCCTCTTGGGAATGGTTATCCCTTAAAACCTGCTTAGGAATTCAGCAGAGGTGTGAGCCAAGCCACAGAGCAGTCTGGCAGTGTAGCAAGAGATAACTGAATGGATGCTCCAGGCCCTGGCCCTAATTAATTGATTAAACCTGAATAATGGGAGCAGATCTTTGATCAAATTGTCCTTCATAAGATCCCTGAAGGAATGAGGCTTGCAGAAACGGGAGAGGAATCTCCTTAACTAATGTTGCTTATTAGGAGCATTTAAATAATCTCTGTGAAGGCACATATAGCCCTTAGGAACAACAAAGGACCAGGAAACTGCTGTCATCTGGCGGCAAACACAGGCCAGGGTGACCTGTGGGATGGAAGGAGGGATGGATGGAGGGACGGATGGATAAATAGATTAGACAGACAGACAGACAGACAGACAGATAGATAGATCTGTAGTGCAGCTGAGGTTGAATCAGTGTGATGGACTTGAAACTGTCATAAGTTCCCAGGTAAATAACAAGGAACACAAAAACCCCATTACTATATGTGGCAGCAAGAGCAGAACTGAAAACCTCAGAGAGCAGCTGACAACATGAGGTCTCTGCTTGGTTTTCCCTTTAGAATGTAATTACTTTTTTAACATAAAAGCTTTTTTTAATATAAAAGCTTTTGAAATCATTTCTTGGCACTGCAATGCGGAGCTCCCATAAATCTCTCAGGACCACATTGTCTCATCCTTCACACCAGCATCCACAGCTCTCTCCAGTCAAACAATAACCACCATGCCAAAACCCAATGTTCTCATTAGTGTTATCAGTTGATTATTCATGTTCCTGCAATTAATTTAATGGGTGCTGTTGCACAGCAAATGCTTCACCTGCTCTATTTCCTCTCAGCTTCTCACTGAAGGTCCTATCTGTGGAGGGTCTCAGCTCTCCTGGCTCGCATCCTGTGTGATGTGGGAGCTGTATCTCCAAACCATCCTGCCAGGTGAGCACTCAGATGGTTTCTGTGACACCCATGGCCTGGGGTTTTATAGCACAGCCTTGAGCAGGAGAAACTGCAGCTGAGACTTGATTAAATCTGGTAGCTTCCTCACTGTGTCCATCTCTGTTCTCATTGCTGATGGGAGCTTCAGCTCTTGGCAGTGCTCAAGGCCAGGCTGGACGGGACTTGGAGCAGCCTGCTCTAGTGGAAGGTGTCCCTGCTTGTGTCAGGGGGCTGGAACTGGATGAGCTTTAAGGTCCCTTTCAACCCAAACCATTCTATGATTCTATGAACCTAAGAAGCTATGATTCTGTGAAACTGGCATTTTGATTTTATTGCATATGGGGTCATTACAAATGCTGTAGTCTTGGAATCCAGAATCCATGGAGGTCATTTGGGGCTCTTCTTTTGTTCTGAGAAGACACTCAGAGCAATCTGGTCTTGGAATCCAGGTTGCATCTGGTGAATCAGCAACTGAGCTCATCAAGACACAATCACCAAGCTGTGGGGTCTCCTCCATCTAGGATGTGAATGGATGATTCCTTGAGCTCATTTAAGCTGGTACGAGAAAATGAGAGCTTTGGTAATCTCTCAGGATTGACATGAGGACTGGAATGACATCAGTGACATGAAGACCTTGATAAGACATGAAGACCACGAGGTGCAGGGCAACTCTCTGTTGCTCAGCTCAAAGTCACTTGACTGCAGCATCATTTTCTGACTTCTGATTGTCTACCTGAGAGTGAAATAGTGACATACTTCAAAGTCAGCCAGTCTGAGAGGATCCTATGCATCCATTCAAATCCGGAGGTTTGGGAGTCAGAGCACAGCAATTAGTAGCTACTTTGACCCTTCTGTAAGGGATTTCAAGACATGTAAAACCTGTTATTGAAGAAGGTTTCCTAAGAAGCCAGCTTCCAAGAAGGCTGATTTGAAGCTCATTCCTTGGTGATGGCGATAGCCAAGATGGAAGATACCCAAGCTACCCAAGCTGAGTCTTTGATACGAAAGTAGGTAAAGAATGTGGGAGGGAGGGAGGGAGTGAAGGGGTTGCTTTGTCTCCTTCAGGCTGCTCACTAGGAACTGGTCTCAGGAAGGAGTCCTCTTAGTGTAAGTACTCTCTTCAACACCACCTTTTCTAGTAAACACACTGATTTGTGTCCCCAGATTTCCATACTTAGGGAATTTGCTTCTTTTTCCTTAGGTTCCTTTTCCTTCCCAGTAGCTTTACGTTGTTTATTGCACTAATTGTCTCACTTTGTCCTGTGTCCCCAGTGCTGCGCAATTTGATTCTAATGGTGATGCTCTGCTGCATCACCTCCAGGTATCTTTTCTGAAAACAACAGGCTAGGTTCTTTGTCTAATCAGAGCAATAGAGTTAAATCAATAGCTTCAGCTTTTACCTTACTGGTAAACCAACCAGCTTACCCCACCTGAAGATCCAGCCATATGATGCTACTCAGGCACCAAGCCACAATAGTGCAATGGAAAATCAAGGCCACCTAATACTGGCAGGTTTTATTACAGCAAAAAAGTGTTCCTTCGAGTTGGAATTACAACAAAGACGTTCATGTTCTGATCTGAGTCCTCCAGCTCAAAGTATTATCTCTGCGAGATAGAAAGATATTAATTCAATGCGTAAAGAATGTCTGGTAAACTGCCAGATTTCCTTTTCTTCTTTAAATTACTGAAAAGGAAGATGGGGAACTCGCTTCCTACCTACAGTCTGGAGCTAAAAGCATTTCATGATGAGGAATAACTGGAGCAAACATCCTTCCCCTTATCTCTGACAGTTCCTCTAGGCTCATTTTGATTTATTTCTTCTTAAGAGAAAATCCTGTGTTGTTAATAAGGAAGGTGCTAAAAAGAAATCAATGCTCCATATCCAAATGGATGTACTTCTGCTCTGAGCAGTCTTGCCAGGATGCCTCTTAAGGTCTCCATTGCCTTTCTCTCTGGTTTGTATCTTCTTTAGTGACTGCACATCAAATAAAGAGGGGAAAAAGGAAAGGTGGTGTGTAAGGTGTGGAGACGTACAGAAGGAAAGGTATAAGGCAAATGAGCTCAGCAATGGTCTGCAACAGGTATTGGTTTACAAGTGTGAGAATGTCACAGTTGCTGCACTTACCCTCTATCCTAGTTCTGTCCTGATGTTTAATGTCTCAACCTGCCACAACTCTGCCCTTGGGGCCAACATGAATTGTTCATTATCATTATTGATGCCATTGATTGAGCTCCATGCATTCCAGCTTTGAGTTCATCTGTCATTTCAGTGGTCGCACGGATTCTATTTCCCCTAGTAACAGAGGGAGGCTCCAGGGCATAAAGGGATGGGCTCCTATGTGGTGTGGAGGGGGTCACACCCAATTGCTGCATGTGGGCTTGCATCTCTCTTCTATGAGGGTTCCCCATACAGTGGTTATTGTTCTAAAAGCCTCTACACGAGGACTTACACTCTTCTTGCTTACATTCGACCCCCAGATAAACAAGCAGCCACAAGTTGTCATGTTCCTAGTGCTTGAAGGCATGAGCACAAGGTCGCTTACTCTGTCTTGTGGTGCTACTCATCATCTGCCTGCATGCGCTTTCCAGCCTGCAGATAACCAGAGGCGATCTAGTTCAGGCTCATCCTCTCTGCTAAACTCAGACCCTTAACGGTGCTTTTTCCCAACCACAAGTTTACACTCAGGCAATTGCTGTGGCTCAGATGATTTGTTGTAATCTGCTCATGCAACAAGCACCAACCATTTCCAAAGCTGTCGTAACTGCTCGCTCCAAGGACAGCAATTACAGCTTGACAGCAACACCATTTACCTCTAAAGCATAGGCTCTTCTAGGCTCCTTGAAGAGCATCGTGGTCTTTAAGTCTGATAGCAATAGGCTCTTGACCTCCATTTGGTTCAACAGCTTTCGCTGAGGAGAAATAGGACTCTAGTGTGGTGCAATGGCTTGGAGGTGCTGCATTCAGATGCTTCCTTTGCAGCAGGGATGTTTACAGAGCAAGGGGCAATACATGGCAACATCACCCCTTGTTTAATTCACACCATAGAAAGAGAGCAGTTTCCTGCCTACATTTCCATGAGCAGACATTCCTGACTTAAAGGAATTAATAAGCTTTGTGTTGTTCTCCTGCATATTTGGTATCACATTTTGTCCTAAGGCATTTAAAAGAATTGGGTTGGGTGGTTGTTGGGGTGGTTTTTAACCCATGAGAAATACACGTGTCGCCTCTTTCTTTATCTTTGATTTCACCAAAGGTTTCCATTTGTTCAGCCTATTAAAATCCAGCAAAGGGAGGCATCTGAAAGCTCTGCTGTGCCTCGCAGAGCTCAGTTGCAATGGATTTCACAGGCCACGCTGCCCCTACAAAAGAGGAAGAGGGTTTAGTCTTGCAAGACCTTGCTGAAATCCATCAGTTTAATTAGGGACTGGTTTTGCAAGGGTGGGAAATAATTACTGTGCATACAAAGTGGAAATGCCCCAAAATTGCCTCATTAATGTTGATTCATTGTAACCAGCACATAATGAGTGGAGACAGAAGACCCTAGATGAACGGGGTTCCCTCCACACCAACACGTTCTGCATCCATAATAGCTGAACACAGCTTGTTTTATGGGGGCAGTGGTGTGGAGAGGAGGCAGAACCACAGGCATGTACATGGACCAGCATGGGGAGGCCACCCAGCTCCTGTGTAGGAGGCCAAAGGTCGGAGCCTGGGGCAAAAGCTGCATATTAAGGGAAAGGAAAACCTGGGGATTGCCATTGGGAATTGTCTCCAGTGAGGCTTTGGCTGTCCTTTTATTACCACTGGCCTCAGATACCACTTTTCCCTAGGCCAGGAGTCTCTGATCGCTCTATGAGTCTTGCCCTGTGGCTCAGGGACAGCACATGGTCCACAGCACCTTTCTGCATTAGGAAGCACCACCACCACCCCACACATGCTTCTTCCAGATGGACAAATCATAGAATCCCATACTGGTTTGAGCTGGAAGGGACCTCAAAGCTCATCCAGTTCCAACCCCCCTGTCATGGGCAGGGACACCTTCCACCTAGAGTAGGTTGCCCCAAGCCCCATTCAACCTGGCCCTGAACACTGCCAGGGATGAAGCATTCATAAGCTGGGTATACAACTGCAGTGACAATAAGAACCAAGACTCCTGAGTCTGAATCATGATGGAGGACAGGATTTCACACCATCAGACTTTAACACAGACTGCAGGACAGCCCAGAAGAGGTCATATCACCTGATAGTGGTTTTCAACCTGGACTGGACAAACTTCTCCATGGAGCTACAGACTATTGCACAACAGTGGAGATGGCTGAGCCTGTTTTTCCCTGCTTTCCATCAGCTCTTTGAGAAGATCTCATAGACTCAAAAGCATCTGCAGACCAGAGGATTAAACTGCTTTCCTGATGCACCACACAGGAGTGTGACCTTCAGAGAAAACCAAAGCACTGCTCAATCCATTTGGGGTTAATGGTTGTGTTAAACTGATCTTTATCTACATTCTTAAATGCTTGTAAGGAAATACTTCTCATTAGGCACAGGAGACTCAGTGAAGTTTTAGTGGGGCTGTATCTCAGCCCTTTACAACTGGCATAGGCAACCCAAGTCAGCAAGGAGTTGTCTCATTTGATTTTAGAGGCACGATCCATCATCTGACTTATCCTAAGGCAGGCACTTCAGATGGGTTGGGGAATTGCTTTAGCAGTGGCCATTTCTCTTCTGTGACTAAAAATGGGCACTGAGGGTGACTCAATCAAATGGAGCTACTTGCATTCAGATGGGTGAAGGAAAATGAAGTTAATCTCACCCCATGATGGAAGAGGCTTGAATAGAGCAAGTAACAGAGTATAGCAGTACAAGGATGATGAGTAGGCTCAGGAGAAGGAGACCAGCTGCACAAAACACAGTCAGTTCTCCAACTGCAGAGCTGCTGCTTGCCCTGTGTGTCCAAGGGCTCAGAAATGCTCCCCAGAAGGGTACAAGATAGCTTCAGACCTCTCCTTCTGGCTTGTGAGATCAAAGCTGACTCCTAATGCTGATGCTTCAAAAGCATGATCAGATCCCTGTGATTGGGCCTGTTGGAATTTGCTGTCTGGATTTTTCCCTGCTGATTAACCCCTAGTGTTGTAATGACTATTGCAAATAGGAACAATAATACTCTTGTATTGTATATATACATCATGGAAGTAGACGCAGATTGTATCAAGAAAGCAGAGGGCAAAGCAAGAAAGCAGGAAGGAGGGATGCAACCTGCAGACCGCGCTCACAGTGACCCAAAGAGCCAACTGATTGCATCTGGAGACCTTTTCCACTCAAATCACTGCATCTCAGTCTTAATAACAACCAGGGCATCTTGATGACCCTTAATGGGTGGTTGCCCCTTTATTCTGTCATAATCTCACCTTCTGCAATAGCACAGCAAGGGAAAGGTCTCTACTGCAAGTGGCTTACTGGGTACTGGTTTTCCTGCCCAATTTCTCCTGAAATTAATTCAGCAAAAGAGACAACCTGGTTAAAAACCATCACAAGCCCTGGGAAGAGCTGAAGTAAGCAATGAGCTGCACCCTCTTCTCAGGACCCATCTGTAATCAGGAAAACCAGACCTGGAGGGACATTCTTCCCAGGGACTGAGTGTGATCTGAAAGCCTGGATCCCTCCAAAGCAGTCAGTAAATGACATTCCAGTCCGAGAAAGGGGGGTTGGAACTGGGTGATCTTAAGGTCCTTTCCAACCCAAACCATTCTGTGATTCTATGGAAGAGATGTTTAGCACTAAATAAGATCTTCCTATCCATCCCTGAGCAAAACATTTCCTTACCCAAGGAGAAGACCACTGATCTTAAGGCTAGTGATACTTTGCATGTTTGGGTTTTAACCGATGGCAAAGAAGACTAAAAACAAGGCGAATTTGAAGGCTGCATTTCTAAGTGAGCAGTTTTGAATTAGCCTCTGTCTGACAACCTCCTCAGGTGGATATGAACTTTTGGAAGAAGCTCCTTTTTCTTTTATCCCAAGGAATGAATCCAAATGGGAACTCCACATCAAATGGAATTCTTTCTTTCTTCCTCTGGAGAGAAGGAAACCGATTCCCTTGTGTAGACAGAGATTTATGCACCCAGAGGCATCCAGAGCAGCAAACAACCCAACCATCATCTAGCTTTCAGGCTCCACAGAGCGCACGTTCAAAAATATCCATCAAAAAGAACACTTTTATATTGGGGTGCTTAGAAAAGAGGCCTCTTTCTTCCCCATTGTGAACCGGGTGTTGCGGGCAGGCCAGCAAGGCCCTTCTCATCTCAAAGATCTACATTTCCACCTCCTTGCACATGTAATTTTGCACCTCATTGCTCCTAATTGAGTGGTTTTGAAAACCCATCCTGTAGAGCTATCCATTACCTTGCCACGTCCGCAGTGTCAAAGCAAATAAGTACTCAGACACTCCTGTCTATAAATAATTCTGCTGTTGTGAGGTTATCCACAGGGAGCATTGACAGCTATCTCATTACTGGTGTAGTTCTCCATTTTCTATCAAATTGCTTGTTTCTTCCCCATTCTTCTTCCCAAAAGGAAAGGTGCAGGAGGATCACAGAACTTCTTGAGCATCATTACCAGCATCTTCTTCCTTCTATGATGGGTGCTACATTCATCGTAGATGGATGCCATCTCCAGGACTGGGTCACAGGAATGAGACTCGGGGTCACCTAAAATCCTTCCCAGCACGTTTCTGGAGGGAAAGGCTGTTAGCTCTGGTCACACATCCAAACTCCCCCTCTGGTAATGATACCCTGCTCACTCAGATTCCCCCTTACAGGTCTCAGCAGGATGCACGGCTCTTCTTGCTAAGCAGTTGCACAGCATTAACCCCCTGCTGTGGTTTAGCTCAGAGGCAGCTGCATTTTGCCAGGGAAAAGTGATTTCTGTAGATTCAGCTGTGAAAAGCAGTTGTGAGACTTGGAGCAAACAGCCTGGTGTTGGCTTTTCTTGGGTGAGCATCAGCAGCTTGGTTGCCAGCGAGGAAGAGCTGTCGCTGAAATGGGAGCTTGGGGGACCCGCCACACAATAATCAGTGCATCCATAGCAGCTATTGAACAGAAGGAGTCAGAAGCTGCAAGGGCACAAAACTCCCAGCCCGAATACCCAAGCAACTGTAGCAATCCCAGAATCAACCGGGTTGGAAAAGCCCTTTCAGCTCATCCAGTCCAACCATTACAACAGCATTGCCAAGGCCACCACTGACCCATGGCACTGAGGCCTTGTCTCCACGCTGTGTGAACACCTCCAGGGACAGTGACTGCAGCCCTGCCCTGGGCAGCATGTTCCAATGCCTGAGCACCCCTTCGGGAAGGAATTGTTCCTCAGCTCCATCTAAACCTGCCCTGGTGCAGCTTGAGGCCGCTTCCTCTTGGCCCATCCCTTGGTCCTTGGGAGCAGAGCGTAGCCCCCTCCTGGCTCCATGCTCCTCTCAGGCAGTTGTAGGGAGCCATCAGGTCCCCCCTCAGCCTTCTCTTTTCCATCTGAACCCCCCAGGTCCCTCAGCCCTTCCCCATCACACTGTGCTCCAGGCCCTGCTCCAGCTCCATTGCCCTTCTCTGGCCCCGCTCCAGCATCTCAATGTCTCTCTTGCAGTGAGGGGCCCAGAACTGAGCACAGGATTCCAGATGTGGCCTCACCAGTGCCCAGTGCAGGGGCACAACCACTGTCCTGGCTCTGCTAGGACCATGCCCCAGGTAACACTGACAAACCGTCACCTCTTGTTCTTGCTTCCCCATAAATCACTGCCATAAAGCAAACAGGACAAGGTTTCTACACTGCTTTTGTGCCAAAGCATCAAGTGCTTGCACTCTCTGGTCTCCACCACTCTTATATTTAGTCCATAATGAAACAAGCAAGGAACATAAATAGCTGACAGCTTACAAGCACTTTCTTACTCTCCTCTTCTTGCTTTGTAAACACAGCCCTTACATCTACCATAAACTACAGAGCGCAGCTATAACTCACTCTCCCTTTTCTCTGCCTGGGTTCAGAGTATATTGCCATCAGCTGAGCTGCTTTATTTTTTGGCCCTGAAATTTGTCTTTTTCTATCAGAAAATGGCTTTATCCATCCCTGAGGAATGTTAGGTACATCTCTGTGCTGGAGCAGTCATCAAAGTGCTGTCCGCAAGTCCATGCGGTACAAGGATGTGCCAATGAGGGCTACAGGTTATTTAGGAGCACGTTAGAGGGAAGAATTGGTTGAGATTCTGCAGAACAGATCAACTGCGATGAAAGAAGTTAATGCAGTTTTCATCTTAGTTTGGAAAAGTGCTATTGGTACAAAAGGATCAACAGATGGAGACAGGAGATGTCATAACACGCACGACTTCGGAACTTTGGCTTGAGCATTTGGCCCTACAGAAGCTTGAAGGTGAAGAGACCAGGGTGGGAAAGGCCTGAGCAAAGAGGGTGCTTGTGCTGAGGTGCCCCTGCCCTGGGATGTGGGGCAGAAGAGCGGAATCTGGGGTCTTAGAGCACCATCTGCTGGCATCTTCCCCCACAAGGAGCCGGGGTGGGCTCGGAGACAGCCTTTAGCATGGCCGGGACTGCTGGGGGGCGTTCTGAGAGCGGAGAAAGGCGGCTGGAGAAACTCCATTGTCTCCTTCGAGCCTCCATGGGGGAACAGAGCAACGGAAAACAGGCAAAACCCACTCCTTGAGCTGCAATTGGAACAAGCACTGCGGTGGGGTGGGTATCATCCGCTCCACAGAGAGGGCAAGGGATGGAGAAGGGGATGCTGGCTCCTGTCGCGCGGCAGGGAGGGCCAGACCAGGCCGGTTTGGGTGAGCCCAATATCCCAGTGAGGATTGTGGATTGTTTCAACACTGTGTCTTTGTTACAGGGCATCACTGAGAGGAGGGCAGACTGCTTCCAACCCATTAGGCTGTTGGTAGGCAGATATCTCAGGTCTAGTAAAAATCCTTGCTGGAAAGGGAAAAAGATGAACCTCTGGACTTGATGATCTTAAAGGTCTTTTCCAACCCGGTTGATTCTATGACAGAAGTCTACAAACACTTTACAGTTGATGTAAGACCATCATGAGGTCATGAGACCTCGCTTGGAGTATTGTGTGCAGTTCTGGGGTCCTCAACATCAAAAGGACATGGAACTGTTGGAACAAGTGCAGAGGAGGCCACGAGGATGATCAGGGACTGCAGCACCTCCTGTATGAAGATAGGATGAGAAAGTTGGGTCTGTTGAGCCTGGAGAAGAGAAGGCTGCGTGGAGACCTCATAGCAGCCTTCCAGTATCTGAAGGGGGCCTATAGGGATGCTGGGGAGGGACTCTTCATGAGGGACTGTAGAGATATGACAAGGGGTAATGGGTTCAAACTGAAACAGGGGAAGTTTAGGTTGGATATAAGGAAGAAGCTCTTTACTGTGAGGGTGGTGAGGCTCTGGAATGGGTTGCCCAGGGAAGTGGTGAATGCTCTATCCCTGGCAGTGTTCAAGTCTGGGTTGGACATAGCCTTGGGTGACATGTTTTAGTGTGTGGTGTCCCTGCCCACTGGCAGGGGGCTTGGAACTGGAGGAACTTAAGGTCCTTTCCAACCCTGACTATCCTGTGATTCTGTGATTCTATGATTCTATGATTCTACGATTCTATGATGTGTAGAGATAAAACTTGGTTCTCAGTAGAAGCTTAGGCCTGTGGAGATAGAAAGAATATCCTTCTCCATGGGGACCAGTGCTCCTCTTTCACAAGCCACCCATCCTGTAATAACTTTCATCAATCCTTTTCTCACACCTATAATTTAGATGGGGCCATAATGCTGGAGCATTTCTCGCATTAAATAGACAGTGTTCTGCTGAAAGGAGGTAAGCTTTCTGCATGTAATAGCAGAGCAGAAGTGCCTGGGATGACAGTCAGAGAGGACAGGTGAGTGGCATATTGATTTTTACCTGCTGCAAATAGCAAAAGGCGGTTGGATCTTGATATGCTTGGATTAACAAAGCGCAACATTCGGCCCTGGAAGTGTTGCTGCTGCCACGAAGCTGATGATGGGACTGTAGTCTCTCTGCCTTACACACAACACGGGCTGAAGCAGCTAAATTACTGCAGTAGTAAAGCTGGTTGTGAGGCATTCATCAAATATGAGTCACCAGATCATCATCTATTGAGCCTTTCACTGTTTTCATCTTCCTCTCTGCTACTGTGCACACTACACTCTGGGAACGTGATGGGGCAGAGCTGGAAAGGGGGTGACTCCCAGCTCTTGGAATTGTGTGTTTTATCCTCCCTGTCCTATGGGAGACCTTTTAGGCAACTGTCTTCTGTCTACCTGCACACAGAGTATTCCTAACACTTGCAGTGTTACAGCACTTTTGCAATATCTCTTTCTATCACTGCAGTGATTTCAAGTCATAATTCAGTCCCTAAGGGAAGGCACCACGTAAAGTTACAGGCAAAGCCTATCCTGATAGGCGAGGGACATATAAAGATTTAAGGATACACGTGTGCCCAAGACAGAACAGAAGGTTTTATGGCTGAGATGGTGACAGGCTTGAGAGCTCCTGACTGTCAGCATTCACTGCCTCACCCCATGATCATCTGCAATCCACATTTCCCTCTGCATCTTTCCCTGCCCTAATTCACTCCAGTTGTCTGTTTAATTAGAATATGATGTGTGGGACAATTGATTAACACAGGCTGCACTGTGAAATCCCTGCTCTCCACTGCAAATTCTAATTTTAGGTGAAAAAAGCAAAGGAAAAGCTGTAGGTTTTCCTGTTTCAGTGAATAGTTGACTTTCCATGCAAAGAAAGTCTTGAAGGAAAATCCTTTTGTTTCCTCCTGTCCTGACTGTATTGGTAAAAGATGCTAAGCAGGGTTGTTTTCAGTGACTAGACTTGCTGTCAGTTGCAGTGCACTGGGATCCATTCTCCACCCATAGGATAATGCATGTGGAAGATGTAAGCTATCCCAAGAGCTCCTGCTTGATGCTAGCCCTAAACCAGGAAGGGATGATGAACAGCAGGAGGAACGCAGGATGGAAACTGAAGGCTCCCGGAGAAATGAAGGCTCCTGGGATGTGGAAAGTGCTTTGGGATGTGGAAGATATCCCGAGATGCAGAAGACACCAGGGTTCAAAGCCTGGTTTCTGAGCTGAACTCTCTGCTACATCTATACATGCTGCAGGGGCCTTCTGCAATTTGGTACTTTTCTGACAAGGCACTTGCAGTCCTATAATGAAAGATAAGCCCTTTGTAATAGGAACCTATTTTCCCAGGTAACAAGCGACAGGACAAGAGGAAACAGCCTCAAGTTGTGCCAGAGGTGGTTTAGAATGGATATCAGGAAAGATTTCTTCACTGAAGGAGTTATGCATTGGAACAGGATGCCCAGGGAAGCGGTGGAGTCACCAATCGCTGGAGGTATTGAACTGGACATATAGATGTGGCACTTCGGGACACGGTTTAGTGGTGGACTTGGCAGCGATGAATTAACAGTTGGACTCAACGATCTTAATGGTCTTTTCTAACCAAAATGATCCTATGAGTCTGTGTTAAATCAGGGCCCACCAGGGGCCCTGGAGAAGCGCTGCAAGGTCTGAATCAGGTCAGGGCACCAGGTCCTACCAGCCACCAAAGGGAGTAAAGTAAATGCACCCAATAAAAGGGCAGTGCAGGACTGATACATTCAGTGAGAGATGCTTCAGATGTGCAGGAAATGATCTTCAAAGCCTGAGCTCCAGCCAAGCCACACTTGTATGTATGTCCTTCCCTGGAATTGCATCCATTAGCACAAACAAGGTCATTTGTTGTTGTGGCAGCTCTCCACAACATCAGTGTCTCAATGGCTTTATAAAGGAATAGTGTTTTCTGAGTATCAGGACTTTTTAGGTGCCTCAGATTAGATAGCTAACTGAAAAGTCATGCAAACAAATTCAGCCTGATGTTACAAGGATGAACGCAAGAGTAGCTGTTGCTGTTGTTCACCAGCATAGCTATGCCTGTGCTGCTCAGGGTGTCAGCTGCAGCCTACATTTGCATCCAAATTTCCCTATTTGAATACAAGACCATGCTCTGGCATTGGTTTGAGGTAACCTTGAGGAAACCCTACCTTCCCAAATGGGACCTGACCCCACTTTGCTATTTGATCAGCTCCTTCTGCATGATGCTTATACCCTTGCAGCAACACTACATGATTAATGGATCTTTCTAGGAAGGGTTTCCAGGATCACCTGTCTCAGGGACAGGGTTCATGTGAAGACAGAACAGTGAGCACATGTGGGCTGGATCTGCATCTTTTGCCATTCCAATATGTGAAGGGGGCTACACGGATGCTGGAGAGGGACTCTTCATCAGGGACTGCAGTGATAGGACAAGGGGTGATGGGTTCAAACTGAAACAGCAGAAGTTCAGGTTGGATATGAGGAAGAAGTTCTTCACTGTGAGGGTGGTGAGGTGCTGCAACACGTTGCCCAGAGAAGTGGTAAATTCTTCACCCCTGGCAGCATTCAAAGCCAGGTTGGACAGAGCCTTGGATGACATGGTCTAGCGTGAGGCATCCCTGCCCATGGCAGAGGTTGGAACTGGATGATCAAAAGGTCCTTTCCAACCTAAACCATTCTATGATTCTATGATTCTATAATCAATGGATCTTTCTATGAAAGGTTCCCAGGATCACCTGACTCCAGGACATCTCAGGTCTGCAGACAAATCATGTGAAGACAGAACAGTGAGCACATCTGGGCTGGATCCACATCATCCTAAGTCATCTGAAGTCTTAAAGCCAGTTCTGTCCAAGCCAGTCAGCCTGGCTGCTGTGTATAATCAACAGAAAAAGGAGACAGTCTCACAGCAGGATTAATCTGACCCCTTTTAGACTTCTGCATTAAGGTTAAATTATAGTCCTCACTGACAATAATGGCACCTGCAGGAAGCAGCTTGGATGGAAACGCCTACTCTGGAGATATTTGTATTTCATCCAAAATTCAACCTCTGCAGTGTTATAATCTGAATGTTGCATAAGGGCAGAGGAAGCACATCACGTATGTAGGTAAAGCCAAGAATTTATTGTTAGTATAATTGAAAACTTAGCTCTCTAATTCAGGCATCATCATTAGTCTCAACCTAATTATTAGAGAAAAAGAAAGAATAATTCCATACAGACTAATTCTATATATAAAAAATAGTTTCAGTAATAGTAATAATACAATTAAAATCACATTAATTGAGTTTCTATTCCTTTTTCTGGTGTTAAGCTTCACTCTTCTACTGCGTTCGAGACCATTAGGTCTTAAAATCATTACCTTTGGACTGCTGGAGAGGGTAACACCATTAGTCATCAGCCTCTAGTGCACTTCACTGGGAAGAATATGCCCTTTATGTTTATCCTGCCTCACTCTAAAATCAATTTTGGGTCATTTGCATATGTCTATTAATATGCTTTTATACCCTTCTATTTCTTCATGTGTCTACAGATCCAGATTACAGGAAGATTTACGAGGATCTTTGACACTATATCTTCTCTTTGCTTTCTTTGCTAAAACTAGTTTTGTCCTAAGTCCAGGTCTGCGTTTCTCGCCCATGGGTGAGTTGTTTATAGCCATGAATCTCCAGTGCCAGCTCGTGCCCCATTTTAGAATCATGGAATGGTTTGGGCTGGAAGGGACCTCCAAAGCTCATCCAGTTCCAATCCTTGCAATGAGCAGGGACATCCTCAACTAGATCAGCTTGCCCAGAACCACATCCAGCCTGGCCTTCAATGTCTCCAGGGATGGAGCATCCACCACCTCTCTGGGCAGCCCATGCCAGTGTTTTACCACCCTCATTGTAAACAATTCCTTCCTCACATCCAGCCCTAATTTCCCTTCTTTTTGTTTTAACCCATTGCCCCTCATCCTATTGCAACAGGCCCTGCTCTAAAGTCTTTCTCCATCTTACTTATAGGCCCCTTTCTAAGTACTGAAAGGCCACAATAAGATCTCCCTGGAGCCTTCTCTCCTCCAGACCGAACAAGCCCAGCTCTATCAGTCTGCCTCCTGATCCATCCCTCTGACTATTTTTGTGGCCCTTGCTCATTTCTGTGGCCCATTTTAATGAACCAGCCCATATTCCTGGACCACCAGTAAGTTCTTCAGAAGCAGCTCAGAAATGCCCATTTAAAGCATCCTCAAGGTAACTCCAAGCATTTTGCGATGTCCCATCTGAAAGTCTCTGTGTAAAATGAAGTCTGTATGCAATAACGTGAAGATCCCCTGTTAGCAACAGCTTAATACAGCCCTGGGAGGAAACTGCAGGGTAGTTTTCCTAATTAGAGACTCCCACACAGCACAGAAGCATAGTCCTAACTATAAGAACAACAATGGGGGCTCCAGGGAGTCACTTGCTTCAGCTCACCCACCTGGTTGAACAGGTACAGTGATTTCCTTGCTCCAAAAGAAGCTGTTCTCCTGCAGTTCCCCCAGGCACTTCCTAAAAGCATGGGTTTGCCTTTGGGGAAGAGCTTGGGCTGCAGCAGCTTGCAGGTTTTTCTTGGGAACCACAGGAAAACAGGTCCTGCTGGGCATGGAAGTGCTACCAAGGCTGATCTAGACTCAGATGGGACATTAAGCTGTCCTGTTTCTTCCCTCACAACTTAGTAGGAATATCAGAAAGATGCTTAGTAATTGGATCGGATGAGAATCTGGGATCAGAACCTTGGATCCCAGAGTCTGGGATCAGATAAAGACCAGAACATCTCGTTCAATGCAGATGTCTCATGTCCCCCTCCCTTACAGTGGTATCACACCCAACTTAATCTGCTAACACCTAAAGCAGCAATTTCTGATATATCTGTGTGACCAAAAGGAGATCTGTGCTTCAGGTGTGGATCTCCTTCACAACAAGATTTAGGAATACCAAAGGCCTTCTGTTGGGTTTAAGCCCATTTTCAGGACCAGGCTGATGCCCATGTTCTTCACAGTTATGCGCACGGCCTGGGGAACAGCTATGAAAGGAAGGCTAGAGCCAATGCTGGGTATAGTCATGCAGGTCTCAGCTCTTGTTCGTGTTACCCAGAGAAGGACACAGGAGCTGGCAAGGGAATGGCTTTCTCAGCTTATCTAATTCATAGAATCATACAGGATAGTTAGGGTTGGAAAGGATCTTAAGATCACCCAGTTCCAACCCCCCTGCCAGGGCCAGGGACACCACACACTAAGCCATGGCATCCCAAGGCTCTGTCCAACCTGGCCTTGAACACTGCCAGCGATGGAGCATTCACAGCTTCCCTGGGAAACCCATTCCAGTGCCTCACCACCTTCAAAGGGAAGAACTTCTGCCTCATATCCAATCTAAACTTCCCCTGTTTCAGTTTGAACCCATTACCCCATGTACTATCATCACAGTCCCTAATGAAGAGTCCCTCCCCAGCATCCCTATAGGCCCCCTTCAGATACTGGAAGCTGCTCTGATGCCTCCACGCAGCCTTCTCTTCTCCAGGCTCAACAGCCCCAACTTTCTCAGCCTATCTTCATACAGGAGGTGCTCCAGTCCCTGATCATCCTCAGTGTCCTCCTCTGGCACTTGTTCCAACAGTTCCATGTCCTTTTGATGTTGAGGACACCAGAACCGCACACAGTGCTCCAAGTGAGGTCTCACAGAGCAGAGCAGAGGGGCAGGATCACCTCCCTCGACCTGCTGGTCACGCTCCTTTGGATGCAGGCCCAGGATACGGTTGGTTTCTGGGCTGTGAGCGCACACTGCAGCCGCCTCATGTTCATTTTCTCATCAACCAACACCCCCAAGTCCTTCTGCACAGGGCTGCTTTGAATCTCTTCTCCATTCAACCTATAGATGTGCCTGGGATAATTCCTGGGATATTCCTAAACACAGCATTGAAGTTTAGACCTGTTGCTGCAGGCAGGCTCGGAGCCAGCAAAGTGCCCACACTGCAAGGCTTATGGGTCTAAATTCTCTTTTCAGAGAGCAAAAACAGCTCAGGAACTTCTTCAGCCTTGGAGCTGGACCCATCAAGCACCATTCATCAGCACTAAATGAATGCAGTCATAGGACAGGTACCATGGAATAGGGAGATTGGCCAAAGTGGGGTGTTGTTATACACAGTGGCATCCATTTGGTTTGTGTGGCAGAGTCTCTCCTTTGAAAAAGAAGTTGGACTGTTCACTTAGTGACACACTATCTTTATGACGGGGGCATTGCAGACAGCATGCTAATCTATTTTCCTCTCTTACCAGAAGCCCTGGGGAATTAGACATCCATTTTTCATCCCGGATTGCTGAAACAGGAGGTTTCCCACATGCTGGCAGCAATCCCCTCCCTCCTACGACCAGTTTCTCTGGGATGATAAGTAAGTGCCATTAAGAAACTCCCCAGACTCTGCTTCCTCAAACTCCCGCTATGATGTGCAGCTGAGATGTAAACTCCAGCCACCTCCTCCTGCTCGCAAACCATGCTTTCTATGATCTAAAGCAGAAACAACAATCAGCTTTTACACATGCCTCCCCCTTTCCCTTGCCTCCCTGTACCCGAGATTCCTCCCCACACTTTGAATGAGGAGGTATGTCAGGCTTGTGGAACCAAGCCTAAACTTCCCTGAGAAAACACAAGAGCCAAAGGCATGTTTTGGGAATAGCTATCAAAGCTGGCAAGCGAGGGTGATGGAAGATGGAACCAGCATTGTTAGAAGCTGTTAGGAGCAAAACAAAGGGGGATTTGCATGGGAGTTTCACACAGGACTCAGCCTCCTGCTGACAATATCTGGGCAGTATTGCTCAAAGAGCATTGAGTCTCAAGCAGGGAGGAAATCAGAAGTGTCTGTCTCCGCCAGTCTGATAACACAAGGAATAAGAATAGCGTAGGAGAAATAAGGGGGGGGGGGTGTAAAAAAAGGAAAGAACAAGGAGAAACTGTGCATGGACAGAGTTATAAAAAGAGACAGGGAAGGGAATTTTATTCATGAGCTTTCTAAACGCATTTGCCATTATCATAGGCATGAGAATATTATTCTGCTGCTGTCAAGGGGCATGTGACTGGGGCTCCAGCCATCAGAAAATCACTGCCAGCTGACAGAAGGCCAAGCCATTGAGGGCAATGGGCCAACACCAATCACACTGTCAAGACATACACTTGCTTGTCAAGAGATTAGCAGTCTGGCCTCCGAAACCCTCAGAGAGCTCTGTCTTCAAAATCAGAGACGGTCATGTGAATAGTGCAATTGTTGGCAATGGAAGCGGTGGATAGAAATGCTCCCTTTTAAAAGGGGAATACAAGAAGGAAGGTGTTAAACTGCTGGCTCTGGTACATCAGGAGTACTGACAGGTAGATAGCGTCTTTGCTCTGTGGTGTTTGGGGAGAAATTAATTCATCCAGAAACACTCTCAGCCTTTGATCAAACGGGCTGATGCACAACACCGGCCCCTGCGCATTGCAACTATCTTTGGGAAGACTGGGAAAAGACAGCAGCCAATCTACACTGAAATCTTCCTGAGTCTTATTCCCCTTTTATCCATGCATCAGCAGTTTACCTTAATCTACTGTAAATCATATCTGCTCATGAATGAAGCATGTGGTTTGGGCAGCAGGAAGTGATGCAGACAATTCAGTCCTAGAGCAATGTAGTCCCCCATCCTTGCCCAGCAACAGCCCTAGAGAAAAGCCAGCCATGAGACCAGCAGTGCTTATTTCTATGGGTCTTTGTCTCATTTTACAGGTGACAAGCCTAGACTTGGTTTTGAGGTCTAGCCTACAAAGGAGTACTGTATCCTTCTCTTAAGGCAGTTACACTGCAGGTTCTACTAGAAAGCTACAAAGGTATTAGTACAATCCCAGAAATCACACAGCGTTCACAGAGGGTCCTCCAGGGTTTGTGTTGTGAATGCTCCATCCCTGGCGGTGTTCAAGGCCAGGTTGGGCAGAGCCTTGGGTGCCATGGTTTAGTGGGAGGTGTCCCTGCCCATGGCAGGGGGGTTGGAACTGAATTATCTTAAGATCCTTTCCAACCCAAACTATTCTATATTGGGTCAAGTTTAAACCATATATTATTGTAGCCTAACTGTTAGGTCACACCTATTGCAGCATCTGAAGTGAGAAAACCACTGAGTGATTCAGGCTGTCCACAGCTGCCACTCTCAGCACTCACTACAAGGAAAAGTTGCCTGAAACAGCAGTTCAGTGTTGTACCACATTGACTTACCACTGCAGCCATAAAGCCTTAACACAGACAGACAACAGAACGTGATTCATGTGTATGATGCAGCTTCACAGGTTGTGATTAGGTAATTCACATGGTGATTAAATATTTGGGTCACACTTCTGGACACAGCTCTTCAGAAAAGTGAAGAAGTGTGTCATGATGGACCCACTCTCACGTACAGTTTTGGTATGACACAGGTACGAAGTCTGTCGTGTTAAATACCTGAACACTACCATGCTCAGAAGTCATCTCTACTTCATATAAACACATGAACTGTGATGGTCTCGCCAAGGTGGCTGAAGCAATGGCTTTCTGCAGAAGTGGCTGATGCCACCAAGAAAGCAGGGTCAGTGGTACAAAAGGTCCAGAAAAGTTTCTTTCCCTATCTAGTAGCAAGCTCTCCTACCGAGGCTGATCATCAGTTCACTATGGGAATAGGAATGATGATGGGACACAAACCACCCCAGAAGAAAGCTGCGAGTGGAAATGTATTATTGTATTTCCTTGTGTCCCCTTTCATCCCCCTTTTACTTCATAGGTCTGAAATATCCAAGCTACGCTACTAAAGTCAGTTTGAAGTGTCTGAGCAGTCTCCTTGATTAATGAGTTGTTAGATGGAAGAGTCTGGCTGAGGTGGAAGCTGGGAAGCTCATCGGTAATTAACTGATAGCCAGAAAAGTAACACAGGATTTTTGCCAAGTAAATAATGACTTGATCTCTTCCCTCTCCTCCTCCTTCCTGCAGTAAATGGGAGAAAATGAACAATGGCTTCTTTACATGAGCAGAATGTGCTTCATTTCCAAACAAGGTAGGAAGCTCTGCCTATGCTTGGGGTAGATATTCCATATTCCTTATTCCCAGAGATGAAGGAAGAGCAGCTGCCTTCCCCACGGTAAGTGCAGTGCAACAAAAGGTATTTCAAGCACTCAAAACTTCTTCCAAGATTTGACATTTTAATATCTCTTATCTGCTCTCAAAGCTGAGGCTTTGCTCCTAGCAGTTTTCCCCTATTGTTGCAGAGGTTTCCAAGAGCAGCAATAGAAGGAAATTGCTTGTCCTGCCTACAAGACCGAGTGCCAAGCAGTGCACAACTGGATGGGCTAGATTTTTATAGAGTGTGAGGTGGGATAGATCAATTCCCATGTTCAAGCACTGATTGATTCATTATACTAAGACACAGTGAACAAATGGTTTGCCATCACTTTCTTCCCTAAACTGAAAGTTACAAGAAAAGGGTGAGAGAGTGGCTACAGCTAGTTCCTCTAAATGCATCCCCACTGGGGTTTTGGGATAAAAAAGCTACAGCTCTTATCCATCAGACTTCAGATTGAGCTGTCTTCCAGCCAGTTTCTTCTTCTTGACAATATTTTGGAGTGCTTTTCAAAAGAGAGGAAGGATTTGGGATTTACAACAATCTGGGATTCACTGTGAAGTACTGGGTTTGATTCTTGGCCCCTCACTACAAGAGAGGCATTGAGGTGCTGGAGCCGGGCCAGAGAAGGGCAATGGAGCTGGTGCAGGGCCTGGAGCACAATGTGATGGGGAAGGGCTGAGGGACGTGGGGGGTTCAGATGGAGAAGAGAAGGCTGAGGTGGGACCTGATGGCTCCCTACAACTGCCTGAGAGGAGGATGGAGCCAGGAGGGGGCTGCGCTCTGCTCCCAAGGATGCTCCCAAGGGATGGGCCAAGAGGAAGCTGCCTCAAGCTGCACCAGGGCAGGTTTAGATGGAGCTGAGGAACAATTCCTGCCCCAAAGGGTGCTCAGGCATTGGAACTGCTGCCCAGGGCAGGGCTGCAGTCACCATCCCTGCGAGTGTTCACACACAGTGTAGATGAGGCCTCAGTGCCATGGGTTAGTGGTGGCTTTGGCAGTGTTGGGGAACGGTTGGACCTGATGAGCTTAAAGGTCTTCTCCAAGCCAGTTGATACTATGACCTCACTCAACTTCATCCAGGCAAAAAAGCCAGACACCAAAACTCAGTTCAGTTGACACAAAGCATCTGAGAGTCATACAGGGCATGACACCCGGTCTAGGGAAGATCCAGTGACCCCAGGGCATCCTGCCTGGCCTTCAGTTGCTGCTCCAGAATAACCTCCAATGACAGGCAATGCCAGCATTTAAGGAAGTGAACTGCACCTTTAAGGCAGGATCCAAACTGAGATCAACACACCTAAATACTGTTACAGAGCTCATGCAAGTCTCTTCATACTGAGCTCTGTGTATATAAACCAGCAGGCAGAGGACGACAGCTTGCTCTATTCTTCCTACAGAGAAAGCTGTTTATACGTGTAAACAATGAATTGTTAGAGCTTTTGTTTTTCTAAAGCATGAGAAGAATTCCAAAGCGCAGAGGCAGACTGATTCCCAGATGCCTTTGAAAGTCAATGAGACTGAGGCATGTGCCATTTGTGCTTTTGGAAAGCCTCGCTCCAATGAGAGTTATCTATTTGATATTTCATCTTGAACTGGTGTACATTCACCATCCACATCTTGCAGCTGATAAGGGCTCTGATTCAAATCTAAGGGTGAATTAAGCTCAGATGACTGGGAAAGTTACTAAGCTGAGCTCTCCAGTCCAGGGTGGCTGCTGCTCCCTCGGCAATGGCTGAACAGCAGGTTTATCTCCTCCTGTATTAATTTCAGCACTGTAAACTGGTGCGAACCAACATCAGTTTTATTTCATGCTAAGACAAAGGGTTGAATGCTGCAGGTGCTTGGAGACACCTACGCGTGCTGCCTGCTTCCAGGGTAGTAAGCACTGGGTGCAGAAAAGCTTCAGTTCAATCTACCACTACATGAATGCAAACATCCTGATTTGGGTAGAGTGGGACCTGCTGCGGATGGTAGCACCTGCCTCAGCTTTCGATTTGAAAGGTTTTGGGATGCATCTCCATAGGCCTGATCAGATAGGGTTGTGCTAGGAAAAAGATGGAAAAGAAAAATGCCTCCCTGAAGTTTGCTTTGAGGGTTAGATATAGGGCTGAATCACAGAATCTTACTGGTTTGGGTTGGAAGGGACCTTAATGCTCATCCAGTTCCAACCCCTGCCACGGGCAGGGACACCTTCCACTAGAGCAGCTTGTTCCAAGCCCCTGTGTCCAACCTGGCCTTCAACACTGCCAGGGATGGGGCAGCCACAGCTTCTCTGGGCACCCTGGGCCGGCGCCTCAGCACCCTCACAGGGAAGAGCTTCTGCCTAAGAGCTCATCTCAGTCTCCCCTCTGGCAGCTTAAAGCCGTTCCCCTTGGAATGGCTTTAAGCCAAATGGCTTTAAAGCCATTCCCCTGTCCTGTCCCTACATCCCTTGTCCAAAGCCCCTCTCCAGCTTTCCTGCAGCCCCTTTAGGCACTGGAGCTGCTCTCAGGTCTCCCCTTCAGGAGCCTTCTCTTCTCCAGGCTGCCCCAGCCCAGCTCTCTCAGCCTGGCTCCAGAGCAGAGCTGCTCCAGCCCTCGCAGCAGCTCCGTGGCCTCCTCTGGCCTCGCTCCAACAGCTCCAAGTTGCTCTTGCGCTATTTCGCCAGAGACAGACACAGGACTGATTATCCTCTGCATGGGAACATCCTTCCTCAGCAGGTCACACCTACTTTCCTAAATACCTGTGCTCAGCAACCCGTGTTTTCATCAACCCTTTATAGGACTAGTCAGATTGTCGCACTCATACCTGAGCCCATCAATGCTGGATGCACACAGCAGCCACAGAGCTGAAATCTTTGCTGCTGTCATTCACTACCAGAGCCATTTGCCAAAATGCTTACAATAACCTTGAAAATATGACTAGGGACAGTCATATTACATTCAAGAGTTGATGAATATTTATACAGCTCTAGGACTTGAGTCCCTTTGATGATGCTTTGCTAGCTCATGACCCCATTTAACTCCAACACAGACAGTTCAGCTTTCCCTAGCTATGAACAGGGAATCAGTTCTGCTGCAGTCTGAAGTTTATAGGATCAGATCCTTCTTCACTAGGAAACAACTCCTCTTTTTCAGTCATTCACATGCCACTAAGTTTCTGTAATATTACCTCAGGTGTAATTACCATCATCCCAACAACAGCGCTCATAAAGAGCCCTCAAATTTCAAGGCACTTTACAAACAGTCTGATTCAGCCTCCCATAATCCTGCTCTTAGGATCTTACTCATGCTATCTGCATATAAATTGATGGGATAAATTACATGCTACACAGGATCAGGCTTGCAGGATCTAGAGGTGTTAATGACCCTCTTCTGTAACCAGTATGGACTAGACAGTTCAGAACACTGCCAATAATGACATTTTGAGCTGCAGCCTTTAGAAACCAACATTATAATTGGATGTGAGGTTTTCAAGCTGAGAGCCCTGGCTCAGAATTCCATGCCTAAGATGTTGTATACACTACGACCCTATTAAATAAGATCCTAGAAGAAGCACAGGTTCATAATTAACATAAAACGTGAACAGTCAATTTGTAGCACAAAATCCACCTTGATTTTTGCAACTGACACCTTTATTTTATTATTAGAACCAAGTAGTGAGAACAGTTTGTGGCAATTTTATCTTTCCCTTCATATCCACACACTGATGCTGTGAGGGCTGGAACAGCTCTGCTCTGGAGCCAGGCTGAGAGAGCTGGGCTGGGGCAGCCTGGAGAAGAGAAGGCTCCTGAAGGGGAGACCTGAGAGCAGCTCCAGTGCCTAAAGGGGCTGCAGGAAAGCTGGAGAGGGGCTTTAGCCAAGGGCTGTAGGGACAGGCCAAGGGGAATGGCTTTAACCTGTCAAGGTTAACCTGGAAGGTGACCCTGCCCACGACAAGGGGGTTGGAACTGGATGAACTTTAAGGCCCCTTCTATTCCAAAGCATTTTGTAATTCTATGATTCTATGAATATTTACAGTCTTCTCCATCATACGTAGCCATAATGAGTTCTAATCAATCTGTTTGTTAGGTCTCATTTTACACAGAATTGACACCAGCAGCAGCACAAGCCATGATAAAAGCGTTTCCATAGAGCAGAGTGAGAGAAAAATGTTCTTATTCAGGTGTCATTGCCTAAATGTCACAAATCACAAAGAGAAACAGCTGAACACATGTGATTTTTGAACAGCAGCCCTTCCCCATTCCCGAAAAAAAACCTACCAGATCCAGGCACGAAATGTACGGGACATACCCCTCTAGTGGTGTAAACTGACATGACTCAATTAGCCTAACTCATCAGTTAAGCCATGAGGCTTCAGAGCAACACAAAACTGATGGAAAGAGGATCCTTTGCCACAGGCAATGTCAAGGCACAGGAAATTACTCCACTGGCATGTCAAGTACAGTTTTAGTAATACTGGAAATAAGCATTTCAGGAGCTCTGGGTTTGTTTTTCCTCCTGTTATTTCAGAAACAAGACATTCCCTCCATAAGCCATACAGAGAAGAGAAAGAAAATCCTATTTCTGGACACAGGTTTTATGGTTTAGTAAGACAGACCACATTTAAATGCAAATAACTTCAGGCTGTCACCTTAAAGCCAGTGCAGTAATATTCACTACAGAGTGTAGCTCAAGGTTACAAAGTATTGGGTTTAATATCATAGAATTGTTCCGTTACAAAAACATGTATTATTGTAACAGCTGAAAGGGTCAACGTTGGTTTTATGAAACTGAATTTACCTTTACAAAACAGCTTCGGGGGGGAAAAGCATGTTTTATAACAGTTTGTGGCTGCCTCTTCAATACCACCCTTCTGTATGCAACTGACTGAGGTGTTTGCTCAAGTTCAAAAGCAGAGAACTAAACCACAGAGTAAATCAGAAGTAAATGCATGTTGTGATACAGAATACTACAGAAGCATGTCAAATAAATACAGATTCCCAGTGATTCAAATTAAGGGCTAGCTAGACATTTTTACTTGCCTTTCTATGTAGGAAAAACAATGGAAAATAACCCATCTTGTTGTTATCTACCCCATACTAATCCTTCATTAATTTATCTTATCTGTTTTTCAACCCTGTTCCATCTCTGATTTCCCTTCCTATTGTGGTGACAAATCTTCTCAGGTCCAGCATGCATGTGGTGAGAAAAGGAAGAAACATCAATAATTCTAATGATTTATTTAAAGCCATTTGTAATTGAATATTACACAAATAGGTTTTTCATACTGTTCCCATTTTGTGCTCCTGGTGTGCAAATGGGATATTTAAGCCTTATTTCTTTAGTTTCTGAACAACACTAATGGGAAGCTTTTACTGTCCTGTTAAGAACTTTTAAGCTTAAAATGGGAACCAAAGATAGATGAGAGCCCTACAAACTTCTTTACTATATAAACTGAAACTTCAAATGTCCAGAAAGCTGCAGTTCATCAAGGAGATTTAGAATCCTCCTCATTAACAACCAGTTTTCTGCTTCTGAACCAGTTCAGTACTCTTGCAGTCCTCAATCTTTCATACCTAAATCTGGGGAGGATAACCTCCTCTGATGACATTCCAAAATCTTTGCCCTCTGGCCACTCCACTGGTGACTTCTAGAATTCCTGCATGACTGGGATTTCCTATTCAAGCTCTTTGTCTAATTAGTGCAGCCCACTTACTCCATGTAGCATCCCTTGCATGATCATAGAATCATAGAATAGTCAGGGTTGGAAAGGAGCTTAAGATCATCCAGTTCCAACCCCCCTGCCATGGGCAGGGAACACCACACACTAAACCATGGCACACAAGGCTCTGTCCAACCCGGCCTTGAACACTGCCAGCGATGGAGCATTCACAACTTCCCTGAGCAACCCATTCCAGAGCCTCACCACCCTTACAGTAAAGAACTTCTTCCTTATATCCAATCTAAACTTCCCCTGTTTAAGTTTGAACTCATTACCCCTTGTCCTATCACTACAGTCCCTCCCCAGCATCCCTATAGGCCCCCTTCAGATACTGGAAGGCTCCTCTGAGGTCTCCACGCAGCCTTCTCTTCCCCAGGCTCAACAGCCCAAACTTTCTCAGCCTATCTCCGTACGGGAGGTGCTCCAGTTCCTGATCATCCTCGTGGCCTCCTCTGGACTTGTTCCAACAGTTCCATGTCCTTCTTATGTTGAGGACACCAGAACCTGTGTGTGGAGGAGACCCTGCCTTTGAGCATCCAGCCCAGCACAGGCAACCAGGGTGCCAGGAGGAGCTGTGCTTCAGTGCCAGTCACTTTCGAAGCATCTCGAACCCCTTCACAGGCTGCCAGTATCTCTTCTTCAGTTGGGGTATAGCTGGCCTCAGATCCTCTGTATCCCCGATTCCCCGGCTCTGAAGAAAATAAAAGGACAGGTCTGCATAAAGAAATCCACAGTGATTTTGATGGTGTTTTCACAATCGAAATTATTTTATCATTGACTAAAATCAATTTTCCTTTGAAGGCTTTATATTGAAACGTTAACTGCATCTCTACCTGATGCTGGAAGCAATGACAGACAAGCTGAAGAGCAGAAGGCAGGTTATTCTTCACGCTAAATGCATGCATGATGAAACATCAGCATTTACACTGGCAAAGGGCTGCGTTTAGGTTGTTTTTTAGCTTACAGAAGCAGCAGTGAGGAGAAATAAGACATCGAAAAGAAGTTTCTATGCAGGTATAATAAATCCTGATGACCAGCAGGGTATAATCACTGTGTACAGCCCTCAAGGTCTGCCCAAAGCTTCTCATCAAGTCCTTTAGACCTTATTCTGAACCAAAAAACCACACCATATTATTAGGTTGTTAATTTTATTCCTTTTCCCATGTGTTTCAAGTCTTTCCTTTTTAAAACACTATTTTGGATACCAACCCCACTTGAAAAGCACTCTGCGTATTACGGGTGTAAGCATAGTACACGTAGTAAGCACTGAGGTAACTAAATAAGGCATCAGATGAGAGAAAACCCCCATGTAGTAGGCAGCGCTATAAAAAGCCTCCTTCCTCCTCCCAGCCCACGAGAAACACTTGCCTCTTCACTTAAAACACGGTCACAAACCCTCCCTGCGGTCTACAAGAGGAGAAAACAGCTTCGTGTCACCAAACCGACCGGGGGGAGAGTGTTCTGTCAGAGAAGCCGGTGAGGACAGAGCCGCCCTGATGGTGCCCATCCTGCCTCCGCTCCACCGGGGCATAGCGCGAGCCCTCGGAGCCATAAAGCCGCTCTTTCCAGTCAGATTTTCCTTCAATCCGCCTTTTTCACCTCCGGATTTCCCTCCCCTCCATGTTCACCCCCGCCTCGGACCCCCCCGCCCGCAGGCCGCAGCCCGTCGCCATGGCAACCCCTCAGGCCCCGCTCCCGCCGCGGCGGCTCCTCCCCCTGGCGAGGCGGGCCCAGCGCGGTTCCCGCCCGCCGCCGCCGCGCTCCGGGCTCGGTGCCCTTCTCCCTCCTTCCCCCTGTGCTCCGCTCCGGCCTGAAGCGGACGCAGCGATGGCTCCGGCCGCTGATCGGGAGGGTTACTGGGGCACGCCGACCTCCACCTTGGAGTGGTGCGAGGAGAACTACGCCGTCTCCTACTACATCGCCGAGTTCTGTGAGTGGCCGCCCCGGCCCCGGGGGCCGCGTCCCGCCGCTGCTTCAGTCACACCAGCCCTCCCAGCCCTCCAGCCCTCCGTGCCTTCACCCCGCTGACTAGGCCCCACGGCAGGGAATCCCCCCCTTGCTCCATGGCCCCTGTTCCCTCAGCGGGGCAAATAGCGGGGTAACGGGGCCCCTGCCCTTTAGCCGGCGCCGGTGGGTGGAAATGGGTGTTTTCCTGTCTCCTTCCTCCTCGAATCCATGTCTTAAGGAGGGGGTAGTGTGGTCTCCTCTCTCCCCGTGTGTTGTTTGGGTCCCTCCATCCCTGTGGCCTGTGTCTGAAGTGGTGGTGGGGCAGGAGAAAGGTGTTCAGGGGTATGGGGAGGCATCAAGGGGCAGCTGATGTGGGGTGAAGTGGATTGGGGTGGTGCTGGGGCAGGGATGGTTGTGTGGATGGATGGGTGAACCCAATTGTGCTTGGGTTGCTTGTGCTGTAAAGCCACATGGGTCTGCAGCTGTGGTCCCCATGAGATGGGAGTATCTGCCCAGCCATGGGCAGTCAAACCATGTGAAACTGTTTAAGGAGAGCAAAGAGGAAGAAGGTATCTTTGTATGGAAGAGGCATCTTCATCTGAGAGAGGCACCTTCTCCTTCTTTGGTGGGTCTTGACCATCATCAGGTTGCTCTGCTGCAGGTGGTGGGAGTTAGAGTCGCTTGACGAATTGCTCTGTTGCAAGTTGTGGGCTTTTAGGATAGCTCAGAGCACGGGTAAGAGCACTCTGTTATTGAGAGGCAGTCAGATATAGTCAGTGCATTTTAGGGAAGGAAGAATCATAGAATAGCCTGGGTTGCAAGCCACCTCCAGAGTTCATCTAACCCAACCCCACTGCAATGAGCAGGGTCATTCTCAACTGGATCAGATTGCCTGGAACCGCATCCAGCCTGGCCATGAATGTCTCCAGGGATAAAAGAAAGTGTTTTACTACAGGGTCTTTGAGTGCTTGAGAAGGGAGTATATTGCAGTAACTGGTAAAGGATCAAGCCCTGTATCACTGTTGTTTTGCTGAAAGCCTGTGTGTTTTTGTACTGTGGGCAGTGACTTTAAAGGGCGTAGTGGTTGTAGTTATGTGCTACCACCTGGCAGACGCCCTGTCCTCCTAAAAGCTTTCACATGTATAAGAAAAGCAGGTGCTTGTGAAGTTTAAGACCCTAGGTAAATAGTACTGGAATGCAAGTGCTACCCTACCCTGAAGTGCTTGGAGTGGGCAATCTAAGAAGTCCTTTTGCATAGCTGGGATGCTTCAGCAGGGCTTTGGAAGAGCTTGGCATGCAGGAGGTGGAAGGTTCTGGGCGTCCATGCCAGGCTGTCAGTTACAAACACTGACATGGGTGAAGGACTGAAAGGAATAGCTGTGAAAGAGGTTTCCAAGTGCGGGAATGGGAAGGAGTACAGGATCTGAGTGACAGTAGCATAGGCGGCATAGAAACTCTAAGGAAAAAGGATGTTGGTGGGGAGATTTATGGCTGAGAAGAGACAGGGCTAAAGAGCGAACAAAACTAAATACTTAAAACCAGGACAAACTTAGAAGTTTTTAAATAGAAGGAGGCTTTTGCAGAGTAGGTATTTTTGTGTCTTCCTCGGGGTAAAATGTGAGTGGTGAGCTAATCCTCCCAGGGAAGAGGAAGCGCTCGCTGTTGCTTCACCCATGTGAAGATAAATTTGGCTAGCATGCAAATTTTGGAAATAATCCCTATGTTGTTGCCTTTGTGAACTGATACTTTTCGTCTGCTGCTAGATTATGCAGAAGGAAGATGAGATTAAGGGTGGGAGGTGGAAGGATGCGTGTGCTCAGAAGAAAAAGGGACTGATTATAGAAGTTCTGGTCCCTCCTCAAGGTTTCAGTGTTTGCTGGTGTGTTGCACTGAAATAAACGTGTATGATGGCTGTGCTATAAATTAAAGCATTTAAATGGCCCAGGTTTAAAAGCAAAACAGTAATTAAGGCCACTTTATTTTAGGGTTAACTTAACAGTAGATAATGTCAGTAAAGATATCAGGGTTTTCTTTAGTGTTAATTCCATAATTGCACTTTTAGGGTCAGAGGAAATGATCTTTATTACTTATAATACAAACCCACTCCATTTCAGTCTTAGGCAGCAAAAGTTGGTTGGCCATGTATCTTTCATAAAACAGCCAAAGGTCTCATAAAACAACTTTCCCAACTTCCTCTAAAATACTTCATGTGTAGCTAATAATGACTTTGGAAAATAAGAGATGTTACCCTGCAATCTAGCTCCTCTAGCAGAAGAGCTGAGAGTATAGTCGCAGTCTGTGTGGCCCAGTGGTCTTCTGTCAGTTGCTGTGTATTTATGGCCTCCTTAATCTATTGAAAATTCAACTTCAGATGGCAAACAAACCAGAAAGTACATAAATATTTATATACATATTTATATGCATAAATAGAATCATAGAATAGTTATGGTTGGAAAGGACCTTAAAATCATCCAGTTCCTGCCATGGGCAGGGGCGCCTCACACTAAACTGTGGCACCCAAGGCTCTGTCCAACCTGGCCTTGAACACTGCCAGCGATGGAGCATCCACAACTTCCTTGGGCAACCCATTCCGGTGCCTCACCACCCTTACAGTAAAGAATTTCTTCGTCATATCCAGTCTGAACTTCCCCTGTTTAAGTTTGAACCCGTTACCCCTTGTTCTGTCACTACAGTCCCTAATGAAGAGTCCCTCCCCAGCATCCCTATAGGCCCCCTTCAGATACTGGAAGCTGCTCTGAGGTCTCCATGCGGCCTTCTCCAGGCTGAACAGCCCCAACTTTCTCAGCCTATCTTCATAGGGGAGGTGCTCCAGTCCCTGATCATCCTCGTGGCCTCCTCTGGACTTGTTCCAACAGTTCCATGTCCTTTTGATGTTGAGGACACCAGAACTGCACACAGTACTCCAAGTGAGGTCTCACAAGAGCAGAGTAGAGGGGCAGGATCACCTCCTTCGACCTACTGGTCACGCTCCTTTTGATGCAGGCCAGGATATGGTTGGCTTTCTGGGCTACCTATTAACTGTAGTAATTTCTTGTCTTTCTCATTGTGGTCATTTTTGACAGTGCTGCTTTTGAAACTCATGCACAGTCTGTGTTATTTTTGCTTTTATCTCACAGAAGAGTGAAAATTGGTTTCTGACTTCTCACCATCCTTGTACCACTTAGATGAGGTTCTGATGTGGGTGGTGAGGCCCTGGCACAGGTTGCCCAGAGAACTGATAAATGCCCCATCCCTGGCAGTGTTCAAGGCCAGGTTGGACAGAGCCTTGGGTGGCATGGTTTAGTGTGAGGTGTCCCTGCCCATGTCAAGGGGGGTGGAACTCGATGATCTTAAGGTCCTTTCCAACCCAGACTATTCTGTAATTCTGTGATACTATGGTATTTAAAACTTTTGCATTAAATGTTTGTTAGAAATAATTTCTAAGAAACTATTGGAGGCCCAGTGCTTGAAAGATACTGCAGGTCCAAATCAAATATTATGTGTTCCTTAGGTTTGGGGATGAAGAGAAAAAATGAAGGCTTGTTGTGCAAATTAAGTCTTTTGTGCCATTTAGCAATTTGTTTGTAATATGCTAATTTTAGTACAAATTGCTACATTGTGTTCCAGAAGCTTACATGCAGTTCTTTGCCATTCCCTACTTAAAGGAGTAGTGTAAATGATGGCAGCCGATAAATTGTATGCATTCAGAGATGTGAAGGTGGTTTTTTGTAGTGCTTCATATTTGCATTCTCTTTATGTGCTTCAAACACAATGACTTGCATTCAAATTCATTTATTTTAATAGGGAAAAATGCTTTTTGTTGCCTTTCTGAGCCTGCACCTTGCCAGTCTGCTTCTCTTGTGGAGGTGGATGACTAACTGCTCCTCATCCTGCTGTATGATATTAAACCAATTGAAATGGAAAAAACAGTTGAAAAGAATTATTTTGCCATCATAGAATCAAGTAGGCTGAAAAAGAATTTTAAGATAATGAAGTCCAACCGTTACCCCAGCACTGCGAAGACCACCAAACCATGTCACTGAGGGTCTCATCTACATGTTTTTTGGACACTATGTTAAGCCACTAAACAACTCTTCCATCCCTCATTGATCAAATCTATTGTATAGTGTAGTAACTCCTTTCTTCAGGGTTTCAGAGGAGTTCTGAACTGAATTCTGAGTGCTAGAGGTCTAGCAGAGATGGTTTTGGGGTTTAACTAATCTTTTCCAGCTCCAAAAACTTGTATGATGAATTGCTCAAGCTTTTGTACAACTTAGGCTAAATAATAATCATAGAATTATAGAATGGTTTGGGTTAGAAAAGATCTTAAGAACATTGAGTTCCAACCCCCTGCCATGGGCAGGGAAGCCTCACAGTATATATAATACTACTACTAAAAATAATAGATAAAACCAGCATTCTCTCACCCAAGCAAACAAACCAAGGTCAAATGTAAGTGCTGTTCTTTAACACTAGCTGCTTAAATTTGAAGTTACAATTTACTCCTTATTTTAGCAGGATTGATGTTTCAGGGCAGTTTAGCCCACAGAGTGCTGAGTTTGGGGGTCTGTTTTGATGTGACAAGTGCCTTACCCTTCTTGCAATCCCTGTCATTCCTGTAAGAAGGGTTTGTTTTGTGGAATATGAGGAATGGATATATCTGATCCTCATAGATTCCCTTTGTTGAAAGCAGAAAGACTAGTATTAAGTTAAATATTTTAAATTTAAAGGAGCCCTGTGTGGTACCTGAGGGCTTACTCTGAGTAAGGGTGCATTTGTTGTTACCAACCGAGTGCTGTGTTTCAGTTTGGATTGGACTTGAGTGATGTTTCCAGGTGTGTGAAATACTTGAGTGATATTTCCATCTACTTGAGTGATGTTTCCAGGTGTGTGAAATATTGCCTTGAGCTATCACTGTCCATGACTAATATACATCATCTACAACGTGACTGCTTTAGAGATAGTATATCCTTATGGTGGCATTTACAGCAGCAAGCATCTGGAATGTAGATTCAGGCTTCTCAAGGAATTGGTGAAACAGTTTCTTTCTTGCCTTCTGGTACTGTCTCAGTACATTCTGCTGCCTTCATTTAAGAAAAGATTGATTTATTTTTCTTATCATACAATCATAGGATGGTTTGGGTTGGAAAGCACCTAAAGATCGTCCAGTTCCAGCCCCCTGCCATGGGCAGGGATGCCTCACACTAGAACATGTCACCCAAGGCTCTGTCCAACCTGGCCATGAGCACTGACATGGAAGGGGCAGCTACAGCTTCCCCGGGGCACCCTGTGCCAGCACCTCAGCGCCTTCACAGGAAAGAACTTCTTCCTTATACCCGGCCTGAACTTCCCCTGTTTCAGTTTGAACCCATCACCCCTTGTCCTATGACTGCAGTCCCTGATGAAGAATCCCTCTCCAGCATCCTTGTAGCCCTCTTCAGATACTGAAGCTGCTCTGAGGTCTCCACGCAGCCTTCTCTTCTCCAGACTGAACAGCCCCAACTTTCTCAGCCCTTCTTCATACAGGAGGTGCTCCAGTCCCTGATTGTCTTCGTGGCCTCCTCTGGACTTTCTCCAACAGCTCCATTGCCACAATTAAATCCATTGCTTTTTGTTTTCGCTAGAGCTCTGGTAAACTAATATTTGTAACTGTGCTTTTCTTATGGGACCCTTATTTAGGGAAAAATACCAACTGATGATGAGAAACTGCACATTTCTGTCCGCTTCAGCTGCTCTTCACTGATCCTTCCTATTTGTACTTAAAAGCTAAGAGATTGAGATGATGTTACCTGTGTTGTGAGATATCTCCTTACTCCATAGACTGCATCCAAAACTTCTCTACATTGTGAACAGTGACACAAAAGTACTGGGTTTTATTTTCAAACTTGGCTCACGAAAGACAGCTGGCTAAGATGCACAGGTCTCTCTTTCATGAGGATCAGTACTTTAGAATTTAACAACTTGTAAAACATACTTAAAGACTAAATAAAGTCATTAATACTGAATTTTAACTGCTACATATGTACTGTCACCTCTTTCTCCTGGGCATCCTGCTGTATTTCGCCTCTTTTGCCAGAGGCTTTGGAAAGCAGCCCGTTGCTTGGGCTGGGTACAGTGTGTGTGAGATAAATAAAGCCAACTCTGCCTTCAAGAGCTCTGTCCTTTCAATAAAGTGGCAGGTGAAGGAAGAAGCATCAGGATTAATTGGGTGTGATCAGACCAGCTGCGTGGCTGTGGCTGAATTAAAGTCACATCATGACACAGATGAGTTCTGAAGTGTGACTTAAGACGATGTCACAACCTCACTCGAAGACTGAAAGGGGTTTGAGTGTGTAACTTTAATGAATTGACTTCAGAAAGCCACATCCTAGGTTGCCTGTTTTAATTTACCTGATTCTTTGAAGGAGCCCCCTCAAATTAGGGAACAAGATGGGTGAAAAGGTAGAGGGAACATTCAACTGATTTCTGATGGCTGTAAAGTAGAGTGGGGTGTTCAGAGCAGTGCTCAGCTGTGGGATGCTTCTTAAGATAAACACTTCAAGCTTGCTTTTTGTGCTGCTGACAAAAGAAGTTGAAAGAGGGATTCCTTCCTTCAAAGTACAATATAGAGGAAGTAAACTCCTAGGCCAGATGGATGGTCTCTGCTGTCGTGCTTTCTTATTTATAATGATTCGATGTGATTTTGAGTCGGTGGCAAATATTGTTGCATTATTTCACTTCCAGGCTGTAAATGTATACACTTAAGTCTGAAGATAATCTTGTGGCACTGGTTTGATGCATTTTGCCACAATTAATAATTTTTTTTTTAATTCTCCCATTTCTTTTAGTCTCTTTGCCACTTTCTAATTTGTCCAATCAACAGTTCTCATTTAGCCATCATGTTATGGATATGCTTAAAACCTGATGGGCGCTGTGGCAATGGACCACATGCATGTTTACTAACACTTGTTTAGTTTCTAAGTGCCAATGAAATCCTTAAATATGGTTTAACAAAGTGATTACTCTGCAATCGGTGCTTCATATTCAGCACTTGTACAGCCGGCAGTTGGGTGTCTGCCACTCTGAATGGTAACAGAGCAGCAGCATTGTACAACTGCATTTTGCTTGCGTACAAACTAAGGCAGACAGCTTTATGAGCTGCATGATAAAAATGTACAGAAGATATATTTGCAGCTGGGAATAGGAAGATTAGTGTAAAATAAATGAGGGTTGTGTCAGGGGCAATAGATAATGGTCCGTGGTGAAACACACAATGATACAGAAGTAGTTTGTCCGCTTTGGCTCCTCCCTGGAAGGTCCTGCTTTGGCTGCTCCCCAGAGAGTTTTGCTTTGGTTCCTACCTGGAAAGTTCTGCTTTAGAAGTCCCAGGAAAAGTCCCGACCCTTGAAGACCTTTCTAGATATTGCTGGCCACTTCTTCCGACGTAGGCTGGCCCGCTGCATCAGAATTAGTGTGCATTTTTGTTAGTTATAGAAGCCTGAGCCTCATGCAATGCGGGGAGGCAGAGCCTCATACCACCCAGGTCAATGTTGCCTCTGTGGGGACACCCGCTAAGGTAGAGCCTACCACCTCACACTGCAATGATGATCCTCAGAGCTGGTTTCCTGATCGTCCTCACAGGGTCCTTGGGGTTGGTAAGATAACCAAACATCAGAAGTATCCTTTACTGTATCTGTTAATATCTCTATATTTTCCTATATTAATAAAGTAGTTGTAAGTTCTCTATTTGGGTCTCATTTCTCTCACCTGGAATCCTCAAACTCTGGAACAAGGGTGAGGGAACACTGATGAATTTTAAATGCCTTTAAATAAGCTTTTACTCAGAGATAAAAGCAACTGTTGTCATAATTGAAAGACAGACATGTCTTTAGTGTGGGGATTGTTGTGTCTTTTTTGTGCGTGAAACTACGTAAATAATGTAATTGCATATTTGCTGAAGCCTGTCACAGATCACTTGGGAAGATGTGTTTTAAACAAATGGAAGATTTAATAGTCGCTGCAAAAATGTTCAAAGGAGCTCTGGGAGTTGTCTCCAGTCCCAGCAGCTCAGTAGTGCATGGTTGGTTCATCTTGCAACACATGCAGTGCAAGAAGGACGTGGAGCTGTTGGAGCGAGGCCAGAGGAGGCCATGGAGCTGCTGCGAGGGCTGGAGCAGCTCTGCTCTGGAGCCAGGCTGAGAGAGCTGGGCTGGGGCAGCCTGGAGAAGAGAAGGCTCCTGAAGGGGAGACCTGAGAGCAGCTCCAGTGCCTAAAGGGGCTGCAGGAAAGCTGGAGAGGGGCTTTGGCCAAGGGCTGTAGGGACAGGCCAAGGGGAATGGCTTTAAGCTGCCAGAGGGGAGACTGAGATGAGCTCTTAGGCAGAAGCTCTTCCCTGTGAGGGTGCTGAGGCGCTGTCCCAGGGTGCCCAGAGAAGCTGTGGCTGCCCCATCCCTGGCAGTGTTGAAGGCCAGGTTGGACACAGGGGCTTGGAGCAAGCTGCTCCAGTGGAAGGTGTCCCTGCCCGTGGCAGGGGTTGGAGCTGGATGAGCTTTAAGGTCCCTTCCAACACAAACACACTGGACTGTATCTTAAAAGCCTAAAGAGGATCATAGAAAAGTTCATGGATCATGAAGGGTTAAGGAAATATGAAGAATTCTTTTACTTCAGAATATGTACCAAAACCCGACTTTTTTGGTACATATTCTGAATGTACTAAATGCTAGAAGAGAACTCACTTGCAAGTGGCTATCAGGGCAAAGCCACCTATCTTTGCTTTGAGTTTTCTATTTGTGGGCTCTTTACACCAGCCCCATTAATTACAGCCTTTTCTCACTCCCTTAGCAGAGAAGTTGAGCTGCTGCATGACTTAAAGTGCTGTGGTTACGGAAGTACTGCAATAAAGGAGGGAAGGTGTCAGGAAGAGAGAAGTTTCTGGACAGTGTTACAACTCCAGAAACCACAGTGCAGCCCTGCTTTACTGTCCAGTCTTTTACTGTCAATAGATCTGAATATCCCATATAGACATTTTCTAAGTGATCAGCACAGTCAGTGTCTGCAGGATCATTGTCTACAGTAAGGTTCCTTGACCACTGCAGAGCATGTACTTTGGAGTTTGGGAGGCAGAAGTAGCCTCCCTGTTATTCCCAGTGGGAGAGTGACCCTTTGTGCTCTTTCCCAGCTTTAGCAGGTTCTTCTCCAGTTCTTTGCCTTCCCCACAACTGGTGACTCAATCTGCAGTGCTTTCCTGAAGGAAATTCCAAGCTTTATTTCAAAGTTGACATTAGTATTGTGCAGCATATCTGTTGCCCAGCTGTGTCCTGGGGCTTTTATTTGGGTTTGCGTTATCCCTTGCTTCCTCTGGACTTGTTTGCCAAATCCAGTGTCCTTGGAGTGCCCCTGGAATGATGTGTGCAGAGTGTGTGTCGCTTTAGGGCTCTCCAGCTCACTTTGTGAGCAAAAGGGTATTTACCCTTCCAGCCTGGTCCAGACAACTTTGCCTTGATTCTTCTCTCTAACTAGAGGAGCTGGAGGAGACAAGAGTGTGAGCTGGTTCAGCTGGACAAGCTTCAGGATGTTAGCTTGAGACAGACTTTTAGGTGTTAGAAGGCAAGGCTTGGTCTCCTACAGGCAGGAAAACCAAAACGAATTAGAAAAAGACATGGTATTGGGGATGAGCTGCGCATCTATTTAACAGTAGATGTTTCTTCTATGTAAAACGCAATTCCCTGGTGAGGGGCTTTGGACAAGGGCCTATAGGGATGGGACAAGGGGAATGGCTTCAAGCTGCCAGAGGGGAGATTGAGATGAGCTCTTAGGCAGAAGCTCTTCCCTGGGAGGGTGCTGAGGCGCTGGCCCAGGGTGCCCAGAGAAGCTGTGGCTGCCCCATCCCTGGCAGTGTTGAAGGCCAGGTTGGCCACAGGGGCTTGGAGCAAGCTGCTCTAGTAGAAGGTGTCCCTGTGGCAGGGGGTTGGAACTAGATGAGCTTTAAGGTCCCTTACAACACAAACCATTCTATGATTAAATAGATATTTAATCTAAAATACGTAAGCTGAGAGTTGCTCCAGGTAATATTTTGCTTTGCAAGTAGCAGAATAAATACCAGATGAGCATTGCCAGTGTGTATGCTCATCATGCTGGTGACCACATCTATAATAAGAATTGGCTCCATTGAATTGTGTAGATGCCTCAGAAGGCAGCAGGGAAGTGCACCCTGGTAGTGAAATCATACAGCAGATGTTGTTTTCATTCACTTGCACAAGCTGCTATGGCTTTGTGATCTGTGATATCACAGTTGCTTTTCACTTGGAGCTTTGGGGTTTGGTGGCTGTTAAATGTTTCAAGGCCCAAGTTTTATCTTCCTGTGGGGCCCCTCTGAATAGTCTTCAGTGCAATGGCTAACATCAGCTCAGTACTCAAATCGTAAAACTCTTGAATCCATCCCATTTTATTTTTCTTTCTCTGTTCTAGGCTGCAGAGAAATACTTTGAAGCTATTTCCTTTTCTTAAGCACATTCCATTCCAAGCTCTTCAGTTCTTTTTCCTGCCTTTAAACTCTTCCATGCCGGTTTCCACATGGCTTTTGTATTAACTTCTTTCCTCTCTGCATTTATTGAACTTTATTACCTTTCTCAAACCTGTCCTCTGAAAGTTTTCCTCTGCCAGTCTTAGGCCATCATTTGTACTGGGAACTTGGTTGCTTTTGTGTGTTTTGAGTGTTTCATACCATTATTTGGCAAAACTTCTGCCTGAAACTTGTCACCAACCTTATGAATTGCCATTGCATCAGTACTATATTAAGTTATATTTGTAACAAAAATCATAGAATCAATGGAACATATAGGGTTGGAAAGGACCTTAAAGTCATCCAGTTCCAACCCCCTGCCATGGTCAGGGACACCTCACACTGGACCATGTCACTGAGGGCTCTGTCTAGCCTGGCCTTGAGCACTGCTAGGGATGGAGCATTTACCACTTCTCTGGGTACCCTATGCCAGCACCTTACCACCCTCACAGTAAAGAACTTCTTCCTTATATCCAACTTCTTCCTTATATCCAGCCTTATATCCTCTGTTTCAGTTTGAACCCATCACTTCTTGTCCTATTGCTGCAGTCCCTAATGAAGAGTTCCTCTCCAGCATCCTTGTAGGCCCCTTCAGACACTGGAAGCTGCTCTGAGGCCTCCATGCAGCTTCTGTTCTCCAGGCTGAATGGCCCCAACTTTCTCAGCCTGTTTTAAAGCTTGAACCATGAATGTATTGTGTATCTCTTCCTGAATTTGGTTTAGATTGTGAGATACTTAAGATTTGGACTTGGATCTTACTTCCATTGTGGAGAAGCAGCTTCATTTCCCCTCTATATAAATAGCTTTTGTCAAGGTTTGTCTGCAAACAGGCAACTGCCAATTCTTTTCTTCTCATGTTTCAAGCAAGATCAAGAAAGTTGTCTTGAAATGGCAGTTGGGCAGTTGGACAGTGATTAAAGGATAGAGTTGGAGTTGGAAGTTGTAGACCAGGAGTGGCAACCTTTGAGTCTTTGGTTAGTGAATTAATTGGGTACTGCTGAAAGTTCTTGCTGAAGGTTGACATATTAACTGGAGTCTATGAAGATTTTAGAGGAAAGAGGTGCTTACATGAAAGAGATGGAGTTGGGTATTTAGGAGTGAAGGAGAGAATTTTTGAGGTCAGGTGCCTTTCTCTTATCTCATGTTCCAGGATTTTTCATTTAAGGCAGTCCTGCCAAAAAAGATAGTTACAAGATGGGCTTTTCTGACAGTACTGCTGCTAAGAGGGGGCATGTCACCAGTCAGTATCTGAGGCAGTGTTTGGTTGCTGTGCATCTGAATCAGGCTGACTAGTGATTGCTCACTAGTTTCATTATCCCCACATGCATTTACATTTGTCACACTACATCTCACCTTTAATTTCCTACCATCCAAGTCAGGCAAAATGCAAAAGAATGGCAGGAGATACTTGAAATGCTCTGGACAACCAGGGCAAATCCACACTGATAGGGAGCAAGAGGAATTGGATTTTGAAGACAGGCTACTCTAAACTAAAGATGCAGGTACCGGGAAAGGAGCACTGAGAGACTTCATTCTCCGCCATCCACCATCCAGTGAGCATATTGGGCTCCCTGAATACTCAGCTGTCACATGGCCCTGCACAGTGTCTGGAAGAGTCCTATTAGAGCCTCTGAGATGATACCCACAGATTTCTGTGCCTCAAGTTGGTATCCCTGTTTGTGGTGAGGACTCCCTAATGCTGGGCTGGGTGTACTCCACTAGCTCAGCACTGTCTGCATCCACAGGTTGTGCTTTCTACTCTGGGCAGGTCCTTAGGCTTAGAGGAGCTGGTGCAGACACTGCAAAGGAAGGCAGGATGCTGACACCAGCACGGAAGAAGAAAGGTAGGAGGGAGTTAAGTATGATGGAAATGAAATCGATGGTCACTATAATAACATCATATTGGTCAGTGTTTAGTGGTTGAAGAGTAAAGTTCTCCATCTCAGTTTTTTCCTTCCAGTCTCACATCTTCCACCTGCCTTAAAATAACATTTAAAATAGGTTTTAGTTTGTTTTCCAGTAAAGGTTCTAATAGAAGCAAATCTGCCCCTCAGCAACAAGCTTATTGCATGTAATATTCTAACTTTACATCATCTCAGCCTAATCTCTTTAGACTTTGATTGCATTTTCCAGCTGTAAGCACTTGCATTTAGTGAGCTTTTGAGATTGATATTTCAAATGGTGTGCCTATCTCAACTGTTTTTACTTGAAATTTACTTGCAAAATCCTTCCAGGTGTACTTCAAAGTAATTGTGCTGCTTGCTATCATCTTAGGTGCATGTTTATCAGGGAAATTAGCCTTGCTTTTCCATGTGTCTTCCCACACTCTAGGAAATCACCATTAAAATATGACAGGATGATATCTCAGCTAATGGTAATGCTAGTTTATTCCTTGTAGTTCAGTTAATTGTGGATATATTGGATTGGGAATTAAATGTCCTGTAAAGGAGCTGTGTAATATCTTATTTATCCAGGCTGCCTTCTGCAATCTCAAGATATGGCCAAGAATAAGATTCTAGCGCTTTTGTTACATAGAATCAACTGGGTTGGAAAAGACCTTTAAGATCATCAAGTCCAATCTTTACTCCATCCTTAAATACTGTTGTTTTTCATGCAGTGGTCCTTTCAAAACGCAAAGCCCACTTATTAATGCTTCAGAATGCTCTGCACTTGTGGCGGACATAGGTGTGACAGGCATAGTAAAACTGGCTTCAAAAGTGAGGAACATGGCTTTTGATTTAGCTGTCGTTGCTATCTTTGTTCTGGCACTTCACCTCAGAGTATTTTCCTTACAATTGCTGTCATAATTATCTATTAAACTTCATAGTTGGCCTTCTGCATTTTGTAATCTGCCCTGTGAGCCCTTTTCTGAGGAACAGCATCTCGTGCAGATCTCAGACTTCACTTATGAAAGGCTTCAAAAAGAATCAGACATCCTCAAAAAAAAGCCCCATCAAGCCAAGTTCTGGGTCTTTAGACAGTTTGTCTTCATTTGTGATAGCTGTTAAGAATTCCAGGAGGAAGAAGACTCTATTACCCTAAACACAAGAATAGGTAACAAAACCATTTCTGGAGAGTACCCAGTTCTTTGATGTATTTTCTACTCTGAAGCTTCATTTATGAGAGATGTTGTCCTGTACTCGTTCATGTTTCTTGTGGCAGGTAAGGATGGACTAGTGACTAAAGAAGCACTTCAGTGTTTCAAAGTCCTGGCTTCAGTTTTATGCAGGTTTATTTGTGACTGAATCAGCTTCTTGTAGCCTGGCCTCTTCTTGCAATGATAAATACGCAGAAGACTGTTCAGACACTGCAGTAATGGAGATTAAATAGGAAAGCAGCATGTTGTAGATTCTCTTCATCAGAGACTGTAGTGATAGGACAAGGGGTGATTGATTCAAACTTAGGGGAAGTTCAGGTTAGATATGAGGAAGAAGTTCTTCCCTGTGAGGGTGGTGAAGCTCTGGAACAGGCTGCCCAAAGAAGGGGTGAATGCTCCGTCCCTGGCAGTGTTCAAGGCGAGGTTGGACTTAGCCTTCGGTGACACGGTCTAGAGTGAGGTGTCCCTGCTCATGGCAGGGGGTTGGAACTGGGTGATTTTGAGGTCCATTCCAACCCTGACTGCTCTATGATTCTAAGAGCAAAAACTTCTTAGCCCAGCAATGAATGTTTCACCATCTTAGTTTAAATCTGCATCGTGAACACAAATGTTGGAATTCTGGGGCTGCAGGAAATCAGTTTATTATGAAGAAACATGTGGAGCTTTAAATTTTGGATTTGTGTAGTATTAGCTTTCACTCACTTATTTTTAGTGTAATATACATAAGAAGCAAAGTCAGTATTAGTACTGTCTCCTCTTATGTTCTTATATTTGAGTGTCTTTACTCCACAGTAGCAAAGCACTTTGCAGAAGAGTTCATGGTAAAGAAAAAGATCTCTTAATCATAACCTGGGGCAAATCAGAAGCGGTTCAATAAATGCTTTTGTAAGAGGTGCATACCAAAGAGATTTGGGCATTAGAAATACACCCACACTTCAGAGGTTTAACCTGAGCTTTCTTGTGTGTGTTTTGTTAGTCAGGAGTGGCGAGAACTTTTCTTCTTAATCACCTTCTGATTGTTTTTGAGGAACAAAAATGTAACAGAAAATACTATAATCAAAGGATGTATTAGCTCCAAAAATACTAATTGACCTCGTATGATGAACGCCAGGGGAATGCATTCTGCAGCTGGAATATAAAATGTGTAAAGCCGGAACGTATCACTTGACACAGCGCGTTGGAGCCTCTCATAAATGAGCACTGGGAATAAAACTCGAACTGCTTTGTTAATTATTAATCTATCTGTTCCTAAAATTCCCTCATTACCCCTCCCCAGTCTAGTAAATCACTGAAGTGGTTTCCCTCTCCAGACGGATATCGGCATACATAGAATCACAGACTGGTTTGGGTTGAAAGGGAGCTTAAGGTCTTCCAGTTCCAATCCCCTGCCATGGGCAGGAATACCTTCCACTAGAGCAGGTTGCTCCAAGCCCTGTCCAACCTGACCTTGAGCACCTCCAGGAATGGAGCATTCACAGCTTCCCTGGGCAACCCATTCCAGTGCCTCACCACCCTTACAGTAAAGAACTTCTTCCTTTTATCCAATCTAAACCTCCCCTATATAAGTTTGAACCCGTTAGCCCTTGTCCTGTCACTACAGTCCCTCATGAAGAGTCCCTCCCCAGCATCCCTATAGCCACCTTCAGATACTGAAAGGCTGCTCTGAGGTCTCCACGCAGCCTTCTCTTCTCCAGGCTCAACAGCCCCATTTGTTCTCAACCTGTCTTCATGCAGGAGGTGCTCCAGCCCCTGACCATCCTCGTGGCCTCCTCTGGACTTGTTCCAACAGTTCCATGTCCTTCTTATGTGGAGGACACCAGAACTGCACACAGTGCTCCAAGTGGGGTCTCATGAAATGGAGTCCCACCAAGTGAGAAGCAGCTTAGAAGATGTAGAAGCACTGCCCTGCACACTGACTTTAAAGTCTAAATCCTTCTGGTTGGCCACCAGCTCTGCAGCAGTGATGCTGCCTTTAGTTTTCTTGGCCTTGTCCCAGCACTTTGAGTTACTGGAAGCAGCTCTCTGATGCGGCTGGGGCTGGAACGCAGTGTGCTCACACTAGTGGTATGCATCTGTGTTGGTGCTAGCACAGAGGAGGCGGCTGTGTTCTGGCCTCCTTTGCTTCCTTTCTTAGCCCATGGTGAATTGTTATCTTCCTGCGTCTTAAGGCATGTTTGAAACTCTTCCAAGGATTCAGGGTATCTACTGGGAGATGTTGCTGCTGCCAAATAAACTTGATTTCTAGATATTCGACCTAAACTTCCCTTTTCCTTGTTTGAGTGTGTTAGAGCTGATCAGAATGCTGCTCTTTGGTAACGCAAATAGCTTTCTCAGTCCTTCCCCCATGTAAATCTGTTGGATTCCATGATGCTTTCCTCTAGCTGCTGCCTAGCCAAGAATTAGGTAACTGCTCTTGTTTTTCAAGATCTTTCTTTTCCTTTGTAATGCTCCTGGTTGCTGTATCTGAATCTTCCATCTCATTTGTCCCTTATAGTTCTTCCCTTAATAGTATGCCAACATCCATACAGAGCATTAATGCAGCATTCCTTTGTAATGTACTCACTTCATCACATTTTTCTATGGTGTTATATCATAGAATCACAGACTGGATTGGGTTGGAAAGGACCTTAAAGCTCATTCAGTTCCAACCCCCTGCTGTGGGCAGGAACACCTCCCTCTAGAGCAGCTTGCTCCAAGCCCCTGTGTCCAACCTGGCCTTGAACACTGCCAGGGATGGGGCAGCCACAGCTTCTCTGAGCACCCTGGGCCAGCGCCTCAGCACCCTCGTAGGGAAGAGCTTCTTCCTTATATCCAACCTGAAAATCTACCTTTTATCTACCTTGTAATTGATGTAATACCTTTAAGTGATTCCCACTCTCTATACGAACTTGCTCTTTAGATTTTTGATTTTGAATACCCAGAGAGATCTCACAGCCCCTCTAATAACCCATTGGTTTGAAGGGTTACTTATCTGCACCCGTTCTCACAGTTCTTCAGGAAGCTTTCGTATAGCTTTTACAGATCAGTAATTACTTCGCTATTTGTTTTCTTCAGTATTTCCCATTAGAAATGTGGTGGCTGATGCAAGTTGCAGCTGAATTGCTGATGGTGCAACTTCAGTTAATATCCAGATAAACAAAATCAAGGCTTGCTTAGAGTTTGGAAAAGAGAATTGCAGGAGGTAAGAAACTGCTTTTGTAGCTTAAAAATAAGCATTTTAAACACCCCCCTGAGCCCATTTTTTATGGGTTTGTGTTTGTTTTTGAAGTCAGCATTGGTCCATTGCTCCAGCCTGGAGCAAGAGTCTTGCATTTCTCGGAGTAACAGGAAGTTTATATTGATCCTTCGTGCACATTAGCAAGTAGGGAGTTTAGTAATTACACACTGGCAGAATTCCCACTGGGATGACTCGGTTTTCTCCCCTTGAGGTCCTTCTGAAATATGAAATGGAGACAGGAGTTTTCATTTCCTGACACTCTGAAGTGCAGTTATTGTATGCTTTGAAGTAGAAGATATTAAAAATGGCTGGTGGAAGGGAAAATCTAATTGCTCTGCTGCCCTCCTGGTGATAAGCCCTAAGCAAAAACAGCACAAGATTGAATTCAGTGGCCAAACCAACTCATTCTGTGAAGTTGGGTCCTCTGAACTATCATGAAGTGCCTGTGTTTGAAACATCAGTGGTACAAACTTCCTCTGGGCTCTGGCTTAGTTATTACTGATAATTTATGGCATACACTGGATGGAAACTTGTTCGATTTGATTCACATTAATTCCACTGCTGACACATAAAACACTGTGATGAGTGAGTTAGGAAGTGCTTGTATCGAGAACTCCCACTTTAATTTGAATGAGAGTCTCATTCTTTACTGTGAGGGTGGTGTGGCCCTGGCACAGGTTACCCAGGGAAGTTGTGAATGTTCCATTCCTGGCAGTGTTCGAGGCCAGGCTGGACAGAGTTCTGGGCAGCATGGTCTAGTGTGAGGCATCCCTGCCCATTGCAGGGGGTTGGAACTGGATGATCTTAAGGTATTTTCCAACCCTAACTATTCTATGATTCTTATAAGAAAATGCTCTAGATTCTCCAGTTTTTAAGCTACTCTGTGTGTGTGTGTGTGTGTGTGTGTGTGTGTGTGTGTGTGTGTGTGTTCATCTTTGGTTTCATATCCCTGGAGATCCTTCCAAGAGAAGAATCTTTCTTTAAAAGGGGGAGTACCTAATGGTAGATGATTATGCTCTCAAATGTGCATGAATTGTGTTGCTTCACCATTGCTTTAATGGTAAACCCTCCAGTAATGATCTGTATAGTTCATACAAGAACTGGTTGAAATGATTCCAGAAACAAAACACATGAGAGAGAATACCTTTTCCTTTTGGCTGCTTTCAGATGTGATTCGAGTTCTGCATGATACCATGTGATAGGCTTTGTTATGTCGTTATTTTGCTTTTCTTCATGCAGTGATGAAACAAGGAAGAGCTCCATGAGCCAGAAAGTGCACTAAAACTGACTGTGCCCAGCACCACAATACCCAGACAATGAAACCGAGTTTTTCAGCCTCAAAATCTTGTTTGTTTGCTTCACTTAAAGGGATATTTTAGTCCTTAGGTATCTGTTTCCGGAAATACCTGCTGCTTTCCTTTCTCCTCTATCACAGTGAGGTGCAGTTGTCCCTAAGGGGAGGCTGAGAGCTGTAATGGATGTTGTGTTTGTTAGTCCTGATTTCCAATGAACTTCTACTGTATAGTCAACTTTTTAACTGCAGAAATGTAACATATATCTCTATTGGGTTTGAGTCTTGTAGAAACCCTAGGAGAGTGAAAATTCTGTATTCTTTTGGCAGAGGGAGGAAGAGCACTTTTAACCCCTAAAAAGATCCTTGCTGTTGGTAAATAGAATCATAGGATAGTTAGGGTTGGAAAGGACCTTAAGATCACCTAATTCCAACCTCCCTGCCATGGGCAGGGGCACCTCCTACTAAACCGTGCCACCCATCTCTCAGTCATTCTGTGTACAAACCTTAGAGAAGGGATCTCTTAACACTGTGTAAATCACCTTGGTCACCTTGTGAAAAGCTGAAGCTGGTAATTTTTGCTTCCTTTTATATAGTACTTTTCTTCCCTCTCTGAAAGCATCACCTAAATTCCAACTCCCATATTGTCTTCCTGGTGTTTTCACATTCTGTGTATTATATCCTTATGACCATATTCTGTTACAACTGGACCTATTTACAACTTCTTTAGTTTTATCCTTTCGACTTCCTATCCACATTTATTGCAGAAACGACTTTCTAAAGTAGAATTAACTACATATGTGGGGAAATAGAAACTTGATGTAAGTAAGGTCCTTCAAATTGGTGCACTCTCTATCTGTACCGAGCTCTCTGTATAACATTAAGCACTATATTGTGCCTCTGTTTGCCTGTAAATACTATTTCCTATTCAAGTTTGTTTTTTGTCTTTGAGGCAGTCAGTTTTTGTACAGATCTTTGTACCTTTATGATGATATGCATATTTATTTTTTCTTTTAGGACCTGATCATAGAATCATAGAATCCCAGACTGGATTGGGTTGAAAAGGACCTTAACATCATCCAGTTCCAAACCCCCTTACCACGGGCAGGGACACCTCCCACTAGAGCAGCTTGTTCCAAGCCCATGTGTCCAACCTGGCCTTGAGCACTGCCAAGGATGGGGCAGCCACAGCTTCTCTGGGCACCCTGTCCCAGTGCCTCAGCACCCTCACAGGGAAGAGCTTCTTCGCTATATCTAACATGAATTTCCCCTGTTTAAGTTTGAATCCATCACCCTTTGTCCTATCACTGCAGTCCCTAACAAAGAGTCCCTCCCCAGCATCATTATAGGCCCCCTTGAGACGCTGGAAGCTGCTCTTGAGGTCTCCACACAGCTTCTCTTCTCCAGGCTGAACAGCCCCAACTTTCTCAGCCTAGTCTTCATATGGGGGGTGCTCCCATCCCCTAATCATCCTTGTGGCCTCCTCTGTGCTTGCTCCAACAGCTCCATCTCCTTCTTATGCTGAAGGACACCAGAATGATGACCCTGACTTTTAGGAAGATGTACTTTGAATGTACATGAATTGTCAAAAAGACTTGTCAGCTTTTGCTGCTGTATTTGTAGAGCAGGGTGCAGATGTGATCTAGCCCTCACACAGCTGTAGACAGAGGCTTATAGAAATGATGTTTTACATAAATTTGATTTAGCTCTGGTACTGTTTAGGCATGCTGTCAATTAAAAAAATCAGAATCCTGGATCAATGATTTGCAGTAAAACACTCTTGAAAGACTTAGGAACTTTTGTAAGGTCAGTCACACGGTCTGCATTTATCATGATTAGGTAATTGACACTGATTTAGCACTTTACCCAGTACCATGTATAACCTTTGTGGCCATAGTCTGATTTACTGCTGTGACTGGCCACCACATCATGTAATCTAGCTTTTTAGTTTACTGAGCTTCATCCTGAAAGCGGGTGGGTTCACTGTGCTGCCCACTTCTTTTGGGAAGCAGTGGTAAACAGTCTCTTCAGGGGGAAGCTTTACTCTCAATTCCAGCCCACAGTTACTTAGGGTTAGTTTATATCTGTGTATTCTTTGGTCAGTATTATCCTTTAGTTCCCTTTTGTCCTTGTCCCTTTGTCCATGATGAGCAGCTGTATTCCATCCAGCCTCTGTTTTGTTAGGCTAGGTGAGCTAACCAGTTTATGTCCCTACTGATGTTGTAAGCTCCCATTCATCCCTCCCATCCAAGTGATGCTTCTCTGCACCTGATGTGCTTTCTCTTCTATTAGGAACTAGATAGTGTAATTACCTATCTAGTGTAGTCTGCTATTGCCTGGCATGAAGACATTACTATTTTCCTTTCCTCTACTGTAAATAAATTTAGGAGGTTTGATGCCTACAGTGATATCTTATGGTGAGTCACCACACAATCTTAATTCACTTTCTGTCTCTTTAAATAGATTAATCCTACATTTGGAATAAGGATTCATATTGACATTGGCCATCATATTTAATCCTGTTCCTGTCACTGCAGTCCTCAAGTTCATTCATTTCTTCTTCTGATAAACCAGCCATCCTCTATGTTGACAGATGTGCTGAAGCATGCAGCTTTTGTCACTAAAGAAAAACCTAGATCACTCCCTGGACCAGTATTCAAGGAATCCAGTGCTGAAGTAGAAGAATGCTGTACAGAGTTAAACCCAGATCCATCCATGTGCTTTTATCTGATTTCAGATATACCGTATTTCTTCCAGCCATAACCAATAATTTCTACTTCAGTTACTTTACGTGCCTTCTTGCCTCATCCCTTAGTGGCAGACTCTCCAATCTCTGGTTTTCCAAAAGAGAACTGCTGCTTTATTTTTCTTTTCTTTTGTAAAAACCTGCTGTAAAAGAGGAGGTTTTGTCACAGTTGAACTTTTCCCCCAGTTTCAGCTTCCATATCTATTTCCTTCCATACTTGTTTCACTTCCTTGCTTGTTGATTAACTTTCGAGTTACAGACCTGTGGTCGTGTCACCCTTTTGTTCTTTCTTGCTATTGTTTGCTAATCTCTGTGCATATCCCAGTGATGGAATGAGTAAAAAACCCTTTTAAATGAATTTATAAGCTATTCTATGGGAGGATAATCCTGTTAAAGACTAGCTGTACTCCTGCGAAATACCCCTCAGAGGGATATTGGGTTTGAAAGCGTTTTGGTTCTGGAGAGAAATCGTTTAGCCAGCAGCAAGGTGAAGGACTTCATTGCTCTTCTGCCCCCATTTCCCTTCTGAAAACCTTTGCTCAACTCTCAGTATGTTTTGCAAAGAGACTTGCTTAATCCCTGTTACAAGTGTTCTGCATAATATAGGCCAAAAAGTGCACAGAAGGAGTGGCAGGAATTTACAGCTAGATTAGGCCTGTGGTATTTCCTCTCGCAGCAAGATGGGCCTAGATTAAACACTCATAAATTACCAATAATTTAACATGATTATGGCTTTACAGGATGTATGGAAACCTTTCCCTTCCTCCAGAAGAGCCCCTTTCTGCACTCTTACATCCATCTGAAAGTTGTTTTCCTACTGCAGGTCTCTTTTCAAGTCACGTCCCTTCCCAGTTGCTGGTAAACACTGATGCTATCTCTTTTGTTCAGCATCTTCTCATTGGATTTTTGCCAGGTTTTTGACACTTTCATGACAAAGTGACCTTGAAAAATGATATTTTTATCATGTCTAAAAGCTTCTCTTTGAGAACTCCTTTAGAAAGTAGAATACTCACTATCCAGACATAGCCTTTGCTCTACTTTTCGAGGCTGATGACATCTTTGCATGGGTTATGGGAGGATGTGGTGAAGGTCAGTGTACTACACAACACCGAGTTATAGTGGATTTCTTCCAAACCTGATCTCCACTGAAAGTGAATCACTGCCCATTGCAACACTGTGGGAATGTAGTAAAAGGTTAATGATTAGATCTTAGGCAGTTCTTCCCTGTGAGGGTGCTGAAGGCGCTGGCGCAGAGTTCCCAGAGAAGCTGTGGCTGCCCCATCCCTGGCAGTGTTGAAGGCCAGGTTGGACACAGGGGCTTGGAGCTGCTCCGGTGGAAGGTGTCCCTGCCTGTTTCAGAGGGCTGGAGCTGGAGGAGCTTTAAGGTCCCTTCCAACGCAAACATTCTATGACGATTTAACCTTTAGAATTAAACCCAAAGAATTTAAACATGAAAAAGGCCTTTTCTTTGGTATAAACTTGTCTGTCTTTGCAGAGCTGTTTTGATTTCAGCTGGGCTTCTTTTACAAGAAGGAACGTAGTACAGAGCTGACAAGAAGAATAAAGTCTCTGGCACATCTGTTTTGCTTGTTATAACTTGGTGAAATTCATGGCTTGCAGGAGATGATGTTAAATCAATGAGGAAGGTGTGATAAGAATCAGATGTGATTTTTATGTGGTTGAGAACTGTCTCAAATTGAGGTTTGAATCTACTTTGTGAGGATTTAGAAGAGCAACCTTGTTACGTATGTGCATTTCTGCTTCAAAGAGCCTCATTTCCATTTGGAACTGAATTTTCTGCAAACCTCTAAGTATGGGGTTTTGTTCCCAGAGGTGCTGTAATTCTTTGGGGTTTTAAGGTCATAATTTGGTAGTTACGCTTTTCTTTGAGATGGATCTTCTGTAGCGGGACTCCTGAAATACAGAATCATAGAATAGTTAGGGTTGGAAAGGGACCTTAAAATCATCCAGTTCCAACCCCTCTGCCATGGGCAGGGACACCTCACACTAAACCATGGCACCCAAGGCTCTGTCCAACCTGACCTTGACTTGAACACTGCTAGGGATGGAGCATTCGCAAGTTCCTTGGGTAGCCCATTCCAGTGCCTCAGCACCCTTACACTAAAGAGCTTCTTCCTTATATCTAACGTAAACTTCCTCTGTTTAAGTTTGAGCGTATTACCCCATGTCCTATCACTATATATAGGTGCTTGTATTAGAGTATTGATTCAGACATAGCCTGCACACTCTTGGCTTTGTTTTAAGAAGTGAAACTCTTTTATTCAGCACTTTCTGAGTTTTTTTCTGCCTCCGTATAGCTTCATCCATTGTACTTCTCATTAAGGTATTTGGAAATTGGAGTTTCAGTGTTATAGATATCTAACCAATGGCGTGTGAAAGTGTGCAGTGTGATTTATGTAAGCAGTAGTCTGTGTTTTTTTAATAGATTTGATCTTTTTCCTAAATTGCATGTCATTTATTCCCATTCGTTCTCAAAATTATGATTTGTGGTCAGGCAAAAAAAAGCTGAATCTGCATCTCCTGCTGAGAAATGTGCCATTTCCTTATGCTTCACTTAAACTTCTCAATATTTCCTTCTACTTTTTGCATAGCCAGGACAGTGAAAAACCATCTAAATCAGACTGGGAGAGTGCTCTTAAAGCAATCATCATTGTATAATCCCAGACTAATTTGAGTTGGAAGGGGCCTTAAATCCCATCCAGCTCCAACCCCTGCCATGGGCAGGGACACCTTCCACTGGAGCAGCTCCAAGCCCCTGGGTCCAACCTGGCCTCCAACACTGCCAGGGATGGGGCAGCCACAGCTTCTCTGGGCACCCTGGGCCAGGGCCTCAGCACCCTCCCAGGGAAGAGCTTCTGCCTAAGAGCTCATCTCAGTCTCCCCTCTGGCAGCTTAAAGCCATTCCCCTTGGCCTGTCCCTACAGCCCTTGTCCAAAGCCCCTCTCCAGGTTTCCTGCAGCCCCTTTAGGCACTGGAGCTGCTCTCAGGTCTCCCCTTCAGGAGCCTTCTCTTCTCCAGGCTGCCCCAGCCCAGCTCTCTCAGCCTGGCTCCAGAGCAGAGCTGCTCCAGCCCTCGCAGCAGCTCCATGGCCTCCTCTGGCCTCGCTCCAGCAGCTCCACGTCCCTCTTGTGCTGCTGCCCCAGAGCTGGATCAGGACCGCAGGGGGGGTCTCCCCAGAGCACAGCAGAGGGTCAGGATCCCCTCCCTGAGCTGCTGCTCACGCTCTAGGGGTGCAGCCCAGCACACGGGGGGGTTCTGGGCTCAAGCGCACACTGAAGCCGGGTCATGGGGAGCTTCTCCTCACCCAGCACCCTGAGTCCTTCTCCTCAGGCTGCTCCATCCGATCTCCCCCATCCTGTGTTTGTGCTGGGATTGCCTCAGCCGAGGGGCAGGACTTTGCAGTTGGCCTTGTTGAACTCCTTGAGGTTTGCACAGACCCACATCTCCAGGCTGTGATCTTTGATGGTTCATTCCACCCGAGTTGTTCTGTGTGTGAGCAGTGACCAGTGCGTGAATAGTAAAGTTTGAACTGGTTTCATTTGGGAATGAGTCACTTGGTGACCTTAAAGTATCTGAAGGGAGTGTGGAGGAGGGAATTCCAAGAATAGGTTTAAGGAAAGGAAAAAAAAGCCAAACAAACAGCTCTTTTAAATACCAGGCTTGAACTATTTGGGGCTTTTATTTCCTTAAGGGATTGGGGTTTAATTCAGGAGCTGTGCAATTGATTTAACCCCATTTTTTTGCCTGTTGCCAAGAAAGTAACCACCATCTAAGTAAAACTTTTTAGTTAAATGAGGTTTTTATTACTGTCCATAGATGTGCATAAAGAAGAATTAGGGCGTTTTTAGCCTTTAAGTAGTTACATGTGTTGTACCAAGATTAAACTTTGTATTATGTGTGAATGCCAAGGATAACATCTGAAAAGGTGCAGCTCTCTGGGTGAAAACTGTTGAACCTTTCTTTAATGAGTGAATGCAGCTTTATTTATTTAAAGTACATAGTACCCAATTCTAAAACTCTGCTTTTGGTTTCTGTCTTACAGGGAACACAGTGAGTAACCTGATTTTCATTGTACCTCCAATCTATGGTGCGATTCAGACCTATAAAGATGGCCTTGAAAAACGCTATTTAGCTGCATATTTGTGTCTTACAGGTATGTGTAAAGCTTCATTTGCTCTTTCATTAGAAAGAGAGCTCTGATGTGCAATGAATAGTATCCAAACAGTAATTAACCAAGTAGTTAAATCCAAATACTATGTGTATTTAATGTAAACCTCCTGTTATATTTGTTAATGTTTACTGAAAATAGGTATTTGTTAGAAAAACATGGAATCCTAGAATGGGTTGGGTTGGAAAGGACCTTAAGATCATCCAGTTCCAATCCCCTGCCATGGGCAGGAATGCCTCACCCTAGACCGTGTCACCCAAGGCTCTGTCCAGCCTGGCCTTGAGCACTGCCAGGGATGGAGCATTCACCACTTCTTTGGGCTTGTAGAATGTCACGTACCAAAATGCTGTCTAAATAAAAGCCTTGGTCAGTCACTGTGGAATAATTTTGGTGGTGTATCCTGTTGCTCCCTGGGTTTTGGAAGTTTCAAGAAGCATAAGCAGCAAGTTCCCCCTTAGGATGAACGGAAACTGAGTTTTCTCTTGATCTTCTAAATTGACATTGACTGATGTTGACTGTTGAACTCAGCTGTAATGGACATGAAAAAATAACATAACATGAAGATAGAATTCACTTAATAATTATATGAGATTTTGAAGTGATCCTCTTCTGGCTTTAAGTCCTTCTCAGTGCATCTTAGCTTCCTGCTTCCTTTTCTGATCATTTACTGATGGTGTCCTGTGTCTCCTACTTCCAGTTTCACACTATATTAATATTTTTGTGACATTTATTTGGAGCAGTAATACAAGAAATGGCTGAGATCCTGAGGGAAATGGAAGGGATTTCTTTAATGAGTTTGCATTTGTTTTCAGTTCCTCTTTGGCATGTATCACCCAGTAAAATGCCATTGTATCTGGGAAGTTCTGCAAGGGTGGAAGAACAATGTGACATTAGTGCATAGGTGAACTTCAGGGCAGTCTGTTCTTTAAAGTAGCAAAATCCAGAAAAGAACCAACTTTCTTTAAAACATGAATAGTTACTCTGTTATCTTTAAAAGCACTGAAGTCTGTTACTGCGTTTATAGCTCTAACAAGATTCTCTGAAAGTATGTCTGGTAGTAATTAAAATGCTGCGAAGAATGAGTTTCGTTGAGGAGGCCTTTCATAATCATTTTGTTTTCCTTGAAGGTAGGTGAGGAGGTGGTTCTGCACAGGACATTCCATTATACATAGAATCCCAGACTAGTTTGGGTTGGAAGGGACCTTAAAGCTCCTCCGATTCCAGCCCCCTGCAACAGGCAGGGGCACCTTCCGCTAGAGCAGGGTGCTCTAACCGTCTTCCCTGGCCTTAGGTAACCCGAAGTTATTTTCCTTATGAGGAAAGATGTTTGAAGGTGATTCAGATTTGGCAGTTGGGTCTCAAAGCAGGTTGTATAGAATTCCTGTTTCACAGGGTTTCTGTGTTTGCTATACCTCTTATCTCTGTGGAGAGATAAATCTTTCCCAGTCTTCGGTAATCTATAGTAAATCATAGAATGGTTGGGGTTGGAAAGGACCTTAAGCTCATCCAGTTCCACCCCAATGCCTTGGGCAGGGGCACCTCCCACTAAACCATGGCACCCAAGGCTCTGTCCAGCCTGGCCTTGAACACCGCCAGGGATGGAGCATTCACAGCTTCCCTGGGTAACCCATTCCAGTGCCTCACCACCCTTTACAGTAAAGAGCATCTTCCTTATATCCAATCTAAACTTCCCCTGTTTCAGTTTTATTTAACCCATTACCCCTTGTCCTATCACTACAGTCCCACTACAGTAGAAATGCTGCTTTTAAGAATGGCTCACTTACATATTTAGACAAACACTGTTGAAAACCACGTATCCATATGCTAAATGTATTCTTGATGCCAATTAAACTGTAACATACACTAGGTACAACTTCATGGTTTCTTACTTAGCGTCAGCTTTGCTGATGTGTGAAAGAGAAGCAGCAGCAATGTACAGCTTTGGATGCGTCTGAACGCTTTCCAAATAGCCATTTGTATGCTTTTTTATGGGTTTGAGTACTTATTCATTTTTGTCTTAGGAGAAAACAGTTTGGCAGCAGGAATTCTTGAAGGTTGAGGTTTACTTCTAAAAAGACGGGAAAAAAAACCAGTATGTCAGCGTTTGCTGAAGTTGACTTTTTGCATCTTCTTGAATCAAAGTATCCCATTTTGCCATTCTTTCTAAATTAATGCAAATAAATCAGAGAATCATGGAATAGTTTGGGCTGGAAAGGACCTTAAGATCATCCAGTTCCGACCCCCTGCCATGGGCAGGGACACCTCACACTAGACCATGTGACCCAAGGCTCTGTCCAGCCTGGCCTTGAACACTGACAGGGATAGAGCATTTACCACTTCTTTGAGCAATCCATTCCAGTGCCTCAGCATCCTCACCGTAAAGAACTTCTTCCTTATATGTAATCTGAACTTCTCCTGTGTCATGGGTTCAGCAACAGTCATTTTTCTCCTTCTTGGTAGCTGGTGCAGCGCTGTGTTTTTTGATTTTGGGCCTGGGAACTGCGCTGATAACACCAGTGTTTTCAGTTACTGCCTGGTAGTGTTTTGTCTGGCCAAGGACTTTCTGAGTCCCATGCTCTGCCAGGGAGGAGGGGGAGCCGGGAGGAAGCAGAGACAGGACACCTGACCCAGACTGACCAAAGAGGTTATTCCATACCACAGCACGTCATGTCCAGGATGGGAAACTGGGGGGCAGAGACCCGGAAGGGTGTGGTGGTGCACTGGGGGATTAGCTGCTGGGAGGTGCACTGGCTGGGTCGGGCTTGGTGAGCAGCTGTATTCTCTTTCTTTGTATTTCTCCTGTCATTATTATTACTGGTGGTAGCAGTAGTGATTTGTGTTACACCTTAGTTACTAAACTGTTCTTATCTCAACCTGTGCAAGTTGCATTTTTTTTCGATTCTCCTCCCCATCCCCCTGGGACTGGGGGAAGAAAGAGAGGGGAAGTGAGTGAGTGAGTAAAACTGCGTGAGTTATTAGCCTGGGTGAGGCTTAAACCACGACACCCTCTTTCAGTTTGAGCCCATCACCGCTTGTCCTATCACTACAGTCCCTGATGAAGAGTTCCTCTCCAGCATCCTTGTAGGCCACTTCAGATACTGGAAGGCTGCTCTGAGGTCAAATGCAAATATACAAAACTCTGTGTTTGAGACTCCATCCTCCCTGTAGCTTGTTGCTGCCTCTGTCAGTGACACTTTGTGATGGACAAAGTGTGCTCCTATCTGACCAGAGTGTCAGGCTGTCACAGCAAGACTGGCTTGAGTGGATATTTCTCATATACTGTTTGATGTGTTAAAAACAACCCCAAAGGTCTGAGTGATCACAATAAATACTATGGACTTCATTCTGTTTTATACTGTCCTTTGTGTCCATGAAGGGGAGCTCAGCCTGTGTATTTGACAGCAGTGCTGGAAGGCAGTCCTGAGTTCCAGCTGAGCTCTGCTATCTGGGCCTGGGATGCCTGTGACTCCTGTCTGAAGTGATAAATGCTTGCATGACTTGATTTTTATCTCATAGGTTGGAACCTAACATTAAAGGTCGTTCCCAAGAACATTTCTCTTCTGTTTTGTCTCTGCTTCACTATTCCTAATGTTTCAATAGCACTTGAAAGATGTAAAGGAATATAGAAAGCTTTATAGTTGCTCAGTGAAAACCAGGAACAGGATGGTTTGGAATCACTAACCTCTTTACATTTGTTCTACTACAGAATATAAGCAGCAAATGTGAAGATAAAAGAGAACTTGAAATAGAGTTGAAACATGCCAGGAACATTGACATGCTTTCTGTGCATGTGACTGAATGAGGGACATTCTGGAGATGGAGTAAGTGTAGAGAAATTCAATTTTGTAAGCAAGTACCAGAGAGAATTCTTTCCCTTTCAGTAATTTGATTTATTAACAGCTTTCACTCTGCTGACTTAATTTGTAACAAACAAGGATAGATTTAATCTGGAAAAGAACAGTGAATTTAACATTAAGTTAAATTCTAAGAAAGTTGGGGCTGTTCAACCTGGACAAGAGAAGCTGCATGGAGTCCTCAGAGCAGCTTCCAGTGCCTGAAGGGGGCTACAAGGATGCTGGAGAGGGACTCTTCATCAGGGATTGCAGTGATAGGACAAGGGGTAACGGATTCAAACTGAAACAAGGGAAGTTCAGGTTAGTTATAAGGAAGTTCTTTACTGTAAGGGTGCTGAGGTGCTGGCACAGGGTGCCCAGAGAAGGGGTAAATGCTCCATCCCTAACAGTGTTCAAGGCCAGGTTGAACAGAACCTTCGATGACATGGTCTAGCATGAGGCATCCCTGCACGTGGTAGGGCGTTGGAACTGGATGATCTTAAGATCCTTTCCAACCCAAACTATTCTATGATTCCTTTGTGTTTTACCACTGCTGTGTTCAGTGCTTCACTTTAAACCCCACAATTTGTTTTGTTGAGATGTATTTCCTCTTGGAACCAAATGCATTTTGCATTCGGGAATGCTCTCTTCATTTCACATATATGCTAAGATCCAAAGTTGGCAGGGCAAGAAGGGGATTTCTAAATACCTGTACAAATGAATTTCTTGTTCATACTGGTATTGAGATGAGTTGCACTTCTCAGCAAATTCTTTGACATACAGCCTACTGTTCTCAGCCCTTATTTCTGCTGCTTTTCAGCTCTAAGGGAATGGCTGTCAATGAACTCAGTAGGAACTGGATTTTTTTTTTAAGCTTTAGGTTACTATTTAACCTATAAATGATGAAGAATAATCTTAAGTTGGCTTGTTGCATCTCATGAAGTAAGTTGAATAAATCATCAGGCTGTCATTACCTTGAAGAATAAGCAGTTGGGGTTGGATTTTCTTTGTCATAGAACAGAATCAACGAGGTTGGAAAAGACCTTTAAGCTCATCCAGTCCAACCATTCCCAGCACTACCAAGGCCACCACTAACCCATATCACCGAGGGCCTCGTCTCCACGGTGTGTGAACACTTGCAGGGAGCAGGGGCAGTGAGCCCAGCCCTGCCCTGGGCAGCAGTTCCAATGCCTGAGCACCCTTTGGGGCAGGAATTGTTCCTCAGCTCCATCCAAACCTGCCCTGGTGCAGCTCGAGGCCGCTTCCTCTTGGCCCATCCCTTGTTCCTTGTGAGCAGAGCGCAGCCCCCTCCTGGCTCCGTTCCTCCTCTCAGGCAGTTGTAGGGAGCCATCAGGTCCCCCCTCAGCCTTCTCTTCTCCAGACTAAACCCCTCCAGCTCCCTCAGCTGTTCCTCATAAGACTTCTGCTTCAGACCCTGTGATGCTGTGGTATTGTATCAGGTTCTGCCATATGTCACTTCCTCATGTGTCCTGGGAAGCCATGAAAACCAAATGGTTGATGTTCTAGAAGAGTCTTGATTTTAAGAAAAAGCTACTTATATATGTGTATATATATACATGTCAGTGTGTGTGTCTCTATATATAAAAGGGGTGTAACTTCTTTGAGCCTAGGAAGACAAGAAAAAGCAGTGACTGAAGTACTTTTTTAGATGCTTTACTTGGATGCTTACTTAAATCTGGAAGGATTGTGTTGGTTTATATTTCTTTGGCCTGTTTAATAGGGCTCAGTCATTCAAGCTGTGCCAAAGGGGAGTTAAAAAAAGGATACAAAAAGTTCGCTACATTAGACATAGCCATAAACAACTTACTCCATGTCTAGTGAGACCCCCTGTATCTATGAAAATAGCTATTAGAAGCCTCTCAGTCAAAGTTAATGCCCTTATTCTTACCTCATAGCTGTAGAAGAGGTGCTTAGGCCACGTCCATGTTAGTAAATCTGATGTGCTTGGAAGCATTCCTGAGTGCTGGAGCCAAGCAGCGTGGAACAGCCCGTGTCTGTTCATCTTAGCCTCCAAAGCGAGATGACTGCATACAAATTCTCTGCTGGGCACAGGCCCTGGAGCCTTCTGGCTGCTGTGACGTGCCTGGGGGCTGCTGAGGGGAAGTTGGCACAGGCCAAATTCACACCACAAACTGTTCTGACAAGTCACAAGCGCAGAGGGTTGAGTTACAGTGTCTGGGAACAGTCCTAGCCATGCTCCACTTTCCTGGTAACCAGGTCTTTCCTGTCTCTTATGCTGTGGAGGGAAACCATTGCAAACCATCATTATTCCATAAGAACTGTTTATTTAATTCTGCTTTTTCATCTTGTTTCATTCTTTTGACTGTCTATGGTGCAATGTGGTGGTGGTGACCTTCAGTTCTATCGCTGTAAGAAACCAGAGGTGGGATTCAGCTCTGGATTCATACACCTAAATATGTGTCTCTACAGAGGTATCTGTCTGCCACTGCAGTCAGTAAAGCCTAGAGAATCATTTGGCTCATCCTGAAATATCCCCTTGTATTTGAATTACTCTTTATAATGCCAGTTCATGTATAGATGCCTAAATAAAGGTGTTGGCATCTGGAACATCCTTCCTTCAGAATGTTTTCATACAGTACCTCTACAGTTTAAATTCAAACCACATCTCTGCAATCCTCATAAGTAGTATTTTTTCTATAAAGGCTTTAGGCATATGATAAGAATCTTGAATCTGATGGATCAAAGTTCATCTGAAATGAGCTATCTCTGATTATGTGATACTTCTTCCTAAAATTATTGGGAAATCCATAGGGGATATTTGTGTCTTTCTGATATTCAAATCCAGAAAGTTTCTGTGGTTCATATATGGAGCTGGATCTCATGTATAATGTCAGATTATTCCTAGCATGGATATTGCCTTTAAGTCTTTGATGGTGTTGCACAGCCTGTATAGCTATGTATGAAGTACAGTCTGCAGATGCATCGCTTTTATGTCATCACTAACACATCAGCTGATAGTAACCTACACATTGTATTTGCTGCAGGACAAAAAGAGCCATGTTGGTCCACATACAGCAGCTAACCTGACTTTGCATTTCCAGTCTTTTAAAGTGCTATTCTAATCTCATAATACTGTGACTTAATGTGTATTCTGTGCTTAATACATAACTTATATGTATCCCCCTTAACTGGAGACGTTGGTTGATGTAAAGGTGCTGAGTGACTTGTAGTACCTATGAAAAGTGAGTTACAGTAGTTAGAAAGGAAACGGTATTGCTTCAGGTGGTGTTAAAGCTTCCCAACTGATTCACAGCTTTCAGTGACTGAAGCTCCTTTGCAAAAGGGAACATCTAAAATGAAAACTTTAAGCCCTGCTTGAAAGAGAAGGAGCAAATCTATTGCTGGGTTGTTGATGGCTATATGGGAAAATTGCTTCTATTGAAATCTGGTGTGATTGCAGTGATTGTGGTCATTTTGGAAAGTACAAAGCTGGTAGAACATCTCATTGCAGTGATGGGTTTTGTGAAGTAAATATTAATAGAATCATAGAATCACAAAATGGTTTGGATTGCAAGGGACCTTAAAGGTCCTCCGGTTCCAATCCCATGCCACGGACAGGGACACCTTCCACTAGAGCAGCTTGCTCCAAGCCCCCTCCAACCTGGCCTTGAACACTTCCAAGGATGGGGCAGCCACAGCTTCTCTAGTATTCCTTAAGAAATGCCTTGGTCCTGAAATTATGTGATGAGAAGTATATGTAAAGGTAGCTGCATTTCTCTAGAACTGGAGGTAGAAGTTATATGTGAAGACATTTGAGCTCAAGTATTAAACTATTATTTACAGGAGACAAATACATGTCAAACCCCTTCTAAGTTCACAAGTTAAAATTTGTGACAAAAGGGTAGTCTGCTGTGGGTATAGGAGAGAAAATAAAGATTTCCTTGTGATCCTAGGCATGTGATGGGTGTTTCTTTTTACATGGCAATGTTCTCAGCACTGAACCATGATGCATTAAGCCATGAGACAGCAACTTTGATGAGCACAGCTCTCGGTCCAGTGAGTATGCAGTATTAGGTATCAGCTCCATTCTGCTGAAGTTTACCAGTTATATAGTGATGTCAGTGAAGCAGAATATGTCATATGCTTCAGCTGCTGCACTTCATCTCTTAATGCAGTTTCTTTTCTTCCTTCTTTTTAAACAGGTTCACAAAGCTTTTTGCACAGTTCTGTGTTAAGATATAACATCTGCCAATGAGAAACTTGGTTCTTAGCTCATTCAGTGTCTAGTTGTAAAACGTTTATAAGTTATGCCTTTGCAGTAAGCAGGTATAAATGAGATATGTAAAGAATCATGTTTAACTCCTTAGTCTTCATTTAAACCATTTCTTCAAAGAGATGCTATTATGCACAGTTATCACAGTAGTGTTTGAGGAGGTGTTGTCTGTGCAGTCTTGAGAGGAAGAGTGTAATCTGATGAATAATCATTAGAGTCATAGAATGGTTTGTGTGGGAAGGGACCTTAAAGCTCATCCAGTTCCAGCCCTCTGGCGTGGGCAAGGACACCTTCCACTATGGTGGTTTATGTTCTGGTAGACAGCCATGCTTATTTTTCCCAAAGAATTAAAGACATTAATGTATTTGGCAATACATGTGGAAGTGTCACTGTATCAGTGAAGTTACATGCTTAGGTATTTTGTTTCATTGATTACATGTAATAATCACATTTCTAGTCTAATTGCATGCAAAGAACTATCTCCAAAGATGTCTAATGCACTGTCTTGGGAGTCCTTGGTAGAATGCAGAGTTGTTAGAGTGAGTTATAGAATCCCAGACTGGTTTGGGTTGGATAAGCTCTAGCTCATCCAGTTCCAACCCACTGCCATGGGCAGGGACACCTTCCACTAAACCAAGTTGCTTCAAGCCCCATCCACCCTGGCCTTCAGCTTCAGGGAAGTGTTCAGTAAGTCTGTTAAGGCATCAGTGAGATCTCACTGCCTTGTGTAGACAAAGTTCAGGTCTTGCAGCACAGCAGCACTACCCAATGATCGAGGCTTGAGTGCAAATGACTTGGCTTTCTCTGAAAGCAGTCTGAGGTAAAACATAATTTCTTGAGGGAAGACAAGACATCATATTAATGGACTTGTTCTTGCAAAATAAAAATGAGCTGGTGCTTAATGAGAGTATTTCACTGATAACATTTCCAAATGATGAATGATACGTTAACTGCTTGACCAGCTTTGCTCTGAACAGTGAAATAACTTCCAAGAAACATTGTCCTTGTCTGACTGAAAAAGCTGTGTATAGGCAAAGTGTATATCTCATAAATTAACTTCAGAAGCAAATCCAGAGTTTAAAAATCAACTATTTCAAGTCAGTAAAAATCATTACACAGAAGGGTAAGCTTCCAAGCAGGTGGCTTGGGAATGGTGATCTCATTTCATACAATGAATCCCTGCTGTGTGGGCTTTATCTGTTTACCCTGACCTTCTAGTTCTGAGTTCCAGCAGCAATTAATTTCTGCTTCTAGAGCTGATGACAAGCTCCTTGTAAAATATACCTTTTCAATCTTGACAATAAGCAGAAATAACACAGGCTTTCAGCAGTATTAGCAGTTGAGTGATGCTTTGTCTTATAGAAGGATTAAGACAGATAAATCTTAATGTACTTAAAAGAGAAATGGAATAGTGGTGTCCCATTCATTCTTGGTTCCCTCTGCTTCTGTCCTCATTGAGATTCATAGGGTGGACAGTATTGAGAACCCCATAAATTCAAGGACATCACTGGTTACTGAAATGTAAAGTAGAAGGCTGTGGCGAAAACTGGGGGGGGTTGTCCCTGGAATGGGATGCTGATGTTCTAACGGGGTTTTTTTTTCCCTAGTGAAGTTTATGCATTTAAGTTAATGTACCTCAAAGATTTCCATACAGACTTTTATGTTAACCATTGCTTTGATTTGTTTTCAGCTGTGGGATTGGGATCTTGGTGCTTCCACATGACACTGAAGTATGAAATGCAAGTGAGTATTGATAAATAGCTGAGAATTGCTTTATGTATGTATCTACCTATAAAGTCATGTTATTGTCCAAATGAAACTCATACTGCAAGACTTATCTACCTTAAGTATCATTGTACATGACTCCTGCTCTCAACAGGAGTAGCACAGGTCTTGTTCTCTGTTGATAGATATACAGAAATATAAACCCTAAAATAGGAGCTATAAGCAATTACGTTAGTAGAAGACACTTCATCCTGTGGGAAGTTATACTATCTTTTCATACAACTGTGGGTTAATAAGACTAGAGTTATTGCTATTTACCGTACCCCTTTTTTTCATCTTAATGTTTTCTGTTTTCTATTAATCTACATGTACTTGTAACATTAATGGTGAAGTCAGTATCTTCTGAGCAGCAACAGCTGAGTCTTGCTGTCTTTCTTATTCTCAAGTACAAGCCATTCTAAAGAGACACAAGGAGGTTTGTCCTGTTCTAGGTTTGAGAAGATAAAGGAAACTGATCTGTGAATCAAAGTTCCAAACTAAGAAACCTACATTCAGAAGTGTGTGCTGGCAGTCTGTACTTCCCCATAGTAAATGGAAGTCCTAGAATGGTTTGGGTTTGAAGGGGCCTTAAAGCTCATCCAGTCCCAGCCCCCTGCCGCGGGTAGGGACACCTTCCACTAGAGCAGCTTGCTCCAAGACCCTGTGTCCCACCTGGCCTTCAACACTGCCAGGGATGGGGCAGCCACAGCTTCTCTGGGCACCCTGTGCCAGCACCTCAGCACCCTCCCAGGGAAGAGCTTCTGCCTGAGAGCGAGCTCATCTAAGCTCTCAGAAACCTGTCTCTGAATTAACACAATCTAAGAAAGTTCTAAAATCAGGAAGTAAATATGCAAGCACATCACAGCATACTTCCCTAAGGGCCTAAAGTTCTATTTTATCATATGGTAAAGATGCATTTCAGTTTCTCTGTGAAGTTTGCACAGAAGCAAGAAGTTGATGCTGCTTGTGTTGAGGAGGTTTATCTATGCTGGCTTCCCAAAACTAATTCTTACCAATGTTTTAGGAGATATGAACTGTACAAATGGCATGATCCTTTGAAGGCTGGGCTTTTTATGAGACATCATATACAAAAGATTCGGGGTAATAAGCTTATTAATGCAGGAGCTTTCAGTTGGATCAGATTGGAAGTACAGTCAAGAAGGTGGGTATAGAATCATAGAATGGTTTGGGTTGGAAAGGACCTTAAGATCATCCAGTTCCAACCCTCTGCCATGGGCAGGGACACCTCACACTAAACCATGTCACCCAAGGCTCTGTGCAGCCCGGCCTTGAACACTGCCAGGGATGGAGCAGCTACAACTTCTCTGGGCACCCTGTGCCAGCGCCTCACCACCCTCACAGGGAAGAACTTCTTCCTTAAATCTAACCTGAACTTCCCGTTTCAGTTTGAACCCATCACCCCTTGTCCTATCACTACAGTCCCTGATGAAGTGTCCCTCTTCAAATGGCTTAAAAACTCCTGTTTTCTTAAGGCTTCTCTCTCCTTAATGAATTTACTGTGAATTAGAAATACTTTTCATGTTTTGATGTCTCTGCTTTTTATAGCTGTTGGATGAGCTGCCAATGATATACAGTTGTTGTGTGTTTGTCTACTGCCTGTAAGTACTTGTTATTTCTTTCTGAATATTTAAGAACTATTAACCATTTAGGATCTGTGAAGCCCAGTCTGGTGTCTAGTGAAGCTGACACTGAAGCTTCTACTGCTTTCAGTGAGATCTCTGTTTTGCAGCATTATGATTTGGCCATTAGAGCATCAGGCTGGCTTCAGGCCTAGTTCTTGTTCAATAACTGATGTTTTACCAGTGTTGGTTTAATAGGAAAAAAGAAATACTTCTTCTTAAAGACTTTCTGTAGTATACAACCAGAGCTCAGGCTTATTTGGTATGTAAGCAGCAGCCCTAATAAATCAACTTCAGTAACACCTCCAAAATGAATGGATTTGTGCTGTATTTCTGTGCTGTAGTCTGACTCCAAATGCAAATCTCAGGTTTCTGGTTAAACCTGCTCTCCACTCATCTGGAAAATTAAAGAAGAAAGAGGTTTATGAGGAGCTGAGTGCATATTTTGAGCAGAGTGTCTTGGAACATGCATGGCAGCTTAATGCCATGCCAGGACGTTTTCTCCCATTTCATTTTGGGAGCAATGTAGCATTTGGCAACTGCAAAGATGCCGTAAGTTGGCTTTTTCCTGCCTGTTGCTGCAAGGCCTGGATTTAACATCATTTGTTCTGTCACTTGGGAAATCCAAACCATAAATCAAGTCACTGCAGACAAAAAGACAGGGAAAAAATTGTCTTTTTGCTTCTGAACATAGCAAATATTCTGCCATTGAAAACTGGGACATCTTTGGGAGCTTGCAGTGGTGATGGGATGCTATAGGATTAAACCCACATCTGTGGAACTCCCCATCAGTTTGTGATTCATACATTAGTATGGTTTGTGCAGAGTCTGGACCAGAATTGTAATGCCTCTCTTAGTGGAAATACTTCCACTGTAGCTCCCTATTGCCTTGAAATTGCCTTTGCATTTATTTTGTCTGGTTTGAATGTGACTGGGGAAAAGGATGAGAAGTGGCTATAAAGATCGGTTAGAATAAGAAAATCGTGCTAATTTTGTGCAATAGTTACTCTGTTACCTTCAAAAGCACTGAAGTCTGTTGCTGCATTCATGGCTGTAATAAGGTTCTGTGTAAGTATGTCTGGTAGTAATTAAAATGTTGTGAAAATGAGCTAATGTTTGGTTGAGGAGGCGTTTAATAATCATTTTGTTTTCTTTGAAGGTAGGTGAAGGGGTAGTTTTGCACAGGATATTCCCTTATACGTAGAATCCAGACTGGTTTGGGTTGGAAGGGACCTTAAAGCTCATCCAGCTCCAACCCCTGCCACGGGCAGGGACACCTTCCACTGGAGCAGCTTGCTCCAAGCCCCTGTGTCCAACCTGGCCTTCAACACTGCCAGGGATGGGGCAGCCACAGCTTCTCTGGGCACCCTGGGTCAGCGCCTCAGCACCCTCCCAGGGAAGAGCTTCTGCCTAAGAGCTCATCTCAGTCTCCCCTCTGGCAGCTTAAAGCCATTCACCTTGGCCTGTCCCTACAGGCCCTTGTCCAAAGCCCCTCTTCAGCTTTCTTGTAGCCCGTTTAGATATTGGAAGACTGCTATATGGTCCTCCTGACTCTCAAGCTCTGTCATTACTTTGCAAAGCCATTCTGCAGTGTAGCACATTGTGTTCTTATATTTTTTTTTCCCCCAGATATTCTTACATGGTTTTTCTTTGTTTCCTTTTATTCATCCATGCTGTTGTCTTAAATATAGAAGTTAATAAAGAAATAAGCTAGGCAGATGTAGCTTGGAGTTACACAGACACCTTCCCCTAGCCTTAATGCTCCTGTGCTTCTCACAGGTCATTTTTGTTGTGTTTTTCTGATGGAGATGCAGTCTGGGATATATATGTGTGTGTGTGTAATTCCATTGCAACTGTGACTGAGCCATAGTGTAAAGACTGTGAAGCTAATTTTAATGAGTTGTTTTACATGGTGGCAGCAATTAGCTGCTTCTACCTTCCACTTCCACCACTACCCAATCAAGCAAATTTACTGCGCTGTGACTGTGTAAAGCCATAAACAATCTGCATTTTAACAGATCTCTGGAGTTCAGTGTTTTGTAAGGCAGCCCCTTTCCCACACTGCCTTTAGCTCACAGATGTAATGGGTTTTGGCAGCTGTACTGCATTTGAAACTCATTTCTAATTTGCCACCCATTATCACCCCTTAAGCGCCTTCTGAAAATGCTTGTGATTCCCAAACTCTTCCCAGTGACTCTATGTGCATGAGCTTATTGGGGCTTTTGCATTAGATTTGTTTTGAAAACCACATTTATTGGTAAAAGTATGGATTTTAATCCTAAAATGACACATCTTTATTGGAGGAGATAGAGTTTCTTTAAGCACCTAAGACTTACTTGGATCCATTTGCTCACAAAGTTTGTGAATATACCTTGAAAAATGCATCCTTTATATGGTAAGAGATGAATGTTATCACTCTTCTTTATATTCTTTTCCAGGTATGAATGTTTCAAGTACAAGAACACAGTCAATTATCCACTGCTTTTCTTGTTAATAACATACAGCTTCGTAGTCAGCATAGTAAGTATTTTCTAGCATGGCATTTCCATCTTTAGTTTGACAGTTTTCCTGCCACTAAAGAAATGTTATAGAGGCAGCACTGGATCTCTTCTCACTTCCAGTCAAGAAGGAAAAATCATCCCTTGGTTGGTAAAATTGTGCTGGTCAGAGATCTGTAGAATCCAAGACTGGTTTGGGTTGGAAGGGACCTTAAAGCTCATCCAGTTCCAAGCCCTGACACAGGCAGGGACACCTTCCACTAGAGCAGCTTGCTCCAAGCCCCTGTGTCCAACCTGGCCTTCAACACTGCCAGGGATGGGGCAGCCACAGCTTCTCTGGGCACCCTGGGTCAGCGCCTCAGCACCCTCCCAGGGAAGAGCTTCTGTCTAAGAACTCATCTCAGTCTCCCCTCTGACAGGTTCAAGCCATTCCCCGTGTCCCATCCCTACAGCCCTTGTCCAAAGCCCCTCTCCAGCTTTCCTGCAGCCCCTTTCAGCACTGGAGCTGCTCCGAGGTCTCCCCTTCAGGAGCCTTCTCTTCTCCAGGCTGCCCCAGCCCAGCTTTCTCAGCCTGGCTTCAGAGCAGAGAGAGAAACCTGAAACCTTTCTGCCTAAACCCTGTACAGAATAAATGAAAAGCAATAATCCAGTTGCTGGAGTAAGAATGTAAGAAAAACAGTCACTGCTGGCTTATGATACGTTGGGCAAGGTGCATTCCTCATCTTCCCTGTCTTTAATTCATTTATAGAAATAAGAATAATCCTGTTCAACAGACTGCAAAAGGTGATAATATCCTGGACTGTGTGAGTGGTGGTTTAAAACAGCAGCCAGAATAAGAAAGGAACAGCGCTGTTAAATCAGAATAATTCAAACTGTCGTGACTTGATTCCCTTTCCCAGTGCTGTGTGTTCCCTTTATGACTAAAACGAGTTTATTGCTGCCTGTCAACCGCAGATGGTAATTTCCTTTGTTATTTGTATTGATAGCAAATTTTTAAATAAGAAGTATTATTATAGGTCATTTCTGCCATCAAAATACTGTTCTCTGCCTCCTAAGATGTCTTATACTTGCGGCATGTTATGCTGAAGGTCCAGTTCCCTTCTCTCTTCCAAAGCAGGAATGAAATGTACTGCATTGACGATAGGAAAAGCTATTTTGTAAAATGAATTGATGAAATTCTAAAGCATTGTCAAAACCCATGAATAATAGCAATTCAAATTAGAGTATATTTGCTTCTTGCAGTGCATATTGAGACTGGTAATTCCTGCATCTTAATTGTTTTTCCTGCATGTTGCAACTCTTATTAAATGAGTTGATTCTAGATGTTAATGTCTCTATTTGTGCTCTTTAATTTAAAATCATTCCACAATTAAACCCTCAGGTTTTGCCAGAGGAAACTATGTTTAAGCAGCTTTTATTGTGCATGTATAGGCACTTGTGTCTTGATTCTAACAGAACAAGTCTTGGCAGTATTTAGATGAATGTTATGCTGTTCTCCATTGTAAATTACTTCTCTTTTTAATCTTTCCAGGTTTACTTGAATTTGAAAGAGCCTGTATTCCATCAGGTAAATCTTGCTCTGTTGGAGGAGCTAACCTTGGTTTTAAACTGTTTTATTGGAGTGTTTTACATGAGTTTGTACCTGAAGATGGAAGGCAAACACGATTTGCCTTTTGCTGCTGCCTGTCATGTTGCCATCCCTTTACTTGGTGACCTGTAAAACTGGAATGGTTTAATGCATGTTGTGATATAGCATTTGACCTAATATTCCATGTGGGTTTCATCAGTGGCAAGTGCAGTGAGGTAGCCCTCACTATGGGCAATGGTGTGTGTAAGAGGGAGGGTTTGATGAATCATTATCAAATGTCTTTCCATTAGCAGCTGCTGGGAAACTATGACCTGACTTCCTAACATGGTTTGGGTGACAGCACCATGTTCTCTGCACTTTAACATATTAGTTTGGGGTCTTTTTAACTACCCCATTTTATATTGTGTAAATTCAAGCTGAATTTAAACACACACTGTCTGCTTGAGTTATGTAGCAGACTGGCTGTTTTGGTCTTGCTTGCTTAATGGTGTATTTGGTGCCGGTTCCTTTTACAGCAGCCCAAGAGTATTAATATGCATTCACTGCCTGTGGAGATAGGACTTGTATGACTTGCCTCTTCACAGGAGGTTAGAAATCACGCTCACTTATGCATGCCATGAGCACTTTTCCCTCATTTATGATGTTTTGATTAGGGATAACAGCTGAAAAACTACCAAGCAAAAGCCCTGAGCAATTTGCAGGACAGAGCTTTAAAGCCTTAATGTCTGAAATCAGTAGTGCCATCGCTTGTCAAAGTGTACCTGCTGCATCAGCAGCTGTAAAACTGATACGTGGTTCCTGTTGGTGGATTAGTGAAGCACTGAGGAATAAAATGAATTCTCTGATAATAAATTCCAAGCTGCTCCAAAAAAAAAATCTCTTCTAGAGACATGAATTGTTACTCTTCCTATAGATAAAAAGAGAAACTCACAGGGGTTTTGGCTGATGTTAATTAAATCCTTTCTGTTCTTTCTCTCTACTTATATTTCCAAAAGGAAGATACAGGCTGGGGTGAAAGCAGCAATTGCTGATGCTTTTACTAAGCTGGTTATAACTGGTTTTGAATGGAGTGACTTAATTTTGTTAACTACAGTAGCAGAATTTATTGCTGATACTGGACTTTTATTTCTTTAATCAATTATCTACTCAGTCTGTGTTTATGGCAATAAATGAATCACAGTTTCACTGCATTGATGCATTGGCATAGCTATTGTCCCACATTATAGATTCAGGGGTGATAGATCATAGAATAGTTAGGGTTGGAAAGGACCTTAAGATCATCCATTTCCACACCCCTGCCATGGGCAGGGACACCTTCCACTAGACTGGGTTGCTCTAAGCCCCGTCCAGGCTGGCTTTGTGACTTATGGAGAAAGAGGGAAATAGGGGAAGCTTTAAATTGCTGCCCCAGACCTTTAATTTTCTGCATCTGGTTTCTCTTAGGTTCAGCATATGAATTCCCTATTATAATTTCTACATGAGGCATCAATGTAGAAAAGATTTAGACCCATAAAAGTGCTGGACTTTTTACAACAGCTCTTTCCAAATTGATTTTTATGGTGAACATACAGTTGTGGCCCCATTCCAAATGTTCAAGTACTGCACTCATGGGTTTTTTTCACACTCTTTGCCAAATACATCATAAATCCAGAGGAAACATTTCTCTGCACAGCTAAGCAAGGTTCTTTTCTTCATACTTATCCTTTATTTTAGAATGCATTAAGAAGGAGAATCAATATAATTTCACTAAGTATTTCCCAGCTGAATGTATCTCATGGACTTGAAGTAAAGTTAAATATGCTCATGCAGTCATAGTTTTTAAATCACAGTCTAGGTCCCTAACTGTATTGGAAAGCAGAGGTTGATTCCTTTAGGTATTTGTCTGTGATCATCACCATTTGTCAGCCTTGCAAAAAGAGGAGTAACTCCGTGGACAGGTTTGTATTGTTCAGTTGCTTCAGTGTGGGGTGTTTTTTTCACCCAGAAAGGAGAGCAATAAGAATGGAAAAGGATTCTGTTATATATAACAGCCAGGTTCCAAGCCTTATTTTGCAGTGAATTACTTTCTACTTTCCTTCCCAATTTAGGCTCATAAATTGCTTACTGCCAGCAGGCATGAAGGGGAGTTTGGTTTGTTATTCATGGCACAGTGGCAACACACACCAGCTTCTTTGCCTCCATCCATGTATTGCAGATCTTTAAGGGCCTTAATGCTTTAACCATAGGAGGGGTGAGATGCATAATTTGTTCTGTTGGAGGCTACACATCATTAGAAGGGGAAAAAAAACCATTTCTCCGCCTGACAACTGATGTTGCCTTCATCAGTTTTGCTGCCTCATCAGTTAAATGAAAGATAGCAGTGGCCTTTACAAGCATGTATTGTCTTGTTTATGTCAAAATCCCTAGGCTAGAGCACTGTTATTACCTTATTTCCATGGTGCTAAACAACCCCACATCCCAGTTCTCTAGTTATATTTAAGCCAGCATCATTGTCAAAGCAAGCAGCTACGCCTCTCCCTTCCCTCCTTCCCATCTGGCACACAGATTTACTTTCTGAGGGGAATTTGATTTGGGAACTCAGCAGGTTCAAACTCTCCTCAGAATTAGTTGTAAATCAGATTAGTTGCTCATCCGTGTTTACTACATGTGTATTTGTGCTGATACAAGGAAAGGCATGGGGCAAGAATGGCTGCTGATGTGGAGTGATCCAGTAAACACACAGATCATAGAATCAGCTGGATTGGAAAAGACCTTTAAGATCATCAAGTTCGACTTTTATCCCAGCACTGCCAAGGCCACCACTAAGCCATGTCACTGAGGGCCTCATCTACACTGTGTGTGAACACTCGCAGGGACAAATATCAGATTGCCCTGGAACAAGAAATTACCCTGGCAGTTTAAACTTTTAGACTCAAGTCTTACAAGTAGCCTTCTTTCTAATATGATATGGCCTAGAAAGCTGTCACCTGCAAAGCACTGGTTTCCGTCCTGATTTGTTTAGTGGTTGCATACCATATGCTGACTTTACACTTGCAGAGATCAAAAAACTCATTCATTTAGCTATGTGAATGATGCAGTAGAACTAAGAGCCTGTTTTATTTGCGTAGTCATCTGCTGCAAGAGTTTGAAGCAATTTTTGAGCCAAGAGATAATTAAAAGGTAAATAGAACATTAGATTAAATAGTCGTTTCTTCTACATTAGGTGTGATTTAAAAGATGTCGTTTGTGTAGCCGTTCTAGAAGTGGTGTCCCATGAGAAACTTCAGTGAGCTGGAGAAGTAGATCAGAATGAGAATTGCAAATAGGGTGTCGTGGTGGGGAAGGGAGTGACTAGTGGAAGATGGCTAAAGGAGATGATGAAAGGCAGGCTCAGTCTGGACTGTCTCGGGATCACTAGTGGGGCTGTTTGTATTTAACAACCCATACCAGGAAAAACCGAGTCGTGTACTGATGATATTTGTGATGCTACCAAGTTCAAAGGCATCACTGAGTATGGAGGAGGAGATGAAGAAGTAACTGGGAGACCTTGAGGACCAGGATGACAAAATGGAAGAGTGTGCACTGATGAGCAAACACCAGCTATTCTTGTTCTAAACTGCCCACAGATCCCCAAAGGAGGGAGGAAGGCAGGTCTCTGTGTTTGCTGATCACAGCATAATAGCATGACCAGTGAATTTTCTGCTAGAAAGTAAAATACAAGTATTAGATTTAGCAATCCTATGTGACTTCAGGGAGAGTGTGGAAGCAAAAGGTATTTCATTTGCCTCAATATAAATAGAGTTGTTCTCCTTAGGTGTTTTAAATGTACAAATGCAAAGAAGGAAGTCAAATCACAATGCAGTGTGTATGTAGAAATAGATACAGGAGCCTGAAACTGCATGAAGAGTATGTTATGTCAAGGCACAACTTGTTCAAATTCACAGGACTCCCCATTTCTGGAATCTGTGTGGACTCAATGTCCTACAGCTCTCCAGAGTCCCTCCTACTGCTAAGACAACAGTTAGCTGTAGGCTTGTGGTGTAATGTATTTGCTTTTTAGTGGGACGCGTTCATTCTTATTACATGTTCAGGTTGCCAAGCAGTCTGTTAAAAGTGACCTTTTCAGGGCACGTCTTCACCACAGAGGTTTTTCTACTTGGGCACTGTCCTGCTGAAGACCATGTACAAAACCAATTTGAGTGATATTCTGTTACATGACATGTTTGGGGATGTCTTCCAGTACAGCTTTTATTCTGGCTAGTGCTTCTATCTGCACAACAGCTTAGGGAATTTGGAAGGATGTTCAGACTCTCCAAAGGATCAGCTCTACAAGGCAGTGAAGGGAAGCTCAGTTTATCCCTGCAGACTGTCCCAGAAGCTCTGGTGAGCTGCTCTGTATCACGCAGTGTGTTGCTTTGCCATCATGTACGTGCATCTAAGCAGGACTAACTAAAGTGGATCTGAATTAGTTCATTCAGGAGCTGTCACAGCAATGTGTGGTACTAAGCAGCTGCAGCTATGCTGAGTGTTTCAGTGTCATCATGGGGATTGTCATTCCTTCTCTCAGAAGTCTAAGAGCGTGTAAAAGTCTGTTTTCTTCATTGTGACTTGCAAATACAGTTTCCACCTCCAAGTCCTTAGGCTGACTATATTTTGATAGCTGGTTGGTATATTAATAGATAAGCAGTGCTTGCCAAGAGCCCAAAATTTCTCAGTGCGGTTCCCAATGTGTACACTAACATTCGAGGCTGATAAATTGACTTTATTAACCAAAGATGGGCAGAAGGCCAGGAACAGAGGAAGCAAAGAAGTGGAAATAACAGGTTATTGCAGCTTTCTGTACTAGAAGGGTAGATGAAGAACCAGTTTTAGATGCTCATTCCAGTATGGAGTACCAACCTTGCCTCCAGCTGATATAAGAAGTGAATCTATATGATTTGCTTAACTGCCTCCATATCAAAAACGCTAGTCAAACACTGAGTCCTGAAATGCTTCTTTCCCATTTGTGAATTAGCAGGATGTTCTTCATATTTGGCCCTTTATCAGATAAATCCACTGTGTATTAATGTTTTTTCCCCATTGCAAAGGTACAGGCTTCAAAGCTGAAATACAAGCAGCCGTATTTGCATCTTAAACAGCAAAGAGGGAACTGTCTAGTGATAACAAAAGATGATGAGATTCTGCTGTTTCCTTTTGTTTCAGTTGGAGTGTAAGGGTGTTCTTTTGGCTTACAGGTTAAAGGCACTGTGAGATGAAATAGCACAAAACTTCTCTGGGTTTTCATCTGTCACTTAAGTGATGTTTTAGTTAAAGAAGAGGAACAAAGGGAGGTAAAGGAATTGAAAAATCAGAGTTAACTTGAATAAGGTAGAATCTTCATTTTATACTTACATGAGATGGATGGATAATGCCTTACAAACTTCTGGCATGGTGAAAATAGTGAATCCACGGGTGGTAAAGGAGTAAAAAAGAAGCACTGTTCCCTGAAGTCTAAACTAAGTTGTGTAGCTCTTGGTTTACAGGCTTTTAGTAAGCAGATGAGCAGCTCCAGCCTCTGCTTATCACAGCAACACCACCTCGATGCTCATTGCCTTCAGCAAGAAGAGGAGGGTTGGAGCCTGCGGAGCGGAACACTTTGTTGTTCCAGTCTTTCACAGGCTTTTAAACATGACTGTGTTTTACTGTTAACAACCTTGTTTGTGTGTGGGAGCGGAAAAGGCAAGAAACTGAAGTGTCAGCTGTGGGCATATTTTAATTCAGTCACTCCAAGGTTCTTTTTATATTGTTCCCTTCCTCCCTCCATGATGACTGTCCTCTTCTGCAGGCCATTAAGCAGCTCACTAGGAGATACCAAGCCACAGGCATCACAAAGATAGCTTTTCTTAGCTATTGCTCTGATAACTGCAAAAACATAGCATTTTTAGCCTGTGTTTCAGGCCTGGAAGTCCTGTTTCTCTAGGAATAGTTTGACACTAACTCCTTTTACAAAGAACCTGAGAGTAAATTGGATAAAAGCCTGAGGGTGGTCAGACCCCTAATGAGTAGGAGAGAAATTTCTCTTCGTGGGTAGGTTTTTCCTCTCTCTTTGCTGCAGGAGAGCATTTTAGCAATGGAAACTGAAAGAAGGAGAGGATGAGCAAGGAAAGGGCATCAAACTGTGATTTGAGTTCCAGAGGAGCCTTTCTATTGAGTTTCTTCCTGTGTGTGACTCCTCTCTTAGAATAAATGACTGGTTTTGATTAGGAAAATGAAACAGGCTGTTTCAAATGTGCTGAGTAAGTAAATGGAATTGAACTGTTTAGTCTGTATTTGTTATATGGTAGGGTCTTGTTACATGTAGGGTTAGGCATAATGATGAAGAATGACACCCTAGCACACCTGAGCAGTCCCCTGTCTACTTGGAACAGATGAGCACTTCGTACTCAGGCTGTGCATAGCAGGTTTGGTTTGGGTTTTTCCTGACTCATGTGCTGCATCCCAGCAAGGGGGCTGGCATTAGCCACCAGTTCTGTATGAAGGACAAACCAGAACCAATTTGCCTTTCAAACAGTTGAGCTTTGTTTAGCTCTACAGAGCAGAACACACAGCAGCAGTAGTTTAGTTACTGAAATGATTTGATTTCACTCTCAATGCAAATGTGCTGAATGACATTTTCATAGTCAATATTGGGGCTTATTTTTACCTGTTGTCAAACACAAGGGCTCTGTTGTCTGTCTTGTTCTGGATATGTGCACTGATAACACAGTGTGTGCTATAAACCTCATCCTTAAAGCTAAAAGGAGGTTGAAAATTTGCCTTTATGGGCTTTTGAAAAGTAGGTTTCACTTTGTGTTATTACAGCTATCTGTTTTATATTGGATGAGTGGACATGTGCATGTGCTTGCAGGATAGTAATAGCCGAATGCCCTGGTTACAATGCAGTAAGGTAGTCATTGGCTTGAAGACAGTGTAGTCTGAGAGAAGAAAAAGTACAAGAGGTCAGTACAGCAAGGTAAGGACACTGGTTTGTAACCACCACTCTGAGGTTTAGTGCCTTTTATAAACAGCGAATAGTATTTTTCTGTTTCATATAAAACAAGGCAGCATTTGATAGGAGCCAACTAAAAGCAAAGTGAGACGGGAAAGTCCATGAACAAGGAAGTGAAGAACAGTGAACAGCTTGTGGGCTACTGGAGAGAGGCAAAGAGCAGAGCACAACTGCTTGGACCAAACTGGATTTGGCAGGGGTAAAATAGTGTCCAGGGTAAAAGGCCTGGAGTGTAATTTAATGTCACCAGTGTCTGAAGACCCTCCCTGCTGTAGCAGCTTCTGCATCGCTTTTCAGGCGTGCCAGACTACATCTTTTCTATAGTCTGTACTTCTTGTAGGTGGTGCTGTGGGGATGCTAAGCTTGTGAATAACAACAGGGAGAGCGATCTAAAGATCATGAAGCAGAAAACAAACGGTTACTTTGACTTCTTGTATAAATCAGGTGATTACATTCATATTCATCAAGCCTGCAGCGAACCGGATCTTGCTTGTGGATCTTTTCAGAGCTTGCAGCCTTCCCACTATTTAGATTGAATCCCAACATTCTGTACTAGTTCTAAAGGCTTCCTGGAAAGTTTCTTTTGTGCTGGTGCTCAGTGTGGGCACACTGCATAGTCTGTTCAGGTGTTTGCTTGCAGGAAAATGCATTAATCAAATACCAGTGAAGGAAGTACAGCTTTCAGACACGGTTTTAGCTGATGCTTACGCAACAGTGGGCTAACGCACTGATACAGAAGAGGTGACGGGACTTAGTTACAGGTTTGCTTTCAGGTGCTAACCGAGTGCCATCTAGTGTTTGCTTCCTAATGCAAGAAACAGCAGTTTTACGCAACTGACTTTTCCTATAATTGCATAAAGGACATGGTTTGCAATCCTGCTTTTATGTGAAACTTTCATGGAAGACTTTCTGTGGAGCTGTAGGCAGAGGTGATACTGTTTTCCTGAGGCTAAGATATAAAAATAATAGGGGCTTCAAAAATGTTGTATTCCTGTGGTGTTTTATAAAGTCTCTTCAATCCAACAACTGAATTTTATTTGTTTTTATTTCCAGATCATGTATGGAACGCTAGTTTCCATTATAGTTCTACGATCTGTTTATATAGTGTTATGGTAAGTAAATGTTTCGTTCCATGTTATAAGATATAACTGAGTATTTGCATCTTTCTTTTGGTAGGCTTGAAATTGGCAGTGGCAAAATTTCTTTAACTGGGTGCATAATGCTAGCTCATGGTCTGCTTGGTTGTAAGGGGATGGATCATCCCCTTGCATTTTTATAAGGGCCTGTAGGGACAGGCCAAGGGGAATGGCTTCAAGCTGCCAGAGGGCAGACTGAGATGAGCTCTTAGGCAGAAGCTCTTACCTATGAGGGTGCTGAGGCACTGGCACAGGGTGCCCAGAGAAGCTGTGGCTGCCCCATCCCTGGCAGTGCTCAAGGCCAGGTTGGACACAGGGGCTTGGAGCAAGCTGCTCTAGTGGAAGGTGTCCACTGGATGAAGGTTGGAGCTGGAGGAGCTTTAAGGTCCCTTCCATCTTCAAGTATTATATGGTTCTGTTTAATATTAAGTTACTTCTGCTACAGAAGCTGTGCCAAGCTTTCACCTTTCTTTTCTCTAAAAGTCATCCCCACGTGCACTTCTTCTGCATTGGTAAAACATACTCCTGTCTTTTCGTTGATAGTGCTAGCACTTGTACCAGCTTGTTTCAACTTATGTATCAACCTTTATTTCAGCTTATTATGTTTCTTATTTCCTTAATATACATTAGCTTCCTATCACTCATATGTCTTAGTATGGGGCTTGAAGTTGCTCTGAGCTTAGGGTAAAAATCATAGATTCACAGACTGGTTTGTGTTGGAAGGGACCTTAAAGCTCATCCAGTTCCAAGCCCTGCCATGGCCAGGGACACCTTCCACTAGAGCAGCTTGCTCCAAGCCCCTGTGTCCAACCTGGCCTTCAACACTGCCAGGGATAGGGCAGCAGCAGCTTCTCTGGGCAGCCTGTTCAGTGCCTCAGCACCCTCACAGTAAAAGATTTGCTCCTTATATTTAAACTAAATCTCCCCTCTTTAAGTTTGAACCCATTCCTTGTCCTGTCACTGCAGTTGCTGATGAAATCTCAAAGAGCAGCATGTTGTTCCTTCCAGGCTGCTGCATCCTCCTGTCCCCATCATTTGTCACTGTTCTTGCCCTGTTTCCCTTATGCTTCTCATATCATTCTTGGGGCTGCTTCCTTCCCAAGATTACAACTTGCCAAGCGTCGTTCTCTGTTCACAAAGCATGTTCCCCATTAGTAAGTGATGCCAGTCTCCTTCTCATCCCTTCACAAAACACCACCATTTATTCCCTGAACAATTCTAGCTGTAATTACCTAATTACCACCATGTACAACACACCATTTGATGCTCTTTCATGTCCTGGGCTTGCTTCTGTCTCTAGAGCACTGAGTTGGGTGTGTTACAGTGTGGTCTCTGCCGTGTACTGCATGCTGTCCGTGCATCTATTAGACTAAACAATTTTGCTGGTTTATATGGGCAATGCGCTTGTTGTGACCAAGCACAACTTGTATGTGATTAGTTTGCCTGGTGGAAGAAGCTCTACCTGTCATCTTTTGCGCATGTTGGATGCCTCTGCTCACAGCTCTGAAATGTGTGCTGTGTGTAACACAGCAGAGAAAAAGCAGCTGTGTTTTAACCCAGGATCTAAACTGTGCATTTCGTTATGCTTAAAGATAACTTAAACAGTATTGCATTTCATTGCGGACTTTAGGGTGGGAATTGGATTTGATTTTGGGCTTGTTACTGGGAAAGGAGAAAATGCTACCAGCATCCATGTAGGAAGCTACAATTCCATGCTCCAGCCTGAATGCAGATAGTGAGGGTGCATTTATTAATGATGCACTTTCTTCCATATGATTCTTAAGTGTATTTCACGTATCCTGAAGAGTATGTCCCTTCCCCAAATGAAACTGATATTTTTCCATCCCAAATAACATTCAACAATAAAATATAACATGAAAATACTGTTTTCTAAATCCATTCATTTGGTTAGTTCGAGTTGGAGCTAGATGATCTTAAGGTCCTTTCCAGCCCTAACTATTCTATGATTCTGTGGTGGTCTACAATCACAAAAGACTACAGGCACTTTGAAAGACCTTATTTAACCAAATCCCCTTACAGAGGGATAGTCACAGATTGGAAAAGAACTTCTTCTTTGGGGAGAGGACTGATTTGTAACATGGCTATTTTTTACCTGAAAGATTATAAATGGGACTGAAGAATTAATGCATTTTTCCAACTTCAGTTTTCCCATTTGTTGCATTAAGAGATAGCAGAATTTAGTGGTACAGTTAGAAATATAGAAGTACAACATATAAAAGACCAGTCTTGGAGAATGGGAAGTCAGGAGAAGAGGGGAGGTGGTTAAATATAATACTTTAATAGATGAGATTTGAAACTGATATTTTTCCTTTAGGGAAGCAAACCAGCTTATTTGTATGTAATAGGAGTTATGTATGTCATGTTGCCTTTAAAGTATCTGGGACTAAACTTTCCATCATTTCTCTCTCTCTAGGGTATACCCATGGCTTAGAGGTCTAGGCTATACATCTTTAACTGTATTTTTAATGGGATTTTTTCTCTGGAATGTGGACAACATTTTCTGTGATAAATTGAGGTGAGTCCTTTCACTTTGTCTGGATAACTCTTAATAGTCTTCTACCATAAAGTTTTCTTTCTTCTCTGGTGTATATTCAAGTCCATCTCAAGGTGTGTATTGTACACTGCCTACAAAACATTCACAAGGGTTTTAATCCAGTTTGCTTATGAATAGATTCAGCACTCAGCGGTAGTTTTATCAACTTTCGAATTCACAGAATCAAGGAAGTGGTTGGGTTGGAAAGGACCTGAAGATCACCCAGTTCCAAACCCCTGCCATGGGCAGGGCCTCCTCACACAAGACTGTCCAGTCTCGCCTTGAACACTGCTAGGGATGGAGCATTTAGCACTTCTTCTGGCAGCCTGTTCCAGTGCCTTACCTCTAACTTCACTTTAATAGAGAGAAAGTAATGTCACTGCAGTAATTTTGAGGGTCTGTGGCTTGCTAAATCACCATTCTGTGGTTCTAGGAAGGGTTGATGCCAGCATCCAGAAAATCCATTCTTAACTATCTGATATGATGTTATGCTGCTGAATCCATGGTGGACAGAACTGTCCTAGTAGGTTGCTTTGTCAGGATCAGGTCATAGTGTATGGTAAAGAAATCTAGTGTTCTCCATCTGTCCGTTCTGGCTTTGTAGTCCCTGCACTAGGTTAGAGCAATTGAAATAGTGCTCCAACAAAGTTTCCTTGAAACTCTCTTTTAAAGGTTGTAAGGTGTGCTGAATATAAAACATGGTGCCTCATAGACTCACAGAATAGCTTGGCTTGGAAGGGACCTTAAAGTTCATCCAGTTCCAACCCCTTGCTATGGGCAGGGACACATTCCACTAGAGCAGCTTGCTCCAAGTGCCTGTGTCCAGCCTGGCCTTGAACATTGACAGGGATGGGGCAGCCACAGCTTCTCTGGGCACCCTGTGCCAGTGCCTCAGCACCCTCACATTAAAGAACTTCTTCCTTATATCCAACCTGAACTTCCCCTGTTTTACTTTGAGCCCATCATCCCTAGAAATGCTTGATCCTGATGGGATAGAAAAGCTATTTGCCAACGCAAGTTGGTGGGTACACAGCTGACTTTGCAGATATCGGCATCAAGGTTCACTTTTGCAGTTGCTTCACATCACTGCCGAGCTCATAACCCCCAATTCACCAAGCCTGCAGGTCCGTGGGGCTTTTGAACTTTTCCTCGATTCAGAGATTACTGCAGCTGCTGAAGCACTTATTTCCATCCTCATTTTGTGAAGGAGAGAGCAAAAGTTAGCATGTTTCCTGTAATACTTGTTTCGTGCTGGGAAAGGAATAAATATGCTTGTGTATTGGCTTTAATCAGATGTCAGCAGAGCCTTGGATTTCTGCAGGTGCTATTATAACTCAAGCCTTTGGAGAAAATGTACTCCAGTTCCTTGTAATTCTTTGTTCTCTAAAGATCTAACTTGTGAATCATCCACCTACTGCTCCTTTTGCTTTTAGTGTTCAAAACTGCTTACCAGTTAATGTTCAGAGTGTGTTTATCCATATTTCACCAAATCTAGAGCTTATTAAAGGAAAGCAACCCAAACCAACAAGAAAACATCTATAGCACTCAGCTTCCCTCATTAGATCTAGGCACTTTTGAATTCAGCTTTGAGATCTCCTGCTATCCAAAGGCCTGGAGCTTGTGCTGGGGTGACAAGTCTGTGTGTTCACTGTTTCATTCCCAGCCTGACTGAACCCAAGCTCTGTGTTCATATTTGTGACTGAGCCGCTCTGCAAACTAAGCAGTAGCTCAGGGATTAGGATTTAGTCAGGGGGACTGAACACTACAACATCAAGAAGTAAATAATGTATTGCAAGAGCTGCAGGTTTTTCATCCTTAACATCTGCCCAAGGAATCACTATCCCTGGAAGTGTTCAGGAGCTGTGTAGGTGAGGCCCTCAGTGACCTGGTTTAGTGACGGTAGCGGTTGGACTTCATTAAAGGTCTTTTCCAACCTAGTTGATTCTGTGAATCTGCTCATGTTCCAGCTTGCAGTGTCATTCATGCCCACATGAAAGAGTAGCAGTGGATAGTATTCTGTGCTCTTGACAAGTTGTGACACCCTCTCTGCAACATCTTGGGCCAGAGCTCCTGAGAGGTAGAATATCACCTATGACTCCCTGTTAGGCCAGCAGATGGGCATCTCAGTGTTCCCTTAACAGAGAGTCACCCACTACAAGCACTTGTTTCTTCTCATGGTGCCTACTGTGTGCTCCTGGCACAGTTCCTATTTGCAGAACTTGCTCGTGGGTGTCTACAGGTGTTGAAGCTTCATATCTTGTTTCTGTTGTGAAGCTGGAGGGTAGAGACTCAAGAGTCCTGCTTTTGTAGGTCTTCAGGGTCCAAGGTGCCTCAGTCTCTGCAGTATCTGCTACAGGAGTATGGATCTCAAACCACCATCTCCATCTCAGCTCCACTAATACTGTGCAGCCTTTTAATTGTTTCCTGCAACTTAGCGACCTGATGTAAGAGATCTTCAACCTGTGCACCTCTTGTGGAGGTGCTAGCCTTTCCTCCAGGAGAGGGTCAAGGCACTCATTGCAACCTACTGCTTGTACTGAAGTCTCCTTCCTTATTGGCTCTGTCTTGGTGGAAGCAGCAGAAAGGCAAGCTAAGCTTCCATGGAAGCAGCAGAAAGGCAAGCTAAGCTTCCATGGAAGCAGCAGAAAGGCAAGCTAAGCTTCCATGGAAGCAGCAGAAAGGCAAGCTAAGCTTCCATGGAAGCAGCAGAAAGGCAAGCTAAGCTTCCATGGAAGCAGCAGAAAGGCAAGCTAAGCTTCCATGGAGCTCAAGAATATAGGTGGTGTAATTGCCAGATGGGTTGCCTAATGGATTCAGTTTCCTCTCTGACTTGAACACAGAATTTCATCCTATGGACAGTAGTTCATAGGGTTTTGGGGAGGAGAATAGTAGAACTCATTTGGGACTGTGGGATGTCGTAAATATGTTCCTTCATATTTAGGTCCAGAAGTAACTGATCACTCATTGTATGAAGAAGCATGTGCTTTCTTTCAATTCCTAAGAAAGCCAGTTTGCTAGTATCTTTCTGTGTTGAAAGAATAAGATGTAACCGCTATTCCTCACCCCCTGAAAGCCTGACTGCCTGAAGCTTCACTTGTGAGACACATATTATGTGATTTAAGAATCAAGCACTGTGATTTGAGATTGCTTATCTTGGGAGATAACTCACCATTGCATGGTGTTTCTTTCCTACAGAGCACTACGAGAGAAGATGCCTCCTGTTGTGGGAGCTGTGACACAGTTTCATGCATGGTGGCATATTCTCACAGGCCTGGGCTCTTACCTTCATATCCTGCTAAGGTAAGAAATATTTTCTAAGCTGGATGTTCATCAAGTAGGAAGTTTTCCACATTCGGATTTACTTCCAAATGTATCATTCAGAAGAGCAGGAAAATGACTTAATAGACGTGGTGGGAGTTTCTCTTTCCTTGTTGCAACTGATCTAAAAACGCTTCACAGTGTAATCTTTAAATAGTCATGGTTCCTCAGGAATACTGTAATTCAGAAATGGGAACCCCAGAGCAGTTAAAGTGGGAAACTATTTGACAGTATATTCACTTCAAAACGTAAGCTATTAATACCTGTCTGTTCTTGAGCAGCAATCCTGAAGTACTTCAACATGTTTAATTTTAAAGGCATAACTAATCTTTTTGATAGGCATTGTTGCTTCTGAAACCTACCAAGACATCATGCTATAGAGCAGGAGAGTGACAGTTGAACTGGTTGGAGCAGAGCCGCTTCCAGAAGGGCAAGATACTAGTTTTAGAAGGAGTCTTAAAGAGTATAAGCCAGTCTGCAGCTTGTTTTTGCTCTCTACCACCATCTTGTGGAAGCAAGAGCAAAAGTAGAATTTAAGCCTGGAATCTGAAGGATTTCTGTAGTTTGCTCATTATATTATGAAGTAGTGTTTTATCGCTTAACCATAACTAGGAGAATATTTGTTTAACAGATAAATTCTACGTACTTCAGAACAGATACATTTCATGTACTACTGTATATGTCTGTACATTGTAATGGATATATTTTATCTATGTATGAGGGCTGGAGCAGCTCTGCTCTGGAGCCAGGCTGAGAGAGCTGGGCTGGGGCAGCCTGGAGAAGAGAAGGCTCCTGAAGGGGAGACCTGAGAGCAGCTCCAGTGCCTAAAGGGGCTGCAGGAAAGCTGGAGAGGGGCTTTGGGACAAGGGATGTAGGGACAGGCCAAGGGGAATGGCTTTAACTGCCAGAGGGGAGACTGAGCTGAGCTCTTTAGGCAGAAGCTCTTCCCTGGGAGGGTGCTGAGGCGCTGTCCCAGGGTGCCCAGAGAAGCTGTGGCTGCCCCATCCCTGGCAGTGCTCAAGGCCAGGTTGGACACAGGGGCTTGGAGCTGCTCCAGTGGAAGGTGTCCCAGCTGTGATGCCACTGTGTGGCTGAAAATATACTTGGGAAACAACTTCAGGGAGAGCATGTCTTTCATTGGGGTAGGACAGAGAAATCAGGCTTCTGCATATTCTCCAAGGGCCAGAGGATGCAAACGCTGATCATTTTCTCTGTGCAGCATGCTGGAAAAAAACTTGCCCATGCTATCCAAACTCTGCATCAGCTTGCTTTCTGTAATGAATTTTCTTCAAAAGCTTATCTCAAGCTGTTTATGGCAGCGGACAGACTGGCAGCCAAATGGAGCAGCTGTTTTCCGCATACTCTGACATATTTTATATACACACACACACACACAAACATATGTATGAATATATACGTGTACATATTTATAGATGCAGTATGTACATATGTGTGCATATATACATATGTATGTACAAAAAATCTGTCAAAGCAGCAACTGGAATGGTGCTTATTTTCCTTGCATTTTCTCTTTACTAGCTATTTTAACCTCTAATAGAAAAGGGAGAACACTATGGTAGAGGTAGAAAAACTGGTATGCAATGAAGTTTTCTGAAGTATCGTAGAATCACAGTGGTTTGGGCTGGAAGAGACCTTAAGGCTCATCCAGTTCCAACCCCTGCCACAGGCAGGGACACCTCCCACTGGAGCAGCTCCAAGCCCCTGTGTCCAACCTGGCCTTCAACACTGCCAAGGGATGGGGCAGCCACAGCTTCTCTGGGCAGCCACAGCTTCTCTGGGCACGCTGGGACAGCGCCTCAGCACCCTCCCAGGGAAGAACTTCTGCCTAAGAGCTCATCTCAGTCTCCCCTCTGGCAGCTTAAAGCCATTCCCCTTGGCCTGTCCCTACAGGCCCTTGTCCAAAGCCCTTCTCCAGGTCTCTCGTAGCCCCTTTAGGCACTTGAGCTGCTCTAAGGTCTCCCTGGAGCCTTTTCTTCTTCAGGGTGACCAATTGGTCATCACCAGTGACCACTTTAAAAAGTGAGGTCATGCATAGGAAATGGTCTCCTAAGGGGACAGGGTGTATAAGAGCAAAGCTGTGACACAGAATCAAGCTGTGCTGCTTCCCCCTCCTTAACATCTGCTATATTTTCTGGTACACTGATTTAATTTCATCCTTCCAAAATGACAGGCTGTAGTCCCTGTTTAGTCTGTTCCCGAGTGGAGAGAGAATTTACTTCCCTGGGTTTCTCTTTATCTCCCCCACATAGGCCACATTATAGATTAGTTTGCTGATCATAGTCTAACACAGAGGGATTTACTGTAGGCCAGTGACTCCTATGTTGTATATAGGCAGAATGGGTAACCCTGCAATCAACGGAAGCAATACTTTTCTACCTGGAAAATAAGACTGGAATTAGTATATCATTATTATTGTATCTACTGTCTTATGCATGAAATTTTAAGCACACTTTTCTCCTTTTCCTCAGTTTATACACAAGGACACTTTTCCTGAAACACAGGCCAAAGGTGAAGGTAAGTAAGCACTATTTTGTGTCCATTAATGCCACTCCTACCGTTTGGATGCCTTATGCTTTGAGCTTTCACTAAGACTCACTGATTATGCCTGCTAGGGTATTATCTTTGATGTCTACTTACATCCCACGTAATGCAGTTGAAATGATGGATAATAGTGTTTGGTTTCTGTTCCCAGAGACATAATATTCCAGGAAATCTTTCCCCTTCTTCCTTTTCTTCTTCTAACAGTTTGTCTTTGGAATCTGGCCTATTCTTCTTGTGGAACCACCCAAGAAGCTTTGACTGAGACCCAAGCAGTCACCTGTGATCACCTAGCCTGGCTGAATAAAGAGATTCAACAGTTCCTATGGCTGAAGCGTCAGACTTACGGATCAATTCAAGTACCATTGCTACAAAAGGACTTCTCTGTGTTCCCAGGCCAGCACAGAGCAAAGAGTTGGCACACTAGGGAAATAATGTTTAGTACAGCTTTATTCTAAGTTGTTAAAACAAAGATTAAGACACAAATATTTTTATGTATATATTGTATAGCCAATGATACTGAGCTAATATTTCGTGCTGGTCACAGAAAACTAACCATTTTTGAAGTGGAATTGCAGATGTTTTTCATTCAGTTGTTCTTTCTGTGGTTGAAACTAATATTAGTAACTGAATGACAAAGGCAGGCCATTGATGGCCGAGCTGAGCATTTGTGTGGCCTATAGCGAACTGAATGCTTAACCTGAACTACTTTAATCTTGCACTTTTGTACAACTAATGAAGTATGTAATGATTGATTTACGGCTTTATTCTATCCTGCTTTTCCACAGCCTCCTTTGCCATTTTTATTTGAAGCAAAGCAGTTGGAACACCTGTGCCATTTAGTTCCTTTTCTACCGAGCTTCCTTTTTCTCTTTAGTTCAACTGAATACATCATGGAAGGTGTTCCAATGTGACCAGCAGAAGAAGCTTAAGATGGGGAAGCATTATAAGGGTTCTTGTTTGTGTGTGGAAACTGAGTTCCTCATTTGTTTGACCAGTGATCCACCAGGAGACTGCAGGGTGACTGTATTAATGCAAGAAACACTTTTGTTATAAGTATTACTTCCATGCCTTTTCTACCATTACTTTTTACTCCCCACATCCCATTCATACCACAGATTGACAAACACCTTCAGTGTGTGTGCTTTGACTTCTTCTCTTCCCCTTATTTGACAAGTCTTAAATACTGGTCTGACTTTCAGAAGCATCTTCTTACCCAGCCGTATTGAAGAAAGAGTAAAGAACAAGGTCAATGTGTGAAATTGACAGCACTTGCCTTCCTCTTCTTCTGTCCATCACATGGTTACTCTGTGGAAAGTTGACCACCTTTTGGAGACCAAGCTTTGGGGGATTAATGGAGGGGACAAACCCTCTGGTTTGTGCCATTTTATCTACCCAGATGATGAAAATTAGTAACAAAGCCTAAAGAAAACATTGGACTAACACAGTTCTTCCAAATATTATACCGCATATTGGAGGCTGTGGGTTTGACTTCAGATCTTGGGACGACTATCCCACAGAGTCTATCTCTGGGTCTGTTAGCTGCTATGCTATGCAGTTTTTGACTGCTTTTGATGCTCTGATTTATCCTTCTTGACGTGAAGGGAACAAAGGGGAAATGCTCAGACTCACTGGAAACCCCACTCTGTATTGACTTAAAACATGCCCAAAGCAGCAACGCATGAGATTATAGCTACAACCGTCTCCCAGATCACAAAGTCCTGGCTGTTGTACAATCAGTGCTGATTGAAATGGTCTACTCCATTGATGTCTCCTCCTTTAATGTCTTTTTCTCCTCTTTGCAGCTCAGCTGCATCTTCTGTGTCCATCAGTAGCGCTGCCACTGATGTGAATCTCCAAATAAAATCACTGCTTTTCTTACATGACTGACCCTGGACTCATGGGATCAAATAGACTCAAACTGGGGTCTAGAAAAAGATACATAACCTTGAGTGACTTCAGTGAGCTTTAAGCACGTGCTGAGAGCAGCACATTTCAACCTAGAAAACACTGCAAAGACTCCTGAAGGATAATGTTAGAACAGATTTGTTGTCCGTAAGTTCCGGTTCCATAGCCAAGGTCAGCATCTGTGTGTGATCTTCAGACAGAAAGAGGTCAGAATCAGAACACAGAGGTAGGAAGATGCTACCTTGGATCAAGTGTCTTTATTTATATATTTTGTAAAGAGATTTGAGAACTGTTCTAAAAATGTAGCTTAAAAAGAAGTGCCTGCCTATTCCTCTTCAGGCTCTCAAGCATGCTTCTGCACACTGCATCTGATTGTCTTATTTAGTCTACATTTAGTTTACGTGTTTTCCCAAGTTAAGGAAAGAGTCCCACAACAGGGACAATGCAGCAACAAGACACATCAACAGTCACTTGTGACATCTACTAAGGATGGGATTATCCTTAAGAATATGAGCAAACCCTTTGTTTTAGTGGCCTTATTTTTGTTACTGAGGATGTGGGGGCTCTGGCTGGTTTCCCTGTAAATCAGGAACCAGATCATGCTGAAAAGCCACTTTATTATTGATAAAGCATCTCTATAATGGTTTATATTAAAGAAGTTTATTGATTTTCCTACACATTTGCAACTAGAAGGTGTATTTTTTTTCCCAGATCCTGTTGAATTGAATTGTCAGGGTTTAAGAAACAAAGGTGGAAAAGCTCTTGTTTGAATTTCATGCTGCTGTTAGCTTTTCAGTTCAAGTATTGTTACTGATGTTTTTATCTTTAAGAAGAATTATTATGCAGATTGGCTTCTTTCTTCATTCCAAACAACCAAAACCATGCACACCTCTACCACCCTTCCAGCAACCTTTGTTTCAGGTTATGTTAGACCCTAAAGAATGTAATTTCTGTGTGTTATCCTTTATCCTATAAATAACCTAAAGTGATGGGTGCTTTGGTTTGACTGCCTTAATGATCTCGGGAGCGATGCTGAAGGTGCCAAGCCAGTTTTAACTGGATGTCACTGAGATTGACTGCCTTTTCTTGTGCCTGGAAAGACATCCTTATTCCTGTAATGTGTTAAATGTCTGTTAAATTGCTTTATATCACTTGTATGACATGCTGATTTCTTTCCCTACAAACCTTAGAGCAGCACATCTCAAACTTTTCTTGCACTACATCTTGTATCTTTGTTCCCATTTTTCAAGTAGGATTCAGACAGCAGCTACTTAAAGGGGAATTAGGGAAGTAGCATGTGTTGTTTAATATCAGTCCTATGGGATGTGTTGGACAGACTCAATAGCAATGAACTCTAACATCTATGAAGAGCCAGGACATCTGCCACTTTACGACCATCAGTTTGGCACAGATCAGCAGCAAGCAGTTCTGCAGACCATGAGTTGAATAATTCTTCCTTGGAAATAAGAGGAGAACCTCAAAATTACTCTTCCAGTACAGATCAACACCGTACCTTACGCCGGGAATCTAGATTTTTCTGGATACAGCTCAAGACATGCATTATCCATAACAGAAGATAAGACGTGATAAACAGAAATGTGCCATCAGGAGGAGTCTCATCTGTGTTTGGACACAGTGTTATTGGCTTGCAGTATTAGTTATCTCTGGACTTCATTTTCATCTCTGGACTTCACTGTAATGCTTTTCCCTCTAGCACAGGGAAGATGTGCTACCCACTAGGGTCCAGAAGAGCGTCCCAGAGTGAGAATTGGAACATGCAGTCGATCACTTGCCAATCTACCTCTGTCTTGTGTTGTACTATACCTGTGCCCTTAATTCTATCTGCCTGAATGTGCTGACGTTAGAGCAGCCTCACTTAGACCATGCAACAGTGTTATACTGATCTGTGGCTGACTGTTCACTCTCCCTAACCAGCTTGTTCAGTGTCTGTCACTCTTAGGTTGTGCTTAGTCTGTGGCTGATGTGTGTGGAGAAGTCTGGCAGCTTTAGAAAGACACATGAGTAGGAGGACGTTAATTCAGATGTGTGAAGTGAAACCTTCTGGGCAGTTAAGTTACATTTAAAGCTAAGATACAAACAGTATCACTTGGTTTACATGATTTTGGGAGAGATGTGATGGAAAATACTGGTTTATAATTAGTTGTAATTCTCTTTTAATCTGATATTGGGCTGTGCTTATTCCTGGACCTGTCTGGTTTTGCTGAAGCGAAATGGTATGGTTTAAAATGTAGCTGATTCCTTTGGCTGTTGTACATTTGCTTTCAACACCTGGTTTTAAACAACTGAATGAGTTCTTCAGCCAACTCTCCTCTGTGAAACTCTCAGCAACAGAAAATCCTCCCAAGTATCACGGAATGGTTTGTGTTTGAAGTGACCTTAAAGCTCATCCAGCTCCAACCCCTGCCACAGGCAGGGACACCTTCCACTGGAGCAGCTCCAAGCCCCTGTGTCCAACCTGGCCTTCAACACTGCCAGCGAATGGGGCAGCCACAGCTTCTCTGGGCACCCTGGGACAGCACCTCAGCACCCTCCCAGGGAAGAACTTCTGCCTAAGAGCTCAGCTCAGTCTGCCCTCTGGCAGGTTCAAGCCATTCCCCTTGTCCTATCCCTGCAGGCCCTTGTCCAAAGCCCCTCTCCAGGTTTCTTGTAGTCCCTTTAGGTATTGGAAGACTGTTACAAGGTTTCCCTTAGGCCTTCTCATACCACTAGTGCTCCTCACAGTCGCAACTACCTTGTTACATCTGCCTTCAAGTATTCCAGTGTTACTGCTGCTTTTAACCTGTTTGTGGATGCGTTTTTGGCATTTGATAGCAGGTGTTACATCAATTCAGTCTTACACTTCTCTAGTGGAAGATGAGCTATAACAAAGCAGCACTGCTGTGTTCTTCAGCACACCTCCTAATCCAGAACACACTTTCAGTTTGCATAGGGAATGTGCACCCCATAATTTAAGATAGCATAGTCAGGTAAAAGGCTTGCTTTAAAGAAACCCCATCTGCACTTTGTAAGTAGGTGGTGGGAGGCTTTAACTGCCAAGTGCCGTTGAACTGTGTGATTTAGTATGAAGAGGGAGAAGTAATGGGGTCCTTATTACCCAGGACAAGCAAAAAGCCAGGAGATTAAGAAATCTTACATGGGAAGGGAATAACAAAGAGATAAAGCACAGTACCCTGTGTATTAAGTCAACCACCTTCCTGGTTCCTGCACTTTAGGCACTTGTGTAATAAGCCTGAATGATTTGTTATTTATACATTTAACTTTCCATGCACTCTTTACCCTAGTAGTGATGTGCTGTATTACATTTGGTTCATTGCAGGTTACTTAGCTGCTGTTTTATGAGGATGGAAGGTGACCTGTGTTGTTTCATACATGAATGCATTTCTTATCCATCTGGGATGTCCTCTGCCAGTTTTGAGTGTCCATAACAGAGCCACAGAGAATATACTGCCTAACTGTTAAGGCTGGGTTTGGGTTTCTGTGTTCAGCTTCTTGCTTATAGCTGCCAAGTGCCTGATCTGTCTGTCACAAGTCTCTCTTTGAGAGCTGAGGCTGTGTTTTCTATTGGGGTCCCTAAGACAAGGTCCTTGGTAGGTGGGGTTCAGTTTGGGTTTTGTTGAAGTTCTCCTATTGAAGACACAGCACACCTGGTAGTCACTTTCCAGAGCCGTATGTGGCTGCCTGTGCTTGGCTCAGCCTTGAGCCTCACTACCCCGCATCCCTGATGCTGTTGCATCCTTTCGTATTTGAAAGCTGCTTGAGGGATTTAGCCCCCCAGCTGTTTATGCAGTTCAATGATGGGCAGTGTGAGGGCGCAGCAACCAAGCAAGCACTGTGTACAGAACCCCATCACTGGGACTCCAAACAGGACTGGGGACATGGGGATTTGTATGTACCATTACTGAGGCCAGGGTTGATGCCTGAACCTCTCCCTTTACTTCAGAACTCTCCCTTTTTACTTGTTGAACGTGTTTAGATTTGATGAGGCAGGGAACTGTAGATTTAAGAAGAACCAAGCTCAGAATCCAGCTAATGCAAGACCCTAAACCAGTGCCTGCAAGTATTTTATGTGCATACTTCACACTGGTTGTATCTGCCTGGTGGTTAGGGCAGATTGTTGAGACATGAAAAATGCAAAGATAAAAGGACTTTTGATCATCTGTCCACAGGAATAGCTGTAAGCACGGTCTCATACATCCTTCTTTCCCTGACGCTCTGGAACACTCTGTTTCTCCAAAAGTAATGTGGAACAGAAAAGGGCTTTCACACATAGAATCATAGTATAGTTTGGGTTGGAAAGGACCTTAAGACCAACCAGTTCCAGTCCCCTACCATGGGCAGGGACATTCACACTAAACCATGTCACCTAGGGTTCTGTCCAACCTGGCCTTGAGCACTGCAAGGGATGGGGCGTTCTCCACTCTGTTGGGCTCGTAGAACATCATGTACCAAAATGTTGTCTAAATTAAAGCCTTGGTCAGTCACTGTGGTGTATACACTGTTGCTCCCTGGATTTTGGAAGAGTTTCAAGCAGTGTAAAGAGCAAGTTCCTCCTTAGCCTGAACAGGATCTGATTTTTCTCTTGATCTCCTAAATAGACATGGACTGTTTGATGTTGGCTGTTGAACTCAGCTGAATGCACTGATGATGTTTACTGTCTTAGCAAATAACATCTGTCCACCCGTAATGGACATGAAATACCCAGTGTTAACATGACCAAACTTCCTAGTACTGACACTTTGCTAACATGGGTTTTTTTGCTCAAATCTAATATGTTGTTGCAGATAGATGATGACACTGTGACAGAAGAACAGCAGTTGATTGAAAACAGCTCCATTGAGCAACATTTATTGACCATTTTCATACACTGAACTGACTCCATACCAAACCAGCTGGTGACTAACATTAGCCTTATATGTATCAGCATATCTTGTTTTGCAAAGCACAGTAGCTTAGAAATACTTCCTGTCTTTCCTTTGTTATTCCTGCTGCAGTCAAGCACTCATTTGTGTCTTTATAGTTCAAATTATTAAAGAGTTTTGGTTTAAATACAGCTGTTCCCGGATGTTTCTTGGCTTTTAGGTTGCACAGGGCTGGCCAGTGTGTGATGCTGTTCGGTGGATGGGTGGTTGCCGGCCTAACTAGAGCAATAGGATTTGTATGACCTGCATTGATGGCTAAGCTGCTCGTATGCAGCTACAACAGTGTGAGCCCCTGTGGTAGCAGCACAAAACTTGGTCAGTATTGCCTACAGTCAGCGAACACAGGTTTTAAATGAAGAAGGATGCGGTTGTGTTCATTTTGAAGCCTCTGGGCTTTCCCAATCATTGGTGCCTTGTGCTGGAATCCTTTGAGCACTGGACCTTGCTTGGAGGTGCAAATAGTGGAGGATCTTCTCAGCTCCAAATGCTTTCCCCAGTGTTAAAGGGAATTCAGGTGCGTGACATGGGTGGGAGAGGAAAAGGCAGGAGTCAGAACATGCCATCACCTTGGAGCGTGAAGTTTGCACGTCCTTTGCCTCATCCTCTTCCTGTTTCTTTCAGTGAGAGGAGGATAATCACTGCAGGGCAGAACCTCTCCAAGCAGAAACCATGGACCAGAAGGCACTGACCCAGCAAATCTCATCATACCCCAGCAGCCAGGCTCCTCTGGTGACCCCCAGGTATTTCCCCACTTCTGGCAGCAATCCCAGCTCCTCAGAGACCCCATTTTGTCCAGCTCTGTCTGCAGAGACAACCTTAAGTGAAATATTCAGTGACCACAGGGCATAAACCTGCTATAGCCAGTGGCATGAATGTGATAGAATAATGGAATCAACCAGGTTGGAAAAGACCTTTAAGCTCATCCAGTCCAACCATTGCCCAGCACTGCCAAGGCCACCACTGACCCATGGCACTGAGGCCTCGTCTCCTATGGTGTGTGAACACTTGCAGGGAGCAGGGACGGTGACTGCAGCCCTGCCCTGGGCAGCAGTTCCAATGCCTGAGCACCCTCTTGGGGCAGGAATTGCTTCCTCAGCTCCATCTAAACCTGCCCTGGTGCAGCTTGAGGCCGCTTCCGTCTTGGCCCATCCCTTGGGAGCATCCTTGGGAGCAGAGCGCAGCCCCCTCCTGGCTCCATCCTCCTCTCAGGCAGTTGTAGGGAGCCATCAGGTCCCCCCTCAGCCTTCTCTTCTCCATCTGAACCCCTCACATCCCTCAGCCCTTCCCCATCACACTGTGTTCCAGGCCCTGCACCAGCTGCGGTGCCCTTCTCTGGCCCCACTCCAGCGCCTCAATGTCTCTCCTGTAGTGAGGGGCCCAGAACTGAACACAGGATTGGAGATGCAGCCCCACCAGTGCCCAGTGCAGAGGCACAGTCCCTGCCCTGGCCCTGCTGCCACATTGGTGCTCGTACAGGCCAGGATGCTGGTGGCTTCTTGGCTGCCTGGGCACAAGCTGCTCAAGGACCCTCAGGTCCTTTTCCATGAGCAGTTTCCAGCCACTCATCCCCAAGCCTGGAGCATTGCATGGGGTTGTTGTGACCCAAGTGCATTGGGGGAACCAGTGCAACCTCCCACTGGTACTTGCTCAGTGCTGCTGCACACAGAGGCACGTCCAGACTCCACAGAGAAGCATTCCCTGAATGCTGGGCTGGGTGAAATCCAGCTTTGCATTTGGAGCCTGCGGCTAACCTGGATTTGAGTAATACTTGGAAATTTCCCTGGGGATGAAAACATTGTGGTTGTGTCAAACACCTCCTGCCAACCAGAAAATCCAATTTTGAGCCTGACAATTCCTTTCCAAGACTGCAAATTTCCTCATAGCTTTCCTAATTTCCCATCCTCCTCCATAGTCCCCCCTTGATTTTGCTTTATTCAGCCTGGTCAAAGGCCAAAATTGAAGCTATATATTTGCAACACTTCAATCCCAGTGGCTCTAACCAGAGACCTGTGTGTGCTCAGTGCTGTGCCCATAATGGAGGCAGTTGCTGCCACTGTGGCAGAGGAATTAATGATCCAGCCTAGACTTCTGGTGCTGCATGCATGGAGGTGGAGGGAATAATGGAATCAATGGAGCTGTGGTGGATCTGTCTCTGTGGGTCAGCACGTGAATCATGGAATGGTTTGGGTTGAAAGGGAGCTTAAAGCTCATCCAGTTCCAACCCCAGCCACGGGCAGGGACACCTTCCACTAGAGCAGGATGCTCCAAGCCCTATCCAACCTGGCCTTGAATGACCTTCATCTCTTGCCTAGCAAACAGACTAGGTGCCTGGAGCTTCAGGTAGGTTTGCAGTACATCTGAAACTGCCCTGACTACTACTGCTTTTGCAGGTTGCAGTGATTAAGGACATGTACCTCAAGAAGCCCAAGTGATCTTGGCTTGGCTCTTACCCAGGGGGACCCAGCACTCAACATGCTTCTGTTGACCTCGCTTATGTTATCTCTTGGACTTATGGAAAACAAGACTCGAACTGGCTGGACGTAGGATTGGTGATCAAGGAGCACTGTGTCCTCAGAGAACATCCTGAGGGCCATCTGCCCTGTCTCTGCCTCCCCAACAGCGCCTTCTCCAATAGCTTAGACAAGATAAGCTTGGGTTGCATTGAGGTGTAGGTCCAACATTAGATCAGGGTTCAGCAGGGCTCCTCTTATGGGTCCTCAATGGGGACAGGACAGACAAGACAACTCCACCATGGTTGTGCTGGCATCGAGGGAGCATCAACAGAAGCAGGACAAGGACAAATGTCTGGATTCAGCCTCAGCCAAGAGGGGATAATGTGGTAAGACCTGGACCTCAAGGTGGAACCCTGTGCCATGAGCATGAACAGACCTGGAATGATGTCCTCATTCACCTTATACCAACATGGAACTAAAGGTATTTGGAGCACGATGTGTGACGGATAAAACATCCCAACCTACAAGCAGAAACTGTGTGGACTTACTTTTTAGGACCTCTTTTGCAGTCAATGTAGTTAATTCAGCATTCTGGCTCCTAAACTCCTCACCAAGGTGAGACAGCCCTAAGCTGGTACCTCACTCACCTTGCTCCCATCCAAATCCCAAGGGGCTTAGTGCATGGCACTTTCCAGCTGCTCCAGCAACCCAAATAGCTCCTGAAAAACATTCAACGTCATGAATCTCCTTCACTGAGACTGCCTTGGTCATTTGCATGCAAGAGGCATACCCTGACTTAATGAAATTAGCAGTAATTAATGGCACTGATAAGCATACAGAAAGGGAGCAACCGGAGCTTGAGGTGTGTGGCTCCTGTGGACCTGTGCACCCACAGCAGAGCGCCCAGTGACACCTTGAGACATGGCTCTGACTCTGGTTTCTCATCACTGAGCTCAGGTAGGTGGATGCTAATGAATAGCAGCTAACACTGATCCCACAGAAACTGAATTAATTGAGTGACTCTGCTGATGTAAACTGATGTCAACCCCCTGATATTGATAGAGCTGCAGTGATTTACGTGGATGCTTAACCTTAGCACTGCTTTTTTCCTCATAGCTGATGTGTTGACTCACTGCTGAACAGCAGAATGGAGTAAAGCTGTTGAAATAGTGCAGTGTTGTAGGAGCCTGGGGACAAGTCCAAATTCTCAGGTAAGAGAAGTGGTGCAGAGGACAGCTAAATCCACTCTGCACCCAGGCAAACCTGTCCAGTGAGTCATTGCTTAACAGGATTTTGCTCCTTTGAAGTCCTCCAAGGGATTTCCTGTTTTTTCCCTTTTTTCCCTTCTACTTCTTTGGTGTTTTTTCTTTAATCTTCTTGTTTTCAAAATCCCACCTCAGTTGCAATCAGAACAAGATTAAGTTACAAGATGAAAACCAGCAATGAACCCGTGCACAACAGCATCAGAACAGACCTGTTATAGAAGGGATATTTTATACAGGTTATCTGAAAGGCAAACAAGCTCCAGCTGTGTTTCCTTGCTGCTGGCAGCAATTGAAGACAATAGACTTGTTTCTGCTGAAGATCTCTGCCACATCCCCCTAAATTTGACAGTTCACTATCAGTCTGCTTTGCAGCCGATGCGCTCATGCAAGCCCCTCCAGAGCAGTTGTGGCTCTTACAGTAATGCCCAAGACATTTGATACTTGGTCTGTCAATATGCTCCCAACACATGGTGTTTGTGTTCAGGATGAAGTATAATACCTTTTTCCCATACCATGATCCATGTTACATCCCAGCAGATCCCTTCCCGTACCAGCAGCCCCGTGTCAGGTTTGCACAACCATCACAGCAACAACCCCAGCCTGAACACACCGTAAGATCTTGGCATTGATCAGGTTTTGGTGGAACTCAATGTCTAAAGAGCAGCAGCTCAGGGAGGGGATCCTGACCCTCTGCTGTGCTCTGGGGAGACCCCCCCTGCAGTCCTGATCCAGCTCTGGGGCAACAGCACAAGAGGGACGTGGAGCTGTTGGAGCAAGGCCAGAGGAGGCCATGGAGCTGCTGCGAGGGCTGGAGCAGCTCTGCTCTGGAGCCAGGCTGAGAGAGCTGGGCTGGGGCAGCCTGGAGAAGAGAAGGCTCCTGAAGGGGAGACCTGAGAGCAGCTCCAGTGCCTAAAGGGGCTGCAGGAAAGCTGGAGAGGGGCTTTGGACAAGGGCTGTAGGGACAGGACAAGGGGAATGGCTTTAAGCTGCCAGAGGGGACACTGAGATGAGACGTTTTCCCTCGATTAGATACAAGCCTTGTCCCTCCTTTGGGCTTTTCTCCTGGTAAGAAGCCGAGTGGGAAGGGGATTTCCATCCTCCTCTTTTTCTTTGAACTATTGATGTCACTGAACTGGATGATTTTAATGTCACTGAACTGGATGATAAACACTTCCCCATCTTTCCATTTGGAAATCTTTTTTTCCTCTCTTTTTGGCATCAGTGTCCTCTTATTGGCAAAGACATACAGCAACAAAAAGACATTGCACTGCCTGTTTATATAATTAGACTTATTAAAATACCATGTGCAGAGAGGAAACAATCTGGATGTTTGGGGATGGATTTATGTCCTTGGGCAGTGTGATTTCCCAGTCTCACGCATGGCAATTGGTCTTTTTGTGCTATACAACCACTGCTGGGTATGTTTTTTCTCTCTTTTTCCCCTTTAAAACACAGGGATGCCCATATCAGACAGTGCCATCCTGCTGGGAACCCATCCAGCAAAACCAAAGTCTCCCAAAGGATGCAGCACCCAGATCAAGCATCTTAAGCACATCCCAGTGGCCCCCCACAGCAGCAAATACCTCCTTCCACAGCCCAGACCACCTGAGGCCCACTGAAAGCACCACGGCAAGTCCCAAGGCTGGATTTAGGCTGCAAACACTCATTGAATCCCAGGCTGGTTTGGATTGGAAGAGACTTTAAAGCTCATCCAGTTCCAACCCCCTGCCATGGGCAGAGACACCTTCCACTAGAGCAGCTTGCTCCAAGCCCCTGTGTCCAACCGTGGCCTTGAACACTGCCAGGGATGGGGCATCTATGATAGAAGAGGCTCTGCTGAGAATTTAAGGCAAAGCTCATCATTTTGTCTTGGCTTTTCCTTACCAAATGCTTCACCCAATGCACTTGTTTGCTAATTCACACCGCCCCTTCTTCACAGCTGGCAATGAGTGAGATTATTCGAGTTATTAAAGAACTAAGAGCACCTCGGACCGTAAGGAAGTCCATGCCATCACCTTGCTGGCTGCTGTCTCCTATTGCCAGACTGGGGTATTAATTACTTCCCTGCTGATTCAGAAGGGAGAGAGCCAAGCAGTGAATCAGCCCTGCCATGTCTTGCAATGCCTCTCTTTTCCCTCGATCTCCTCTCCCAATCCCAGCCAAGGCTGGCAGTGCTTTGTTACCTGGGATCAGGCCTAATTGCAACCCAAGAGTCAGGAGAGAACTGGAGTAACTGCTCTCCCTTCTGCATCCCAACCAGACAACATTAACTCTAAGCTGGATATATTTGACTCCAAAAGATGGATTAACATTTCCCTTTACTGCAGGATCAAAAGGTTCCTGGGTCCTGCTCCATTGCTCTTCCCATGGACTGCACAACACCGAGGCCATTCAGAAAAGAAAGAACCTAAAACACACAATAAAGCCTCCTTTGTGAGCTCGTGCGCACTGCCCAGCAGCCAAGACACGCATCCCGGTGTGAGTGAAAGGAGAGCTGACACAGATTTAATGAGGCAACTGCTTCTTGGAAGCACCACGGGTCTGCTCAGAAGCGGTACCGTGATTCATTTACTTCACTAATGCAGTTATGCTGTGAGAAGGGGGGGAGAAGCTGTGTGGAAAGCCAAGGAAATGAGGTTTTCAAACACAGAGCTAACTCAGCAGGGTTTGCTGAAGCTTAGGTGGCCCTTGTGCATATTACAGTGTTTGGGCTGGTAGAGAAACCTTCCTGAGAAACCCCCTGATGATTTCCCAATAGCACTGGATTCCAGAGCGTTACAAGGTATGCTGCATCCAGATGGATTTGGACAAGGAACGTAGGGACAGGCCAGGGGGAATGGCTTTAAGCTGCCAGAGGGGAGACTGAGATGAGCTCTTAGGCAGAAGCTCTTCCTTGTGAGGGTGCTGAGGCACTGGCACAGGGTGCCCAGAGAAGCTGTGGCTGCCCCATCCCTGGCAGTGTTGGAGGCCAGGTTGGGCACAGGGGCTTGGAGCTGCTCCAGTGGAAGGTGTCCCTGCCTGTGGCAGGGGTTGGAGCTGGATGAGCTTTAAGGCCCCTTCCAACCCAAACCAGTCTGGGATTCAGTGTGATGCAATGCCTGAGCCAGCACTGGCTGCACAAAGCAGTTAGAATCAGCGTCATGTTCTCCTCAAGATTTCTAAATGAAACATCTCTGTCCTCTAAACTGCGCACTCAAGGCACAGGAGATGCCATTGGTATCATTGTCATCTGTGTTAGTGCTGTGTGAGGAGACCATCTGCACAATGTAGGTAGTAACCAGCAGCCCCATCAGCAATACTGGATAATTGCTGCTTTTCCTGATATAGGATGAAAAAGTGTATCCAGAGTTTTTATAATGATGGTTGAGTCCAATTCCCAAAGTGGAAGCAACAAAAAACTACTGGTGTCAAAGGTACCTCTGGAAAAAGGTACGTTTGGGAACATCTACACACTCATTTTGGCTGCAGCTGCAGTGTTTCCCCCTACAATATGAAACTCACAGAGGAGGAGAAGGCAGAAGCCAATCAATAGACCCTGGAACAGGATGATTTGCAACTGGATAATCTTTAATGTCCCTTCCAGCCCATACTATTCGATGATTCTCTGCTTTCTGAGCATGCATTAAGGGGATGTACCCAAGTCAAGCCTTTTGTGGACTCCCAACCACAGCACCTGAATTAGGGTTAGACAAGGATGCTGTGCTTTGGGGTTTACACAAGGACTTACATCACTGTTGTTCATTCCCACATCCTCAACTCCACCTTTCAGCACCTACAGAGCAGCAAATAGATCTTTATTGCACTGATGGCTTCATGCTTGCCTGGTGTTTGAAAGCTAAGCCTGGGTGAAGCGGAGATGTAGAGGTGACCTCTCTAACGACCACTCAAGATGACTTCCCAAGCTCAGTAATCGGAGACTCAGAGGTTGGAGTTGGCTTCCTCACCAACTGCAGGAGTCAGCACAAGGGCAGGAGATGCTGCACGCTGGTGTTAAGGTGAGGCTGATAAGCAATACACAGAAGGAAGTGCCCTAGAAGCCTCCAGGACATGTCGTAGAGATGCTTCTTGTGAAGGAGAGGAGGTTGTAGAGTGAAAATATCTGCCTTGGGAATGGTGGGGAAATAACAAGTTCTCATGGAGTGAGGGTGATGGATGCATGGTTCCTGATGCAGAGGAATGAAGGGAATGTTGGGATATGCGGCCACCGTGGCAAACTAACCTCAGCCCCTCTGAAATCTCCATGTCCTTGAGTCCTAGAATCACAGGAATCCCAGGTTGGAAGTGACCTCAAGGATCATCTGGTCCAACCTTTCCAGGCAAAGCACGACCTAGACTGGATGCCCAGCACCCTGTCCAGCCCCATCTTAACAGTGTCCAACAGAGGGGAGTCACCACTTCCCTGGGGTGATTATTCCAATGGCCGGTTGTTCTCATTGGGAACATTTCCCTTTTGTGTCCTCTTGGAATCTCAGAGGAATCTCTTGGAATCACAGGGAGCAACCTGTGCCCAGAATGTTCAAGGCCAGGTTGCACACAGGGGCTTGGAGCAAGCTGCTTTAGTGGAAGGTGTCCCTGCCCGTGGCAGGGGTTGGAGCTGGAGGAGCTTTAAGGTCCCTTCCAACCCAAACCATTCCACGATTCAAAAAGCAAATCCTGCCTGAGTCCTTCAGAAAGAAGCCACCAGTTTTCACAGTGAGCATGACTTGAAGAAGGAGGAAGCTGTTACCAAGCAAGGCTCAGTTGCAGCCACACAGATCAGCATTTGTCCTAACATCACAAGGTGCTTATCAGCAAGAAGAGTTCTGTGCAAGAGCCTTGATGTGTGGCTTTGCTTTGTGCAGCTCTCTCTATGCTCTTGGGAGCTGCTGGAAATGGGACCTTCAGATGTCTCCCTGCTGGGAGCAGAAGGCAGAGATGGCGACAGAAAGGGAATAAAACCAACCCGAGACTGTATCTTTATTGTCTGTCTGGGGTGAAGAAGGGAATTGGCAGGAAAACTGCCCCAAAAGCTCTTGGCAGCAGTGTCTGGAGTCAGCATTTGTTAGGGCAGCTTCTGACCTGCCATAAATAAAGAGCAGCTGAGAGGACAGCAGTGCCATTTGCTCCTTCCCTTCCTCTTTGCTCCAGGGAACACGGATTGCTGGCAATCAGCTTGCTCTCCAAACTGTCTTGGAAAACCCTATGGAAAAAATCAAGGTCATTGACTGAACTCCTGCAGTGCTGTCTGCTCCCAAACAGAGCTGCATCCCTGCCAAAGCAACTGAGCCCTGGTCCCCTCCAGCAGGGTGGTGATGGCCAAACCCTGACCAAAGTCCTGGAGGGTTTGTGGCCAGGGGATGGTGTTGACTTCCGAGAGCTTCCATGCTGCTTGTGCCATGAGAAACACTGGCAAGGTGGGAGCTCATGGCCAGCACCCTTATCTGTGTCGGGGCTGATGTGTCAGGGCTTGGGCAGAGGGTAGCACCCATAGATCATTGCTGAGCAATCCCCACCTGGTCCTGCATTGGGCTGTTCAGGGAAGATTTTGTTCTTTCCAATTGAGGAAGGACTGAAGGAACATGGTTCCGGGAGTTGTTATCACCTTCCACTAGAGCAGCTTGCTCCAGCCTGGCCTTGAACACTGCCAGGGATGGGGCAGCCACAGCTTCTCGGGGCACCCTGGGCCAGCGCCTCAGCACCCTCCCAGGGAACAGCTTCTGCTTAAGAGCTCATCTCAGTCTCCCCTCTGGCAGCTTAAAGCCATTCCCCTTGTCCTGTCCCTACATCCCTTGTCCAAAGCCCCTCTCCAGCTTTCCTGCAGCCCCTTTAGGCACTGGAGCTGCTCTCAGGTCTCCCCTTCAGGAGCCTTCTCTTCTCCCGGGTGAACAACGCTCCCATCTGCATCCTTCAAGCTGCCCTTTAGGTGCTATCTCCCCATTCTGCTCAGCCAGGCTGCAAACCCAGCTGGGGCTTAGCCAGGACTCTTGCCCCAACCTCATCTCCTTACGTGCAGATAACACCAAGTGCTGCAGGGCTGGGCTGGCTCGTCTGAGTTTGACATTGCAGCGCATCCTTAGGCCAGGCTTTGCAACACCATCAGCATTTTCCTCTGAAGTCACTTATTCATAAGCAGAGCTCACATAGGAGATGGATGGATGTGGGGTACAAAAGGTCTTAAAGCAAGCCCAAAGCTTGGTTTGTGGTACCTGAGTTACCTTCTATAGATATAATGATGGACAGCCTTCCCTCTGCTCATTTACCTTGCTGGTTCCAGGAAAAGGCCAATGTCTTCGCATCAATCTGGGACACCTCACCCAAATCCCAGCTACATCAACTCCCTCCTCCGGTATAATCCCCTATGTCATGTTTCCATTGCTCTTCAAGCCAGCTTCTTGCTGTTTGACTTTTGTCTTCCTTCATAGCCCATTAAAGAGCTGCCTGATTTGTGGCTGTGCAGAAGGAAGCGCTGATACAGGCAATTAAGTGGAGAATTTAATGCTATGGATTTCCCAGCAGAGTTGTCAGTTAGCACGAGCTGTTTGCCAGCCGGATGCTGGGTGGAGCAGGTTTTAATCAGGGCTTATGGTTTCCACCTTGCATTATATGCAGAAACAGGGGGAAAAATGGGCCTGTCTATGGTGAGATGGATCTTTGGATGGAAAGATCTCTCTTCTGGCCAGGCATTGCTGTCATTAAAGACCTGGCTGCCATCATCATGCTGATCTCCTGTGGGAAGATGGAACAAGCTAAAAGGTGTGGATCTGTTTGCTTCAGGGAATAAATAAGTCTTATGAGGAAGGGCTGAGGGACCGTGGGGGGGGTCAGATGGAGAAGAGAAGGCTGAGGGGGGACCTGATGGCTCCCTACAACTGCCTGAGAGGAGGATGGAGCCAGGAGGGGGCTGCGCTCTGCTCCCAAGGATGCTCCCAAGGGATGGGCCAAGAGGAAGCGGCCTCAAGCTGCACCAGGGCAGGTTTAGATGGAGCTGAGGAACAATTCCTGCCCCAAAGGGTGCTCAGGCATTGGAACTGCTGCCCAGGGCAGAGCTGCAGTCACCGTCCCTGCGAGTGCTCACACACCGTGGAGCCGAGGCCTCAGTGCCATGGGTCAGTGGTGGCCTTGGCAGTGCTGGGAATGGTTGGACGGGATGAGCTTAAAGGGCTTTTCCAACCCAATTGATTCCATGATTCTATGAATTGAGGAGGGACACTCCTGGAGGTATCATACAATACGTGATTGTTGCTCAGCTCCATCTAACCCTGCCCTGGTGCAGCTTGAGGCCGCTTCCTCTTGGCCCATCCCTTGGGAGCATCCTTGGGAGCAGAGCGCAGCCCCCTCCTGGCTCCATCCTCCTCTCAGGCAGTTGTAGGGAGCCATCAGGTCCCCCCTGAGCCTTCTCTTCTCCATCTGAACCCCCCAGGTCCCTCAGCCAGTCCCCATCATAGGCAAGAACTACAATTTGGCTCCTTATCCCATAGCTGCTTCTGCCAAGAAAGGAGTTTCTATAGTTCCCCTTTCCATTACCAACTGCTGCTCCTTTGGTCATGATGACCCCATAAATAAACCACCCAATTAATGCCTTTCCCCTCCCACCAGTGACTGACGATGACCTTGAATGACATTGCTTTATTTCACTGTCTCCGCCAGCTATTTCTGACTGCGAGTAACTCAGCAGTCCTTGTGACCCCGGCCTTGCCTCTCTCCTGCCAACTGGCTCTGCACTTTCAATGCACAGCAATAGATAAATACTTATCTGCAGAGGGACCAAAATGACTCCCATTACCGGAGCATCTGAAGGCCTGCTTAAATAAATCAAGTGAGGAGGAGATTACGCTGCAATCATGTGGAGAGGGAAAGGAGAGAATACATTAGTGCTATTCCAGAGGCTGCAACCGGGGCGAACAACTTCAAGTCAGGAAGATCAGGCTTAATTCCAGTGAGGATGGGTGATCAGAGGCATCGCTGTTGGCTCGTTTCTTGGTATCTACGAAGAGGAGCAGAAGACTGTGACCTGATGGGATCAACAGTGCTCAGATCGCTCCTGCTGCAGTGGGGCCATTGGGGGTTGTTCCCTGCACCTCCATGGTATGAAGATGAGGATATGGGCACCCGTTGCCCATCTGCAGTCATTGTCTCACTTTTCTTCCCCATTTTCTCACTTTTCTCCCCCAAAACATGCCCTTGGAAGGGGAGAGATGGCCTCATAGAGCAGGGGTGGGCAGTTCTTCACCTCCCATCACCTTGGGGGGGCAAACACTCACCCTGCACCACCCCAGCACCAAACCTCACCTTGGGGGAGCCCTGCTGAGCAATTACTCCCATAAGGGAGGGAAAACCTCACATCTGCTTTCAAATCCCAGAAGGAAATAGGAAATCCCATTCTGAGGAATCACCGGCTGCAGTTTCCTCCTCTTCGCTTTTTAGCTTATTCCTGCTTATTTTTAGAGTCCAGTTTTAAAGCAATCCCACTCCTTCCTTCCCACCCTCCCCACAACCCTTGGGTCACCCCCATCACCGCGGCCTCATTTGCACACATAGAGGAGCAACACAGCATCATTATAAATCAGATTTACATAATTCTCCTTCCCCTGCTGAGCCTGGAATCCAAAATGCAACCGAAGGCAATCAGGGAGATGTGGGCCTGCAATGAGAGCGGGCTCAGGCTCTGCATCCCTTTGGGAATACGGGAATGGCTGGAGACCTGCTCGCTGCCTTAATTCATCGCAGGAGCTTTTCCCTTATGTTTTCCAGCTTTTCCCCAGTGCTTTCCTGTTAATGAAGTAAAAGCCAGGCTCCTGCTATTTCATCTCGAGAGTGATGCCATTTTCTCTTCTTTTTAGGCTTTCCTTCCTCCTCTTTTTAATCACCCATCGGTGACAAATTCCCCCTGGTCCCCAAGTCCCCAGCAGCAAGATGCTCCCATGTTAGCAGCTTCGGGATCAAATAGGTGGAAACCACAACAGGAATGTACCTATTTACCTCCAGTACTGTTAGAGCAAGCCCACAGCAGTGAGCAGGGCAGGAGGTGGCTACAGTGGCGGGAGGAATGATGGATGATGATCTTCAGTAATTAACACTAATGGAGTGTCTCCTCATGGAAGCACATCGCAAATCAAAACAGGCTCCACGCTCTCCCTCCCCTCCCAGGGAGCAGCGGCAGCAGCATCCATCCCTGCCCTGCCTGGTCGCTGATGTGGGGCCATTATCATTAGTAATGATCTGGGGTCCCAGATACAGGGTCACACAATCATCATAGACTGGATTGGGTTGAAGGGACCTTAAAGCTCATCCAGTTCCAACCCCTGCCACGGGCAGGGACACCTTCCACTGGAGCAGCTCCAAGCCCCTGTGTCCAACCTGGCCTTGAACACTGCCAGGGATGGGGCAGCCACAGCTTCTCTGGGCACCCTGGGACAGCGCCTCAGCACCCTCATAGGGAACAGCTTCTGCCTAAGAGCTCATCTCAGTCTCCCCTCTGGCAGCTTAAAGCCATTCCCCTTGGCCTGTCCCTAAGATCTCAGTCAAGGGCTCTTTCACTCAGTGATTTTTGATGAAGGGAGACAAAAAGGGGTGTATGATCTCAGCAGCCCCAAGATCCATGGGGGAGAAGGGAAAACAAGCAAAGAGAAGGGAAACGTTAGAAAATGGCTTTTGCTGCCGAACAAAGCGTTCATGGAACTAGAGATTTTTGGTTTTCGTGCTCCTTCAACTAATAAAGGAATAATTGTAACATGAATATTGCAGAAGTAATGAAATTATCATAAAATTAACAGGAAAATCACAGGTTCATAGAATCATAGAATAGTCAGGGTTGGAAAGGACCTTAAGATCATTCAGTTCCAACCCCCTGCCATGGGCAGGGACACCTCACACTAAACCATGGCACACAAGGCTCTGTCCAAACTGGCCTTGAACATCACCAGCGATGGAGCATTCACAACTTCCCTGGGTAACCCATTCCAGTGCCTCACCACCCTTACAGGGAAGGACTTCTTCCTTATATCCAATCTAAACTTCCCCTGTTTCAGTTTGAACCCATTACCCCTTGTCCTATCACCACAGTCCCTGATCAAGTCCCTCCCCAGCATCCCTATAGGCCCCCTTCAGACACTGGAAGCTGCTCTGAGGTCTCCACGCAGCCTTCTCTTCTCCAGGCTGAACAGCCCCAACTTTCTCAGCCTATCTCCATACAGGAGGTGCTCCAGTCCCTGATCATCCTCGTGGCCCTCCTCTGGACTTGTTCCAACAGTTCTAATGTCCTTTCTATGTTGAGGACCCCAGAACTGCACACAATACTGCAAGTGAGGTCTCACAGAGCAGAGCAGAGGGGCAGGATCACCTCCCTCGACCTGCTGGTCACGCTGCTTTGGATGCAGCCCAGGATACGGTTGGTTTCTGGGCTCAAGCGCACACTGCAGTCGGTTCATGTTCATTTTCTCATGGACCAACACCCCCAAGTCCTTCTCCGCAGGGCTGCTCTCAATCTCTTCTCTGCCCAGCCTGGAGCTGTGCCTGGGATTGCTCCCACCCAGCTGTAGGACCTTGCACTTGGCATGGTTAAACTTCATCAGGTGGCATCAGCCCACCTCACAAGCATATCGAGGTCCCTCTGGATGGCATTCCTTCCCTCCAGCATATCAACTGAACCACACAGCTTGGTGCCATCGGCAAACTTGCTGAGGGCACACTCAATCCCACTGTCCATGTCACCGACAGAGATGTTGAACAAGAGTGGTCCCAACACTGATCCCTGAGGGACACCACTTGTTACTGGTCTCCAGCTGGACATTGAGCCATTGACCACAACTCTTTGAGTGCGGCCATCCAGCCAGTTCTTTATCCACCGAGTGGTCCACCTATCAAATTGATGTCTCTCCAACTTAGAGACAAGGATGTCAGTGTGGGACAGTGTCAAACACTTTGCACAAGTCCAGGTAGATGACATCAACTGCTCTACCCCTGTCCATCAGTTCCGTAGCCCCATCATAGAAGGCCACCAGATTGGTCAGGCAGGATTTCCCCTCAGTGAAGCCATGCTGGCTGTCACCAAGCACCTTGTTGGTTTTCATGTGCCTCAGCATGCCTGCCAGGAGAATCTGCTCCAGGATGTTGCCAGGCACAGAGGTGACACTGACTGCTCTGTAGTTCCCCGGCTCATCCATTTTCCCCTTCTTGAAAATGGGGTTATATTTCCCTTTTTCCAGTCGTCGGGAACTTCACCTGACTGCCATGATTTCTCAAGTGTGATGGACAGTGGCTTAGCAGCTTCATTTGCAGCTCCTTCAGGACCCGCGGATGGTTTTCATCCATTTGGGTCGGTTATATTCATTTTTACCCCTTTGGAAGTGTATTTGTGGGCTGGGAGTGTGTTTTCCACCTCATCCACCTCCATGGACATCCAGACTTTGCCTCTCCCTCTTCAGTGCCTCAGTTTCCCTCTTTAAAAGGGGAATAACTGTGGTCTTGGGCCGGAAAATGCGACTCCTTCAACCCCTGGGGTCCTGTCCCACATCCTGACTGAGGGATGTCCCTTCTGCACCCCAATCCTGCAGGCGCTGATGCTTCTCCCCTGCACCCTCCATGGGTGACGTCCTCATGCACCCTGGCTGCCCAGTGGCCCTGGCATGCCCAGATCCCAGCTTGCCCCGTTCCCCTCCTGGTGCAAAGCCCCAGGCAGAGCCAGTGGGACCCTGTCCCAGTACCCAGTGCCAGGGATGATGCTGGTCCCAGTGGCTGCTCCCAGTTCCCAGGTACCCAACTGCTGGTGCTGGTGCCTGGGCAGTCCCCGTTCCCTGTTCCCCATCTGGGTGGTACCAGTCCCCCATTCCCACCGATGGGCCCATGTCCTGGAGGATCCCAAACGATGGTGCCTGGGAGATGTCGGACCCTGGTCCCGGCTCCCAGTGGGGTTCCCAGTTCACCGGCACCCACCGGTGCCGCTCCCATTTACCACCACCGGGAGGTGCCAATCCCAGTTCCAAGGGCTGGGAGTGCCGCTTCCCGGCGCCAGTTCCTGTTCCCGGGGCTGCTTCCCGGAGCCCGATTCCGGTGCCGGTCACGGTTCCTATTCGCGGTGCTGGTTCCCATTCCCGGTTCTAGTCCCGGTTGCCATTCCTGCCCCTGGATCCCATTCCCTGTCCCAGTTCCCATCCCCGGCGCCAGTTCCCCGGTTCCGATTCCCGCTCCTGGTTCCTATTCCCGGTGCCGGTTCCCGATCCCGGTCCCCACTGCCGTAGCCGGATCCCGTCACAGGGGTCGGCTCCCAGTGCCGGTTGTCGGCGCCGGTTCCGGTTCCCATTCCCGGTTCTCGTTCCCGCTCCCTATTCCCGCTCCCTACCCCGATCCCCCGTCCCCATCCCCGCTGCCGTTCCCGGCGCAGGCGCGGCTGCCGCTGCCCGCCCCGTCGGGGCGGTGCTTGAGGGAGGCGAAGCGCTGCGGGCAGCGGCGCGCCCGGAGCGGCGGCACCGGGTACCGGCAGCGAGCGGCGGCTGCGGGCAGGTAAGAGCAGAGGCGGGGGCAGCGGCTCATCCCCGCACCCCCATCACTGCCCCTTCCATGGGGAGCAGCTCCGTGCCCGGCCCGAGGGGTCCAGCCCCGCACGGGGGATGCTCGGGGCACCTGTGGGACCTGTGTGTGAGTTGTGTGGGGGGGGCGAACACCCCGTAACCGGTCACCAGCATCCATCCTTGCACTGCCTTGTGTGGAGCGTGTTCTGCCTTGCAGCGAGCAGCGCGGTGAGTTTGGGGATGCTGGAATTCGGGGTGCGCGGGGCTGCTGCGTGTGGAAGTTGCATCCCGGGTGGGTAAAACGCCATCGGTGTTCCCAGTCTGGCCGGCTCCTGCTGGTGGAGCCAAGCTGGATGGGAACTTGGAGCTGCGAGGCCTCGGTGCTGCCTGGAGAGTGGGATTTCTGCACCGGGAAAAAAGCCTGAGGTTTCAGTGGTGGTGTTCCTTGATCCATGTTTTTGGGTCAAACCCGAAGGGCTTTTAGAAAGTGCCGTGGAAAGTTAAGGCAAGAGAGAGCTCCTTCCCCTGGGGATGCTGCTGGGGTGCAGGGCTGATGTCTTTTATAGTTTTCAAGTGGATAAATGGATTTGGATTTCCCATGTCCCGGAGGTGGAAGGCACCGTCCCCTTTCTTCCTACCCTGAGAAATGTCATTTTGGACCTGAGAAACCAACCTGGTGCTTCCCAATGAATGGCGTCCCATGGGAAGCAGCTCCATCCCTCACCTCCCACTCTGGTAGCTGCTGGGTGAGCGCAGGCTTCTCGCCTGGCTCTGCAGATCCACCTGCGTGTGATGCTTGGATTTGATACCAGGTATTTATTACTACTTCCCATCGTGTTCCTGCCTGGATGCTGCGTTAGCTCCAGGCTTGGTGGGAAGAGGGGGCAGAGAAATGGGGATGAAAGCAGGGCAGGAGCACGGGGGATGCTGTTAAACCCTCAGCTGCTTTTCTTGCTGCATCCAGCAAGGATCGTGCTGCAGACTTTCCCCTCCTTTCATCTCCATCCGCTCTCACATCCCGCAGGGCTCACGTCCTTCTCCCAGGCTCAGCCTGGTGTATACTGGGGTGAGGGCAGCACAGGGTCCCTGCAGGTGTATCTCCCACCCCACATTGTACATGGGTGGTGGGTAGCCCAAGGCGGATGCAGAGAGCCTGGCTAGGCCACGCTGCTCAGGGTAGCAGTGAGTTAACTGGGGGGGGGGTTGGTGTGGGGCAGAGATGGCTCAGGGGGGACCTGATGGCTGCCTACAACTGCCTGAGAGGAGGACTGGAGCCAGGAGGGGGCTGCGCTCTGCTCCCAAGGATGCTCCCAAGGGATGGGCCAAGAGGAAGCGGCCTCAAGCTGCACCAGGGCAGGGTTAGATGGAGCTGAGGAACAATTCCTGCCCCAAGGGTGCTCAGGCATTGGAACTGCTGCCCAGGGCAGGGCTGCAGTCACCGTCCCTGCGAGTGTTCACACCCCATGGAGACGAGGCCTCAGTGCCAGGGGTCAGTGGTGGCCTTGGCAGTGCTGGGAATGGTTGGACGGGATGAGCTTAAAGGTCCTTTCCAACCCAATTGATTCTATGATTCTGTGAATTGAGGAGGGTCACGCTTATGGACGCAGGCAGGAGCAGCTGTCACGTGCTGGGAGCATCCTTGGGGCTGCAGGGACCAGGGAGGATGAGAAGCAGCAAAGCCAGGCATGGATGGAGGAGCAGCGCCTTACTTAGCGCCCTTGCCTCGTGCCTGTAGCAAGATGCTGCACCAAGCAGATCTGCCCTGGTGCAGGCTGTTTCCCTCCTGCCCTTCCTGAGGACATCGGGTGCTTCCTATTTATTTAAGCCATTCTCTAATGTGGATCTCCTGGGGCTCAGCTTCAGCCCTTGGGCCGATCCACAGGGTTGTAGCACCCAAGAAGGACGCAATGGGGCCTCTTCCAGAGACCCTGAGACATCCTTTGGAGATGGCTGTGAGGTCTGAATTCCCCCTGCAGTGGATATCTCTGTACAGATGCTGCTGGTGCATGGGGACTGCCTTGCTCAGCGCCTGGTGCTTGCCAGGAGCCATGTGCCAGAACTGGTTGGGAAAAGCTTTCTCGTTGGCAGCGGAGCTGAGGATTAAGGCATTAGCGAAAGGAAAAGCAGGTTTTGAGGAAGGCAGCAGGGCTTGGCTGTGGCAGGCCCTGCTCGGAGGACAAATCCCCTTTGTCATCCCTTAGGGACACCCTGTGCGCCACACAGGAGCAGTAATCCTCTCTGCAAAGCAGTGACACATAGAAAAGGGGCAAAGTGCCATGAGCAAGGCGGGAGGGTTGTGGGAGAGTGAAGTCCAACCCTGTTTGCTGCCACCAGCCCCACATCATTGCCTGTTGTAGTAAGAAATGGCTTAGGTGGGCCTTTGACACGGCCCTGAGCACAGTCATATCCCTGCTCAGCTGCTCATCTGTTCAAGGGAGCTCTTTCAGCTGCTGATGGATGCCCATAGAACCAACCAGGTTGGAAAAGACCTTGAACATCATCAAGGTCTTCAACATCACGCTTTAACATCTAACCTTCACTCCAGGACTGCCAAGGCCACCACTAAACCATGTCCACATGGAGAACATCCATATCAAAACCATGGAGAGCATCCTCAGGCCCCCAGGGTGGAGTGGGGTGGAAAACCGGGGCTGTTACCAAAGGGGTCTGTGCTGGACCAACCTGTGGCCTTGCTCTCAGTTTAAGGCAAAGGGCTTCAGGTCTTCTGGGCTGGATGGGGCTTCATACTCTTAGTGCATGTGGGAGTGTGTCAATGGAGGAGGCTTCTGTTGGAGGGCTAAGGGAGGTGGCAGAGGGCACTGCTGGACAGATTAACCCCATGCAGAATGGCTTCGAGCCTTTGAGGGAAGATCTGAGCTCATTCTCGTGCCAAGATTCACCTGCAAAACCAAGCTGAGAGGCACCATCTGTATGGGGTGGATGAGATGCTCTGCTCTGGAATGGGCTGGCCGTGAGGATGAGATGCAGGGTGTAGGGATGTCCCCTAGGACATGTGTCGGGCCATAGAATGGGGCTTTGTGCTCTGTTTGGAGACTGAATCGTGCTGAGGCTGTTTTGGTCCTGGGACCATTGTGGAAAGGCAGAAAGGAACCAGGCAAAGGGTGTTTGTGGGATAAGGATATGGAAGAGTTAATGTAGAAGGACCAGGCTCTGAGATCTGGTGCTTGAGACGGATTAACTCAGCCTGAAGCAGGTGCAGGAAACAGGGCTCTGAGGCTGATCAGAGGGATGGAGAGCTATTATGGGAGGCTATAAAAGCCCAGCGAAACAAAGGCGGAGAGGGGATGTGCTCGCTGCCTATAAATACATCCAAGGGGTGAACACCAGGGAGGCAGAAGAGCTATTTAAAGTGGAGGACAGTGTTGGTGTGGGGACAAATGGGTGTGAATTAATTCAGTTTTGGAGGCTTAGCTAGAGGCTGCAACTGCATCCCATCAGAGGAGGCGAGGAGATGGGGAACTAGGGCACAGCGCCTCTCATCTAAGGTGATGTAAAGAGGATTTGGGGCTTGTTGGTGCAGGAGGTTGGGATTCTCTGGTCCAAACAGCCTGAACTGGTATCTCCTTTGGGAAGGGCTGTGTGAGCCAAGCAGGTCTCAGCATCCTCCTAATGCAGGGCATGGCTTGAAGCAGATGAAGCCCGGCCACATGACCAAGATGGTTTGTCTTTGATTATGCCTTAAACCTCCCCTATACTAATAAATAATCCATCTCTCCCCTCCCTGGTCGCTGCACAGATTAGTAACAAAGCATTGATGCTGTAAGAAGGCTTTGGATGTGATCCCAAGAGGAGATTTAGGCAGCGTTTGTGCTGGGGTATGATGATGCTAAGAACGGGCGCATCCTCTAAATCTGCTCGCGCTTGTGCATTCATTACCTCCTGCTCGGTGCAGCATCTTGCTACAGGCACATCTGTCCTGGTGCAATCTATTCCCCTCCTACCCTTCCCAGGAACATCATCTGCCTCCTTCTTAAGTAATTCCTCAATGTGAATTGCCCGGGCTTAGCTCCAGCCCATGAGCTAGTCCTCAGGGTTGTAAAACCTATGGATGCTCTTTGAGAGACCCTCGGAGATCATTAGGAGCTGGATGTGAGGTCTAAATCCCACCTTGTAGAGGTGCCACATCCCCTCTCCTAACACTGAATCCGAGCAGCGCAGCAGCAGGTTAATAGATGGAGAATGAGAAGGATGCGGCTGAATCTTAAAGGCTGGGATTGGGAGCAATTCCTCCTCATCCTCGCTGGTCTCCAGAGATATCTGCAGATGTCCAAAACCTCTTCCATACCTACAGGAGGGTTTCAGTCCATGCAGAGGCATCCATCACCCTTTGCTCATGCCCTGGTGTTGTGGGGCACACTTGGGTACCATTTATTTGCTGCTATCTTAATGCCTTTGCCTCCACCTCCTCTTCTGAGCTTGCTTGTAGAGCACAAAGGCTCAATGATGGGCTTGCACTGACCTGCTTTGGGCCAGGCTGTGCTCCTTTATCCCCTGGCCCTGCGGGCGCTATTGTGGATGGGGAATGAGGTGCAGTGATTGCTCTGGCTCTGCTCCCTTCCAGCTGATTACCCAGGGAGAAAGGGCCAGGCAGTGGGCACTGCAGAGGATGGACCCATTGGCTTCATGGGGGATGAAGTGGAGCATCCCTATGGCTGCAGCATTAACCCTTCCCCTGCTCTTAGCTCTTCCTTTTGCACCATGGATGAAAATCCATAGGTTATTCCTACTAAATAAGCTTATGCTGTCAGAGAGACCCCCATTTTGGTGTCTAAATATAGGAGTAGCTTCTTGAGGTCATGGTGTATATAGGAATGATTGCCATGGAGTTTTCCCTTCCTGGGACCAGGGAAGCTTCAGCAGCTTTTGCCTTCCTGCATGATGCATTCGTTTCCAGCCCATATTGCAGATACTCCTGCTTTGGGGATCCTCCTGTGCTAGAGACGTGACAGATGATAGCCCTGCAAAGCCGTGCTGAGAGAGCTTGCAGCATGTAGGTCAGAGAACCAGCTCCTTTGGGCCTGATCCAGCCCTTCAGAGGGGGCTGGATTGCGCTCTTCATCCTCTACCTGCTCCTGCATCCCACAGGCAGCTTTCACATCACAGTTCAATAACACTTTGATGCATTTTACCTTAAAATACTCTGCTGGAACTGAAAAGTGCTCCTTGTCCCCTGATTTGCCCTTGTGCAAAAAGGACCAGTTTTAGTCCTCCCACCATCCAGCCAAGCATCACCTCTGCTCTCTCACATCCTGTGGCTTCAGTCAGACGTGAATGTAGGTTAAGGGGAGAGGGGACTGTAAAGCATCCAACCACCTTAACTCTGCCCCACATTGGGAGGCTGAAGCTTAATGATTCTGAAGTGGTACATGGGGTCTGAAATGGTACATGGGATGTGAAATGGTGCATGGGGTCTGAAATGGTACATGGGATGTGAAATGGTGCATGGGATGTGAAATGGTGCATGGGATGTGAAATGGTACATGGGATGTGAAATGGTGCATGGGATGTGAAATGGTACATGGGGTCTGAAATGGTACATGGGGCCTGAAATGGTACATGGGGTCTGAAATGGTACATGATATGTGGAATGGTGCATGGGATGTGAAATGGTACATGAGGTCTGAAATGGTACATGGGGTCTGAAATGGTACATGGGGTCTGAGATGGTACATGGGATGTGAAGTGGTGCATGGGATGTGAAATGGTACATGGGGTCTGAAATGGTACATGGGATCTGATATGGTACATGGGATGTGAAATGGTGCATGGGATGTGAAATGGTACATGGGATCTGAAATGGTACATGGGCCAGGGCTGCTTCTCCCCACCATGCAGGGACCTCCTTCACATATTGACTCGTCCTTAGCAAAGTGCCTCCTTGGCTGGCTGCAGCTCATCCTCAGCCGAGGGATGCAGCCCTGGTTTGTTCCTTCAAGGTTCATCCTGTAATCTGACAGTAACTAATCCAGCAGGGCTGTGGCAGCACAGGGCAGGCCTATGCTTTTGCCAGCAAGGAAGGGGACGTGTTATAGTGCTTTCTATGGTGTTACAACATGACAGGCAGAAGGTCTCTGTGGGCAAGGGGTGAAAAGGGCAAAGGCTCCAGCTCTGCTCCTAGAATTATAGAATCATCAGAGAATGGTTTGGGCTGGAAGGGACCTCCAAAGCTCATCCAGTTCCAACCCCCTGCATTGAGCAGGGACATCTTCAACTAGACCAGGTTGCCCAGAACCACATCCAGCCTGGCCTGGAATGTCTCCAGGGATGGGGCATCCATCACCTCTCTGGGCAGCCCATGCCAGTGTTTTACCACCCTCGTGGTAAATTCCTTCCTCACATCCAGCCTGAATCTCCCTCTTTTAGTGTAAACCCATCACCCCTCATCCTGTCACAACCGGCCCTGCTAAGAAGTCTCTCCCCATCTTTCTTACGGGTCCCTTTTCAGTACTGAAAGGCTGCTCTGAGGTCTCCCTGGTGCCTTCCCTTCTCCAGGCTGAACAACCCCAACTCAGCCTGTCTCCATAGGAGAGGTGTCCCGTTCCTCTGATCCTATCTGTGGCCCTCCTCTGGGCCCTCTCCAGCAGGTCCCCAAACAGGTCCTCCTGCCTGGCCTTCCCTTAAACCAAGGCGCTCCCCCCACGCTATGTTTCTGTTGTTACTGCTTCATCTTGTTCTATCTCCAGCTAATTCATACATCGAATTCCCTGGATGGGCAAACACAACCCTCCCTTGCGTTGAGCATCCCTCCATTCCAGCTTACATTACTTGTTTGAGGTTCTCTGTCACTCCTTGGTGCAGGATGCAGGTGGCTCTGCTGGACTCCATCCCTTCCCAGCCCATCCCGAGCTGTTCCACCGTTTCCCCATATAGAGAAGAAGGAAGCGCTCTCTGTTGCTCAGCGTTTGTGGCTGGTTTGGTTTATGTTTTGCAAGCCGCACCCCAGTAAGCAAGTGCTTCCTATAAGGTATGTGCAGGGCTGGAGCTCCCAAAGCCTTGCGGAGCTGGTCCTACCGGTTGGTTGAGCATGGGTAAATACTCTTCGGGGTTGCTCCGGGATGATTAAGGGAGGTGATTTCTCTGCCAAGCAAAGGGAAGTCTTGCACTGGTAACAGCTGCTGCTGCAAACCTGCTATTGCAGAGCCAGGCCACCCACTGCCGGTGTGTGTTGGATGGGGATGCTGCCCGCTGGCTGCTTGCCCAGCAGGTCTTCATGCAGGAGCAGGAGAGCAGTGATTTATTGCGTCTAACACGGGGCTGTGGCCAGGGCCGTAGCAGGAGTCTGTCCTGTGAAGGGAAGTGAAACTTCCCCACATCGCAGGGTACATCTCATACATCCCCTGTGGTTCACTGCTCCAGCTCAGGGCTGCTGCAGTGGGAGGGTACCTAAAGCGATGCGGAGCAAGGACTTCCAGCAGGATATGTGCTGGGAGAGGAGGCAGACCCTTTATCCCCATCCCAGAGCCTTATGCTCAGCCCATGATCCCCTGCTTGTTGTTAACTGTGTGGTAATACCATGCCCTGAGCCTCCTCCTGCAGACAAGCTGGTGCCCGCTTCAGCTTCAGGAAGGGTTTCGTAGAATCATGGAATGCTTTGGGTTGAAGGGACCTTAAAGCTCCTCCGGTTCCAACCCCTGCCACGGGCAGGGACACCTTCCACTGGAGCAGCTCCAAGCCCCTGTGTCCAACCTGGCCTTGAGCACTGCCAGGGATGGGGCAGCCACAGCTTCTCTGGGCACCCTGGGACAGCGCCTCAGCACCCTCCCAGGGAAGAGCTTCTGCCTAAGAGCTCATCTCAGTCTCCCCTCTGGCTGTTAAAGCCATTCCCCTTGGCCGGTCCCTGCAGGCCCTTGTCCAAAGCCCCTCTCCAGGTTTCCTGCAGCCCCTTTAGGCACTGGAGCTGCTCTCAGGTCTCCCCTTCAGGAGCCTTCTCTTCTCCAGGCTGCCCCAGCCCAGCTCTCTCAGCCTGGCTCCAGAGCAGAGCTGCTCCAGCCCTCGCAGCAGCTCCATGGCCTCCTCTGATTTCACTCCAGTCTCTGATGGGCCATAGCGTTGAGCTCTGCCCGTTCCAGGGGGTGAAGAGAAAGGAGAGAGAAGAAGCCCATAACCCTGGGGATGGTGGTGTTGGTGTGACGTGATATGAGCTGAAGCTGCAGAAGGGATGCTGTGGACCAGCCAGAGGAACAAACAGCACAGTCTTGGAGGGATGCTCCTGTAGCACCCAGCTGCCTTGATTCAGTTTCCCACAGGATAGCTGCAGCCCCGTTCTCTCTTCTGATCCTCGGGTGCTCGTCTCCGCATCTCTTGAAGTTCAATTGCCTTAATTATCCCAGAGGCTGCAGGAGCTCTTGAAGCAGCGTTTGCATGGGGGTGCGCTGCATTTGCTGTGCTAATCAGGAGTTTTGTGAATGAATTTGCCACTTACACAAACCTCTTGATTCAGCACCTCCGTGACCCAGGAAAAAGGCTCCGTGGGCTCCCTTTGTGACTCTTCCGTCCTTCCCTCTCGCTGTGTCACAGAGGAACAGATCTGTCATCCCTCCGTGGTTTGCTTTCCCAGCTGGCAAGAAGACCGGTGCGAGTGTCGTGATGGAGGGCAGAGCATCCAGTGGAGTCCGTGTGACTGGGTTTAAAAGAAGCTGGTCCAGACGTTCAATTAGAAGCCCTGAATAAATAATAGAAATGGATGCTCAGTTCGCTCCTGCGCAGGCAGCATCCTGGTTTTCCCTTCTTTTTTAGCCAGTGGTGATTGAAATGGATGCTGAGAAGGGCACAGTGGTCTGGTAACATCATGGGCTGGGTTCAATGTGATGCAGATGTGGGGTGACTGCCCTATTGGGAAGACAGACTGAGAACACTGGGGCTGTTCAGCCTGGAGAAGAGAAACTGAGTGGAGACCTCAGAGCAGCTTCCAGCGTCTGAAGGGGGCTACAAGGATGCTGGGGAGGGACTCTTCATCAGGGACTGCAGCGATAGGACAAGGGGTGATGGGTTCAAACTGAAACAGGGGAAGTTCAGGTTGGAGATAAGGAAGAAGTTCTTCCCTGTGAGGGTGCTGAGGCGCTGTCCCAGGGTGCCCAGAGAAGCTGTGGCTGCCCCATCCCTGGCAGTGTTCAAGGCCAGGTTGGACACAGGGGCTTGGAGCAACCTGGTCCAGCAGAAGGTGTCCCTGCCCATGGCAGGGGGTTGGGACTGGATGAGCTTTAAGGTCCCTTCCAAACCAAAGCATTCTGGCATTCTATAAGCAATAACCATGTGGCCAACTGCAGATGGAGGTGTCTCTATTCCATGTGCACGATTTGCTCTTCCTTGGCTGTATTTCTGCCGTGCCTGAAAACCTGCTCTGTGTGATCAATGCCATGTTTGAACCTCGACCTTGCTAGGTGAGACCAGCCCCATGTCCCTGGGCTGCTCCGTCCCGGTTCAAGCTGCCGTATATAAACCTGGGGGAGCCCTGGATGAGGTTCCAGCCATCAGGAAGGGTTCTGGGGTTTGGAAGCTTCACTCGTGGGTGAGCTCAGGAGTGCTCACTGTTGCTGGTGCTCCTTGCAATTATTAACCAGGGTCATGGCTGGGTTAGTGAAGCTGTGGCTGTCTCCAGGGGCTGGGCTTGGCAAAGCCCATTAATTCTCCTTCCCATGCTTGCCCTGCAATCTCTGCTGAGCTACAGGGGGCTTTAACCCTGCTGTGGTCTGATGAGCAAGCCTGATGTAATGTGTGTCTGCCGTGGTAAGGATGGTTCAGGGGTTGAAAGGCACCTGGGGACATGTGGTGGTACCCAAAACTGAGCTTGTTTTCCCAAGCCATCAGTGGGTTGGGGTGAGCTGGACCATGATGAATGTCTTCATCTCTTCTCTTCTTCACTCGGCCAATGCTGGCTGCCTGGTGGCATGTTACATCCTTCCTCTTCCCAGTGCTTTGGGATCTGTCCTTCTGCCACCCACTTTTGCTGTCCTTCCATCCTGCATCTTTCTACCCCTTGATTTGCCTGATCCAGTGGGAGGGATGCTGCCACCAGCTTTGCTTTGAGCTTGTTACTCCTCATCGTGCCAAGATGCCTTCAGACGTATGTCCTGGTCCCACCTGACCTTAAGGTCTGTGCTGAGCAGTCTGGCTGGTGCTGCACTGTGTGTGCAGTGCTCTTGCCAGGCAGAGCTTGCTGCCAGCGCAGGGTTATTAGGGGTTGCGATGCAGGGCTGCCCTTCCTTCCTGCAGCTCCACCATGGGCTCTGTTTGCACGTGGTGACTCATATCTGCCAGGAATGAGGAACTCACCAGGCCAAAGGCCTCCCTGTGTGTTATCCAAGCAAAAGGGGTGAGTTATCCAAGTGAAAGGGAGCTCCTGGCTATCACACCCCCATGGCTGCTGCAGCAGGGGGGTATCCAAGGATGCCTAAACCCTCCCATTAACGCAAACATATCCAAGCACTGCCCCTCCATGCGAACCCTGTGGCCATCTCTGTCTCTCCCTGTGCTATCTCGTAGCTGTTAAGCAATGAAAGAGCAATGCTCTGGAGGATAAAAAGCAGAGGAAATAAAGCGCCCATGATAAAAATCACTGAGCACCGATGGAAACAACATCCAAATGTGACATCTCTGAGGCTGATGTGCAGATGCTGCCAGCCATGCTTTGGTGGTAGGGAATCAGTTGCAGTGGGGTGAGTGACCCTGGCCCCTTCCTTGGCGCTGCTGCAAATGTACCTTTTAATGACAGATTACTTGGTTTCCTGAGGTTTCAGCAGTAACAGCCAGCTCTTAGACAGCACCTTCCTCCGTAGGTCTCAGAGTGCTTTGCAGAAGGAACCAGGATCCCTGCAGATCGACAGTGATGCTTTTTCCCACTCTAAAGGAAGACGCATCTACAGGGAGCATTTGCTGTACTTAAGTGCTTGCAAAAAGCCCTATCGATGCAGTGGGTTTGCTCACTCAGAACAAACAGCCCCTAACCCCATCAGGGTTGGTTTGGAGACTAAATCCACTACCCTGAGGTTTTGGTGGCCAATTCCCCATGCACACACATGCAAAATTAACCCTTCAGCTAAAAGATCGTGGAATCATAGAATGGGTTGGGTTGGAAAGGACCATAAGATCATCCAGTTCCAATCCCCTGCCATGGGCAGGGATGCTTCATGCTAGACCATGTCACCCAAGGCTGTGTTCTGGTGTCTGGATTTGGATCCTACCTGTGCTGCAGTAAACCCCTGGCAAAAATCAGAGCTTGATATAAATATAATTGAGTGAAAATGGTTGTTTCACCTTTAGCCTAGCAGAATTTTTAGCTTAGATGAGAGCAGAGATGCCACCGGATGAGGGGAAGAGATAAAGCCGAAAGGGGCACTCAGCCTTCCGTTCCTCAGCGGGTTTGTTTCAGCAAGTAACCACTGTAAATGCTCTGTAATCTGCATTTTGGCCAAAGCAGCTACTCTGGAAAGGTCTCCAGCTCTGCTCAGATGCATCTGGAGATGAACTCCCTGTAACTTCCCATAGGAGCTGGCTCCCCTGTTAACCACAGTCTTGTTTTCTATGTTCCATCAGTGTGGCTTCAACTTCCAGACCCTGTGCACGGTGCTAATGCAGGATGCTGCGTGGTGCTGCTGGCTCTGGGCCATGCCACTTTTGGGTCCAAAGCGCAACTGTGGTAGATGCACAGCTGGGAGTGGTAAAGGGCTTTGGGAATGCAGCTCAGACCTGCTGTGGACCACAGTCCTGATGGCCTTTCAATGGGATTATCACCCTATAGCCTGTGACTTGAGGCTTTTGTGTTCATGGAGGTGTTGGTTAAGAGGTGGTTTGTCTGTCCTAGAGGCAGGCAACTATACAATCCACAAGCAAAGAGCCCTTTGCTCCTGGCTGGGGTACAGCCTTGTGATAAGGCAAGCACGGTGATCCCACGCCAGCTCCATTGGTACAGGATCCTCCTGGCTTCAAGGGAAGGGAAGGAAGCGGTTTGTGGGGAGCAAGGAAGAGCCTTTCAGCAACTATTTGGTCCTGGCCAACACAAACGCTTCCAATCCTTCTCCCCTTTGCAGTGCTTGGAATTATGATCCTTACCAGCTGGCAAGAGCTGGATGATGCTGGAGGTGAAACGGGGGAGTCCACAACACCCTGAGTCATAACTCTGGCTCAGTCCTCCAAATAAATACTTTCCTATTTAACTGCTGTGTGCCTGGATTAAAGTTGGGCTCAAACCTCTGTTGTGAATCATTCAGCTCTAAGAGGTGTGAGCGCGGATTCCCTTCCCTGCTCAATGCACGTGGAGAGTTGTTCATTCCAACCAGGCACGAAAACACCCACTTCTTCTCGTCCTGAAGCATCCTGGCTGGTTGCAAGAAGGCAAAGAGTCATCAGCCCTTGAGCGTTTTAATGTGGCAGACCTGATGTTCAGCCTGGTAAGCACGAAAAGCTGCAAATTAGAGAGAGTAATGAATTCTAACGTGGCCCTCGGAGCGCTCCCCACGGCCCCTTCCTTTTAATTATTTCCCAATTAATTTTTGTCTTTAAATGATCCTGAACATTATCCCCTCTCCTTCTGCTTGGCATTCCCTCTCCAGCTCAAATCCGTCTCCATCATGTGAGAGCAGCCCCGCAGCAAGGACAGACGGCTCTGGAGGTGACAGTCACTATAAGGTGGGATAGCACAGTGAGGAGCTGGTCCTTTTCCCCCAGGCAGCTTAGGCTGGAGCTGCTTGGGAAGGACCACGGTCCTGTTCTCAGAGGGATGGACGTTACCCAGGGTGTCTCATGGGTGTCAGTGTTGCAAGAGACATAGGAAAACACAGCTCCAAGCTGTTGTTGCAGAGCTGGCTGGGGTGGAGGAGTCATTTTATGAATGAGCAGCCAAGTGCCAGCCCTTGGCCATGGGACAGGTTGGGAGCAGGGTCCAGCATCTCCTGCATCAAAGCCACAACTCCTGCCTTAACTCAGCCGTGGCCTTTAGAAAGGCACCTGCCCCATTCCTTTCAATGTCCAAGGCCAGGTTGGATGGGGCTTGGAGCAAGCTGCTCGAGTGGAGGGTGTCTCTGCCTGTGGCAGGGGGTTGGAACTGGATGAGCCTTAAGGCCCCTCCCCACACAAACCATTCCATGATTCTCTCTCCTCTTCTCCAGGCTTTTTCCCTGAATCTCACTCGTTCTTCCTGCACAACCTCCCATGGCAATGTCCTTTCCCATCTGTCAGCCCAGCTCATGGACAAGTCCAAGTCATTCATCTCCCATCTCAGTGAACAGCAGCATCTCTCTCCCTCAGCCTGCGTTATTCATGCAGAAGGCAGCTGCCAACCGCCCCTTCCCAGCACTGCCTGTGTCTCTATAGCAGTGAGTGCTGTCACTGCGGAAGGTCTGCCTGATTGTCACTCAGAAGGAGCTCATTCACTGCTAAGATGTCCCCAAGACCTTCCTGGGGCCATGTCCCCTGTCCTTCACCCCCTTTCTGTGCTGCTGGTCCAAAGGCTAGCTCCTCCTTTGCCCTCGGAGCTGGGTGGATGTGTGTTTTGATGAGTGGCTGCATTCCCTGACTGCTCAAGGAGGCTGTCTGCTTTTCTAGAGGGAATAAAGCTGGTGTACTGTTCAGGTCTTCATACCAGGCCATTTATATTTAAGGCTTTTCCAAGGGCAGGTGATGCACTTGGGCCTCTCTGCAGCAGCTGGGAACTGGTCCTGATGCCAAGGAGAAAATCCTGAGCATCACTTTGTACTGCAGCACCTCGATGCTGTGCTGAGCTGCCTTCAGAGGCTCCTGTTGTATTAATACTCGTGTATCTGGTCCTACGCAAACAAGGTCCTAGCCTTGGTTTCTAAATAGAGTAGGTTATGCAGTACGCTGGAGGCAGAGATGCTCTCCCTGGCTTTATCCTGCAAGATGAGATGTTATAAACTATAAAATCTCAAATCAACCATCCTGGAGGATCACTAAGTGCTCTTCCTCCACACTGGGGATATGGGATTAGAGAGACATTGGGGTCAGTGGGTTGTTGGCCATCCACTGCCAATGGTCTCCTTGTGGGAGATGCATCTGCCTGTTGTCCCAGTCCATTCTATGCTGTCCACACGGTTCAGATCATGTTTAATTAAAGACCTAATTGCCCCTTTGCACAGTCATTGCAGCCCAGGGCGTGAGGCTGGGACACACTACGTGATTTGGGAAGTGGTGGAATCACCATCCCTGGCAGTGTTCAAGAACCATGTAGATGAGGCCCTCGGTGACATGGGTTACTGGTGGCCTTGGCAGTGCTGTAATGGTTGGACTCAATGCTCTAAAGGTCTTTTCCAACCTGGTTGATTCTATGATTTGGATAAAGGTGGCTGCCTGGCATAGAGCATCCCACGAGCTGCTTTAGCTACTGATACCTGTGGAGCAGCCAACAAGGGGGTTATTTTGGGTTCACTTAAGCTCTGAGTGATGAGAGCTTGTGCTGCTAATCAGGCTGATAAACAGCATCAATTAAAACCTGTGCTTTGCTCTTCTGCTTTGCAGAGTGAAGTGTTTTCATCCCTCCCAGAGGAGAGGAGGTGAGGCTGGGTGGTGCTCTTGGAGCATTGCTGTGATCAGCACGGGTTGAGCTCTCAAACGCCTTCTTCCCTTCAGCTAATCCCAGGGATTCATTAACAGGGTTCTGGCTGCTCCCAAATTGATGCCCAATTGTAAGTGATCATATAACCCCTGGGATTTGGGACCTTTACAGGTTAGCTGCTTCCAATTAGCCTTTAGTGCAGCTTCCTTGTCCCGCCGTATGTGATGGGATGAGAAGCGTATGGTTTCTCAATGTCTCTTTGGGAGCACTGAGAGGTCAGCTTGCTGGATGTGTCTGGGGCACCCTTTGTTATACCATGAATGATGTTGGAGACCACAGCTCTGGGATTATGTGGCACAAACCTCCACTTCTTTAGGAAACCAGACTCGATGTTTCCAGGCTATTGTCACTGATGGTCAGCATCTTGGAAAGGACATCCCATTTTGGGGAGAGGGAAGGATTGTACATAGAGTCATAGAATAGTCAGGGTTGGAAAGGACCTTAAGATCATCCAGTTCCAACCCCCTGCCATGGGCAGGGACACCTCCCACTTAACCATGGCACCCAAGGCTCTGAGCAACCTGAGAGGTTGGTACCTAGCGGCCAAAAGGCAGCAGTGATGGAGTGGTGATGGAGAGGTGCTGCTCTCTCTCCGGGAGGCATTCGGGCAGAGGTTTCCTGCTGTTTTCTGGATTCCTAAGTTTACATCTCTGCCCTGGCACTGTCAGGACAGAATAATTAATCCAGAACCATGCGGCAGGCTGCCAGGAGGCCTCTTTTTAATTAAACCCAGATCTGCTGAAGTCTACTGAGAGGCTGTGTCTGATGAGATCATGGAATGTATGTCCATGGCTGGAAAAGGGGAGACTGAGATGAGCTCTTAGGCAGAAGCTCTTCCCTGGGAGGGTGCTGAGGCGCTGGCCCAGGGTGCCCAGAGAAGCTGTGGCTGCCCCATCCCTGGCAGTGCTCAAGGCCAGGTTGGACCCAGGGGCTTGGAGCTGCTGCAGTGGAAGGTGTCCCTGCCCGTGGCAGGGGTTGGAACTGGAGGAGCTTTAAGGTCTCTCCCAACACAAACTGGGCTGGGATTGGAGGCGATATGGAGGGAGTGCTCCAAGCAGGGCTCAGCCCCACAGAACCTGTGCACTCCCATCTTGCAGGGAATGTCTTATCCTCCTTTGCCTGCTGGAGCTGTATTTTCCCAAAGGAGCCTCAAATTCACTGAGAGGCAGGTCTTCTGCCTGCTTTGGTGGTATTTGGCAAGCTTGGGGGATAAATGGGAATCCTGTGTCCAAGGACCAGCAAAGGTAAGCTTGGGCTTAGAGGAGACGTTGGTCCCTCCTCATTCGGATGCAGGATTTTCCCTGATTGTTTAAATTGGTAATGAAGCACTGATGGGGCTGCACCTCACATCCTGTGTTCAGCTCTGGGCCCTCACTACAGGAGAGACATTGAGGTGCTGGAGCGGGGCCAGAGAAGGGAATGGAGCTGGTGCAGGGCCTGGAGCACAGTGTGATGGGGAAGGGCTGAGGGACCTGGGGGGTTCAGATGGAGAAGAGAAGGCTCAGGGGGGACCTGATGGCTGCCCTACAACTGCCTGAGAGGAGGATGGAGCCAGGAGGGGGCTGCGCTCTGCTCCCAAGGATGCTCCCAAGGGATGGGCCAAGAGGAAGCGGCCTCAAGCTGCACCAGGGCAGGGTTAGATGGAGCTGAGGAACAATTCCTGCCCCAAAGGGTGCTCAGGCATTGGAACTGCTGCCCAGGGCAGGGCTGCGGTCACAGTCTCTGCGAGTGTTCACACACAGTGTAGATGAGGCCTCAGTGCCATGGGTCAGTGGTGGCCTTGGCAGTGCTGGGGAACGGTTGGACCTGGTGAGCTTAAAGGGCTTTTCCAACCAATTGATTCCATGATTCTGTGATACCTCCAGGAGTGAGCCAGAGCTGCTTCATGGGACTACAGAAGTGGGGTCCAGTGATGTAGGTGAGCCGTGGTGTCTTGATCCTGCCACTCAGATACTGCAGGGAAGGACTGAGTGTCGCTGGGCAGACCCTGCCCCATCTCATTCCTACTCTTCCTGTCCTCCAGGGCCGGCAGGGAAGGATGTTCTCCTCGGTGAAGCCCTATGAGAACCAGCGCTACGCCTCCCTGAAGAAGGAATGTCAGCGGCGGAAGCAGCTCTTCGAGGACCCGCTTTTCCCTGCCAATGATGATTCACTGTTCTACAAGTCAAGGATCCAGGGCATCCAGTGGAAGCGACCCAAAGTAAGTGCACCCATCCCAACGCAGCCTTCCACCATTACTGCTCTCAAGCATCCCCAAATGCACAGTGCATCCTTCACCAAGGGCTCCAAGCCTCAGTCAACATTTCATCTCCCAACCAGGGTTTATTTGCTCAGGCTTACTGTTGTGAGCCTCTGGGATGCCAGTGAGACCTGATGCACCCGGGTGCAGTCTGCTTTACTCCCAGTGAGGGCCAAGGGCAAAGGAGGTTTCTCTGTGACTCAGTTTCCCCATGCATAAAACAGAGAGATGGTTTGCAGCCAGCTTGGTGTTGGGTACTCTTGTTAAGCCTGGTGAGTGCAGCAGAGCAAAGTGTTATCTGTGAATACTCGTGATGGTCCATTTGAAAGGGAAAAGCAGATAAGCTTTGGGTAAGTTAGATGTAAAGAAAGTCAGATATCAGGTTAGATACAAGGAAGTTCTTTACTGTGAGGGTGCCCAGAGAAGCTGTGGCTGCCCCATCCCTGGCAGTGTTCAAGGCCAGGTTGGACACAGGGGCTTGGAGCTGCTCCAGTGGAAGGTGTCCCTGCCCATGGCAGGGGTTGGAGCTGGAGGAGCTTTAAGTTCCCTTCCAACATAAACCACTCTGTGGTTCTCAGTGAGATGGTGGGGGGGTCTTTGGGATGTGAGTGTTCTTACCCCATCCTTCCCCTCCTTGTCCATGGAGGATGAGCACTCCACATGTCCTCCACGCTGCTGTGTCTGTGGAGGCAGGTTCTGGGAGGCCGGGGGTAACGTTGCCTCTCCGCAGTGCTCCCTGTGCCCGACCAGAAGATGCACAGTCAGGTCTGGAGGGCAGTGTGGGGAATTTGCATGGCCATCTGCTTGAGGTTGATCCTAGAACCGTAGAATCCACCAGGTTGGAAAAGACCTTCAAGATTATCAAATCCAACCTTTCCCCAGCACTGCCAGGGCCATGAGGCCACTTCTCTGACTGCCATGAAGTACAACAGCCCCAGAGGGCAGTGATAACTGTGGATGGAGAAAGGCAGTATCACCACATCTAGCACCTTCTTGCCTGCAAGGAGAAGCAGTCCTCTCTGCCCAGCCCGTGCTGTTGTGCCTGAGGCTTGGTGGCATCTCAGCGTGGCTGGGTCGCGTGAGCTGCTCTCATCGTCTTCATCCCCCCTGGCAGCGTAGAAAAGCATCTGCCCTTTTGCAGGACAGTGCTGGGTCTGTGTGGGTGAGGGCAGTCTGGGGCCGAGGACAAAAAGCCTTTGTGTGAAGGGAGGGATGGAGCTGAACTGAGTTTCTGTGTGGCTGAGCCCCGCAGCATCCCACCAGGCTCCTTGTGGGAGGAGGTCGCGCTTCCCTCTGCTCTGCCTTGGGCTCTTCCACACCAGCTCTGTGTGGACATAGGCTTTGTGCAGAGCTCTGTATGTGTTTTAGTTTATTACCCTCATCTGCTGGATGAAGAGGCTCCGTGCGCTGCTGCCTGCTGAAGACAGGGCCCACCATGGTTTGGTCTCAGTGTGGAAGACGACATCAGCACACTTTACATCCCATTTATATAGCAGATAAGCGATGCCTGAGACTTTCTAAACATCTCTGGGACTAAAGGGTAGGGGTGTATTTGACACCCCCTTGCTGGGGTTTGCATTCAGGCAGACACACATTCAGACCTATGTCTAATGGCAGAGTTTGATTCAGTTGTAGAGGGGCGAAGTTTGCTCAGCTTCTGCTGAGCATCAGGGGCTTGGAGCTTTTCTCCATCTGCTTTTCTAGCTTTCAGCTCACCGGGTGTTCAGGCACGTAGCATCCAGACTGGCTTAAGAGGACGTGAGGTCGGACAGCAAGGTGCCGTCAGCATGAGGTCTTAATAAGAAAGCTTTCTGACCTCCTGGTCTTCACTTGAATGGTGTCACGCTCACCTAACCCAAGCCCATCCCTGCTGAAGCATGGAGCGAATCCAAGCTCTTTCCAACCAGCCAGCTCTGCTGTTTCATAGGCTCATAGACCAGTTTGGGTTGGAAAGGAGCTTTAAAGCAAATTAGCAGGAGATGGTTGAGTAGCGGCTTCTTCTGGGAATGGGTGCTGGAAGTGGGTCCTACATACAAACAAGGTCCTGTGTGCATAACTAGACATGGAGATGGTCCTTCTGCTGATTCTGCACCAGACAATGGGAACTTTGCCAGCAGTCTCGGCACCAGAAGGACTTTATGCTGAGCAACAGCAGACTCCTTGATGCTACTGTCTGGTCAGATCGTTTGATCAAAGCTGTCTGGGTGCCTTGACCCCGGAATCACCATAAAAACCAGAATGTGAGCTCACACCTGCCCTGGTTACAGCTGAACATTCCGGAAGCCTCTTTCTCCGCAGGAGTTCTCCAGGTTCTTTCAGTTGCTCTTTTTGGCAAAAGTGACTGAATTTCATGGGGGAAGAGCTGCTTTGTGCTGACCAGCCAATGCAAAGTGATGTTTTTAGTGGCTGGACCCAATTCTGTCTGAATTCACATCAGCTCTCCAAAGGAGAGGTCCTTTGGTCCTCAGCAGAAAGTCCCAGCATCTTCTGCCAGAATGCAAATGTGGTGCATCTGGGTGTTAGGGATTTTGATTTATATCCCTATATATGGAGATAGATATATATATAGGCATATAGATGATATATATGTCATATATATATTATATTCCCATCATATATATATGATGGGAAACACCATCAGCTTCTGCAGTTTATTGCAACATCCTGTAGGGTCCAAAGTGTCCATGAAATTCCAATCATCTGCTCTCTTGTGTAGTAATTGGATGATGCAGTAATTAAGCCACACTTAAGTCCCTACAGCATCCTCCTCCTATCACAACCAGCGAATCATTCCTTGGGCAATCCCATTTTATTCTTGCTTAGAAAGACCAGAGTGATGCTCCCAGCTTTTGGCCCATGCTGCGTGGGGACTTCCTGACTCAGAAATGGAGTGTGTCAGTCCCCAGGATGCTGTCTGCAAGGAGGGGATGGTGTGTGCACGCATCTCTTATCTCGCCGGGCCATGGCCATGGCCATGGTTTGTTTTGGAGAGCCATAGACTACCAGTTTCAGCTGAAAGTGCATGATAAAACGGAGGAGCTCCCCGTGCCTCAGCTTTGCTGTGAGGGTGGAAACAAAAGCTGTCAGCTATTAGAAGCGCTGTTTGCTGTTGATGATCCATGCAGCGAAGTGGAACGTCGGAGCTGAGTTCTTCAGGCAAAGCACTTGCATGTGGAAAGTAAACGTGGTGAACTCACTGGTGTGCTGGGAATGAGCTTTGGCAGAGGCAGGATCTCATTCCCATGTATTTACATGGCACTAGTATAGACCTAAAGAGCCCATCCCTCGTGTGTGCATCCCTTCCTTCTCAACCAGGACCTGCCCTTATCCCTTCTGCTCCTTCACAAGCTTCCAAAAGCTGGGACTGCTTTGGGAATAATGAAAGCAATTTCTGCAGTGCTCCTCCTCTTGCTTAAGGCTCTTCTGGGCAGAGAGCAAAGGGAATGCTGAAGGGCTTTGTTGAAACAGCTCATGGATAACCCTTCCAAGGCTGTTTTGCTTCAGCCTCTGGTGTTGCAGCCTTTCTTGGAATGGGCTGAGCCGTGTTCTCTCCAGCGGGGTGTCCTTCCTCCTTCCTTCCCTCCCTTCCTCCCTGTTATCCCCTGGCCTCGAGCCCTGCTCTGCATGCCAGAGCTTTGCAGAGGCAGCAGCTGTTTGAGCCTTCTCATGGGTCTTTGGCTGCAGTGGTTGTTTGCAGGATGCCTTTGTCACACAGCACAGGGAAGCCAGGGAGCTGATGCTTGAGTGTAGTGGAGGGAGGGAAACCGTAGTATAGAGTTATAGAATCATTTGGGTTGGAAAAGACCTTTAAGCTCACCCGGTCCAACCCTTACAACAGCACTGCCAAGGCCACCACTGACCCATGGCACTGAGGCCTCGTCTGCACGGTGTGTGAGCACTCGCAGGAACGGTGACTGCAGCCCTGCCCTGGGCAGCAGTTCCAATGCTGAGCACCCTTTGGGGCAGGAATTGCTCCTCAGCTCCATCTAAACCTGCCCTGGTGCAGCTTGAGGCCGCTTCCTCTTGGCCCATCCCTTGGGAGCATCCTTGGGAGCAGAGCGCAGCCCCCTCCTGGCTCCATGCTCCTCTCAGGCAGTTGTAGGCAGCCATCAGGTCCCCCCTGAGCCTTCTCTTCTCCACCTGAACCCCCCAGGTCCCTCAGCCCTTCCCCATCACACTGTGTTCCAGGCCCTGCACCAGCTGCGGTGCCCTTCTCTGGCCCCGCTCCAGCACCTCAATGTCTCTCCTGTAGTGAGGGCCCAGAGCTGAACACAGGATGTGAGGTGCAGCCTCACCAGAGCATCAGCCTGAGCTGGGAAGTGAGTCCTGAAGAGCGCTGGGTTAGTGCATCCACTTAAAAGTGAGCTGGCTGCTCATTGCTGAGCCAAAGCAGGTTTTGGAGCTGGTGAGGGCAGCATCAGCATCTCTGTCTGGCAGCAGCGCTTGGCTATTGCATTAGAAATTAAGCCCTGCTTTTTGGGTTAAGCCCAGGTCCCAGTACTTTGCTTGAAACTCCTTTCCCTTGGTAACATACAAAGGAGAGGGCGATCTCTGTATTCAAGCATAGGGAAAGTCTCAGCCTGCACCTCACAGCCCTACCTGTTTGAGACAGAATCATTTCAGTGCAGCACAGATGGTTTGGGCTTTTAGGAGCTGGGTAAATGGGAAGGGGTGGCACTGAGAGGAGAGGAAGGGGATGGATGAGATGCAGGTTGTGTGGCAGAGATGGGGGGGTCTGGTACATTCTGCTGTGGCTGTTGATGCCCTGGGGTAAAAGCAATGGTGGTCCAGTATTATTCATCTACCCTGTGGGAAACAGTTCATCTCTTCTGATCATCACTGTCCCAAACCCTCTTCTTGGGTATAGGCCACTTCCAGTGGTGCTGTGGGATTGGTACAGGGTTAAATTAGGGTCATTAATATCCCTATTAATATTAAGAGGGCTTGTTTTCTCTCTGCAGGAAGGGACAGGGCATGTGGTTCAGGTTCAGTCCACCAAGCAATGACCAGCTGCTGAGACTGGTTTAATAGCCAAGAGAAATTTGGGCATCACTATGCACCTATGGGAAGCAAACGAAGCCTGGTTGGAGGCTTACACCATGCTCAGATGTGATGTTGAACCATGTGAACTCCATGCTCTGGTCCTTCAGCTCTTCCTCGGGAGCAAGGTTGAGCCTGGAGAAGGTTTTTCCCTCCCTGTCCCGCAAGGCAGATGGGGCTGTTGTGTGCTGAGTGTATCCCTGTCCGTAGCAGTGTGAAGCAGGACCTTGCAGAAGCAACTCATGGTGTTCCCTAAGGTGCAGAGCGGCTGGGACAAAGATGCTTGGAAGGGACCAGGTGGCAATTGAGTGTAGAGCTGCACCAAAGGTGGTGATTAAACAGCATAAAGGTAGATAGTTGCTAAATGGCAATGTTACTTTAGGTGGGTGAAGGCAATGCCATTTGGAGGGGAAAGGGATAGTCAGAGGAGTTCCGGGGGAGAAAGAGAAGTCAGGTATTTTGGGAAGGGTTGTGGGAAGCAGGAGGACTTAGGGCAGCAGGGCCATGGCATTTTCAAGCCCTACTGTGGCACTGGGGATTGGTGCTCTCAGTCACAGGCAGTTTTGGGGGTTTTATCCATCCAGACAAGAGGAATCTTGTTCTAGATATGGAGAAAACACTATTTTCCAGTAGCCACTTCCCTGTCAGCCTGATAGATCCAGCCTGACTTCTGTGTGGCATTTTTGTCCGTTACATCTGTTGTCTCCTAAATCCTATGCTATTGTGTTTGGAGGATGAGGAGGTGTTGCAGGATGGGAGCATCTCTCAGATGCTCTTTTCCTTGCATTATTAAGCACTTAGCTCCTTCCACTTGCAGAGTGAGGGTTATACAAGCATTCCCCATGGGGTTTTCCTGGAAGGGGAAAGGAGTCAATGGACTAATTCACTAAAAGCAAGACCAGCCTCTAAGATTCTGCATTAAAAGGTCTTTTCCTCAGTGCACAGCACAGGCTGGAAGCTGGCAAGAACACAAGGCTGAAGATAATGGGAAGACAAAGGTCAAGTTCTTGTGGTTCTTTGCTCTGAGGGCTCACCTGAAGCAGGCACATGGAGGCAATTAGAGTGGTAATGGTCATGGGGAGCCAAGAACCTTCTGGTGCTCTGCTTGAAGCTTCTGCCAGTAATAATAACCTCTGGCCCTTGCCTCCAGGTTGTCTTTGCTCAGCTCTTTGGTATGTCTCGTTCAGTTTTGGTCCTGCTCAAAGGATGCTCATAGTTACACTGATGCTGTGGCTCCTCTGTGCTGCTGCATGGACTGAGGGATCATGTCCTCCGAGCAGTCTGTCTGTGATCCATCGCAGGAGTCGGAGTCATAGAATCATAGAATAGTTAGGGTTGGAAAAGACCTTGAGATCATCCAGTTCCCTTCCAGACCTTTGTGTTTCTCAGCTTAGGAATTTATGAGCCTCTCTCCTGTTAATTTATCTGCTGCTTGCAGTACAGCCTGGAGCTGGTTGCCAGTCTGGTCGCTCCTTGCCAAGAAAGGATTTGGTCTACACTTAATGCAAGCTCTGAACTGACCTTGGTTTTATGTTTCTAAGCCATTCACAGGCTCCCCCATCCCTTCCCCTCAAGGATGGACAAGAGAATTTTTGTTATCATTTATCTGAAGTGGGCTATAAGGATCCTGGAGGGGGACTCCACATCAGGGACTGTAGTGATAGGACAAGGGGTGATGGGTTCAAGCTGAAACAGGGGAAGTTCAGGTTAGATATAAGGCAGAAGTTCTTTATTGTGAGGGTGGTGAGGCCCTGGGATGGGTTGCCCAGGGAAGTTGTGAATGTCCCATCCAGTGCATCCCAATGGCAGTGTTCAAGGGCAGATTGGACAGAGCCTTGGGGGACATAGTCTAGTGTGAGGTATCCCTGCCCATGGCAGGGGGTTGGAGCTGGATGATCTTAAGGTCCTTTCCAACCCAAATCATTCTGTGATTCTATGCTTACTGTAAAAGGTGTCTTTCCTTACTAAATGTGATGCTGATGCTGGCTGCATTCTGGCAGATCTCACTGGATCCTCCCGTGGTGCCTGGATGAGGATAGGGGATGATAAGCTGCCTGGTGTGAGTATGGCTGACATACATCCAGCCTTTGATGAGAAATTATTCATCAGTCTGCTTTGTCCTTAGCATTAGAAGGACACAGCCCTAAATGCAAAAGCATCACTGAAATCAGTGAATTAGATTCACTGCTGCTTCTTAATGCATCTGCATGTCAACATCTAGAAACTACTGTTCAGGGAACAGGGAATAGCATAATGATAGCAGAGGGTGCTGCAGAAAGGAGCCTTGGGCATCCACTGCCCTCTGAGCTCCAAGGGAGGGAATAGTGCAAGTCTTCCCAGATATCTGAAGGGGGTCTACAAGGATGCTGGAGAGGGACTCTTCATCAGGGACTGCGGCAATAGGACGAGGGGTGATGGGTTCAAACTGAAACAGGGGAAGTTTAAGTTAGATATAAGGCAGAAGTTCTTCACAGTGAGGCGCTGGCCCAGGGTGCCCAGAGAAGCTGTGGCTGCCCCATCCCTGGCAGTGTTGAAGGCCAGGTTGGGCACAGGGGCTTGGAGCTGCTCCAGCAGAAGGTGTCCCTGCCCGTGGCAGGGATTGGAGTTTTAAGGCCCCTTCAACCCAAACCATTCTGATTCTGTGATTGCATGAAAATAAAGCATGAGGTTTGGTTAAACCAAGGGCTGAGTCCGGCTGCTGCATGCAAGTGCTTAAAGGCAGAAACAAATAGGAGGAAGCGGTGGTGGGAGGACAAAAGCCGGAGCCCTGCAGCTGGAGCAGAGAGGGAGTTGTTTCCTTGGTCTGGCAAAGCCTGAGGGAACCACTGTTGATGTGTCAGCTGGTTTGTGTGTAACAAGAGGTCACTTCCTTGAATTAACTCCCCATCGACCTAATCCTGACGCTCTTCCTCTAAGCATCATCCAGTTTTGTTCTTCCAGGAGAGCACAACGCGCTGTGGCTCTGTATCACTTGCTCTAAAGATGGCTCCCCGCCTCAGGATGTGCTTTTTTTAGGGTTTGGGGTGGGTTTTGGTGTGAATTGGCTTAGCTTTGTCGTACACCCCTAGACTCTTTGGCTCATTGCTTCTGCATTTCTGTTCTCTCAAGCTATCCAGTAACCCTGTCATGCATATGTGTTTGAGGCTGAGGGATACCTACACCTGTAAAGAAACAGGGACAGACCCTCTCTCCATCATCTTTCCTTCTTGCTTCACTCCTGTCCAGTCCAGGACCATCAATGGCTTGATCAGGGATGAAAATGCAGCTCATGTCTGCCTTTATAAACCCTCCAGGGCAAGGGCTTGTCCTTTCCTTGCTGCCAAACCACTTGACTCCATCTGAATTATTTGTACAGAGCAATAAATTCTCCAAGTCGTCCTTGTTTAAAATAAAACCCCAATGCAATTTGAGAGGGAGTGAAATGGCACTGGTTCTCCTCTGATAGATATATAGATATATATATATAACACAGAGGCTCATGGCCATCTGTTCCCAACCTGCATGCTGTCTTGGTGCCACGTATGGTTGTAGAGATCCAGTGCATAGCTTGCTGCCATGCCCCAGGCACCCCTACGGACAAGATAGTCCTGAACTGGGGCACATGGAGAAGTGAAGGAGAATCATTGAATGGTTTGGGTTGGAAGACACCTTCAGAGGTCCTCTTGTCCATTCCCCTCCCAGTGCAAAGCATCTTTGAGAAAGCCTTTAGGGCTGGAGGTGTCCTAGAGCACAGCACTTGGTCCTTAGTAGTTGAGCTCAACAAGCCCAAGCCTTCATAGTGGGGTGCTAACTTGTGCGATCTGTTGACCCCATCACATCCTTATCTGGATGCTCATTTCAACGAAAAACCACCAACAGTTCAGTTTTAGACTATTCTTGAGCATAGAAAGCTCAGCCAAACCAGCACCCCAGGGTGATGCTCCTATGGGAGTTTAATAAATGCTCTGGCTTCACCCCCTTTTTGGCTTCCCAAGTGCCCTAAAGATCAGTGCTTCAGCCACTGTTCCTGGTCCCTGTGGGGCAGAGACAAGCTGACACCCCTTCTCCAGCCCCTGAGGCTTGTAGTGTCTTGCTTAGATCCCATAAGAAGAAATCAGGTCAGCAAGGATGAGCTGAAGCAATCACCCTTTGGGTAATAGCTGAGGCCAGCAGGAGCTGCACTGACCAATGAGGCAAGAGACTGCAGCATGGGAGGGGGTGACCCATGTGCTCACATAGAGATAAAACAAAGCACCCCATATCTCTGGTGTTTCTGGATCTTTGGGAAGAAACCACCGTTCAGTGATGCATTCCTCCCAGTTCCCCTCCAAGAAGGAAAAGGGTGGACAAACCATCTTAATGGAGAGTGGTGATGGATGGTTAAAGCTTGACTGTGGTCCGAGACAAGTACCACTAATAGAGTTATGGAGGAATTAATGATGGAAAGCTTAAACAGAGTGCTTAATAACTGGAGAAACTGGCTAAAATCTGACCATAGATGTTCAGGTTGTATACAGCCCATGTAAACCATGTAGGGAGTTTGTGTGGAGACCGTGTGCTACCTACTGCTGGGAGAGCTTGTGCATGCTCCTGTCTTGGAACCGCTGTGTCTGTATTGTTGTGTCTCTTAATGAACTGGCAGCAAACTGAGCGTGAGCTGAAGGCGTCAAAGTCTCATCTGGAAATGCTGTGCATTGCCTGCTATTGGGAATGACAAGCAGGTCAGGAGGAGAAATGAAGCTTGCTTGAGTCTGATGGCTCTCAGATACCAACACCCATAAAGAAACAGGGACAAACCCTCTCTCTATCCTCCTTCCTTCTTGCCGCGCTCCGCAGAGCCTGTACTGCAGTCCAGGAGCATTGATGGCTGGACGAGGGATGAATAAATGCAGCTGGTGTCTGTTTTCATAAACACTGCATGGCAAAGGCTTGTCCTTTCCTTGCTGCAGTTTCATGCCTGGAGCCCACGGCTTCCTTGGAAGATCCCTGGTTGTTGTTAAATGCAGGCTTCATCCTTTTTGCTGAACACCCCATTGGAGGTGGCTGGATGCTTGTGGCCAGCCCTGCTGCCAAGTTCCTCTCCACTTCCTTCTTTTAACAACAGCAGAGCTCGCCCTTTTCCTGCTGGCTGCCTATCGAATCGCTTTATGTAATGCTCCTTTTTGCTCCTTCTCCCAGCTAACGGAAGCTCCTGAGCCCGTATTTCTCGAGGGTGGTTTCCTCATAAAGAGGGTTTCTCTGTTTGTGAAGTTACACCCAGGGTTTGAATAAGCAGAATAGGTGTGGGCTGGGAGTTGCTTCTTTCAATGGCTTAAACTCATGATAACCTCTTCATCGTCACTGCACAGTCAGAGATTGACTTGGACTGTGATGCGGGCAAGTCCTTGTCTTGGGTAGAGCTGCTGTTGTGCTATAAATGTGACACAATGGCAAACCAAAGGGCAATTCCTCATTGCTTAAGGGGCTATAGGAGGTATCCCCATGGAAAAGTAGTTAGGAAGTTTTCATCTGCGATATGCACATGCGAAGTGTAGGTAATTTTCCGTTGCAGCTTCAGGTTCTTTGTTTTCCCATCAATAACTTGGCTTTTAGGATAATTAAAAGCCAAAACAAAACCCCGCATGAGCTGGATTCCTAAATCCTGTTTTAGAAGGTTGGCTTTCAGTGAGACTCAGGAATTGGGATGCAGGCAGGGCAGCGTTCAGCCATCACAAGTGCCAAACCTGTATTATGTTGCCTGGAGGCAGAAATGATGCAGCTGAGATTATGGCCACATCATTTTGCTCTGGGATGTAACAACAGCTCTGTGATGAGAGGGGGGGTTGGACCATTCCTTCCCAAATACAGTGGTTTCTCACAGCAGGGCTTACTTGAATAGGTTCCTTCCTTTCCACCAATGCACCTCCACCACCATGTTCTCCAGGATGGAGACTGATGGCTCCAAAATGATACAAGCTGTGGAACAGCCTCATGGCTCACGCCTGTGGTTCATAGTCCCTTGTACCAATGTGAACCCCAAGAACAAGTCTGGGGCCTGATGGAGGTAGTTTCAAGCCAAAGCAGTTCCTCTGGTTGAGGTTAGACCCAACAGCTACAAGTGGTGGTGCAATTGAGGGTGCAGCGTGCCATGGTGAGAGGATGGGCTTTGGAGGGTGGGTGTATTTTGAGCCCATGATGCTGCTAAACCAGGCTTGTTCCTCACCTTGCAAGTCCTGAGCACCATCCCAAGGGAGCTTAGTCAAAGGAAACGCTTAGGAGAGCTTAAGACCGGGACATAATGGAAGATGGAGGGCTTGGGAGAAGGTGGCCAGCAGCACTGTAGTGGATCAGAGGGGTGTATCTGTCGTAGGATGTTAAACAGCCATGGGAGCTTGGTTTTGTTGTGGCTCCCTTGAGTCCATGCCTCCATGGATATGATTTAAGGGAAGGAGATCCAGGCGAAGCTGTCTCTCAGAGCTGATGGGTTTGCTCTCCTTCCCATCTCAAGGCTGTAGTTGTGTGCCCTCGAAGGGTCAGGCTGGTTCAGATGATGCAGCATGAAAAGGAGCCAGGTGACATTGTTTCCATAAAGGAATGATTGTTTGGGTGCTGATCAAACTGTGCTGGGACTTGAAACAGAGAAGGACCACTTCTGCCTATGGATGAGGTAACCGGGTGTACATCATCCCACTGCTCTGAGCCTCCCACCCCCAGTTTGTCAGCGAGGCATGTGAAGACTTCCCTGCTTGGGCACTGAGATCCTCAGATCTGTCAGGATCCAGGGAATGTTTTTCCTTAGCAGCTCTGCAACCAGATACATCAATCAAACTCAGTGGGAGAGGCAATCTGGGGAGGGCTGTGTCGGAATGCATGGAGGTGCTCTGGTGGCCTCTGCATCGGTCTTGGCTGGGTAGAGACCGAAGAAGTCCTGGGCTGAGTAATGATGAGGCTTACCAAGAGTGCATCCCTGGAGAATGCGGGTGGGAGGAATGGGAACAGTGGGTCCAAGGTCTCTGCACTTGTTCCTCCTTCCCATCCTCCCTCTCCATCTGCTCCTGCCGAGGCGCAGTGCTCACAGCAAGTTGTGTCTGTTCACATCTCATTGCTTTAGCAGAGACCTCTCGCTGCCTTTGTACTTTGGCTATGCAGAAGGTAAAACCACAGAGGGACTTGTCAAGGCTGCTAAGCCTGCAAATTGACCTTTAGATCTTGTTTGCCATCGTCCCCAGCTCTTCCTGGTGCCAAAACAAATGGCACAGCGTGGTGCTGAGCTACACAAGCAGAGTCATGGGGTTGGTGGGGAGGGTATTTATGTGATGCTTTCTTTTACGAGTCCTGTTTGCTGTGGGTGGAGTGTCCAACGCCCTGTGCATGGTGCGGGAGCTGATAACAGATATGAATGTGTGTACATTGAGATATAATGGATGCATTAGCAGGAGGGATGTCTGACTGAGCCGATGGAAACCATCACAGTTTTGTAGGGTACAAGTATTACCAACCAAACCTACCCTTCGATGTGTGTAATTTTTAGTAGGAGCTGTAGCAATAGGACAAAGGGGAATGGCTTTAAGCTGCCAGAGGGGAGACTGAGATGAGCTCTTAGGCAGAAGCTCTTCCCTGGGAGGGTGCTGAGGCGCTGGCCCAGGGTGCCCAGAGAAGCTGTGGCTGCCCCATCCCTGGCAGTGTTCAAGGCCAGGTTGGACACAGAGGCTTGGAGCTGCTCCAGTGGAAGGTGTCCCTGCCCGTGGCAGGGGTTGGAACTGGATGAGCTTTAAGGTCCCTTCCAACCGTTCCATGATTCTATAATAATCCCCCTTTAAACACAGACCCCTGGTTTCCTAACCTTACCCTATTTCCCTTCCCTATCAGCCCGGTGCAAAATCACATCCCAGCAGCAATAAGGACCTATGTGTCAGCACTGTCGCCATTGCTCGCTGTGCTTGGACACCTCGTGCTCTCTGGGTTGTGTGAATGACATTAAAACCCAGCATCCTCCCAGTTCCCCATTGCCCAGGCTGGGGGAGGCACAGCCACACTAATAGATTGTATTGCTGATATTGCGAGGCTGAGTGAAATCACGGCTCCTGAATCAGCCAGGCTCTGCTGTGCAATTACACTTGTCTGCTCCTTGCAAAGTCTTGTTAGCAGAAAACAGTCCTGGCATGCAGCAGATGTTGTCTCTCACATGGTTATTTTCCCCTCTTAGCTCTTTCCCTCCCTGCAGCTGGCTTGACAGGATCCAGATCGTCAGTGGCTCTAAAGCTCAGTTCTGCACTGAGAAACGTTTATGATGAGCCAGTCACCAATTATAAAGGCAATTAAAGGACAATTTGCTCATTACTACCCAGGTGGACTTGGGCTATCAGGAGAAGACGAGGGTGGTGATGCAGGTTTAAATGCGCTGGTGTGTGTTGGGGGGAGAGAGTAGCAAAGGGGAGAAACCCTCATGCTATTTGGTGGGAAGCAAAGTCATATCACCAAGTGCAAGACAATTGCACTGATTGAGTCTTTTTCTTCCCTTTAATGGACTTCAGTAACACAAAGCCAAACTGGCCTGTTCTGGGCTCCCATGAGCCAGACCTGCTACCTCTGCATCAGCCTCTCATCGATAGGGACCTCACAGTCCTCTCTCAGCCCTGGCTCTGATTTCCACCTCTGTCCCACATCTCTTGCAGGAGCAAGGATGCGGGAAGGAATATATGAATCACCAGGGCTTTGAATCACTAGTTTGGCCCTCCCTGTGTTATCAGGCTGTATCTTTTGATAGGACCATCCACACAGGCTTCCTCCAAGCTGTATTTTGCTGCCTGGAGCTCAGCTGCCATTTCAGGAGGGATTTTCAGGGAGGGAAAATCATCTCTGATGGTGCTTAGGATCGTTGGGATCCTCCAGGACAGGTTCTGCTTGGGGGTAAAGAGGCATGGGTGGTTCCCATGGCCAAGGTGGTGCAATGGCTTTTGGCTTTCCCCTACTATTCTTTGCTGTTCAGGGGGATGGAACTGGATGAGCTTTAAGGTCCCTTCAACCCAAACCACTCTGGGATTCTATGGACTCGCTGTTTGCTGAAGCCTCGGGTGCCAAGGGCAGTTTGAGGTGGTTCTGTGGTGGGTGATACCTGAACCCAGAAGGTCCCCAGGGTGTGGGTGTGTGTTCATGCTGCCCTTTCCTCTTGGGGTCGTGGTGCTGGGAGGGGGATGCAGTGTTTGCTTGTGCGTGAAGCACCTGCATGGGTAAACTTCATTGCTCACCTGGTTTCCATCTGCTGCACAGGAGGGAGGGGAGGAAGCCGAGGTGGTGACCTTCTGTGATCAGAGCATCTCTGCTTCACCCCTCCCTTGCACGTGCAACCCGCAGATGCTGTAGTTCAGTCTGGCTGCAGGACAAGCTCTTTATCTTTATGAAACATCGCTGTCCATGGGAAAACTTAGTTCAATGCTTTTATTAGAATCCCAGACTGGTTTGGGTTGGAAGGGACCTCAAAGCTCCTCCAGCTCCAACCCCTGCCACGGGCAGGGACACCTTCCACTGGAGCAGCTCCAAGCCCCTGTGTCCAACCTGGCCTTGAACACTGCCAGGGATGGGGCAGCCACAGCTTCTCTGGGCACCCTGGGACAGCGCCTCAGCACCCTCACAGGGAAGAGCTTCTGCCTAAGAGCTCATCTCAGTCTCCCCTCTGGCAGCTTAAAGCCATTCCCCTGTCCTGTCCCTACATCCCTTGTCCAAAGCCCTCTCCAGCTTTTCTTGGCTCTCTTTTACCTAGTTCCCACTGGTCTCTAGTTCATCACCCACCCTTGTATGGGGTAGGCATGGAGCTCCATGGCTTTGAGCATGCTTTGCACCCTGAAGGTGCTGAATCAAAGCCCAGTGTATTCCATGCAGTCCTGTGGGCACTGCAGCCTTGCTGAAGCAGTGCCTTGCTCCCTTGCTCTGTAGGGGCTGTCCTGGACCAAAAGCACTGTAAAATGCCACATCCAAGTGTGTACCTAAATGGGAAGCACCTACTGCAGCATCATTAGAGCTGCCTGAATGAGTCCTTCAAGAGCAATATGCCCTTAGGGACCCATCTGGGGTAGTGAGAAGAGGAGCTGAGGGAAATGGGAGTTGTGATTTGCAGAGGGAGCCTGCCCCTGATGAGGGGGCATAGTGCCTTCATTGCTGCCATGGGTGTGACAGTCGGTTCTAATGGTTCTACCCCTTGTCTGTCAATGCAGGCTGCTCTTTTGATGACTACAAAGGGCTTCCCTCTGTTAAAATGAGCAACCAGAGGGTTTTAATTTGCAGGCTCTTCCCTGGTGATGGGGAAATCACAGCTAACTGCAGCTCTGCTCTGGGAGAAGGGCCCTGAACATCCGACATGCTTTACCCTATGCTGCTTTCTGCCAAGCAGGATATGTTTTTCATGCTTTTATGTTCTCCCCTGTTGATCTAATACCAAGCAACATCCTTTCTCTGCACTGCAGATTCACCTAAAGGTAGAAAGGGCAGCCGTGGTCCTTAGATGGGGCAAACACAGTACCTCCGCCGCCCCGAACAGGATCACTAAGCACTGATCTTGCAGACATCCCCATCGCCAGCACACAGGAGGGATGCATCCGCTGCTGCTGGGAGCTTCCTCGGTGGTATGAAGCAGGAACTAAACCCCACTGCTGCTCTCCCATCCCTGTCTGCACTCGGATGCTGGGAAGCGCAGGCAGCTTTCACCTCTGGTAGCTGTCAGCTTACCTCCCTCTAGTGCTTATCCCAACCTCCTGCAGCTGGGAGGGGATTACGCCTCTCCCTTGGGTTTCATCCCTGCCCTGTTTGTGTCCGGATGGAGCTCTGGCTTTTTTTCAGGTGTATGGTGCTGACTGGGTTAGGTGTGAATAGCAGAAGGTGCTTATGAGGCAGCAATTCCTGATCCTCCTCGTGATGGGCAGTGGCGATACAAATCCTCACGCGCACAGTTTGGGGAGAAAGATGTTATTCTGGGTGCAACCAGCCTGAAAAACTGGGAGGCGTGGGGGCAGAGGGGAAATCTGCTTTTCCTTTCCCCCCATCAAATTAGATGTAATGTGAAATACGAATTCACTCCGCTAATGGAGGTAACAGGGCTTTATTGAGGGACTAAGTCAATCAAGCAAGAGCAACAGTGCTGGGCGCGTGACCGTAGCCAGAGGCGCACTGGTTAGCGTTTGTTACAGGGTTATATACTTTTACTATTGCATTAGCCATCTACATATTCAGAATTCCCATGTATAGGTGGGGAATATTATAACTAGCTCCAGAAACTTATTATCATAAATCTCCTCCTCTTGGTGTCTGCACACTGCTCTCCGGTGGTTGTGGGTCTTGAGGATGAAGTAAGCAGTCTTCCTCGTGCGGGCAGGGGTCTTCAAGATGAAGTAAGCACTCTTCCTCACGGTGCACTTTCCACCTTTGGCGCAGTTGGATGCCCCAGTTATCACAATTAGCTGAAACCAGCTATATCTGTCTTTTTTCTGATAGCTGGCAAAGATTTAGGACAGTGTGACCTTCCTCCAAAAGGTATTGCAGGATGGGCAGGGAAGGAGTATCCAAAGGCAGCAGATGGCTGGGAGGCACTGTCTCTAAACCAACTGATAAGTAAAAGGATGGTGTGAAATAACTCCTTCATGTTTAGTGGGACGGCTAAATCCTGTTACCTCACCACAGACTTACAACACAAACATTGTTCCTTATCTTCCACCTAAGTTAAGCTAAAGGTACTTTAACCCTACGTTTTCCAGGCACTAGCTTTTCTCATATCAAGCCCCCTCCCCCCCTTTTTTCTTTTACCTTTACAAATCCTTTTGCTATGTGACTCCGTTTTGCTCAAGAGTTCCGGCCATTCTCAACTTGTCTAATCTTGTGTCCTTAGCGAGCTTTGTTTCTGTTATTGCGAACCCATGCAGCAATATCCGCATAGCAGCGCCTATGACTTGCGAAAGCCAATGCAGTTATGTGTTTATCACATGTGATAACAAAGGGGAAACTATTCCTTCAGCTCTTTGGCCCATCTGCTTGCAGCCTCCAGCTGTACAGGACCTTCCAACCTGGGCTGATAAGAAGAAAAGCTTGCAAGAAGCAGTGTTTCGCATGAAGCTTGCTCCATACCCTCTGTTATTTTAGTGCTTTCTTGGCCAAGCTCTAAGTGGGAGTGAAGGGAAGGCAGCCTGGCAGGAGCTGGGTGGGTAACAGTGATGCGGTTGGTGCCTTAAGGTTGGAGGGACGAACCCATCTCTTAGCTACCTCCTCGCCAAACTTCTCCATTCGTGGTGCCCAGGCACTATCCACCATCCTGGTTTTGGGATCACAATGAGCATTTAACCATCCTGGCCCAGCTACAAAGCTTTTAGCTCACCAAGTTCTCCCCATCTGCTGTGCTAAGACCTGGAAGATCCTGGGTGAGGATACTTGTCTTCTTGCAACCAAAGTTGAGCCCTCAGTGTGCTTTCCTGGGTGCGCTGTCTGATTTAGGCACTGTGATTCCTCATCTAAATGCCTGGCTCTGCCCTTCTGCATGGTTTTAGTTTTGGATGGATCCACAAGTTCTAATATGGGAGATGGTGGGTTTGAGTGATGCTCTCCAGAGTAAAATAAGAGAGGGAGAAGCTTGTAAAGCAGTCACGGGATAGAGAACTGGGGGGTTGCTATGAAGTAAGAGTGGATTTAGAAGAGGGGATGGGTCACTAAGGTTGGAATGGTTTGAAAATGTACCATTTCACCAGGGATAGTCATAGCAAAGCTGTGCTGATGCTGGAACAGAACAGGGAATGGGTCTGATGTCAATTCAGCAGTGATGCTGCCCATGTGCTGGTGAGAGCAGAAGGCAGGACAAGGTTCTCCTGCCACCAACCATGATGAGAGAGGCCAGCAGAAAGCTGCGGGTTTAAATGGAGCCTGAGGAAGAGAGGAATAGATTTTCCTTTGCCAAGAAGCCTGGATCCTGGTTTCCCTGTCTCCTCGCTTACTCGGTGTGCCTGTTTCTGTTCTGTCCCACAGGAAATCTGCAATGATCCACACCTCTTTGTGGACGGGATCAGCTCCCATGACCTACATCAAGGCCAGGTTGGGAACTGCTGGTTCGTGGCTGCCTGCTCCTCCCTGGCATCCCGGGAGTCTCTGTGGCAGAAGGTAAGTGATTCCCCATGGCAGGGGAATGCCTGTCTTTAACACCTTGGCTTTGCATTGTGTTGGTCCAGCTCAAAACCTGGTTCTTCAAGGGTGCCTCGGGTCCCCAGAATGGTTCATGTGCAAAAACCTTCCTTAAAGGACTCTCCTTCAAGGGCAATTAGTTGTCATCACTGCAGTCACATCACACTCAAGACAAAGCCTTGGACGGTTTCTCTTTAACCAGGTAGATCAAGTCCCATCTTCTCCTCCAGATCCCAAATCTGATCCTCCCCACTCCAAAATCACCTGAAAGACAAGGAGAACAGAACTCAGGATGCTCAGCTTCAGCATTTGGCTCTGTTTCTTTAATTCCCTCTCTTTGGCTGCTCAGTGTGTGCCCACCTTGGCAATGAGATACCTTGCACTGGAGCAGGTAGAGTGATTTAAGGATATTAGCATCTTTCCCAAGGCACTGCTTCCCTAAAGCATCCATCCCTGGCACGTCCCATGGCTGGATTGCACCTTGTAGCAGTGATCCTTCAGTGTGGTGTCCAAAGGGATTGTGTTCGGGGCCAGAAAGCCACCAAAGAGCTGCACCAGAGCAAGGGGCTGCAGACCCAGGGAGCAACCGCAGAGGTACAGGGAAGGAGGTGCTCAGTGCCATGTCCTTGGGCTGTCTATGCCTGAATGCAGTGTGTCCACTGCTGCAGAAGAAGTCAATCCTGTGAAAGCAAAAGCAGGAGGGCCCCAGACCGTGGTACAGGCATGCCTCCTTGTAGGACAAGAACCCAGCAAGTTGCAAGCACCTTTCCATAGATTTTAGTCCAAAAAGCCACCAAAGCCCTTCAGTGTGTGCAGACAGCATCACTGCTTCACACACAGCCTCCTGGTGTGGTGGCAATGGACCTAAAAGGGGTCCCTCCACCCTACACCTTTGCATCTGCTCTATGTGCTGTGGTACCTCCAATCTCTGTTGTGTATGGTTTTGGGATGATGAACATTCCGTTCATGAGTTCGTGTTTGTTGCAGCATCCCCATTGTCTATTTAACTCAAGGGTTTTCTTCATATGGGAACAGGATAGCTGCTGTTGGCTTCTGGATAAGCAGTAAGGTGTCCTCCCATCATGGAAGTGGTGACTGTTGTGCTACAAGGGGTTGTTTAGCTTCTTCCTCTGCATTGACGTCTCCCAAGGGGGAGCAGGCACATTTTCTTCGCTCCTCACCATTCACTTCCAGCCCTGCCTTGGGAAATGCCAAGCGAACAGAAGCCAGGTCCCTTGGGACACCTCATTATTTCAGTTTGCCACCAGCTTTGCTATTCCTCCCTTGGCGCTTTGGCTGCGGGTGTTTGTGGCTTCTCATTTTCCATCCCTTACCCCTTCTCCCTTTCCATCTCATTTTCCATCCCCTCTCATAGGCTCTTCTTTGCCTGCCTCCTCTTCCTTACTGAAAGGCTTGTTTCCTGGCCAAAGCTGCAGTTCTCCGCAGGCCTTCCCTCCCAGTGATGTTCAGTTGGCTGTGGTGTTGGAGACCTGTGAATTAGACAGGCCCTTTGCTAACACTTTTCATGGTGCTTTGAGGGCTTAGGATGAATTGGGAGGAGAAAACGTGGCTGTGAACTGCAGCAGCAACTTCTAAAGCAAAATGGAAGATGCCAAGTGCACAGATTAACCCTTTGGTCCAGGGAGACACCGGATCTGCTGGGATTAGAGCCTGGTCCTTGCTGAAGGTCTGAGAGAATGGTTTGTGTTGGAAGGGACCTTAAAGCTCATCCAGTTCCAACCCCTGCCACGGGCAGGGACGCCTTCCACTGGAGCAGCTTGCTCAATGCCCCATCCAACCTGTCTGCAAATACCTAATGGAAGGGTATGGGGTAAGATGGAGCCAGACTCTTGCTGGGGATGCGCATTCACAGGACAGAAGATAACAGCACAAGCTGTAGCTTATCTTCAGCACGGAGCATGGTCAGACAGTGAACTAAGGGCCCAGAGAGTCTGTGGGATCTCCTTCCATGGAGATACTCAAAGATAGAGTGCACAAAGTCCCAAGCAACCTGATTTAACCTTGAAGTAAGTCCTGCTTTGAGCTGTAGGTTGGACCAGACCCTTGCAGAGTCTCCTTCCAACCTGAATTACCTTCTTTCAGAGAAAGCCCTGCTGCCCAGACCTGTTGGGTCACACAGAATCATAGAACCAGGTTGGAAAAGACCTTTAAGATCATCATCCCTGGCTGCATGCCTTCATTTTGGGATAACGAGCTGTGGTTGTCAGGCAGGTTGCCAGGGAGGCTGACATCAGACATCCCTTCCCTATAGATTATCATGCAGTGGCACCATCAGTTCCTAATCTGCAAAGAGACACCCAGAGGAAGCCCTGGAGGGTGTTCTGCGTCACTGGCCCGGGTTGCTTAGCACCGCTGGACCATGGAGAGGGGGCTTGGCAGCTTTTTCCCTCTGTGTGTCCTATTGGAGAGCCAAACATAGCAGCGGAGCAGCCGAGGTGATGGCAGTGCAGGCAGGGATGCTCGAGCTGCCATTCATCCGTGATGACCAGCTCACCCGGTGCATGAGGCTGCGATTCCAGAGCCTGCAGCAGAAGAACGGGAGGCCCCAGGATGGTGAGAAGCTGCTGCATCCCAACGAGCACGTCTACAGAGTGGATTTCACCCAGCAGCACAACCTGCGCTTCCTCCGCTGGGATATCCAGCTGGAGAGATCCTGGGAAGGTCACAGTGACCGGCACTTCCCAGCACTGGACTCCTGATCTCACCCACCTTATGAACAGGCAGCTGCTGGAGCCGGTGGGTATCTTCTGGAAGAAGCCAGGGGCCGAAGAGGTGGAATGCAATGAGGCAGATGCCCAGGAATTTGGGGAGCGGATAGCAGAGTTAGCCCGGATCCGCAAGGTGATGTATTTCCTCCTCGCTTTCACTGACGGCCTCGAGCCAGCTCAGCTGAAGGGCTGCATTGTTTTTAAAGCCTGATCCCCTCCTGCTCTGCCTTTCTCCCTCCAACTATGCTTTTGTCTTTGTATTCCTTTTAGTTTGGTTTTTGGTTCAGTTTTTGTGTGGTTCTTTATGAGGGATGGCATCACTAAAAAGCGGAGGACAGCACTCCTGGAGCCCCTCAACCCTGTGAAACATTCCCATCCGTGCTGTCCTTTGGATGATGGGGAGGAAGGGGCCTGTGAGGTTGCTGCTGTATTTGCCTAGTGTGTGTAAAGTCAGCACTGGATTCTTCAGATCTGACTGGTGCAGGGTCTTGCTGGCTTGGAAATAATGAGGTTTCCCTAAGCCCTCTAACTGTGGCAACTGCACAGCAAAAGCCTGATGGAAAACCAGGAAATTGCTATTCCAGGAGCAGGAGAGACAACCTGGAGAGAACCCTGGCTTCCAGTTTCCATCCTAACCATTATAAAGGGAAAGCTTGTTTGGGATGCAGTGCTTCTCCTTGCAATGATGCTGAACGCTGCGACTGAGGCTGCTTGGTGTCTCTGAAGACCAGTCCTATGGAGGATCAGCTTGCCATGAAGCTGAAGTGCATTTGGACACGCTGTGTTCTGCAGATGGTAAACCCACTGGACAAACTGGTGCAGGGAGGCTGGAGCACCCATTTCTCTAACAGCCACCACCATTTCTGGCCTGGGGTCATTGTGGGGAGATGTACTGCAGCATCTTGCTCACCTTGGGCTGCCTGGATGCTGTTGGTCCTCAGATGGGTTGGAGCAGGCATTCCTGTGTGTGCAGAGCCAGGCAAGCGAGCCAGCAGCTCAGAGCAGGCTGTAGGTCTGAGCCAGCAGTGACTGCCCTGCAGCAAAAGCAAATCTGTGCATTGCTGTGGCCTTAAAGCACCCATGAATAGGTTTATTCTGAAGCATATAGAGAGCCAGGAGGCTGCAGAGCACATTGCAAACCCCAGAGCAGGAACCTGCTGCTGCTGTCTCCTCCCCACTCCAGCTGCTGAGGCAGGGAATGGTGTCTGGGTGGCCATGGGGGCAGAGAAGGGAGATGCAAGTTTAGGAGCAGGAAGGGTGTCTGGCTTGTTCCGTGACTGTGGATAAACTGGTTTGGACATTCCCTTTCCCTCCAGCAATAAGCAGAAGGTTTTTTGGTGAAGCTTCTTGAGATCCACAGATAGAAATGTCCTTTGAAAGAGACAAGTATTACAACTGGTTCTTTGCTAAGATTGCACTCCAGTGTGGGTGAGTGCTCCTCGGGGTATGGCCTGAGATTGCCCTGAGGTGTGTAAAGAGAGGGCAGTGATGCGAAAGCCAGGACAAGGTGACTTTGTACCCATGGCCTAACTTAAGTGGACCATCCCCAACAGAGCCCAACCTCTTCAAAGCCTCCAGAGATGCAGACTCCATGCCCTCTTCAGCACAGCAGTAATGTGTAGAATGATAAGCACAAGCTAATCCAGGCAGAGAGGAGAAGGAAAGGAGGAACATCAGTTACTAGCTGAGATGGTCGGAGCTTTGAGCCTTACCCACAACCAGAGCTCAGCAACCACCAGATCACACAGCCATGGGCATTGCTGGAGATAATGATGTCTTCATTTAGACCCCAAGCAATGCTGCACTCAGTGAGGAGAGATAAAAATGGATGTATCCCATACCTGGAAGTGTTCAAAGCCAGGTTAGAGGGGGCTTGGAGCAAGCTGCTCTAGTGGAAGGTGTCGCTGTCCATGGCAGGGGGTTGGAACTGGATAAGCTTTAAGGTCCCTTCTAACCCAAACCAGTCTGAGATTCTATGGTCCCTGCTTGGCCATAGCATGGACCCACTATGGGCCAAATCCACTTTTAGGCATCCTGGCAGACTTTCCCATAGGAGGCCTTCGCTTGTATATCCCAGGTGAAAGCTTGTGACTACAAACCACATTAGATCCAACAGCAGGAGCCACTTTCCAACATCCCAAGGGGTTTTTGCATTCCAGGCTCTCTCACTATGCCATTGCTAAGCTGCTGGTTGCTGGGGTAGAGTTCTTGCTGCAGATACCTCGCTGTGTATTGATGTACCACAGTAAATAAAAGCCTAATCAACAGGGTTCCTCTTAATGGACTGAGGCTGTGCATGTGTTCTTATCCTAATCCTGCACACAATAAAGCACCGACCACCAATTTCAAACTCACTGTTGGTATTTCTGAGCACCTTTTCATCTCCTGTAAACAGTAAAATGAACATTTACCTTCTTTTTTTCTTGGTGTGAGAGGTTTAATGGGGCATTTAACAGGTTTGTGTGGTTTGGGAGGGGTTTGAAGCTAGGTTTGAAGGGAAATGATCCTCAGGTGAATCCTGGTTTCCATGAGAGCTGGGAGGTGAGTGGGGCAGTGTGATCACCCCTCTGCTGCAGGGAAGATGAGGCTCTTATACCAGTCACTGGAACTCTCCCTACAGAGTTTCAGCATCCCATAAAGGCTTTCAGATACATCACTCTGTCCCATCTCCCAAGGGGATTTCATCCATGGTTCAGCAGATCGGTACAGTGGGGTCTCTCCCTCCTCTTCCTGAGCTCCAAGTTCCCAGAAGAGCCCCTGCTTGGAGGAATCAGCATCTACCAATTCCTCCTTGTAAGCAAGGACATTTCTCCAGGATCATAGGCGTTTCTGGGCTCCCAATTTACCTATTTCTGACCCCTTTCACTGTAAACTTGTCCCAGTGAAGGGTGTCACAGCTCTAGATTTTGGGAACTCCGAAGCAAAAAGCACAGTTGGGTGAATGAGGATGATGGGGACCAATATTTCCACTGCCTCAGTGTCACCACTAAGTTGAGTCTGGGACTCAGTGGGATCCTGGGATGGGTGGCCCATGGCATGCTCTCCCGCATCCACTGGGGAGGGATGGAGATGCCTGAGGAGGTTTCCTGGCAATGGGTGGGAGCTGTGGACCTCAGTTGCATGATGATCTCCATGAGGGCTCCAGCTACTGCTGGGGTTTGTGAAAGTGCCCCATGTTAATGCTCCAGGTAATACGCAGTGTCAGGTCACAGACAGGGGTTGTGCTGTACTGCCTTGAAGTGTGATGTCCCAATAGGCACCACATCCACAGCTGCCACCTCTCCCCTACAGCCAAGGGAGTCACAGACACCTTGGCCAGAGGGTGAAGCAACAGGAGGGATCCTTGGCCTGGGTGGGATGCTGTGCTCTGGGGGAGAAACCTGGTGTTTGAGCTCACACCTTGCCCTTTGGGATGCTGAGGACAGATTGGGCTCTAGAGATCAGGCTCCTCTCATTCCCCTTGGGTTGGTGTGGAAGTGCATCCAGTCTTGGATCCTGATCTAGTGGTCCAACCGCTTTTGCTGCCTTTCGAGAGGGTGATGATGGGGACCGCTATCTCCTGCCACCACTGACAGCAGTGGCAAGCCTCAGACCCAGCCAGCTGGAAGCTGGCTCTGCTGCCTCTAATCAATGCCATCATCATTTCTAAACCCACATTAATAGCAAATTGATTAGCACAATGGTCCTCTAGGACAATTCATTAGGATGAACTCCAGTCAGGAGGGAATCAATGGGGACTGATGGAAGCTTGTCTGACCTTGCCTGGCACTCTCCCAGCGGGAATCTGGGACATGGTTGTTAGCACTCCTGGAAAACACCAAACCCTCCAAAAGCAGCTCTTTTCCATGGCTCTGTCTGCTCTTCTTGCATTGATCCAGACAGCTCAGGAGTGCCAGTGAGTGAGGGCATCATTAATATTGCAGCATAGGAGCATTGAAAGCGTCAGGCTGGATCGTTGCTGGTAGTTAAGGAGTCAGTGGGCTCTCCAGACAGAAATATATCTGCAGGGTTATGGCTTTGTGACAACAGACAGAAGATAAAAGCTGAAGGCTCTGGCAGCTAGACAAGGGCCAAGGCACAATGAAGGGGGTCTCGCCATGGCACAGGGCTTTCTGAAGAGCCTTTTACCATGCAGTTTAGCTGTGTCCTGTCCTATCTCACCCCAATACTCACAGCTGTCCCCACAGGACAGTGATTATTTGGTGTATTGGAATATAGTTTTCCTTTTAGGAACATTGGGATTGTTCCTTGCTCAGGTCGTGGTGCTTTGGGAGCAGATAAAAAGCAAAGGTGTGGACAGTCGGTCACATTAATGCAGCTGAATTGGTCAGTACTTGTCAATTATCGACTACTTTATCAATACATGGCCTCACAGCCCACCCTGGCCATGAAGTGAAGCCACGTTACCTTCACCCTCAACAAAGCTAACCTGTGGTGGGGCAGTTCCTGGCTGTGTGCTTCTATGTCCTGGTTCTAGATAAAATATTGATCCTTCTATATGGAGCACCTGTGCAAAGCTGTGCCCATTTCTGTCCCATCTTTCTGGTGGATTTTCCACCCAAAGCAAAGACGGTAGTGCCTGAAGCCAGGAGGGACTGTGGACTTTGGCATTTACCCCTTGCTCGTGCCTGTCCCACTGGCAGTGCAGATGGCAGTGACACCAAACCTGCACTCCTTCAGCCCCTCAGCTGCTCTAGGGTTCCTTTCCCTCCAGGCTCTCTTTTGCCTGTCCTTGCTTGGATGAGTGTGGTAGCTCTTGATAGGGAACAATGGAGACGTTGTGGGGATGAGAATCTTGCTTTTCCCACTTTAGCAGAGTATATGTACACAGTGTGTCTGGACTCTGTTCATTGCCAACAGGTAGATGAACACAACACTTACTCTTGGGCCAGGCAAGTCACGCCACAATCAAGTAACAGCATCAAAGAAGGTGCCTTCACTTAATGGTACCCTACTGACAATATAGTTAACAAAAATGTGGTCATCAAAATAACCATCCCTGGTCAGACCAAGGACCCTCTGCTCCAGTAGCCTGTCTGCAGCTGTAGATGGCAGCAGATGTCCAGGGTAGAGTTATAAGAAAGAGGGACAAGGATCTTTACCTCCCTCTTCCAAAGTGAGATAAAGTCTAAGCTATACATGTTAATCTAGTCTGCATTGGAGGAACCAGGTCCAAAACCTGCCCCCAAGAAGGTGTAAGCAAGTCCATCTAACTCATACTCTTCCTTGTTTCTGATACTGGGGCCTATAGGGATGCTGGAGAGGGACCCTTCATCAGGGACATTGATGATAGAACAAGGGGTGATGGGTTCAAACTGAAACAGGGGAAGTTTAGATTGGATATAAGGAAGAAATTCTTTACTGTGAGGGTGGTGAGGCACTGGAATGGGTTGCCCAAGGAAGCTGTGAATACCCCATCCCCGGCGGTATTCAAGGCCAGGTTGGACAGAGCCTTGGGTGCCATGGTTTAGTGGGAGGTGTCCCTGCCCATGGCAGGGGGTTGGAACTGGATGATCTTAAGGTCCTTTCCAACCCAAACCATTCTATGATTCCATATTGCTTGTGTTAGTTCCAGGATGAGAGTCAAATCCACCAAAAAGGGACTAACCAAGGTGCACGTGCCTCCTCTCTTGCAGGTTATCCCAGACTGGAAGGAGCAGGAATGGAATGCCGAGAAACCCGAGAACTATGTTGGGATCTTCCACTTCCAGTTCTGGCGTTTCGGTCAGTGGCTGGATGTGGTGATCGATGACCGCCTGCCCACACTCCACAACCAGCTCATCTACTGCCACTCCAACTCCAAGAACGAGTTCTGGTGTGCCTTGGTGGAGAAAGCTTATGCCAAGTAGGTATCTGGGTGGTTGCAGGAGAAACTGGGACCTGGGTACCCTGGTTTTCATCTCTGTTCATTCACCAGTTGGTTTGCACCAATGGAAACAACAGGTTTCCTGGAGGGAAGTTGGACATATCTCAAACAAACAAAGGTTGTGAGGAAAAAGACCTTCTTCTAGCAAAAGGTCTTCCAACTCCACACTAAAGTAATACCTATCCTAGAGATTTCAAGTTCCTATTACTTTATCCCATGACAGCAAGAGTGCTGCATGCAGCATGGGTCTTACTTTTTTACCCTACCTTGCTATCTTCACCCACTGGAAGTTTTATGACAGATCTCTCTTCTCCAGCCTGCACCAAGAACTGTCCCAAACCACTTCAAATGTCAATCCAGTGTTGTCATGCCATCCCTGTCGCTCTCTTTCAGGTTGTCAGGCTGTTACGAGGCCCTGGATGGAGGCAACACAGCTGATGCCCTGGTAGACTTCACTGGTGGGGTGTCTGAACCTATTGACCTGACCGAAGGGGACTACATTGCTGATGAAGCCAAGAGAAACCTCCTCTTTGAGCGTGTGTTGAAGGTGCACAACCGGGGAGGCCTCATCAGCTGCTCCATCAAAGTAAGCAATGTTACTTGTATTGTCAGGGTCTCATGGGAATAGGCATTTGAGTGGTCTTACACTGTGGGAGACTTCTAAATTAGATCAGATAAACTATGGCCAAGGGTCCCTACTTCTTATGGATGGCAAAAGGAGTCAAGCCTAGATGCCAGCCCTCTTTATTCCTCATTCGTGTGTTGAAGAGCCTAGATTCATTCCATCACTCTTCAAATGTTAGGAGGAGATTTGCTCCCAGAGGAAGGTGTTTTGGTGTCTGCATGGAGGCATCTCCACAAACACCGGGTGCCAAACCTCCCATTATAACGAGTCAAATGAAATCTATTGGTTGACACTACGGAAGCTCAGAGGCCTCATGCAGCAGATGGAAACCATGAAGGATTTAGCACCTAAAATCATGGAATAGCAGACTGGTTTGGGTTGGAAGGGGTGTTAAAGCTCATCCCGTTCCAGCCCCCTGCCACGGGCAGGGATGCCTTCCACTAGACCAGGTTGTTCCAAGCCCCATGCATTCACATCCCCCTGGTACAGTGTCTGTGTCTCCCTGCCCAGGCCACCTCAGCAGCAGACATGGAGGCCCGCCTGGCCTGTGGACTGGTGAAGGGCCACGCGTATGCAGTGACAGACGTGCGGAAGGTGCGCCTGGGCCATGGCCTCCTGTCCTTCTTCAAGTCGGAGAAGCTGGACATGATCCGCATGCGTAACCCATGGGGCGAGAGGGAATGGAATGGCCCTTGGAGTGACACGTGAGTTAGGATGGGGACCAGCAGCACCTCTATTCAGGGGGAAAAGTGGATGGATGGGAGCTGGATGGGAGCAAGGCTGTCCCATGGGCAGTTTGACTACATCCACACCTATAGGATAACATCGTGTGGGATACTGCTTCAACCCATGTCCTAAACCTACTATTTCACTAGGGTAGATTCATTCTTTGCCTTGGGGTCTTGGAGGTCAGCAGAAGGGTAGTTGAGCTTGGCAAACCTACTCATTAGTGCTCTGGTGGGAGCTGTGGTGAAATTGCGATCATGTAGTACTCTACATTCACACTAGTGAATTATAGTGATTATAGCTCACCTTTCTGCTCTCAGCCTTGCTCAAGCAAAAATAGCACCCAACAGAATCAACCTCTGCCACCACTGACTGCTGTGGTGTCTGTGGATGGGATGAAGAACCAAGGGCTGGTATAACCAGAGCCTTTGGCTAGAGTTCATTTTGTTATCTTCATTGATAGGGTTGTGTTTGTACTGGCCAAACAAAGTCTTGCCAAGCTGGATTCAGGTCCACTGGTTAGGAATCTCCAAGCCATGCTTCACTCCCCCCATGTTTGAAAGATGAGCAAACCAGAGCATGTGGAACTGGTTTATATAGAGCGTGAGCCCGTGGCAGATCTGCTGAGGCCAAGTAGGTCCTTGGATTCCTGTGTGTCCCTGTGCCCTCACGGTAATGATCCTGAACTCTTCCCGCAGCTCTGAGGAGTGGCAGAAAGTGAGTAAAAGTGAAAGAGAGAAGATGGGGATGACGGTGGAAGATGATGGAGAGTTCTGGTGAGTGCCTCCTGGGGTTGTCACCATGGGCCATACCTACAAAGTTCTCCCAATGAAGCACGTGAGTCATTTCCATGCATACAGCTATCAAGAACAGCCTTCCAAGCCCTAGGATCTCTACTGGTGCCTCCTCTTTGAGCCCATGGGTGTTAGCTTAGAATGGCCATGACCCTAGGATTGCAAGCTGCTCTGTATCACACTGGGTCCAACTTGCAACCTGTTATGAATTAACCTAATATCCTCACCAGGTATGTTTCAATACAACCGGTACCCATGTGTGTAGGAAGGGCCACTCCTCTGGTTCTCCCACTCCAAAACACATAACTATTGTTTAAACTGAAGAAGTATTTACTGCATACATGGAGAAAGGTTATCTCCATCTCTTTTGTTATTCAGCAGCCATGAGAGGCTACTCATACAGGGTCTCTATGTCTACAGTGGGGTGATGAAGTGTTGGAACAGGCTGCCAGGGCAGTGCTGGAGTCACTGTCCCTGGAAGCGTTCACACACCATGGAGACAAGGCGCTCAGTGCCATGGGTTAGTGGTGGCCTTGGCAGTGCTGGGGTAAGGGTTGGACTGGATGAGCTTAAAGGCCCTTTCCAACCCAGATGATTCTATGATCCTTCAGTGTACTGTTGAGGGGGATGGAGCAGCATAACCCAGCTCTGTCCTTTCCTGACTTAGGATGACCTTTGAGGATTTCTGCAAGTACTTCACGGACATCATCAAGTGCCGTCTCATCAACACATCCTACCTGAGCATCCACAAGACCTGGGAGGAGGCAGTGCTACACGGGGCATGGACGAGGAACAATGACCCCTTGAAGAACCGCTGTGGAGGCTGTATCAACCACAAGGACACCTTTTTGCAGAACCCTCAAGTAAGTCATGGAGCAGAGGAACTTCTGAAGCCTTTACACGTGTTTCCAAGTGCTTAAATCTCCTACAGGGACCTAGAAGGGCAAAACAGCTACCAGACCTCTAGCAGATTAAATGTGCTCATGACCATTCTCTGGCTGAGACCCCTGGCACAGAATGACCTGAATCCAGGCCAACTCTATTAACCTTGTCCCTCTTATGAGGGAGGCTGCATCCAAGTGCCTGGTTTAGAGCATCTTGGCACAAGCAAACAGCAAGCTGTGGCACAGGGTAGCAGTGTTAGCTGGTACCAGTCAAACAGAGCTGTTTCCAACAGTTTGGATGCCTGAATGATCAAATTCCAGTTCTTTTGCCCAAACCTTGGCACTATTGTATTCACCAGAGCAGGTGTAGTCTATAGGGTCATTTCCTTCTGGCTTGGCCTTCAAAAAGGTCCTGCTCTGCAGTTCATCTCCTGGAACAAACTCTTCCTTCCTGTACTGCTCTGAACTGGGATTCTCAGTAACATGAGGCGAGTTCTTGTAAGTCCTTCATCTAACAATGAAGGATGAAGGATGGTCTGGTCCATTGCAGGAGTTGTCGTCAAGGATGTGGGACAGTTGTTTCCTGCTTCCAGCTCTGTATTAGTCTTCATCTTAGGTGTCTGTGAACATAAATTCCTCCTTCCGTGCCTCATAGGAGGACTTGTGGCAGACTGCAAGGGGTGAAAGTCTCTGGTATGAGACTACATCCAGACTCCTTGGACCCTGATGAGCAGTTGAGAGACTGGATTTTCCAGTCTTTTTCTAAGATGAGCCAAAAAGGTCTTGGCAGGATGATGCCAGTTCCCAAGAGGAATGGGTATAGGCTGTCAGTGCTGGTATTGAAGCAATGAGGTGGGTGAGGAGAAGCTGAGGTTAAATCTACTCTGTGTCACCCCAGGCATACCCAGTGATCCTGTCTTAGTAGGAGTCCTCCCTTACCTTCCCTCTTTTGTTCCTAGTACATATTTGATGTGAAGAAGGCAGAAGATGAAGTGCTGATCTCCATCCAGCAGAAGCCAAAAAGGACCAGTCGCAAAGAGGGCAAAGGAGAGAACTTGGCCATAGGCTTTGATATCCATAAGGTAGGCCATGGTTCCTGCATCTTGATCTGAATACCCCGGTACATTTGTTAGTGGCGGAGTGCTACCTCTGTCCTGCATGACCATTGGTATTGTTCATTTAAGCTTTATCCGGGTGCCTCGGGGGTGCTTCAGCACAGCATGCTCCCCTCTAGAGATTTCAGAGGTGAACAGCGACAGCATGGACAAGTTCTCTTGCTAAAAGCAATGGTCTGTTATCTCCAGGTGCTGAAATCCATTAAACTTATGTGTTGCTTGATGGGCCCCCAGTGTCAAGCTGGGATGCAAGAGACAAGAAGTTCCTGAGCCAACAGGGCTGGGAGAACCACATCCATACTTGTTTTCCATCCAGCCATTTTGCTGGTGGCCTCGACTCTGCCTCTCCCAGCAATGTGGGATCAGTCCCAAGGTGGATCCAAATCCACTGTCATACACAGTCAGTGCTGTCCTTCTGAGCATCCTCTGTGGTGCCTTCCCAGGTGGAGCTGAACAGGAACTACCGGATGCACACCCTGCAGCAGAAGGTGGCCAGCTCCATTTACATCAACTCCCGCAGCGTCTTCCTGAGGACAGACCTGAAGGAAGGCCGCTATGTCATCATCCCCACCACTTTTGACCCCGGTCATGTAGGCGAGTTCCTTCTCAGGATATTCACAGATGTGCCTTCAGATTGCAGGTAAGGAGCAAGAGCAGCGATGGGGAGGAGCTGCCTGTTGGGAGATGTGGTTTTCCTGGTTGGAATTGGTTAGCCTTGCCTGGGGATGGTGTTTGGTTTCCTTTCAAGAGACAGGAAGAGAAGCTCCCACTCTGCTCCTAAGCATGACATGGGAGAGCATCCCAAACCCCGGCTGAGGAGATAATGCATAGGTCTGCCATCCTGCTAGAGCCATGGTCTGCCCATGGGGTAAGACTGGGCACCTCTCAAAGGCCACATGTCTTTCCTTGCAGAGAGCTGACACTGGATGAGCCACCACACACTTGTTGGAGTGGGATGTGTGGCTACCCTCAAGTGGTATCCCAGATCCATGTCCTCGCTGCAGCCGGGCTGAAGAATCAGGACTCCCAAGGAGGTACTGGTCTTTCCCTGTCTAGTCCTGCAGGAGCTGGGAGGTGGTTTTTCCAGTGGGAAGAGGAGGAGGTGGTTTCATGAGGTGAGAGGTTGCTGAGATTTGTTATATCCTCAGATGTGTTTTTCAGTGAGCAGGCCTGATTCAGACACCAGAGGAGAAAGTCCATGGAGGATCAATGTGGACATGAGCTAGAAGCTGTTATATTTAGGCTGCTGTGTAAGATCCTTGGGAGATCCTCCCAGAACTTCTCCAATGCCCTTAGCGATGGTCCTGCAGAAATCCAGGCTTTATTCCTAAGTATAAGTAGCTTTAAAAGTCAGGAATCATATTTAAAGGCATTTTAATAGGAAGGACAGAGAAGCAATGAGACAGGCTGATGTTTTGGGGTAGTGTTCATCACCAGAGGCTGGATAAATGTCTATTAGTAGAGGGTAGGTCAAATTCAGCTCTTTTGGGGATATTGTGGGTGGAGAGCCTTTCTCTCTGTTTCCAGTAAGTCCCACTCCATGTGTGGCTCCTAGGAGCCCTCTGAGATTACCTGAATTGCCACTAACACAGTGCACTGCATTTTTCCTCCTTGGTCCTCTAAAGGTTCATTTTGATGCTCAGATGCAGTTTTGACATCCAACACTTCTGTTGCATGAAAGGCAGCAGCAGCACTGTGTATCACCATGTCCTGCAGGCACGCAGAAACTCATGGCAGGAGCCCCATGCTCAGTCCATCCTAGGGACCAAAAAACCCAGGGGTAGTGTAGACTTGGACTGGAAGATCATTGAAATAGGGATGAAGGGTGCAGAGGTGGTGATTAGAGATGCCTTTTCACCAAGGGAACAAACCAGATCCAAGCCTTTCGCCTCCATTTCCTAAGTCAAGGACATATGTTGGATGTGGCAAGGTTTAACCAGGCACTTCCAAGCCAAATTTAAAGTATAAACCTCAAAAACTTAAGATTTAAAAGATCTAAGTTAAAAAGTTTTCTTTCATCCAAACATTATTTTAAGGGCTGTGCACCACTAGAGCCCTGAATATAAAGACCAGTATCCTTCCTTAGAGGAAGGATTAGTCCTATTTGTTGATTTATCATGTGCCATAAAGGGAGCCCTTCTATCCTGTCTCCTGTTTGGGAGGGGAATTTGACCCTAGGGAGGTTGTTTTCCCTGGGGTTACTCACAACATCCCAATGTAGCTGTAGCAATGAAGGGAAATCTGTAGCCAAAGGTCTCTGAACTGTTCACAGAAACAACATATATCTTTCCTGCAGACAAAGATGGATTCTGGAGCCATAAAACAATATTTTTCGGGAAGAAGCCCTTGGGAATAGCTTTTTTCCAGCCATTTTCCAGCTGTTTTCCAGCTGTTCAGCACCAACCACCAACAACCCGCACTGTGCTTTCCAGCACAATGGTGTCTCTCACGTCTCCCAGCCCAGGCTTTTCACACTAGTTTGGAAGCAGTGATTTCCAGATAGGAATTTGGCTCTGGCTAATGGAATATGTGGATTCACTGGGACATCCCAAAAGACAAGGCCAGGTTGGAACAACAGCTGTCAAGCCCAGCAGCTGTGTCTCACCAGGGAGCCAGGTCCTTGCAAACAGGAAGCAAGGAGGTGGTCTGGCAATCAGAGGCATGGTTCTTAAATCCCTGGTGCTCCGAAGGGGGTGGTTTGTTCCTTCTCATTTCCCCATTTCCCTTGGAGAAGAACTTACCCACCTGGTTTGGGTTTCCATTATAGCTCATGCTGGGAGTTAAATTCCCATAGCAATAGCTCATTCTCTATTGGAATTCCCAAAACAAGCACTCATTTCATAAGGGGAAAATGATAGAATCATAGAATAACAGAATGGTTTGGGTTGGAAAGGACCTTAAGATCATCCAGTTCCGACCCCTGGCCATAGGCAGGGACACCTCACACTAAACCATGGCACCCAAGACTCTGTCCAACCTGGCCTTCAACACCACCAGCGATGGAGCATTCACAGCTTCCCTGGGAAACCCATTCCAGTGCCTCACCACCCTCACAGTAAAGAATTTCTTCCTCATATCCAATCTAAACTTCCCCTGTTTCAGTTTGAACCCGTTACCCCTTGTCCTGTCCCTACAGTTCCTAATGAAGAGTCCCTCCCCAGCATCCCTATAGGCCCCCTTCAGATACTGGAAGGCTGCTCTGAGGTCTCCATGCAGCCTTCTCTTCTCCAGGCTGAACAGCCCCAACTTTCTCAGCCTATCTTCATACAGGAGGTGCTCCAGTCCCTGATCATCCTCGTGGCCTCCTCTGGACTTGTTCCAACAGTTCCATGTCCTTTTGATGTTGAGGACCCCAGAACTGCACACAATACTCCAAGTGAGGTCTCACAGAGCAGAGCAGAGGGGCAGGATCACCTCCCTCGACCTGCTGGTCACGCTCCTTTGGATGCAGCCCAGGATACGGTTGGTTTCTGGGCTCAAGTGCACACTGCAGCCGCCTCATGTTCATTTTCTCATGGACCAACACCCCCAAGTCCTTCTGCGCAGGGCTGCTCTGAATCTCTTCTCTGCCCAACCTGGAGCTGTGCCTGAGATTGCTCCAACTCAGGTGTAGGACCTTGCACTTGGCACAGTTAAACTTCATCAGATCACTAGTGAGGGACTCTTTCCATTTCCTGGAAGCTCAGGTACCATCCAGCTGTGATCTGGTTGTCTGTGAACTCGGCAGCTTTACTCTCCGTCTTTGTGGCCTGCTTGTTCCCCATGACTGTATTTTCCTATCTAGGATATTGCAATAACATTCCTTTCCCACTTCCTCATCCATTTCTCACTCGTTTCCCACAGTTGCTTCTCAATGCCCAATCTTTCCCTTCCCCTTTTATTTCACTACCACCAATGATCCTTTTTGACATTTTGATCCTCTCCCTGAATTAGAATCATAGAATCATAGGACGGTTTGGGTTGGAAAGGACCTTAAGATCATCCAGTTCCAGCCCCCAGATTCTTGCCCACAGCAAACACTCTTAAGAGCCACCTTCACCTCTTTAAATACATTTCCATCCTAACGCTCCCCGTTCACTGGTTGCTCACGAAACCTTCCCAGTGCCCAAATGGTCTCAGTTTGCTCATAAATGAGCACATCTTGGCAGTTTCGGCTGAGCATTGTGGCATCTCTCATCACCCTGACCACCCCATTTTGTTACCCCCACGTTAGTCATTATACTGACAGCTCCTGCAGCATTTGAGTCTCACTTAAGTCTAGAAGTAAGACAGGCCCATGATTTGTTCATAGGGATGAAAAGCACGGTCCTTGCTGAGGCAGCTGGTCATCACCTTAAGTAAAACCAAGATTATGCTGGTTTGGGAGTATATGAGCTGCAGTGCATTCACATGGGTTCTTGCAGCTTGAAGGCTTCTTCCTTGGTGTTTCCTTTCACAACCCCTGTGAGCCTGTTTCTCTTCTCCATGGCTTGCTTTCTGCCTGCCTTCAGCAGGGCAAATGCTGAAAGGATCATTGAGCAGAGTGGTGTCTTCCATGAAAGATTTATCCCAAAGGTCAGGAGGATTTGGAGTGATGAAAGAGTGTTTACGTAGAATATGGGGTCAAGGAGGAGGCTGTTTCATAGCAGTCCATCATCACTTGCTGTCCAGGGTTGCCTAACAGAAGTAAGCCTGTGCCCAAGAGCTGATCTTTATGGACATTATCTGGGGTGTGATGGGCTCTTTATCAGATACCCATCTCCTCTGTTGGATTATGGAGGAAAAGTGCTGTATAAGAACCCTGGAAAAGGGCTCTGAGGAATTACAGGGGCTATAACAAAGCAGAAATTCCCTTTTCTCTCCCCAGGAGCTGACCCTTATGTGATCATAAAGTGTGAAGGGCAGAAAGTTCGCTCGCCAGTGAAGAAGAACACAGTATCTCCAGAGTTTGATGTGAAAGGGCTCTTCTACCGCAAGAAGCCAGGACAACCCATCATTGTTCAGGTAACAGTGAGCCAAGGGTGGAGACCCTCTTTCGCTTGAACCCCCCTACCTGCCCTCTTCTCAAACTGTCCACAGCGGATCTGTTCCCCAAGGCTGAGCATCATCAGTTCATGCAGCTCAACCTCCCCCCACCATGTGCATAGGGTAAATGCACATCCTTCACCCCTCTCACTCACAGAGTGAACCCCAAACCTTGACCACCTCCATGCCTCCATCTCAGAGCAGGTCCCCAATAAATCATAGAACCATGGAATATTTAGGGTTGGAAAGGACCTTAAGATCATCCAGTTCCAACCCCCTGCCATGGGCACAGACACCTCACACTAAACCATGGCACCCAAGGCTCTGTCCAACCTGGCCTTCAACACCGCCAGCGATGGAGCTTTCACAGCTTCCCTGGGAAACCCATTCCAGTGCCTCACCACCCTTACAGTAAAGAATTTCTTCCTTATATCCAACCTAACCTTCCCCTGTTTAAGTTTGAACCCATTACCCCTTGTCCTGTCACTACAGTCCCTAATGAAGAGTCCCTCCCCAGCATCCCTATAGGCCCCCTTCAGATACTGGAAGCTGCTCTGAGGTCTCCATGCAGCCTTCTCTTCTCCAGGCTCAACAGCCCCAACTTTCTCATCCTTTCTTCATACGGGAGGTGCTCCAGTCCCTGATCATCCTCGTGTCCTCCTCTGGACTTGTTCCAACAGTTCCATGTCCTTTTGATGTTGAGGACACCAGAACTGCACACAATAACCCCTTCTCCTCTCCAGTGCATGAAGCCTGGCTTCATCCTTCACTGCCCTCACTTCTGCTTTGTTTCCCCAGATCTGGAACCACAACTTAATAAGTGACGAGTTCTTGGGCCAAGTGGTGCTCACGGGAGACCCCAGTGATCGGCAGTCAGTGCACACACTGCACCTCCAGGACAAGGGGAACAAGAGATCAAATGATCTTCCTGGAACCATCGCTGTGAGGCTGCTCAGCAGTAACATCCTCACCAACGTCTGAGTACTCAAAGACTCTTCTTCTGGTGCCACATATGTGTATAGAACATGCACACATACATATATATATACACACACACAGAGCCTACCTGCCATCTGCAAAGTGTATATGAACCATGCATGCATTCCACTCAAAGGAGCCAATCTTGTGTTTTCGATGTTGACAAATGGTGCCTTTTTGAGGAACCACAACGATCCTTCTGCTGGCGTCCTCTCTCTTGCAGCCCCCATCGCCTCCATGTGTCCCATGGGATCACTGTGTGTCCTGACGGCCAGAGCACAATGCCCTGTTTGTTTACACAGGCTGCACACACGTGCCACCATGTACCATGGGTCCCACCAACTGCTTCAATGCAACTTTGATGTATCTGCTTGGTTTAAGAGTTGTCATCTACCCTGAAACTGCCATTTAATTGCTTGTCTTTGGAGGCACCTGAGTGAAGGAGAAGTGGAAAAAGAGACTGGGGCCTTTTGGATGTTCTCTGGCTATGTGTTTGCATAGTGCAGCTGGAAGGAGAATGCACCAAAGCAGTCCCATATCCCAAATCCACATGGGTAACAAGAGTAAAGGCTCCACCATTTTAGGGCCAAGCTGTCTCCTCTTGAGTCTTGTCAATTGTTCAACCCCATGCAACTCTGAAGGATACGAAGATGCCAACAACCATGATGGGACAACTGGAATCGTTCTGGTCTCAGCTCCTGTGTGTGCCTCTCAAACTGCCATGGTGCCTGCTATCTCCATGTCTTCATGCAGTCCCCATCCCAAGAGCTCACCCCCATAGCTGGGGTGGGTTGTGTGCTGGGGCCATTCAGTGTTTAGATTAGGGGAGATCAATTCCTCTGAAGGCCAAAGCATCAGGTCCAAGGGATGGGGAGGTTTGCTCAATGGACTCCATCTTTACCGCTGCATCATTTCTCAGTGCCTGGCTTTCCCAAATTCCTCTGCAAAACAGTGGGATTTTAGCTTGTGCTAGAAGAGCGCTGCTCCCGGTGCAGCCTGAAAGTGCTGGCAGTGTTTAATTCATGCCAGTGTCCATCTCTCACCTTTAGTTTCCAGTCTCCTGGCTTGGAGGATGAGTTGCACAGTGCTAGAGCTGGTCTCACGAGCACAACCCAAACGCATCCTCAGGGCCATGGTCTGCTCCTGCTTGCCATGAAGTTGATCTTGATTCCACTGGGTGGCAGAATCCGGGTCCTTATAAACCATCCCGAATAAGCCCAACAGCAAAGCCTTGGCTGGCCTTGCAGCAGGTTTCAAAGCAGTTCCTTCTCATGATGTATAGGTAGGGTTTGTTTTCTTCATGTGCCTTTAAAATGGGGCAAATTCAGGGTTTTCTCTGTCAGATTTTCTGTCAAGCACTCACTGCGTGCAGGTGGCAATGTGCATATGATGTAATCTTGGTAAGAAAAGGACGAGTGAACAGCAAAGCCTTCTTTTGCCATAGCAAGTAGGGTTCCTGCTTGTCCTTCTAAACGCTCATGTTTGTGCTGCAAGCTGGTGCAGCTTCATTGGCTTTTACAGGCCCTTTCTTCATCTTCAGGGTTTGCCTCCTGTAGTAAAGAATTGGGGTTTTGACCAAATTGCTTATTTAGGTCCTGGTTTTCAGTACTTAGAGGCAGGCAGTAGCCCAAAGGATGCTCTTTCCAGGTCTCAGTTTTTACAGGCTTGCACTGAGCATCCTTCAACTCCTGGTGCTGGGTCTTAGGTTAGTTCAGCATCTTGCAGGTTTGGCTCTAATGGTTCCTAGTTTAGTAAGTAACACTTTGACCCAAAAGTCAAAGCAAATCCTTGAATTTGGGCAAATTCATAGGATCACAGAGTCCCGGACTGGTTGGGGTTGGAAGGGATCTTAAAGCTCATCCAGTTCCAACCCCCTGCCACGGGCAGGGACACCTTCCACTGGAGCAGTTTGCTCCAAGCCCCTGTGTCCAACCTGGCCTTGAGCACTGCCAGGGATGGGGCAGCCACAGCTTCTCTGGGCACCCTGTGCCAGTGCCTCAGCACCCTCACAGGGAAGAGCTTCTTCCTTATATCCAACCTGAACTTCCCCTGTTTCAATTTGAACCCATCACCCCTTGTCCTATCACTACAGTCCCTCCCCAGTGTCCGTGTAGGTGCCCTTCAGAGATAGATACCTCTTCTGGCAGGGAGAAAAGATAAAGGAGAGCATCACAGCACCATCGTAGGAGCTTTGCAGCATCAGCAGCAGATGGGGGACAGCCAGCCTGCCTGCATTAGCCTTGTTTCCTCAGGAAATCAGGCTACTGATAGCTTCAGTGAAGGAGACCCTTTTGGCAAGGAGTGCCCTGACATGTGCCAAACCACACCATGGTCCCTAAGGAGCGGCACTGAAGCTTGCTGAGGAGTAGCGGTGCCTTGGTACCCATGAGCAGCCTCCTTCCTTCCTAGAGAGGATCAAGCCATAAAGAGAGGAAAGGCAGCTTTCTAACAGCTTCTCCTAAAATATAACAATAATCACACTATATCAGGACCAAAATGTCTTAATATCAGTAATACTTGTTTTTCCTCAAAATCTCTTGGAAAGTTGGAGCAGGAGCCTTCATCCCCTTACATTCCAATGGAATAACAAAAGCTACCTTCGTTGCTTTCTTCCTTTCCTTGTTTGTAGCACAGATGAGGGAGGACAGTTATTGAAATGCCATTCCTAACCTTGATGCCTTTGCCCTTTGAATGAAGTAAAGAGATGTACTTTATGTCTGAGAGGAGGGCAGGTCCAGTAAGCACTTCCCAGTCCCTCCCAGGTGCTGTAGGGCATATCCATGAGTTCTTTCCCTTGTCTTTCTTAATCATTTCAATGGTTGCAAGCAGCCTGCCCTTACACTCTGTGGAATCCATCTCTTTTTGGTGGCTGCATGTTAAAACATGACTTGTCATGACTTGTCTTCATCTCCAAAGGCACTGAGGTGTCGCGCTGCACAAGTTCAGAGGGTGGTCCAATCAGGAAGCCGACGTTGTACAGCTGTAAACCTCCTATAAATAAATTGTGTATATTTTATTCAGCCTTTAAATCGCTGTGTTCTTCCCCAATGCTTTCGATGGGCACAAGGTGGCTCCGCGGAGCCGTTTTTGTTCCCTTGATTCGCTGAACTCCATTCACATTCTTCTCTCTGTGGACTTTGAGACGGAAGGGAAGTGATCTGCATGAAGGCTTCATGCCAGGTTACGCTCGTATTCCTTAGGAAAAGGCATGGAGTGGAAGGGTGGCCTCTTTTGGCTATAAACCCTTTGCATCCTATGCCACAGAGTCACCACAATGCAGGGAACTTGGGGTTTTGAGCCTCGCTTGCTCTGCAGGATGGTAAAAAGGGAAATGTTATGGGCAGAGCAGCAGGAGGATGTGATCTGTGGATGGCTTTCCCTTAGGGAACAAACCTGCACATTGGGAGCATCTGAAAAGCCAAAAGCCCGTCGCTGCCCCCGGGAGTCTCCAGTATTGCTGCTGTTTCCCAAAGTGCTGGTGCTGGGATCTTGTGTCCATGCTCCCATCATAGCTTCCAAATCCCAGTGCTCCAGGTGTTGAGAGCATGGAGGAGCTGTGTCTTTCTGCAGCCCATCCTCAAAAGCCTGGAACAGGCTTCTGGGAAAAGGCCTTTTATTGTGTGGTGGGATCATCCCCTGGGGCAAAGTGTGTCTACCAAGTGCTAGACAGAGAAGGGAGCATCCTTATCCTCTGCCTCCATCACTGCAACAACTTGCAAGGACTATTCTTCAAGGGGAAAGCTTCACAAACATCCTAATACCCTCCTGGAGGGTGTTACGGGCAGTAGACATGGCTGAGCACCTAAAGGGATTTGATACTTCATAGAATCCCAGACTGGTTTGGGTTGAAGGGACCCTAAAGCTCCTCCAGTTTCAGCCCCCTGCCACAGGCAGGGACACCTTCCACTGGAGCAGCTCCAAGTCCCTGTGTCCAACCTGGCCTTGAACACTGCCAGGGATGAGGCAGCCACAGCTTCTCTGGGCACCCTGTGCCAGCGCCTCAGCATCCTCACAGGGAAGAGCTTCTTCCTTATATCCAGCCCTGCCTGTCCCTATGCTGGAGGTGCACACTGACATGAGGTGCACACTGATCTGTGGGCTGGCAGCATGAGCCAGGCTGCTGGAAATGCTGTGGGACCCCAGCACGTGGGGACTTTGTGCATGTTCAGAGACCAGCAGCAGGTAGTAGAGTGATGCTCAGCTCCAGGCAAAATCCAGCCCAGGCTCCTCGAGGGTCCTGCAGCATCTCCTCATGCCTACAGCACTGCTGTCTGCAGGCAGTTTCTGCTCACTAATGTTAAGGTAACTAAATTGACGTTTCAGAGTCTCCTTTTGACTTGCAAGAGCATCTCCATGGAGAAACAGGCATCCCACCATGGTTACAAGGTGATGCTGGAATATTTCTCCTTTGCATCCCCTACAGCCTGCAGTTTCCCACCCTAATGCATGTATACATCCCCACTGTATGGATGTGAGCCTCCCGCTGCTCAAAAGGACCAGGGGTTATTGACAGGCAGGTTGGAACTAGATGATCTCTAAGGTCCCTTCCAACCCAAACCTTTCTATGATAAATCATCGCTTGAGCTTGAAGTCAATGGAGTCTATTCAAAGCTGGTTCCCACAAGGGGACTGGGTTGCAGTGGGGAGTTTGTAAGGACTGAATAAGGGACAGAGTGGCTGTGCTGTGATTTCTCCCACATTCCATGTTCCTGGAATGGCTTTGGAGGAAGCAAGTTCTCACCACTTAGGTCTTCAGGATCACCAAAGAATTCAGCCATCCCAGTCCCCAGGAGGGTTTCAGGCCCCTTGGTCCAAAGCAGAGCTTAGAAACACCCTGTGTGATCATCCTGCAAATAAAAGGGTGTCTTCGGCACCATTCACTGCCCAAAACGCCTAGGTAAAAACCCTTTGTGATGGTTCATAGCACAATTAAAAGCCAACCCCACCTTTCTCAGCAGGAAGGAGGAAAGACACTGGCTCAGGTTTGGGCAGGGAGTCACCAGGTCAGAGTTAAGCTTCTGGGCAAAACCTCCCCTTTGAATCTGCTGGTCCTCAAGGGTTTTTCTGTCCCAGCTTTCACATTCGCAAGCACAGCCTGGTGCATTCAAACCAGAATGCCTGTCAGCTCCTGGCCCCCACCCGCTGGACATCAATATGGTCCTTTGCACAGCGCTGAGACCTTTCTGCATGGGGTCCCCCCAGCCATCCCTTTGCCCAAGCAGCCATCAGGGCTCTGCCCAATGAGGATTTGAGAACACAGCATAACTTGTAGCTGGGCTCTCCATGGGTACCATGGTCTGGGGTAGAGCACTTGCTGCATCCCATAGCGTGGGCAGCAGCTCAGGGAGGGGATCCTGACCCTCTGCTGCGCTCTGGGGAGACCCCCCTGCAGTCCTGATCCAGCTCTGGGGCAGCAGCACAAGAGGGACGTGGAGCTGCTGGAGCGAGGCCAGAGGAGGCCATGGAGCTGCTGCGAGGGCTGGAGCAGCTCTGCTCTGGAGCCAGGCTGAGAGAGCTGGGCTGGGGCAGCCTGGAGAAGAGAAGGCTCCTGAAGGGGAGACCTGAGAGCAGCTCCAGTGCCTAAAGGGGCTGCAGGAAAGCTGGAGAGGGGCTTTGGCCAAGGGATGGAGGGACAGGACAGGGGAATGGCTTTAACTGCCAGAGGGGAGACTGAGATGAGCTCTTAGGCAGAAGCTGTTCCCTGGGAGGGTGCTGAGGCGCTGGCCCAGGGTGCCCAGAGAAGCTGTGGCTGCCCCATCCCTGGCAGTGCTCAAGGCCAGGTTGGACACAGAGGCTTGGAGCTGCTCCAGTGGAAGGTGTCCCACCCGTGGCAGGGGTTGGAGGCGGATGATCTTAAGGCCCCTTCAACCCAACCCAGACTGGGATTCACTCTATGACCCCCACGATCGCGGCGCCCGCTCTGGAGGTGTCACACGCGCGCTCGCACACCCCCCGCTCCAGGACTGGCTGCATCCCGGCTCCTCCCCCATAAGAGGCTCAGCGCAGGGCGGGCTCTGCCTCGCTCGGACCCGGAGGCAGCGGGGCTGCGCGCCGCGCACCAGCGCCCCTTCCCCGGCGTCCCCGGCCATGCCCCGCTGAGGTAAGGCGGAGGGGACCCCGCCGAGCGCCGGGGATGCTCCGGATGGGGTGCGGTGGCTGCAAAGCGGGGTGCAATGGGTGGGATGGAGCGGGGATGGCTCCAGCGCAGGGTGAAACCTGGGGAAGGGGTTGGGAAGGTGGGAATGGGTGTGTGTGGGTGGGGGGGGGTTGTGGCACGACCTCGGACGTGCCAGAAATACCCAGCAGCACCGAGCCAGCTCCTGCCGCGCGGATTAGCGCCTCGGTCGTTTCAAGCTGCTGCTGCTGCTTAATTGCGTTTGGCTCAGCCTGCAGGGACTGGGCAGAGGGTGGGAGTCGGGTTCCCCCCCACCCCGTTCTGCTCTATGCAGCCCCCGACCCCTTTGCTCCGTAGCTCTTTCGTGTTCAGGAATTGCTTAGGGATGAGGAGAGCCTGTTGGGATGTGCCTGGTGCACGGGCGGTGGTCCCAGGGGTGTCCCCCCAAATCCATCACTCCTGGGACTCCTGTACCCTCTCGCTGCTCTGACCCGGCCCCAGGTGCACCACTCGGGCTGTTAAAGCACAACCTGCTCTCAGGAGGATGGTGCTGCTCTTCGGGGAACAGTGGGAGTTTCACCTGCTTATAGCATAGCGCTGCTTGTGTCCAGGCGGTTTTCAAACCTAGAGTCATGGAATACCGAGTTGGAAGGGACCTCAGGGGTCTTCTGGTCCAACCTTTCTTGGCAAAGCACGACTTAGACACCATGGGCCAGTTCAGCTCAGTCTTGACAGTGTTCAGCGCTGGGGAGTCACCTCTTCCCTGGGGAGATTATTCCAATGGATTATAGTTCCCGCTGTGAAAAATTCCCTCTTGTGTCCAGTTGGAAGTTCCCCAGGAGTAACTTGCGCCCATCACCCTGTGTCTTAGTGCTGTGTCCCCTGGTCACACCAGCGCTGGTAAGCTGTGTCCAGGGCAATTGTTAGAACCATCCCTGGGCAGGGATGGAGGTCCATCATAGGGCAGGTAATTCCCGCAAAGCAGTTGGCATTCTGCTGCCTGGTTTGGGTGTTAGGTGCATGGACTGTGCTGGACCAGCTGAGCACCATTCCAAGGAGCAGTCCCAGGCTTTCCTAGGCTGGCTACTGCCATGTTATCCTAAGGAAGGTGAAAGTAGCATCTCTTGGTGTCTCTGGGAAGGTGAGTGTACGATGGAGAACCTGTTTTGTAGGCAACATGCAAGGAGACTCTGAAAGGCAACAGACCGGTGGGTATAAGATTGCCTGGTTGCCCCTGGCTGCTAAATCCCCCTGCAGAAGGAGCTGCAGGTGATCTTCCCACCACCCCAGGCTGTGGTGTTGGTGTGAGAGTGCTCCTCTCCATAGTGCATGGTGAGAGTTCTCCTCTCCGTAGGCAAAAGCATGTCTAAGAGTCAAGCTTATGGGGTTAACCTGTGATTTACATTGTTGAGGACATGGACCGTGTTCTGAGCTGACTCCTCTCCTTCTCCATTATATGATGCTATGAGTCCCATCTCTCCTTCCATGAGGTGAGGGACCACAAGGTCCAAACAGTGGCAGTGTGAAGGTCCCTGTGAGACCCTGTACAAGCGTCCCTGTGCCTAAACTATCCCAGTGTCACAGAATAGGGACAAACACGGGCAATATCCAGGACAGCACTTCCCTCCTGTTGGTTAATGGTCAAAATTGCTTTCACATTTGGCTTTGCGGTCTCTGAGCTCTACCTGTTTCCCAATATATCTGTCTAAATCATGCTTCATGTTTCGAGTTGCGGTGATGGGCTGGAGCCAAACTGTGTCTTGTTGAAAGCTTTGTGCTTCCATAAACCCAACGTATGAGGACCAAAATCTCTTCTCGAGCTTTTTGGGGTGAGACTGGAACAACTTCATGAACTACAGCATCTCCGTATTGACACGAACACTTATGAGACCTGAATCCTGAGGGATGAACCTCTTTGCCAAGGCAATATCATTCCCAACTCATTTCCCCTCCTCAGAGCAGTCGCTTCATGTCCCTCACCATTAAGTTTCCATGGGCTGGGGAGTGCTGTGCAGTGTTTCTGTCTTATGCGTTGCTAACTTGTGACTTCCCAATCCTCGGGTTGCCATGGAAAGGATTACGCTGTGATTAATGAAGGCATTGTCAGCTCCGAGGTCTTTTCAAAGCCTTTCCTGGAGCTGCTGTGAGCGGCTTCCAAGCCCAGCAGAAAGGGGCTGGCAGGAGAAGTGGCTTCAAGCCACATCCTGGGCATGGTTTGGGTTTTCAGCACTGATACCGAGCTGTCAGGTAGCAATTGTTGCCTCCATTCCCTGCCAGGATCAGTCCCTTTTGAGAGTGAGAGGAGAAATGGGGACCTTTATTGTTCTCTTGGGGCAGAGCCTAAGCGTTCTTGCTCCTGAAGCTCTGTGGGACAAGTGTCACTGTGCCAAGGGGCTGGCAGGATGTGGAGGCAGCGCCTAAGGAAGCTTTGCACCATGAAACGCTTCTCTTTGCTAAGCAACATACGAGGGGAACCTGATATGGGATGAGCTGACGTGTTTGTGACTCTCTGTCCCCCAGGTAAACCAGAAAGCTTCTCGGGACAGGGCTGCCCCAGCAGTGTCCATGCTTAGGGTGTGCCTCCATCTGAGCCGCTGCTCTGACAGGCTCTAACCGAGGATACTGGGAGAGAGCAGAGTGTGCAGTTGTTCCCACTTCACAAGCGGAGAGCAACGCATGGAGATGCAATGAAAACCAGGCGCCTGAAGTAGATGGAGTGCTGAATAAATATACACAAGGTCAAAACCCAAAGCCAAAAACCTCTGTGGACCAGAGGTTCATTTCTCCCCAGCTTAAGCAGCTAGGTCCAGACTCCCACCTCAGCCTAGCTGGCATCCTAAAGCTGAGTGCTTGATCCCGCTGGCAGTCTCGGAGCAATTGCAGAAAGGCATTGAGCTGCTCTTGGACCTCAGCCCTAGCAAGTTCCTTGCAGAGGGTGCTGGTTCAGCTGCTGCCATCCTCACCGTTTAACCTGGTGTAACACCCCAGTGTTTGCCCAAGGCACTGATGACCTGAATGCAGTTTCCACATGCATGAAAGGAGTTAAAACTTACACTTTAGCTTGATGATAGACTTAAAGGCTGCCTTGGGTGGAGGTTTCCACTGCTCTTGTTGCTGTGCAAGCAGCCTGGCCTCCGACTTTAAGAACAAACTGATCTTCAGGTCCTTCCCAACCCTGTTCTATGATGTATGGAGGAAGGAAGACTTGCAGAAGAACCTGCCTGAGGTTATGCTGAGTGCTGGGAGAACTGAGCCTCTGAATCCTGCTCATTTCCATGCCTGTCTAACACTGGTGACACTGTGCTGAGGAGAGGCTTCACCCCAGGAGACAAAGCCCCTCACTGCAGCAGCTCCTAACTTGGGTATGGAAAGATAAACCTGGGATGATGGCAGAGCTGGGGAGAGGATGGGCACAACAGGAGGGTTGGCAAAGGAGGATAAATAGAAAGAGGGGATATCAATGAAGGTGCCTGTCAAGGGCACTATGTAAACGTAGACTTTTAGGGATAGTTTAGTGCTTGCAGGTTGCAGCTGTGAAATACCTTCCGTCAGAGAGAGCTTTAGCAAATGCTGAGTAGGATTCACCTGCCCAACACACTGAGGCATAGGGGAAGGGTGCTCTGAGCACTGCCTGGGCTGTACTAGACTTGGGAGCAGGACCCATCTCTTGGGACCAAGTCCTTGTGTGTTCCCAGGGTATCTGCCATTGTCCAGAGGGCACATTTCACTCCTCTGTTGCCTTACCTCATAGAACCCCAGGCTGGTTTGGGTTGGAAAGGGACCTTAAAGCTCATCCAGTTCCAACCCCTGGCCACGGGCAGGGACACCTCCCACTAGAGCAGCTTGCTCCAAGCCCCATCCAACCTGGCCTTTCAAGTAATCCAGAATGAAAGAGGCAAAGCATATACCAAGAGAGGAATGAAAAGTGAACCAGCGTTACACCTTTGTGAGTCCCTGATGTGCCTGCAGCCAGGAATACTGTGTGTTTTGTGGTCCCTCCATCCCCAAAACAATGTACATCAAGTGGGGAGGATTCAAAGGAAGGATGGTCAGAGGGGTGGAACAGCTTCCACGTGAGGAAGGATTGTTTAGACAGGGACTTCGAGCTGAAAAGAGATGGAAGAAGATACGGTATTGATCCTGGAGGATCATGCTGTCGTGGTGAAGGCAAAAGGAGGGCTTTCCTTGGTTTTCCTTGGTTTTGCATAGTTTTCCTTTGCAATGTAAAAATTAGGGAGCAGCAAGTAAAGCTTATGGAGAGCAAAAAAGAGTTCACACTGACTGGCAACTGTGATAGTTCTTACTGCAGGACCCCATGGATCCTAAAGGTAATGGTGAGTTGAAAAAGCACTCAGACAAATTCATTGATGGAAAGCCACTGAAAAACTATCAAATATATATATTAAAGGAAAAAACCTACCTCTCTTTTGGTTTCAGAAGTTCTTGAGCTGCAAATTATTAGTGTCTGGGGGAGTATTATAGAGTAATGCCACTAAATCTTCAAGCTGCTTTTACTTCTCCCTAGGCATCCTCTGTTGTTCACTGTCAAATACAATAGATGGGGAGCCCACAAGCTGGAACCAGTAGGGGCTTTTTTATGTAGGACTCCTGAGCTTGTGCTTCCACTCGCCAGGAGTTGTTCATGCTCAGAGATCCTCCTTGGAATAGTTCTTCTGGGATGTTTGTCTTGGAGAAGATAAGGTGTCAGCCTCCTTGCTTTAGCAGCAGTGCCATGAGGGTGGAGGAAAATAAAGCCTGTTCTCTTCCTTTTCCATTGAAAACACTTCCATGCCAGCAAATACAGAGAGGAGCTTAATGGAATGTATTGCAGGTTCTGTATCAGATCTCTCGCAGGCCATTAGGGAATCGCTGTGAAGTAATGATCAGCTAGATCGCTGCTAGATAGGCCGTGGTTTCCTGTGGATCCCAGAGCTGACCCAGTGCTGGGTTTAGGCTGAGGTTTGCTTTGCAAGTCAACAAGATGGTTTTCCATGTGCCCAGTGTGAGTTGGGAAGGAGGGAAGCACCCACAAACCATAACACCTCCTATCACCCCTTTGCTTGGCTGAGGCTCTTGGGAGGACAGGTAAACCACTTGCATTAGGGGACGGTACAGCAGGTGTTTATTGAGCTGGAAGGAGCCCTGCAAGCCTAGCTGGAGTGCATCAGACTGGACTGGGTGTTTTCCAGCTTCAGTGGTGGTTGCTGTTATGTTGTGTTCCCCCAGCTATTTCTGTCCTGCTTCCTCTCATCCTTCAGCTTTGCTGAATCAGTGCCACCAAGGCCAGTAGATTTACCCTGTGCTGAGATGAACTCCAGAAACCACACATGCACACCCCCATAGGGTTTGTCTCTCCTAGAGCCTGCAGAAGGTTTTGATCTGGAGGAATAAAGGGGGTGGTTATCTCACCTGTAACCTTCATTCAAAAGCCTTATTCGAGCCCACTGAGAAGCTGCACACAGGGCTGTCAGGGTGAGCAAGGCGGTCCCCCTTTGCTCTTCAGCTTGGATGGCTGCCTTTAATCCCGGTGGAAGAGAAGAGTCAGGATAACCTGAACTTCTGTGGTCTGTCTTTGGAATAAAAGCCCAGGAAAGTGTCAGGCATGGGTGGCTTTATGTGATTTTGGTTGGTTTTTATGTGCACTGGAGAGCTGCAAGGGCACAGAGCAGCCTTTGGCGCAGACATAAGCAAGCATCATATTGCTGGATTTACTTAAAGCCCCCATGAGTGTTACCTGTGTTAACACCTCCCAAACATGCCCCCACGCGAGGCTGGTGGTCCTACAGCATCCTTGATCCAAAAAAAGGATGGACAAAGCTTTCCTTCCTTTCATTCCTACAGGCTTTCAGAGCTGCCCACTACCTGAGAGCACTTGGGGTACCAAGACACAGCCTGCCTGGGAGTCAGGATCCATAGCAGGAACTATCAGATCTTTCATGTAATTCAGTAAAGCAGTACATGGGGACTTATAAACTATTAATGAACAGGTCAGCCCAATCTTCTGTCATGCCAGGGAGGTCTCTTAGAGCAGGTATGCTGCAAGGGCACCATCCCTCCCGTGTAAGAAATTGCTGCCCTCCAGCAGTGATACAAGTGATGCTTTGCCCAGTGATGCCACCAATGCTTGTGGCTGATGGAGCAGGTCCTTGTCCCACAGGGAGGAGAGCTTCTGAGCTGCGAGTTCCAGATATGTTGTACTGAGATTTTCCTTTCTCCATTGCTAAATGTCATGTCTGCACCCAAAATGAAGAGGCAAGAGAGTGATCATGGCCTAAACACTGTGAGAGCCATGTCACCTTGGGATACCATGATGGAGCAAATCAGGAGCTGATGTTCATTCAGGTTGATTATACCAGTACAGGGTGGTGGGTAACAGAAAGCTGCTTGGGCAACCTTTTGCTGTTAGAAATAACCCTCTGGATCTCCCCCAATGCCCTGTTATATCTGTTATGCAGCAAACCTTACTGCTTGGGGTAACCAGGTCCTGTCCTCCCAAGCGCTGAGCTCAGCAGTCAGGGAAGATGTTAAATGAAAAGGGCTGGAACAAAGTCCAGCTTTTCAGGTGGAGCTGTGATGTTGAACTCAGCCCAGAGAGTGAGACCTGTCTCAGGCACAGGTTTCCTATGTGTAGCTGAAAGCAAATTACAAATAGCAGCATCCACCCCTTCCCTTGGAGGGATACCTCAACAACCTGCAAACAGGGGTGGGAACAGAGCAGCTTGTTAAAACTGGGGAAAGGTGAGTACCTGTTGAAGAAGGCTTGCTCATCCAGTCTGATTTCCATAGGGAACCATGCTTGTGTGGTCACACTTCCCAGCTCTTTGGATGTGTCACCTCATCACGGTAGTTTGCTGACCAAGTTCAATTCAGATTCAGCAGAGCTGTAGCAAGGAAATGAAGTTGTTAGTCACTTCGTGCAAATACATAGGAGAAATCTAGTGCCCTGCAGCACGATGCCAGCTCTTGTTGGACACCGGATTGCCCAGGCTGGGTGAGAAAGCTGTTCTGAGTACTCTTATCTGCAAGACAGGTTTCTTGAGGGGACTATGTCCCTATTGACCATCAAGAAATCTTCTTATCCTGAGTTTTGTGGTTATAAATGAGACTTTGTTAGTTCTGCCACTCATACAGGGACTTCTGTTATTATTTCTGACTCTGCTCTTCACAAGGTGGGAATTTGCAATGGAGAAAAGGCGCTTCACCTCCTAGGAACCTCCAGTTCTTTTGCACATCCAAGCTGTTTGGGGATGCAAAGACTGTGTCTGTAACATCTCATCTCTGATAGAATGGTTTGGGTTGAAGGGACCTAAAGCTCATCCAGCTCCAACCCCTGCCACAGGCAGGGACACCTTCCACTGGAGCAGCTCCAACCCCTGTGTCCAGCCTGGCCTTGAGCACTGCCAGGACAGGGGCAGCCACAGCTTCTCTGGGCACCCTGGGCCAGCGCCTCAGCACCCTCCCAGGGAAGAGCTTCTGCCTCAGAGCTCATCTCAGTCTCTCCTCTCATATGCCTTTCGTTTAACTCTCCTTTGGCAAAGACGCGTGTCTCAGCTCAACCAGGACATCACAGAGCATCCCGTGGAGCTCTGTACACCACCAAAAGGTGAAGAGCAGCGGATGAAGCAGCAAACAGCCCCTGTGACTCAGCTCCCCCAGCTGAAAAACTACTGTAACCTTTTGCATGTGCAGCCAATGAGTCAGGGAGCCTCCGTCCCCCTCTCATCCAGGCTATTACTGATGCTGCCCTGAGGGATGTGATGATGATTGCACCGAAGGCACCCTGGAAGCACAGGGCAGAGTCTGCATTTAATTTGTACAGTCCCTGTTCAAACAAAACACCCTCTGGACTCACCAGGAGTATAGCAGGATAAACCAGGGCTGATATCTTCTGATTTGAACCCACTTCAAATACAGGGACTAGTCCCTGTATTGGAGGCTGGCCCCAGCCTCTCTAAAGGGCCATCCTCAATGTCTTCAGGACCATAAGAGGATAGCTGTTGGGGCAGCAGAGGGAGGATTTAGTTGAAAATTCCAGTAAAGAAATACCTGCTGAGAAAAAGTCTCATGGGATTATAGCAGCTTGGAGAAGCCCTGCTCCTGCCAGCACTAATAGCACTGAAGCGAGATTCCCCACAGCCAAGGCAATGAGGGACCAGCAAGAGTAGAGGGTGAGACAGCTGCTTATTAGGACAAGTTAAGGACAGAGAAGAGCAATAGAGCTGCCTTTATTAAAGGCATTTTGATCTGGAGTCATAGGCACAGATTTGGGTGTCTGCAAGAGGCACATAGAAGGGTTAGGATTGGAAAGGACCTCGTCTCACCTTCCTGGTTCTCCTGCATGACCCTGGGGGAAGTCACGTCCTCCCTCCATGCCTCAGTTTCCCTCTGTGTCAAATGTGGATAGCATCACCCCCTCCTCTGTAAGCAGGCTGGGATTTGTGAGGGAATAACACAACGTCATAGCTCACAGGAGTGATTGCTAATAGTGGCTGTAGTAAAGTCTCTTTAATGAGCCTTTCTATAGCAAAAAGAGCAGCAGTGTGTTAGTAATTATGTTATTGGACTAGTTATTGGTCCAACTAAGTTTAGATCTTACCCATGCCGTATGTCATCCATGGCGATGGCAGATCATCTACAGACTGTTTTAAAAGGCATCATTAGATGGCACTTTGAACCCAGATACCTAAATCCCCCTGAAACCACTTCAGGAGCAAACTGCAGTGTGCCACAGGAGACCTGACACCCCATGTGCTTTATTTTGAGGCCCTAGTTCCAGCCTGTACTGGGTGCAGTGCTCCTTCTCCTGCCCTCTGTCTTGGAGCAAGGCCTGTGGGTTTGTGTGTTCATGAGATAGAAAGCTCAGAGGGCCAAGGAGATGATCCAGTCTAATCTCCTTCATAACATGGCCCAGTTATTCCTAACTGGAGCCAGTAATATGGAATTGGCCAGAGTATATCTGTATAGGGCATATATGTATCATTCGATATAGTGTGTATATGCATATATATATAATCATAGATGTGTACATGCATGCACACAGACTTTCCCTTGGGTCTTCATGGAGCTGTTATCAGACTATAGACAGTCTTTGTTGCTGCCTGAGCAATACAACCAAAGGGCCAATGTCTGTGGTTCAACTTCATGGCTGGCAGAGCCCGGATGATTGAAAAGGTCTCTGCCTCCAGAACCTGGCCCAAACCAGGGTGTACCATGCATGGATTTCCTTCCAAGTTCCTAAATTCATTGTAAAACCTTGAAAAACACATCAGCCTGAAGTCAACCGCCACATCACCCTAACTACTCTGTGATCTATGTATATACCTTGCTCTGTCAATGGCAGGGGTTGGGCAGCCCATGAAGAAGCAGGTCCATGGCAACCCCACCAACACTTGTTGGTCTATCTGGGAATTAATGGAAGTCTCCTGAGCATGGATAGGCAGGATCTGAGCTCTGATCTTGGCTGTGTGGACAACCCAGTGAGCACAGGACTAGCAAGGATCTTCCAATACAGCCCAGCACTGTGCAGAACAGCCCTGCTCCAAGGAGAAGAACGTGCTCGTGTTCTAAATCACCCTCTGTTTCCAGCATAGGCTTTACTCCTAATTGTTCTTGTCATGTGCCAGGCCCCATCTGTAGACTTTAGCAAGACTGGGAGTTCACCTATGGCTAAAATAGAGATGAAAGGAGATTGCAAACCCCATTTGCAGGCGCAGTGTTTTGCTCAGCTCAGCTCTGGATTATGCTGAAATTACAGCTGCCTTCCTTGCAAAAGGATACTTTATTTGATTAATTATTGTGGCCGTTGAAAATGACTCAGGAAATTGCCCTCCTCAGGATGCTGTGCTGAGCACTGTGCTGTGTGCTGGGATCGGATGCCGCTGTGGTCCATTGTTCTGCTGCGGCTACGTGAAAGGCCAGGGAGGGAGAAAAGGTCAGGTCCTTTGTTCAGCTTCTCTACCTGATGGGCTTTTGGGGGGATTGAATGCAGAGCAGATCTATTGAACCTCCTGCTGGAGGCTTAAAAAATTGATGCCCATGTCCTGGCTACTCTCAGATGAACAGAAGCATCAGATTGATGCTCTTGACTTGCCAGAGGAGGGAGTTTTCTGTGGTTTCTTGCTTTAAGGTTACCTTTTTGGCTAAGATTCATTCAGTTGAGGTGTCTCTCTCCTTGGCACTGCTACCAAGACTCTTCAGATAGAGATCTGAGGGCCAAACCAGTCCTACAGAGTCAGCTGCGTGGTCTTTTGACATGTTCCTACCTGGTCAGGGAACACAGAGATAGGAGAAGCAAGGGGGCTACAGGGATGCTGGAGAGGGACTCTTCATCAGGGACTGTAGTGATAGGACAAGGGGTGATGGGTTTAAACTTACACAGGAAAGATTTAGGTTGGGTATAAGGAAGAAGTTCTTCCCTGGGAGGGTGCTGAGGCGCTGGCAGAGGGTGCCCAGAGAAGCTGTGGCTGCCCCATCCCTGGCAATGTTCAAGGCCAGGTTGGACACAGGGGCTTGGAGCACCCTGCTCCAGTGGAAGGTGTCCCTGCCTGTGTTACGGGTTTGAAGCTGGATGAGCTTTAAGATCTCTTCCAATCCAAACCTTTATGTTATTCTATGAGAAAGGAGAGGACATACAAATGAAGCCAGTCACCTCAGTCTTCCTCTGTAGTCTATGGACAGAACTAATGCTGACTTCTCCAACTGATGGAGTGAATCAGGCCTTGGAAACAGTTATTTGTCCCTATAGTCATGGAGGTCATCTCGGGAGGGGTAATGGTTTTAAACTAAAGAGGGAAGATTCAGGCTACACATGAGGAAGAATTCTTTTACCTTAAGGATGGTAAAACACTGGCACATGTTGCCCAGATAGGTGGTGGATGCCCCATCCCTGGAGACAAAGTCCAGGCCGGATGTGGTTCTGGGCAACCTGATGTAGTTGAAGATGTTCCTGCTCATTGTAGGGGTTTGGACCAGATGAGCTTTGAAAGTCCCTTCCAATTCTATGAACCTATGATTCTACGCAGATGAGCAAACAAGCTCTGAGATCCTGCAGCTTGAGTTGAATCTCTGTTGTCCTTTCACTGACTGGTGCAATGCTTTGCCAAGGCAAAGAGAATGGCACAGTCTGGAGCTGTCATCATGGGCTGTGATTGATGCCTGCAGGTCCTGGTGGAGGAAAGCACAGAGGAACGCATTCCTTTCACTTGCTGTCTTTTAAAATCCCTTAGTCTCTGGAGACATCACCACCTGATTCCCAGCTTCTGGCTATCAGCACTGTTCCACTAAAGTCAGTTGTGCCTCACCCATTGCATGCTGTTGGAGGTCTGGCCAGGGAGGTTTTTTAGCTGCGTCAAAAGAAACAGCAGTGGGTACGTTTTCAGCTGTTCCATGGTCAGCCTGACTGATGAGGAGAGCTCAGGACGTGGTTTTAGTGCTCAGTTTTCAGGGAGAAGCCAGATCCCTCAGCAGCTTTCCGTTCTATCCGAGGTCTATTGAAAATCAGGCCCTGATTCTGGGGCCTGAAGTCTTTGGCTGGAAACTCTACCTACTGCCCAACCCCTGACACCTCTCTGTCAGTCATCTTAGTAGATGTAGTAGTAGATTACACCCTCTTTATTGGTGGTTTCAGTTACAAGCATCATTTCCCTGGGTTTCAGTTGCCCTTGCAGAATGACAGACTGCAGTGTGCATTAGCACTGCACTTTGAGCTCTTTGCATGAAAAAACCCCAACAACTAATGCACAGAAAGGCAAAGTACCCATCTAATGCATCAATATTGCTCTCACCCTGGGCTGTTTTACTGCCTTGGTGCCTGCAGTCTTATCTCCCTATAGTTATCTGGCTAATCAATTAGCAGGTTGGCTGTGTTCTGCTGGGTAGAAAAGGTTGGGCTTACGTTGAGTAGCTGGAGTTTTCTGGATTTGGGGATCCCAGCTCTGTAGAATGACTGAAATATCCCTTTTTGTAATAACATAACCAACCGCAAACCTCAGGTCTTCCCTGGGAACAGCATCCTGCCACCAGAAGGAGAAGCCCAATGGGGGTACCCTCAAATCTAATTAGTACCTAATCCTGTGGCTCACATCACCGTAAAGCTGAATGCTATGGGAATAGCTGGAGAAAAAGCTGCACATTCCCTAATGCAGGGAATACATCCTTTTCAGGCTGTCATTTAGTTCAACAGTGTTGTATCCATGACTAAATGGAGGAGCCTTTCTAAGGATCCAGGGCTTTATGATGGATCTTAACCCCTCCATCACCTATTCCTTCACATATCAGCTTGTAGCTCCACTTGAATCTCTCAGCTGTCCAAAGAGCTGGACCCAGAGCTGATGGGGGTGTAATCCTTTACACCAAAATGCACCTCTTATCCATCAGTTATTCCTATATATCCTTATACCAGCATTCCCTGGAATGCTGGTGGCCACTCAAGGTGTGACCCAAAGGTTGTGCGAAAGGTTTTCCTTGTCTTTCAGTGAGCTTGGATCAGAGTTCTTCCAGGAAAACTCACTGTGCTGACCACCTCTCAGGGCATACAGACCCTGCATGCAGGCTGTGTCATGGATGCAAAGGTCGTATAAGAAATGGTACTTCTGCTCCTTTCTGCAGTGTGTTGCTGTGGTGACCTGCCCTGCTTGAGGTGACAGCTCCCTCACACTACTGATGTCACCTGCCAGCACGACCTCAGGCTGATCCATCCATGCGGAGGTGGCAATTAAGACGTACATGAGGGAACTTTCTCAGCATGGAGGCAGGCAGCATCACTCAGTGCTGCTCGCTGTGTCCTCACATCTCCATCACGGGAGTCTCTTACTCTTTGCTCACAGTAAAAAGTCATCGAGTGCCATCCTGTCTGTAAAAATGCAGCAAATACTCTGGGTGAATTCCCGTTGCCATTGCATTTAGGGCAATGCTGTTGATTTTAATGGGAATGCATCTTTGCTCCATGTTAAAAGAGATGATGGGTAACGAAACCTGAAGGCTGGATTTTATTCTCCGTGTAATCTGTACCAGAGGGTCTAGAAATCAGTATTTCTTATTGAAAAAATGAAGATATTTGTGCTATGGGACGTGAAGGTGCAAGTGAATGGCTGTTACCACAAACATCTCAGTGCGAAGCTCAGATGGGAGAAATGGGGGAGGTGTTCATGCTTTAAGCAGCACCCCGATAGCTGAAGCACTCATAGGATCAACTGGGTTGGAAAAGCCCTTTAAGCTCATCCAGTCCAACCATTCCCCAGCACTGCCAGAGCCACCACTGACCCATGGCGCTGAGACCTCGTCTCTACGGTGTGTGAACACTCGCAGGGACGGTGACTGCAGCCCTGCCCTGGGCAGCAGTTCCAATGCCTGAGCATCCTTTGGGGCAGGAATTGTTCCTCAGCTCCATCTAAACCTGCCCTGGTGCAGCTTGAGGCCGCTTCCTCTTGTCCTGTCGCTTGTTACCTGCTCCATGCTCCTGTCAGCAGTTGTAGTCCCATCTATTGAGGCGCAAAGTCTGGACACTTTTCCACCAAGGTGGGGGTTTAACTCAAGTTATCCTCATCTCAGCAGTTCCTGGGCAGCCAACCTTCACATAGACCTTGAGGGCAAACCTGAGCAGATAGGAGAACTCACCTTTGGTGCAGAGAAGAAAGCAAAACGGGAAGCTACAGCCCAAGGAAACAGGGATATCCCAGGCAGCACCGGGTGGCAGATCATTCTTCCCTAAGCTTTATTCACAATGGGCTCAGACACCATGGCAGATGATCTGAAGTTCTTACTGAGAGAGCCTGAGTGTTTCATTGAAAAGTGGAGTGAGAACTGATGGGAGTAATCTGTAAGTGCCTTCACAGGGAGCAGATGATGAAGCTCTGACAAACCAGTAGACACAGGTCATGTCATAGAGAGGACCCAGTCTGATTTCAAAGCAGGGGCACATGCCCCTTGCAGAGTTTCCCAGCCACAGGGTATCATCCTGTTGTTCCTCTGCTCCTTGGTCACCACTCCAGGCCAAGTGGTGCATGAGACCCTGATACAAGGGAAGTGGAGGTGCAGCAGTGCAGCAAAATCCTGCCATGTGGGTCCATCTACAGGATCACTTGTGGTTGGTAAGATATGCCTGGCCTCAGCTGGGAATGCAAATGCATGTGAGAATAAGATACTTCATTTAAATGCTAAGCATGATTTGACCTTTGGAGCTAATTTGCTGGAGGAGTAGTGGGTTATTTCTGTTGAGAGCTTGCTTCTTGATCAAGCTAGCAGGGAAGACACGTGTTAGTCAAGAAGAAAATGGATGATTGTTATCAGACTGCTGTCTTCTGACCTGAAAGCCCTGGCTCTGATTAGGGGGTCTAGGAAGGATGCTTTCCAAGCATGCCAACTTCCAGCAGGACAAAGAGTTGAAGGACTGGTATGTAGTGGTCTTCTTCCTCTCTATTTGCTGCCACGCACATTGAACAGCTAGAGAGCCCCAAACCTGGTGGGTTTGTTAGTTTAACTTATTCAAGGAGCGCTATTATTCTTCCTGATCTGAATCCTGCTTTCGGGTAAGGACAAAGACACTTGTCTCCAAGGGTGTAGGTCTGTCCTTTTCATTCACCATTACTCAGATGAACAGTAAAACACACTGCAAACCCCTTAATCCTCTTCGATCCCTTGCTGGAGGGCAGGAGGTGAATGCAGCAGCGTGCAGAGAGCATCGATGTGTTAAACCTCTTTGCTCAGCTAAGGTGATACGTTAGGTTTCTGTCAGTCAGCTGAAGTAGGTGAATGAACTTTTGGGTTTATTGACACCACGAAGTGCCCACAGTTCTCTCTACCCCAAGCTGGGTGCAGAAGGGGATAGGCTGTGATTGGATGTGGATGTGGATTAAGTACTCGTTTTCTTCGCTGCGTTTGCAGACAGGAAAATCACGTGGAACATGGAACTTCAGGAGGAAGGAGCCGAATTTGCATTTAGAATGAAATGGCTGAGTTTCTCCTAACCAATGCTTAATGGCGCTGTGCTCTGGAGGATTAACACTACCCCAGGCAGTATGGCCAGTCATGCGGCTGGACTCCGGTCCTAAAGTGCCAACAAGCACTGCAGAAATGCCAGTTAAAGAGGTTAGACTAGCAACCCCCTTCTTTGCAATTGTGGAGTAATGGCTTCATCCAGGTTCCTCAGACTTTCTCCTTCCAGAGTCAAGCTCCATCAGGTTCCTCTTGCATTTGAGATCTCTTCAGAGCCAAGAAAGACATGGGAGAGGTCACTCTGGTGGAGACCTTCTATTGAAGCACTCTGGCTTCTATTGATCACTGCTTGCAAGCAACTGGCATCTGTAGTTCCATGTCCCACATTACTCTGCATCTGGAAATAGTTTAAAGCCCCTTCAGCCTCATCCACTGCCTCCTGCAGATGCTCTGTTCAGATGATGCTCAACCAGTGGTGCCCAGGAAGCTGCTAAAAGAACCACATTTGCCATAACAAATACAGTTTCCGGAAAAGTGTCTTGTGAGCTTGTGTTGATAGAACCATAGAATGGTTTGGTTTGGAAGAGACCTTAAATCTCATCCAGAGCTAAAGGGATCCTTAAAGCTCAACCCCCTGCCATGGGCAGGGACACCTTCCACTAGAGAAGCTTGCTCCAAGCCCCTGTGTCCAACCTGGCCTTGAACACTGCCAGGGATGGGGCAGCCACAGCTTCTCTGGGCACCCTGGGCCGGCGCCTCAGCACCTTCACAGTAAAGAAATTCTGCCTTATCTCCAACCTAAATCTCCCCTGTTTCAGTTTGAACCCATCACCCCTTGTCCTATCTCTGCAGTCCCTGATGAAGGTCATGTTATGTGTGAGTGATTTGGGAAAGGTGCTGGTGCATTTGTTTAGCCCAGCTCATTTCCCATACCACAGGCAGCTTTAGAGTTTCACAGAGGACATGAAGGTGGGATTGAAGTGCCCTATGCTCACCTGCCAGCGAGGGATGGAGGGTCCAGATGGCCATTTTGCTCTATCGGTACTCCCATGAATAAGCAGGCTGGTGCTGGACCTCCCTGGTGCTCGGACAAGCCCAGTCCTCGTGACTGATCCCTGTGGGAAGAACAAGGCAGGCAATCTGCTGCTGCCCTTCTCTTTTGGGGTTTTCCCTGCTGAGCAGGCTGTGGGAAAGCCTGCTGCCCATTACATACATCTCTGGCAGCAGCGTCACGAAGGGACCTACAAAGCATTGAAGGAGAGCAAGTGCTGTGGCTTGGGCTGAAGGCTAGACCTTCAGGAAATAGGTAACTGAAACCACACAACAGCCTCTGGGTACCAAAGTCATAGAATCATAGAATAGTCAGGGTTAGAAAGGACCTTAAGATCATCCAGTTCCAACCCCCTGCCATGGGCAGGGACACCTCACACTAAACCATGGCACCCAAGGCTCTGTCCAACCTAGCCTTGAACACCACCAGCGATGGAGCATTCACAGCTTCCCTGGGCAACCCATTCCAGTGCCTCACCACCCTTACAGGGAAGAACTTCTTCCTCCTATCCAATCTAAACTTCCCCTGTTTCAGTTTGAACCCGTTACCCCTTGTGCTATCACTGCAGTCCCTAATGAAGAGTCCCTCCTCAGCATCCCTATAGGCCCCCTTCAGATGCTGGAAGGCTGCTCTGAGGTCTCCATGCAGCCTTCTCTTCTCCAGGACCAATTCCTTCCCCAAAGGGTGCTCAGGCATTAGAACAGATTGCCCAGGGCAGCACTGGAATCACCATCCCTGCAGGCGTTCACGCACTGTGTAGATGGGGCCCTCAGTGCCATGGGTTAGTGGTGGCCTTGGCAGTGCTGGGGAGTGGTTGGACTTGATCTTAAAGGTCTTTTCCAATCTGGTTGATTCCATGATTGTAGCCCGGCCTATGGGAAGAGATCCCCCATGTATGGCTTGTGCAACAGGGACACCAGTAGGGCAAGCTACCTAATGCTGATTAGCATGCACATAATGTCTTAAGAGCTCCCCTGTTGGGTTAGATCTCTGTTTTCAGAGGGGGAAACTGAGGGAAGGAGCTATAAGATGACTTGTCCATAGCGGAAGTCCTTCAACCAGGAACTCAAACTGCTACCCAGCCGAGTGTTCAAAACTGCCATTACAATCATCATGTTCGGGACCGGGGAAGGACCTCTGGAGAACCTCACTCATTGCCTGCTCTAAGCCAAACCAAGCTTTCACTGGCTATTCCCAGTGGAGTAGACTCCTCAGCATCCTTGGCAGTCTGTCTCGGCACTCACAACTTGGCAGGGTTAGGAAGTCATTTTCAAGCCATATGAATTAAGAGGAATAATTTAATGTGCTCCAGAGAAGATTCTAAAACTGAGAATTAGGAGAATTCCTCACAGCCTTTCGGACATTAAAGTGGATGCATGATCTTCCTTCAGTTATCTATCTGAGAGCAAAATGAATCCATTAAATACTGTCCAGTGAGTATTTCCTAATGACCGCTGATGCTTTGGCTGCTCTTAGGACACCAGCTCCTTTTCTGGGCAGTGCAGAGGGATCCTATAGATCATTCAGCATCTGGATGTTTTCATTAAGGTGGTGAAGGCACTTAGATGGCAAACTCCTACAGCTGTCAGTGGGGTAGATATCTGCCTTCAAATACGTGGTTGGTGAAATGTAGAGATGGTGCAGGCAGCGTGGCAAGGAAAAGGGGAATAATCGGAAATGCTGTTGAGCCTCTGCAGGCCCTGCAGGACATAATAGAGATAAATCCTGCTTTTCTAGAAGCTAGGATGTGCTTCCCACTGCAGCTGAGAAGCTACAGAAGACTCAGCAAGATCGGCACCAAAGACTAAGCACTACATTGCTGAATGGGATGAGTGCAGTTGCTGCTGGTGAGGAAGAGATCACTCTCTTTGCCATGAGGAAACTGTGCTGGGACGCTGCTGCAGGGTGTTATCACTCCTTTATTTTCAAGACAAAGTCATAGAATCATGGAATGGTTTGGTTTGGAAAGGACCTTAAGGTCATCCAGTTCCAACCCCCTGCCATGAGCAAGGGTGCCTCATTCTAGACCATGTTGCCCAAGGCTCTGTCCAACCTGGCCTTGAACACTGCCAGGGCTGGAGCATTTACCACTTCTTTGGGCAACCCATGCCAGTGCCTCACAGTAGAGCACTTCTTCCTTGTATCTGTCCCGTGTTGTGTGTCTTTGGGACATTTCATGTGGAGATGGTTGAGGAGGGATGGAAAGACTTTGCTATTCCCTCTTGTCCCCCCGGGAAATGTTGTTCTTTTAGTGGAAAAAGCTCAAGAGTAAAAAGTATGGCTAAAACCTGCAGTGTAGTATTTAGGTTTGCGTGACGAGTCTGGACCACTTTGTCACTGTGAAGGGGAATGTCTCATGTCCTGCAAGATCATCCTTTACCAGCCTTCACATCCCCTGCGTCTCACCAGGATTGTGTGTCTCAGACAGAGAGCCTTTTTGCTGCTTTCTAAGTCATTTACCGTAGTGTAATCCCCATCATAAATGCAATTCCTGACTGTAGCAAGGATGACTTGGAGATTAAAAGCTGCAGAACTTCAATCCTTTGGAAGCATCTTTCATTCATACACACCAAAGCCATTTAATGCGGGGAGCACCGTGAAGTGGAGCAAACCCTGGAGCGGTGTGGTGCTTCCCCAGGTAAATCCCACGAAGGTATGATTTGCACAACAGGCAGGAGCAGAGTGTGGATATGCTCCTTCCAATCCAGGTATTAGCTGCAATCTGTGTGGGCTTGGTATTTCCCTTCCTCTCCTGAGAGCAGTTTGGATATAAAGATGCTAATCCACGCAGTCTTGTGAGCTGTAAGGGCAGGGCTCCCCTTCTCCATGCGCTTTAATTCACACCACGGGACCCGATGACACATGTAATAAATCAGCATCACTCTGTTTGTCAGGTTAATCCTTGGATAACTTTCTAGGACTCAGTTTACAAAATATGACTTGCATAAGCAGCTCCAGTCCCAGCCTCACCACGGTGCAGGAATTAATCTGGATGTATTAGAGGATTGTTTCTCACTGTCTGGAATTAGTATTACGAAAGCATTGGGAGTTTAAGTGCCCCTTCTTCCACACTTATGGGCTGCATCTGTCCCTTTAGGGTTGGGATAGACCCTGAGTCATAGACCGTGGGTCTGTGAGTAAGGATTTCAATTCATTAACCGCTGATTTCTTTTGGTCCAGGTCCATTCCTGGTGATTGCTGATGTGTTTAGACAGGAACCATGGTCATTCTACGACAGGTAAGCGAAGCGTTCCTCTCTTCAGGAAGGACTAATGAAAGTCTTTTATTTCTGGGTGGGAAGGGTCACATCAGGCTATTTTTATCCTCTTCTATTTCCCTAAAAGGACTGTTACAAGATGCAGAGATATTCATTAGCCTTAATCCTTGATTGGCTTAGAGGAAATAATTGCTCCGTGTGTGGAGTCCAGCTTAACCTCGTGTAATGTTCCACTTCTAGTCTCTCATCTGGGGTGAGTCCTGGATGTGCAGAAGAATAACACAGCTTACTGCCTGCCCTGAAGAATGATGTAGTCAAGGAGTGATTTTCAGTTTCCAGGAACAGGGCTGCTTGGGCTGTGTAAAAATGGAATCCTTTCGTGCATTTAAGAAACAATTGAATTGATAAATTGAATGTAAAGTCTCATGGAGACTCTGAAATAATTTAAGGCTTTGAATCATGGTGTTTTCCATGTCTCTAGGCATAACATGTCTCTCTTAAGCTCAGTTTCTGGGTTGTCTCATTGCTATGAGTACATGGAGGGACTGACGGTACTGCCTCTTGTCTTGGGTTGGGGCTGCAGATTGAGACTCAGATAGGTCAACACAGTCAAGCATTGGGGTGATGGAGAAAATCTGCCCAACAAGTTTTCATTTAACTCTATGCCTGTCTTGGCAAAGATGCTTTTGGCTGCAGATGGGCAGAAAACACTGGACCACTGAAGCCGCTCAAGTGGGATCAGTTTATACCGGTGACAAGAATAGCTGAGGATAGCTTTGAGCATGGAAGTAATGCCCAAGATCTCATGGAGCAATGAAAGGCTCTTTACTCTGTTCCCCTGACCTATCAGGAGCTGTGGCCCAATAAAAGCAGGCTGTATTTTGAGAGGGGGGATTAGGAGCTTGGTTCTCCTTCTGAAAAGCTCAGCGGTGTTTGTTGGCTCCATGTCACAAACTGTGATGTAGTTTGCAATGCCAAGGAAAATGGGTGTGGAAATTATAACAGAGTTCATATAGGAGTTGGAAAGCTCAGAATAACAGTTGTGGCTCTAAGAAATACCCTGTAACAGCTATGGTGTCACTCCAGGCTACCTGTAACATCTCTCTATTGGTGGTTACCCCTCTGTGATTCAGGTTCAAGTTCATAGTCTTCCATGTATTGTTCTGAATTCACCCTTTGCAGACCTTTAATCTAACATACCATACTCCTATTTATCTAAAATCAAAGTGTCTTGTCTAGGAAAGGGGGATTCTGGAGTGATTTCCTTCCTATCTGTCACAGGATAGGATGGATGTCCTTTCTGGGCATGTGTTTCTCCCTCGTCTACCTAAGCCCTAAGCACCTAGGGTAGGTGCTTAACATAGAGATGTGAATGGAGAGCTGTGGTGCAGGGACATCAATCTTTTCCATCACTTCTGCTATAATGAAAATAACTGACAGGAAAGGGGACACGTAAGTGGCTCCGATAACATCCTCAAAGGACTTTATGCCATCCATCTAGATGCTCATTTGCCAGTGCCAGGATCTAGTCTGCGATTTGGGTTCCTAAAACTTCAGGATGTGGTTGGTTTGGTGTGAAAACGGGGTTGAGTTTGTGGGCCTTTAGCTCTCATGTCTATAGTGTTACAGCAGTAAAGCTGGAGCAGAGCAAGAGTGATGCTGCCCTTATGTTAGCAGATGAGGGTTATTTCTAGAGCAGAGGGTAAAACACAGTGTTATTTCTGTACCGAAAGCTGGATGCTGGAGAATAAACCTGGAGCCATTTGTGATTGATGTGCTTGTATCACCTGAGTGTTCACAGCCCATCACCTCCAGGCGGGTATTACAAGAACCTTTAATAGCAAAGCCCTTAACATTCAGTGCATGTGTGTTCAGCCTCCTATAGGCTTTTTTAGAGAAGACACTCAGTTGTTTTCTATACATAGAATCACAGAATGGTTTGGGTTGGAAAGGACCTTAAGATCATCCATTTCCAACCCCCAAATCAGGGAAATAGGTTTGTGTAGAACTTGTTGCTTTCTGCAGACATCTCTCTGCATCATGGATAAAGTGAGCAAGGCCCCCTCCATAATGACATAAGGTTTCCCAGTTGTTGGCAAATACAGGCTCTGCCTGAGGTCACTTTATGCCAGTTTACCCTATGTAAAGGTCCAAACTGAGTCATATTTGAACCACTTTGCCCTCCGAAGTCCAAAGAGCTGCTGTTTATGGTGGTGCCTAATTGCAAGTAGCAGGAATAGATGTGTTCTGTCTCCCTTTTTCAGCTATAAATCCAGGAATTCTGAAGATGATTCTGTGGCATTGCATCCTTTCCCCTCTGCCATCAAAACAGCTCATGCTGGGATGTCCCTCAGGGGTTGGCTCTGGGTAGCTGAGAGCAGTGGGCAGTGTATGGCTCCAAGCAAGAGGAAAGCTCACAGAGCTCCTGTCCTGTGTCTTCCAGCCAGTAACTCAGAAGAAAAGCCAACATTGTTCCCCAGCAGGGGCCTGCAGGGAGCCAAACTTATCAGCTTTAGTTACTAGCAAATTGCTTGTGACAAGTCCATTTCCATGCACAAAGAAAGGGAAGATGAAGAAGGAGGGCTTCCTAAATTCCTGCCTTGGCAGCCTGACAAGTCATTTGGCTCCACAGCTCCTTCCTGCGTGTTCTGCCTTTTATTTCAAGGAGAGATGGTTTTAGTGGAGACCGGGAGGATGTGGTGGCCCTGGATGCAAATGACCACATAGCCTGGTGAGGGACACATCGCTGCTCCAAGGAGAGGGCTTTGCTGAGGCCACCATTGTGCTGGTGGCAAGTCATAGAATCGTAGAATGGTTTGGGTTGGAAAGGACCTTAAGATCATCCAGTTCCACCCCAGTGCCATGGTGCGTTCTGCATGAACGAGACTGTCCTTAACATGTTCATGTCTGTGCTTTCTGAAGGTATTTGTGGCTTCCTGTTCTTGTACCAGGACTATCTTTTAGCTAAAATTGTCCTTTCTCCTTCTTGCCATTTCTCAGGTGCTTGTATAAGGAGCAAGCTCTTTCCTTACTACGCTTAGAAGGGACCAAAATCCAGCAAAACCCTGCTTTTCCTCATTGTAAAACAAGCTCTGCAGCCCTTTCATGCTGGTGGCAGCTCTTTCTTCACCTGCTCCAGCTTAACTCTTCTTTCTAAGACCAGAATCTCACGTTCCACTGCAGGTAAAAGGGATCTGTGCAGTCCGTTAATAGATTTTGTGACCATTGGCATTTACAGAGGCTTGGTTTGATGCTCCAGGAGATGTTTTCATCCCATTCACAGCCATCTCCCAGCCGGGTTTTGTGAGCATTGGGTTTACCTGGACCTGACATACACTGTTAATGGGTAACATGCATTCAGCTTTGCTAAGTGATTCATTGCGCTCTATGTTTTGTCAGCAAAGAAGGGGAGGGGAAGGAAACCAGCACTCCTGTAGGTCTTCTCAGGGCTGATCTGTAATCATGTTATTCTAAAAAGCAAAGTGTAAGCCCACTGTTTGGATTCTCTTCCTCATAAACACTGAATAATTTAAGTCTTCTCCCATTTTTGCCTTGTGTCTGCCTGATCTATGAGTCTGAGGCATCCCTGGATAGCTGTAATGCAGCAATGAAAAGTCCTGCAGAAGCCAACCAAAGGGCACATTTGCATATAGATTGAAACAGGAGCCATTCATTAGTTGCAGTGCTCAAGACATTTGGCTTTTTAACAGCTCTTTGCATCAAATCCTTTCCATCAAATTTATGGGACAAGTAAAGTGCCAGGGTAGCTGTGTGCAGAAAATGAAGCTGCAGGCAAGGGAGATGTTCTTGCAGTGCTGTGCCTGTGGAATATAAATTGCATGATGTCAACTAAAGGTAGAGTAAGCAATCTCGTGGTTGTGGAGATACCCTGCCCCGACAGAGCCTGTCTGAAACGCACTCGTTCCTGCTTTTTGGTACCTTAGGTTCTGAAGGGGCCTGCGAGGATGCTGGGGAGGGACTCTTCATTAGGGACTACAGTGGTTAGGGACTGCTGTGATAGGGCGATGGGTTCAAACTGAAACAGGGGAAGTTCAGGTTAGATCTCAGGCAGAAGCTCTTCCCTGTGAGGGTGCTGAGGCGCTGGCACAGGGTACCCAGAGAAGCTGTGGCTGCCCCATCCCTGGCAGTGTTCAAGGCCAGGTTGGACACAGGGGCTTGGAGCAAGCTGCTCCAGTGTGAGACATCCCTGCTCATTGCAGGGGGTTGGAACTGGATGATCTTAAGGTCCTTTTCAACCCAAACTATTCTACAATTCTGTATGTTTTTCCTGATGCATTTTAGGTTGTGGTGAAATGACAATCTCGAAGGAAGATTTCCAGTCAGAATTTTGGAGGAATAAATCTGTTTCTGGTTGTTTAATAAATGTAGCCAAAAACCAAAGGAGGGTTTGGATGCTTGCTGGAATACACATAAGGAGGCTGTTCTGAAAAGAAATTCTATGTAAGAGCAGAGAAAATGTAATAGTATGTTGTGAAATAGTCTAAGATACGCTGGCAAGCCAGCCAGCACTTTAGGTACGTCTACTGGGGCTTTCAGCATGATTAAGTGTGGACTGGGATTTGGGAATGTGTATACTGATGCTTTTGCACTTCCATTTCACCGCTCCTGGGTATATTTAAAGATGCTGCTCTAGTGATCAGCAGTACAGACTGGCTCGTGCAGTGGTTGTGCATTAGGTTGTTGCAGTGTAAGGGAACTGTCTTTCCCCTGTTGACCGCATCTGTGTGGATGTGAGTTTTGCGAACAGGAGAAGGTGATATGGTGGATCCATCCTCCTCTCCTTCCCCAGTCGCTCTTGTTGGTTACTGCACAAGGAAGGTGGCATTGTCCAAGGAACGCAGCCCTGGGGAAAGGTCAATTTTAAAGGTTCACGAGGATTTCATTCTTCATTAGGCACTTTTGTGGAAGGAGAAAACTTCACCAGCAATAGGTCATGAGGACTTGGGTTCCTTAACAGAGTTCTTGTACATTTCTGGGCAGAGTTACAGTGTGCTTAAGTTGGGAACATGCATTAAGTGATCTGTCCCCTCTGGCAGTGTTCTGTTCCCAAACTGACTGTTGGTGAGCACCAAGGGACAGCAATTTCACTGAAACAGGGGAAGTTCAGGTTAGGTATAAGGAAGAAGTTCTTTACTGTGAGGGTGGTGAGGCACTTGAATGGGTTGCGCAGGGAAGCTGTGAATGCTCCATCCCTGGCCGCTGTTCAAGGCTGGGTTGGACAGAGCCTTGCGTGGCATGGTTTAGTGTGAGGTGTCCCTGCCCATGGCAGGGGGTTGGAACTGGATGAGCTTAAGGTCCTTTCCAGCCCAAACTATTCTATGATTTCCTCACAATACTTTCATATCCTTCAGCTAATTCCTTATAAATTTCACTTTTAGTGATTTCCCAAGCCTGATGTGTTATGTTTTGTTAGTAGTCCCTAACGTAGTCTGTCGCTTCCAAGCGCTTGTCCAGCTTCCTTACTTCTCCAGGCCTCCTATCCACCTCCATACTGCTGATCTGGTTGATGTCCCCTCGTTTTCGGACTGAAAGAGTATTTTAAAGAAGTATCTCTATAAACTTATCCACTCTGCCCTAAGTATCCACATGAGCCCCTGGTAAAGATAGGATGCTACCCTAGATGGTCCTTAGGTGTGCCTTAACCTTGCACACCCATTTTCATGGCCTCTCTGAGGCAATTCCACTTACATCCTCGTAGTATTGCTCTTGCCCAACTCCTTTACAAAGCAGCAGATGCCCTCTATCCTTTCCCCAGAGTCACTTTACCAGAGTCCAGGCTTATTTTGCATGCTGAAGAACAAAGAGCCAAATGCTGATGCTTTTAAGATTGGGAAAAACACCTATTTAGGACAGAGCTTTGTCAGTGATTTGCACGCCACAACTTGAAAGCCTTTTGTGCAATGAGTGTTAATGCGATAAAAGCAATTTATGTGCATGTCTTACCACCCAGCCAGACGTTTTACTGCCAGCACCATTGCTGGCAAATGACTCCTAAGGTCCCACACTGCATTTTCATGATCTGCAAATCACTTTGTAAAGGCATTTTACTGCCCCTTGACCCCATAAAATTGGTAGTTTTGGCGTGAGACAGACAGGCAGCCTTTTTCATTAAGGAGCTGCTTGAAGTTAAACACCATTTGCATCCAGCAAAATGTAATGGAGGCATTAACCATATTTCCAAGCTGATTGCCAGCCCATTCCTTACAGAAACACAGGCATAATTAAACTATTGTGATAATACTCTTGTAGTCTCACAATTAAGGCTACATGGCAATTATTGAGCATTCTTCACATGGATTAATTTCCTTTCATAGGATTTAGGTTTTCATGTGAACACCAACCAGTTGTCTGTTGCTGCTGTGCTTCACCTCGCAAACCCACAGCAAAGCTGCAAGTAACATTTAACAAACCCCATATGTAATTCAACCCTTTTCATCATAAAGTGGATAAAATGTGAGACAAAACCCTTCTGGAGGCCGCATCTCCCTGTGCGACGTATGCAGAATGGACTGTATCCATGTAATAAAATGGCCCATGAGGAAAATAAGAAGTACCAAGAAAACAGGAATTATTTGCTGTGCCAAAATCATGCAGAGCTTATTTCTTTCATGGTTTTATTCTTTCAGCTCCTGTCTAGTTAAAGTCTTATTCTGTCCTGTCTGGAGTTCAGGACATCCATATGGAAGTCTAATCCCACTGGCAATCTTCCCACCCACCATTCCTTGACAATTTCATGTAAGAAAGCATAGAATCATATCATAGAATGGTTTGTGTTGGAAGGGACCTTAAAGCTCATCCAGTTCCAACCCCCTGCCATGGACAGGGACACCTTTCACTAGAGCAGCTTACTCCAAGCCCATATGCAAGCTGGCCTTGAACACTGCTAGGGATGGGGCAGCCACCTCACCACCCTAAAATAGGTCCAACTTGCTTTCTCAAGCTGTAGCTATTGCTTCGTTTGCAATGGCTGGTGATTATTTGGTGGGATTTGGATTTTGAAGCTTTCTGGATTGGTGTGTGTGAAAGGGATTGATGTTCAGGGTCTGGCTTCTGGTTGCTTTCTGAAGGCCAAGTCTCTTCAGTATGTTCCCAACAAGCTATAACCCATTAGCTGTAATGCCATCCCAAGCTCACAGTTTGAAGGCATCCACAGTGCACATCCATGCATGTCCTAATCCAACAAGGCAACTGTCTTGGCTGGGTCTGCCAACTACAACTGTGATTTGAGCAGTGACGGTTGTCCCTATCTGTATCATCATGTGTCAACCTGGAAGCTCCACTCTTTCTCTGTTTGCAGCCTCTAGGTTAGGGTTTTTCTAGCCAGACTTATTGACTGGTCCTTTAATAAACCCAGTTGTCCTCTGAGGTCTTTATCTTCTAGGCCCTTCTGGAACTTCACCCAGCTGTGATGGCGTGATATTAGGGATTGAAATGCACACTCTGTCATTCCTCATCCCGCTGAAGGTACTATTAGCTTGTGAGTTTAATTAAAACGCATGGAGAAACCATCAGAAACAAACCTCCTGATGCACTTGGTAATTCCAGAGAGTTGCAGCAGGTGGGGCTGATATTGTGCTACTGGGAGCTCATGGTGCAGCTCAGAGTTTGGTCCATCTGCCCCCTCATCACCACCAGCAATTTGGGTAGATCCAAACATGACAAACAGAGGGGCTTGAAGAATCCAAGCAAGTGGCTGCAATTACCATCCTGCTTTGGGTTTCCACTTCAGGGGTGGTCTTGCTTGGAGCCAAACCTGGAGTCCTCAAAGCCATGAAGCAAGCAACGGAATATGGATGGTTTTGCTGGGTTTTAATAAACAGTGGTAGGATTTGTTGCCCAGAGAAGCTGTGGCTGCCCCATCCCTGGCAGTGTTCAAGGCCAGGTTGGACACAGAGGCTTGGAGCTGCTCCAGTGGAAGGTGTCCCTGCCCGTGGCAGGGGTTGGAACTGGATGAGCTTTAAGCTCCCTCCCAGCCCAAACCATTCCATGAATCTTTTTGTTATCTGTTTCCTGATGACAAAATAATTCCAGGTACTTCACGTTCTCAAGATTGTTTTTGATGCCTGGAGTATGTTTTCTCCTTTTGGAAGGGTGCTACTCCTATCCCAGCATCTCTGCACCCTTGTGGCTGGCACCTAAGGAACAAAACCCAGTATCAAGACATTTTGGATTGCATCACAATCACAGCCAGATCTTTTTGTTTTCCATTATGCTTCCTTCTGCCATCCGTTCCTCCCAGGAGCTGGCTTTTCCAACACACCCTTGGAGCAGCCCACTTCTCCCTAAAGCACTCATATCACAAACTCCCTGAAGATGCTATTGACTGGGCTGCAAAATCGCTTTCCCTCCGCACCCCTTGCCTCAGTAACCAAGACAACCCACAGTGTGTAAGCAAAGGCAGTTTGTAAATAGGGCAGTGCTGCTCAGATCTGGCATGGCAGTAATGGAAAAGCAGCATTATCCCCCTTTCATTCGATATTTCTGGAGATAAGACATGGTATTTTAAGTAGGAGGGCTTGTCTGGACTTATCACTGCCACTTTGGCTAATGCAGACCCTGAGCGCGGGCATGTTTCTGGTGGGGAAACTGCATTTACATGAGTATAGGTCACTCCTATATGGGAAAAGAGCACAATTTTACCAGGATTAAGCACTTCTTTGCACTATAACATTTCTGTTCATGCAGGAATAGGCGTGGAGATTAGAATAGTCCCATGTCTATTCGCACACAGGTACTAATTGCAGACTAGCTTTTGGTTGTGAAGGTTGTGAAGAGGCAGATAGAGGGGAAGGAGGGGCCTGAAGTAAAGAAACAAAGCATGAAAGATGAAGCTGAAACTCCAAAAGAGAATTTGACAGGTTGCTTATGAAAAGTGAAGGAGATTTTTATCACAGATGGTGGAAAAATCGTGCTTTGTTTCCCCAGGAATAAAATCAGGTCAAAGGATTCAGTTTGTGTGGTTGCTTTAAGGCTTCTTGGAACAGCCTTTGCGAGCCAGGCTGAAAAGCATCCCTTCCAATGTACATTTGTGTGGATGATCTGGGTTGTTATTTTGCCCTTCATCAACGCTGTATGTTGGCATTCAGGCTGTGGCCTTCTGTGAATCACTGTGGTCTTGAACAGGCTGTATGCCTCAGAGGATGAAAACATTGGGTGGAAATACCCCTACCTCCATCTGTTGCATAGTTCCGTCGCTCTCGTGCTCATCAGCTGGGGCTCTTCTTTCATGAATCAAAGCCAGCGCCTCTCTGTCTTCACCAGGGGAATAAAGCTCCTGCAGGAGCTAAACCAGCAAAACACTGAAAAAACCCCATGAAAATGTTGCTGCTGAGCGAATTCTCTGCGCTGGTTCACTGTGGGTTCAAGTGGAGTCGTAGAATGGTTTGGGTTTGAAAGGAACTGAAGATCATCCAGTGCCAACCCCCTGCAATGAGCAGGGTTGTCACACACTAGACCAAGTTGCTCCAAGCTCTGTCCAACCTGGCCTTGAACGCTGCCAGGGATGGAGCATTTACCACTTCTCTGGGCACCCTCTGCCAGCGCCTCAGCACCCTCAAAGTAAAGAACTTCTTCCTTACATCCAACCTGAACTTCCCCTGTTTCAGTTTGGGCCCGTCACCCCTTGTCCTGTCACTGCAGTCACTGATGAAGAGCCCCTCTGGCATCCAAATCCGAGAAAGGGATGGGAGCACACAACTTAGCTATGTTGCCCAGCTACAGGGACGTGCTAGAACCAGCATCCCTCCCAAGCTGTGCTCAGAGAAGATGTCATTCCCTTAGTCCTGTCTTCCTAATGTATAACATACAGAGCATTTAAAGGAAAACATCCAAAATCTTTGCTTCTGGGTGGCTAAGGGCAAGGGGTTTCCATTGTGCCTCTTATTGCAAACCAAGGAGCTCTTAGCTGCACCTTCAGGTGCTTTTGGAGATGGGGTTGACTGTTGTTGGCAGATGTCGAAGGGTTATGGGAGCTCCCCATGTGGTACCAGTGCAAAACCCCTCTTCCTAGGAACTGCTGGAGCATGTCTTTTGTGACAGTACTAAGTTACATGCTCCCATCCTAAATCATTTCCCCATTGATTCCTCCTGGTTTTATTTCCCCCCTCCCTGGTTTTCCAGATTTGTACATCTTACGATGGCTCTGTTGTCTTCCTTTGGATTTGTTTCATTTGCATTAAGGACAGGACCCAGCATGGGGCTAAAAAGGCTCCATCTTCATTTCTTGTTCCATTTTGCATCCTAGCAGATATTTAATCGCATCCCAAGTAGTGGCCATCAGCTTTTTGTGACAGAGCTGACACTCAGTGCTCTGGCACAGCGTTTGGGTGGGTGACGGTCACACCTACCCTAATCTACTTGTAACGTCTGTGGATTGCTGCATTCCCTGCTTTATCCTGAATGGTAATGCTTTAGGAGTCATGGATTAAACCTTCTATATCCATGTTTGTCCGCTTAAAACCCACTTCTAAGCCAGGAGGTCCCGAAAAGTCAATGACAAGCTCCTTGCCAAAAGCCAAAGATGGGTTTGGACAGCACTGGGAGCTGAGCCTCACTGCACCACACTGGATTGTGCCCTTGCAAACCTGGTTACATCCATCATTTCTGCTCCCAGAGCCTCTGCCTACCCCTGAGCACTGAATAGGATGCTAGGATGGATGCCTCACTTGTGGGTTGTTTTTTCCCTCCTGTCAGTATCGAAGTTCCAGGATGAGCAAGCTATGCATTGATTATTGAATTATTTAAGGATTCCTCTTGCATCTCTGCCTTTGCTTCAGAAAGCCTTTGTGTGTAGCACGTTACCTTGGCTGACAGCTGGTGCCTGGTGTGCTACAAGAAATTGGGAAGAGAATCTGATTTATTTATGGAACAGGAGAATTATGAGGGTTACTCACTCCCAGCGTGTGCGTCTCTTGCACTGATTTGTAGTTAAGTGGAAATCTAAGCTTTTTCCTTCCTTTCTCACCTTTTCTTGATGCTGGTGGCAACTGCACAGCTAAAGATGAGGCAAAGAATAGAGATGAGCCGTCCTAATGCTCCCATGGGTTGTACAGCTGTGGGTCCAGGAGAAGCTCCATTAAACCGAGCAGGTACACCCATGTAATCGAGAGCTGAATTGAATCAGACAAGTGATATCTAGAGGTGATGATATGTGGGTTTAGTGCAGCACAGACATTATACAGCCCAAAGGATGCGGGTAGCTGTCGGAAGTCTACACTGGCGTAATCGCCTGCAATGCACCACTGCATTTAGATTTCAGTTTGATCTCCAAATTACATTGGAATTTGGAGCTGGGGGAATGCCTGTGTTTGCACTTGTGTCTGTGTGCACTAAGGTTTTTCTGCCGCAGAGACAAGCAGTGAGGATGTAAAGGACCTGGCTTGGCTCTAAGCTCTCTGAAGACCTGGGTATGAGACTGTGCTTGTTCCCATAAACATAACCAGTGATCTTCCATATCCTTCAGCCATGTATCATACAGCCCTTAGGGCCTTCCAGATTTCTACCTCCAAACTGTCCTTTTCATGCACCCCTTTAGGCCAGGGTAATCTGACTTGGTTTAATTGCCTGCTTTATGCAGATGACCATAGAAGTGTCTCTTTCTTTCCCTTGAATGTAGAAAAGAAATTAGAAATAGAAATAAATTGAAATAAACGTATAAATAGAAATAAATTGAAATAGAAATAAACATAGAAATAGAAACAGAACAAAATGGTATAGAATAGAATACTATAGAATAGTATAGTAGTATAGACTATTTCAGTTGGAATGGGTCATGGCAGGGCGTTGGAACCAGATGCCCTTTAATGTTCCTTCCAACCCAAACCATTCTATGACTCTGTGACTCTATACAAGGATCACTTATCAAAGATTAGATGTTTTGCTCAGGGGTGCACACATGCACTGTGTTAGTTGAGTCCCACATGATCTGTGTGCTGAATAACTCAGCTTTTCAATGGTAGCTGCAAAACAACTGGCTCAGGAGCACTTCCTCAGCCCTGGCAGTGTCTGATGCATTGTCTTTGGCTACGAAAAACAGGCTGGGGCAAAGAAACCCAAGCTTGTATTGAATTAGGTGATTCGCTTGCTGTGGGGGTGATTCCTGCAGGCATCATTTCCCTTTCTTCTCCAGCAGTGAGACCACACCACCACAGTAGCACTTAATGGGAGCTCAGGTCTCTGCAGCAGTGTAAACCTATTACCTGGGTCACATCAGTTCCTTAGGATAAGAATTTACCCCTTACTATGTGTGTGCACAAGGTGTGTCAGAGCAGGCCCATGATCTCAGCTGTGCTGCTGCTGCAGAGGCACAGTAAATCATCAGATCAGGGTTCGGCATGGCTCTTGTGGCTCATAATTCCATCTCTGCAGTGAAGAGTCTAATGTTACCCCCGGGAGCTGTAATCTAACCCGGCTGCCATTGCTGACGGGCTGCCAGCCAGCTCAAGGTTTGCTTTCCTCCACTGTGTCCCTCCCCTTATTGTCCTTCATGTGTGTGTTTGTTTCCCACATAAGGCATAGCAATTCCCTTAGAAAAAGCATGCCGATAGGAAGCTTAATGCTGTTGCTGTGCCTCTTGAAGCATACAGAAGAGAGGCTGGTTTCCAAGCCAGGTTATCCCTTCAGAGGGTTGGGGTTTCCTGTTTGCAGGAGACAGCATGCTTGGCCATTCAGGCAGAAAACACTGCAAATGCATATGATGGAGTCCCCGGAATATCTCTTTCAGCAAATGCAGGATCAAGGGAAAAGTAAGCACGCTCATGTATAGAACTGCAGAGGCTGGATTCACCCCTCTGGGCTCCCATCTTTGCTTTGATCCAAGGATAAACCAGGGCGAATCATTGAATCTTCGTAGAGTTGTAGATCAGTTTGGGTTGGAAGGGGCCTCAAAGCTCACCCAGACCCAACCCCTGCCACGGGCAGGGACACCTTCCACTGGAGCAGCTCCAAGCCCCTGTGTCCAACCTGGCCTTGAACACTGCCAGGGATGGGGCAGCCACAGCTTCTCTGGGCACCCTGGGACAGCGCCTCAGCACCCTCCCAGGGAAGAGCTTCTGCCTAAGAGCTCATCTCAGTCTCCCCTCTGGCAGCTTAAAGCCATTCCCCTTGGCCTGTCCCTCCATCCCTTGTCCCAAGCCCCTCTCCAGGTTTCCTGTAGCCCCTTTAGGAATTGGAAGGCTGCTGTAAGGTTATAGGTTTATTCAGTCCTTCCTTCCCCATGCATCCTCTCATTCCTTATCAGCTTTGATTTATCTTGTTGTTACTTGGGGAGCCAAAATGCAGTCATTTACAGCATTGTGTGTTCAGGTCATGCTGGAGGTAGACATCTCCCATGAGATTGCCACATTTGAGCTAGGTCTCCTTCTCCTTGTATTCTTATTGCATCTCATGTACATTTTTGCTTGTTCCTTTGATATACAATAGAATCATTGAATCGTAGAATAGTTAGGGTTGGAAAGGACCTTAAGATCATCCAGTTCCAACCCCTGCCATGGGCAAGGACACCTCACACTAAACCATGGCACCCAAGGCTCTGTCCAACCTGGCCTTGAACACCGCCAGCGATGGAGCATTCACAACCCTTACAGTAAAGAACTTCTTCCTTATATCCAATCTAAACTTTCCCTGTTCAAGTTTTAACCCATTACATTCATCTGATTAATCTCTCATCTGGTTTCTTATCTGTGAGACTTGAGCTCTTCCTTACTTCACCTGCACAGCTACAAGAATTAGATACCTTACTGTTCCAGGGCTTTGTAATACAACTTAAGTTGCCTTTTGGGCAAGGATTGCCTCATTGTTGTCACTGCTGTTCACTGATGAGCAGTAGCTTGGTATGAGTTTGATGTACCCATCATCTACAGCTGTCCTTGGTGACTGTGTAAGGCCTTCCTTCACCTAGAAGGCTTTCCATCAGGAATATGTCCTCTTCATTATGGACAAATGGAGTGAAAACCTGTTAGAATCAAGGTATCAGAGTTTTGCATTAAAATAGTGATAAATGAGAATGGCATGGAAGGCTTAGCGGCTCCACCGTTATCTAGTCATGTGTTGCTCTGATCTGTATAAATGACACCAGTTTAGTTTCGAGAGTTCTATTGAGGAGGCTGGGGCCCAGATAGATTGACCTTAAGTTCTGTACATGATCAGAAAAGCCTTTCCTAGATGAAATCTCAAGTGTATCAAAGATAGGACAAGGAAAAGCTAATCTGGGGGGCCTGTGAAATGCCATGCTCTTCTGGTTGGGCCGTCAGTCCTGGTTAGTCCTTATTAGACCTTATGTAGAGTCTCCTTCCTATATAGAAGGAGAGAGAGCAGAAGTTTGAGAAACTTAAGCTGGCTTCAATGTGCGCTTGCAGCCCAGAAACCAACCAAATCCTGGGCTGCATCAAAAGGAGCGTGACCAGCAGGTCGAGGGAGGTGATCCTGCCCCTCTGCTCTGCTCTGTGAGACCTCACTTGGAGTATTGTGTGCAGTTCTGGGGTCCTCAACATCAAAAGGACATGGAACTGTTGGAACAAGTGCAGAGGAGGCCGCGAGGATGATCAGGGACTGGAGCACCTCCTGTATGAAGATAGGATGAGAAAGTTGGGGCTGTTCAGTCTGGAGAAGAGAAGGCTGTGTGGAGACCTCATAGCAACCTTCCAATATCTGAAGGGGGCCTATAGGGATGCTGGGGAGGGACTCTTCATTAGGGACTGTAATGATAGGACAAGGGGTAACGGGTTCAAACTGAAACAGGGGAAGTTTAGATTGGGTATGAGGAAGAAGTTCTTTACTGTGAGGGTGCTGAGCACTGGAATGGGTTTCGCAGGGAAGTTGTGAATGCTCCATTGCTGGCGGTGTTCAAGTCTGGGTTGGACAGAGCCTTGGGTGACATGATTTAGTGTGAAGTGTCCCTGCCCATGTCAGGGGGGTTGGAACTGAATGATCTTAAGGTCCTTTCCAACCCAACTATTCTATGACTCTATAAGTGTGTCTATAGAGCAGCCTGGTGTAGAGTCAATACGACCTCATTATCTCCATGGTCCTCATGTTGAGCACGTTTCTATTCCCAGCCCAGGCTTTCCTCTCACCTACAGGCACAGAGGCTGTGCTGCCCTGCACACCTTCCACTCAATTATTTACCATCCAGTTGCTATGGATCTACTGGAGGAGATCAGTTGAAAGAACATGCAGATGGCCTCTGGTTTTGAGTTCCCGCTGCGCTTTGCTGTTAATTTGGTATGTAAAGGTATTAGGTTAATTAAATGCCATGTGTTGCATGGGGACCAACTGCATTTGTGGATTAAGAAGTACCTGAGTCTGTGCTGTCTGTTTCTGTGCTGGAAGTCCTCAAGCTGGCAGATGGTTATTTCATTGAGAAAGGAAGTTAATGGAGAGAAGTCACAGGGAAATGAAGAGTTTTCCCTTTAATCCCGCAGTCGTCTTTCCAGAGCGGGTGGTTGTGTCCTTCACTATCACTCCTTAAGCTGGAAGAATTGAAGAGAAGCAAAGTTATCCAGTTGGCTTCAAAACTCCTACAGCTGTATGGAGTGAGGATGCTGGCTGGCCGGTGAGGGACCATGGCTGGTGCATGGAAGCTTTTCTCCTAGAAGACCTTTACCAAGAGCTATATTGTGAATCAGGTCAGAGGGTGTCCTGCAAGCAGTAAGCATGGTCATGCTGGAGGTCTAAAGCAAACCAGCCGGAGCTCTCTGGCATTAGTGGTGGAATACATGTAAGAAGCAGAAGAACAAAGCTTTGTTTGCCACTGCAAAGGTTTTGGAGATGCTGAAGAGGAAGAAGGTTGTTTTCGTGCAGCCATGCCCTGAGGTGGTGGAAGATCAGGAGAGGGACCAGGGCAAATGGACACTGCTCCGCAACGTCAACCAGGCCCTGAAGCCCACCACCATGTTAGCGGTAAGATAGGGGTTCCCAGTCTCTGAGCATGGCTGGAAGCCTTCAGAAATCATCCTTGCTGTTTGATGGGATCTTCATACTGCTTGTGCCAACTTCTGTCACCTTCCTTCTGAGTCTTTGTCCTCCCCAAGCTCCATAGCATCCCTGTGGTGCAACCTCCATGCTCTTTGCATTTGGAAGCTCCTCCTAGAGATCCTCTTCATGAATTGTGTTGATGTGTGTGCACCCATGGTGGTGTTTCCCTCTCTTGCACCACTGTTTGGTTATCAGCACCCATAGCACTTGAGGTCCTGAGAGTCTGCCCCAGAGTGTTTGGAAGGACCCAGGGCTGCGTTGAGGAGAAAGAGTTGGACCATGTTGATTCTGTCGAATGACCGGTTGATCTTAAGGTCCTTTCCAGCCCTAACTATTCTATGATCCTATGATTCTCACTTCCCTGGTACTGTCATGTGTACTGGAAAACCAACTGCATCAGTTTAGGCATGAAGCAGGTTATGCAACTCATAAGCCAGTCTGCCCAAGCTGATAAATGCATGAATCACCCCGATTTACCCTGAAATCCCCAATATATCTGCTGCTTTTTGGAGCTGATCTGACGGTGACTGCATCAGTGGACGGCATGGAACTGACTTCCATGTGGTTTATATCCAATCGATTACAGTGAAGGAAGGAAATAGGTCATCACTCTTAATAAGTGATGTTATTTGTTAACACCCCCCTGACCTTTCTGAGCTTACCAGCTTAGCCCATCCCATAAGACTTGCTTTATTTCACCACTATTAAGAACTGGGCTTTAACGTGTTTAGGAAGAGCATTTTGAAGGGATGAGTGCTCTGTGCATTAGGCAGGGAAAGCACGGGAGTTGTCAGTGTTAGTACAGTATCACTTTACCTTGGGGAGAGCAGAATGCCTTTTTATCTCAGCTCTGTGCTAACAGCACATGTGAAGCAGGCTGCTTTTACAGCTATTCAGAATTAAAGATTAACCCCCCCCAGCATTACACTCCTTGTTTTCTTGATCAAGAGCAGTTTCTATGAGGTGTCAGAAGGGTTTTCTGCTGAGCAGGGGCTGAGCTACCTGGTTCTCCTCTTGCTGACACCTTGATCATGTTACCCTGTGCATGAATTCACCCGGCTATGCAGCGAGGATAATGGTGCCGAACACTCTGAAGTGCTTTGAAATCCTTGGGTTAAAGGAGCTAAGGAATAAATATTAATAGAAGTGGGTTTATAATGTATATCTGTGTGTGACTTACTGCATTCGTTAGTTGGTTTCGTCCTTTTAACTCAGTTATGAGATGTGAGGATAAGGGAGTTAATGAGAGAAAGATCTGAATATTGTATTTTGATGAGCTGGGTAAAGAGGCTTACAAGCAGTGCTGTAGCACAGCCCTCTGAGGAAACAAAAACCCAACTTAAGGGCTGGATCCTCAGCTCCATGTAAGCAGGATGGCTTTGTTGGTGTCCTTAGGGAAACCTAGCAAGCAGTTGCCAAGGGTGGAGCCTACCACAAAATGGCTGGGGACTCCTCGTCTATAGTGTTTCTCCATGTGCAGGTCCCTGGGGATAGCCTTACATCCCTGCGGCACTCACAGGTTTGTGTCAGTCAGAAGTCCTGGTGAGCAATGGCATGGATGGTGAGCGTTTCATCATGCTTTATATTGCTACCTGTCTCTGGTTCCCACCATCCAGAGGGGACCTGAAGGTTGTTCAGGCGCCCATTAAGTCAAGCTAAGTCTATAAATACTATGTCCGTAGAAATGGTCAATACTGGTTGCTTAGAAAGAGGTTCTGTAGGAGCACACAGCATCATAGAATGGTTTGGGGTGAAAGGGACCTTAAAGCTCATCCAGTTCCAACCCCTGCCATGGGCAGGGACACCTTCCACTGGAGCAGCTTGCTCCAAGCCCCTGGGTCCAACCTGGCATTGAACACAACCAGGGATAGGGCAGCCACAGCTTCTCTGGGCACCCTGTGCCAGCGCCTCAGCACCCTCATAGGGAAGAACTTCCTTATATCCAGCCTATATCTTCTCTGTTTAAGTCTGAACTCATGCAAAGTGATCCCTCCTATTTTTCCCTTTCCCTTCTCCCAGCAGTTTTTCAGGACTTCCAAAGGTAAATACTGCATTTGCACTGTGTACCGGTGGAGCTGGCCCCAGGAATATGGCATTAGGTGGAGCTACAAGTTACAACATTAAACTCAGCTGCACGAAAAAGTACATTTGCTCGCTTGATGCAAACTTGCCAGCCTAATTTAACTAGATGCTTTCCAGTTTTAACACCTCTTCGCATTGAGAATAGGGGTGGGAAATGACTTTGCTTTGCTTCAAACAGTGTGGGTCCTTCTTGGGAGTTTAGCTTGGGGTTATTTGGGGGTTTGCATTTGTATTGCAGGCAAACAGCTTCTTTAAAAGCCCTTTGGCATTTGAGTCATTTAATATCCGCAGAGCTGATGAGCAGATAGTCCCTGCCCAGCAGGACCAACAGAGGTCTGTGGCATCACACCAGTGACATGGAGAGAGTGGATAAAGGTCAACTGCTTGCTGTGTCTTCCAAAACAAAAACACAAAGGTCTCAGATGAAGGAGGTGCAACACATGAAACATGTAACAGGGGACAGCTTTTCATGCTATGTGTAGCTAAACTTTTCCTTAGACATTATGGATGCTCAAACTTTGCACAGGTGCAGGAAGCAGCTGGACGTGGTCACAGTAGGTAAAATCCACTGAGAAGTATTAAATGCAAAGAGCTCACCCACAAATCACTGTAGCTGGGAGACCTCTGAAGAAGTATATGTATCTACCTCTTTGGTATGGTCTTAACCCTTTAGTCATCTCCTTTCACTAGTGTCCAAGGCAGGAGACTGTATATTTGATAGTGTTTATCTGCAAGGGAAGAATAAGCATCCAGATAAAGCTTTCCAGAGCTCAAAATCATCTCCTAAGTGTGACTTTCTTGTTTTGTACATTACAGAGGGAAACTTCTTCCTGGGTGGGTTTTTCTGCCTGTGTCACTGCTCTGTATCCTGCTTGCTGCAGGATGTGCTCTGACCAACACTCACTCACAAGCTCATGAAATACAGGGATAGTGATGTGCAGTGGTTTGCAAAGGAAGTCATTTGATGTGTACCAATGATTTGAGCACAAAACATTGGCAACTTGTACCCCAAGGGATGCTGAAGCTTCTGCAGCTCTGAGTGTAACTGTCCTCTCTTTGATTCCAGGGGGATTATGTGTGGATGGACCTCAAAACCGGACGGGAATTCGATGTCCCCATTGGAGCAGTGGTTAAACTGTGTGACTCTGGACAGATCCAGGTTGTGGATGATGAAGGCAATGTACGTACAAAGGGTTGTAAGAACACTTCTTCACCTCTTCTGGATAAGCCAAGGATCACAGGAACATGACTGACTTTGTCATAGGCTTCTCGTATGTCTTTGGACTCAACTCTGCCATAGTTTTCTCTCTGTAAATACACGATAATGTTGTGTCCCTACTTTTGTGGCTGTTTTGGGACTGAAAAGTTGAGAACCTTCTTGAGTCCAATGATAACAGAAGCCTCCAAAATACATTTAGATAATGCTTTGAGCAAACCCACCTCAGCCTGCTCCTCCTCTGCTGTTATCCAGCTCTTCCTGGCCTCCTACCAACACCGGATGTGCCCAAACACTGGTTCTCCTTCAATTTCCCACCTCTAATTCTGTGCAGTGGTGGCTGGTTTAGAGTAACATCTTTATCACAAGCAGAGGGTGGTCTCGGGAGGTTCTGTACATTGTTTTCCCAGCCTGAGATAATTGTATATTCTCTCACTCCCTCCAGGGGTGGTAGAAAGAGATTTGGTTCAGCAGGGTCCTTGTGTCCGATTTGTAGTAGCTTTTGAAGCCCTTTAGAAGTGATCAGACTTAACAACACTCTTCCATCAAAAGCAAGTTTTTGCCATCCCTCTGTATCACTCTGTCCTTCTCTAAACCATCTTCTCTCTGCCCAGCATTATGTTGTGGCAGAGGGCTAGCAAGGGATGCAATAACATAAGTGTTAGAAGCTTCCCTGATGTACTGTGTGTCCATGCTGTCCCAGATGGTGGTCCTGCCAGTATGGCTTACGTCTCATGTCTCTTTGCTGCTCCAGTAAACTAAAACCTGCTTTACTTTCTGCTCTGAACCTTTCCAGTAAGTCATTGACATGCCGTAGGAATAGAAGTTATGGCTTGTGTGGTTATGCTCTCCTGTGTATGTTCTTCTGCCTGGGTTGGGCTGTTTCTGTCTCTCATCCTAGTGGTATCCCATTTTGTCTTATCTTTCTGTATCCTTGCTCTCTTCCCAGGAGCACTGGATCTCCCCACAGAATGCCAGCCACATCAAACCCATGCACCCCACCTCCATCCATGGAGTGGAGGATATGATCCGCCTGGGGGACCTGAACGAGGCGGGAATCCTCAGGAACCTGCTGATCCGTTATCGGGAGCACCTCATCTATGTGAGTGTCCTCCCACCTCCATCTCTTGTTCTGTACCGCACCCTCTGCTCTCCTTAGCTCTGGGGAGTCCACATGGGGACCCCCCTGATTGAGCTGAGCATCTGGGTTTCTACCTTCACCTGGAGCCAAGTGATAGAGGGTTTCTGCTGTGTAGTATCATAGAATCCCAGACTGGTTTGGGTTGGAAGGGACCTTAAAGCTCATCCAGTTCCAACCCCTGCCATGGGCAGGGACACCTTCCACTGGAGCAGCTCCAAGCTCCTGTGGCCAACCTGGTCTTGAGCACTGCCAGGGATGGGGCAGCCACAGCTTCTCTGGGCACCCTAGGGCCAGCGCCTCAGCACCCTCCCAGGGAAGAGCTTCTGCCTAAGAGCTCATCTCAGTCTCCCCTCTGGCAGTTAAAGCCATTCCCCTTGGCCTGTCCCTCCATCCCTTGTCCCAAGCCCCTCTCCAGGTTTCCTGCAGCCCCTTTAGGCACTGGAGCTGCTCTCAGGTCTCCCCTTCAGGAGCCTTCTCTTCTCCAGGCTGCCCCAGCCCAGCTCTCTCAACCTCTCTTCAGAAGACACATTGCAGAGTTTATGGGTGCCCAGTGAAAGACCCCATGCGTTAGGCAGTGAGCAAAGTCTCTGCCACCTCACTGTGGAGCCCCTGTAGAAGTTTTGGGTACATGCATTAACTTCTGTACTCAATAACCAGTTCAACCCAGGCCGTGTGCATGCTGTAGTAATCCTAAAACAAAAGCCTTTGGCAACTGCAGGCTGGCTGTGGCCTTTCTGCCTTCTCCCTCTGAACCATTAACTCATTCTACCCAAGTAGGGGAGGACTGGAAAGGCTGAGAGAGCTGGGTATGTTCAGCCTGGAGAAAAAAAGGTTCAGGAAGACCTTATCCCCATGTGCCGGGAGTTAAAGGGTGGCTACAAAGAAGATGGAGACTCCCTTTTGATAAGGAGTCCAATGGAGAAGACATGGGGTGATGGGCACACGTTACTGCTGGGGAGATTCCAACTGGACACAGGAGGGAAATTTTCCCCACTGAGAACAACCAGTCACTGGAATAATCTCCCCAGAGAAGTGGTAGATTCCCTGGCACTGGGCACTGTTAAGATGGGGTTGGACAGGGTGCTGGGACATCTAGTCTAGGTCATGCTTTGCCTAGAAAGCTTGGAGCAGATGATCCTTGAGGTCCATTCCAACCTGGGATTCTATGATTCTATGAATCGCTGGAGGTGGAAAGGATGAGGAAATGCATGCGTGAACTAACCAGGAACAATGAAGTGAGCAACTCCCAGAACAGCTCTACAGTACCTTCCCCATCGGTGTTTATGACTTATTAGCTCTGGGTTGCCTGGGATCCTGACAGCCGATCCCTTGGGAGGGCAATGCCCTTCCTTAGGTCAGCTCAGTCATGGCCAGGGGATCCAGTGCGCCGTTTCCAACCCAAGCAGACATTCAGAATCGAGGGTTTTACAGGGAGCCAGCCAGAACTACATCTCTTTTCTGCGATAGCCTCACAAAGTCCACCTCCCAGCAGGACGAGAGTCAGCATTCCAGGTCTGTGCTGGTTTTATCAGCATACTATAGGCTGTGTAGTCTGGTGCACATTCTTGGGCAGAAGTGCAGAGTACACTATGTGTGTTTGCCATTAGCTAATGTACGCAAACAGCCTATGAATATATGGAACGTTTGGTGCTGCCCTCATCCTACAGTTTTCACTCAGGTAAGTGCCTGTTTTGCCTTTGAAAACCTTTTCAAAGCCATGTGGTAATCTCATTTCAAAAGGCTGTAGAGACTACTGGATTTTGAGGCAGAGGGAATTACAGTACAGACTTCCCAGATAGGATAAGCTAACAGAGCATATCCAGGACTTTATCTACCAATTCTGCTTCTTCTGCTTGATATCCAGTGCCTTTTGATAGAATGGTTTTGATTTAGAGCTGGGCAGGGATGGAGAACACGCCACTTTTACATAGGTTGTTCATTTGGTTGACAATTCCCTACTGCCAGCTCTGGAGGATATTCATCTCTTCTTTAAAAGATGGATTTCAGTCCTAGAAGAAGGGGATGTGGCTGCTGAAAGGGCACCCCTAGGTCCACAAAGCATGGAGGAGAACAGAGACCCCCAGATTCTCTGAGGCACAGTATTTGCTGTGCATGATGCCCATGTATTGTCAGATTAAAGTCATGACCAGAAAATGACCTACACATTAGATGAACTGAGTTACCCCCTGGGGCTCTGTTCAGGGAGCTACAGTCATAATGATACAATAGCAAAAGTTAGCAGCCCAACTTCATACTTGAGGTGATGTCTCCACGTGCCCTAAAGCGCCCGTGGCAGTCACCAGAGAGATCAGTAGAGCCAACAGAGCCAAGGCTGCCTTTCAGCTGTGCAAACATAGGTACCTGTGGGGTGAGGTGATTGCTTCAGAGCTGGCTGGAGCTTGGGTAGAAGAGTTTAGGTTGGAACCTCAGGTTGGAGGCCTACAGTCCAAACTCCTCCAGCTCAGAGCATGTCCGTCGACAAGGCTAGATGTGGTACTCATGTGGGTAACTAAATTCAAGCAACCTGAATGCCACCCAGGAAGTGCAGATAGCAAGTAGCTGGTTGGCTCAGTCCAGGGAACATGTATTTATCCATTGCCTGTGGGCACCCTGCGGTGGTACCAAGTGGATTCCCACAGCTTTCTCTGGGAAAGTTGGGATCATGTTGGGTACATTTGCAGTCGTGTCCATGTGTCTCCCCTGGGGTCTCCATCAGACAAGTGCCTGTTGTCTCACCAAGTGAACAGAGGTTCTCAGATAAGATTCCATGTGTACGATACCAGATTGCATGTGAATACACCCAGCTCCTTCATGGAAGCTCTGCCTCTGAGCTCCCTCACCAAGCTGTTCATAGGCATCCAAGGAGATTAGGAACACAAATGGATACTGTGCAGAGCGTGTTTGGCAGCACCATACTAATAAGGGCTAATGCAAGGGGCAGGCTTCTAGCCTGAAGGTGAGCGTGGGCAGTGATTTGGGCTGAAATGACTCAGTAAACATGTGGTTTCTCTACTAGTTCTTCTGGTCTGGTAATGACAGTGCCATGTGTCCTACAGGGCTACTGCATAAGGTATGGCTACATCCCACAAAGGGATTTGCATCACAGAGGATCCGGGTTACTGTTCTTGAATTGCTTCCCACCACTAATGGCTTTGGAGCTCCAGCCCACATCCTGGGCACAAGGCAGCAATTAGTGCAATCTCAAATCGGAATGACACTCTTATAATGACATAGAGCACATAGCTTGATAGAGAGGTATATAAACCACCTCTGTTTACACGTGTGTTGTTGAAGACTCAGGATCTTTAGACCTCATCTTCCAAGAGTGGTGGCACTAGGATGGGTATATTTGTATTGAATGTGGTGATTAATGGCAGTTTTGCAAAGCCAGGGTACCATTTGGATGCCATATGGGTAGGAGATACCCAATGCCCTGAGGTGTTTTCGTCTGTGGTATGATTTGCTCTGTCTTAAAGATGGTGAAGCTCAATGTGACTTCACCTTCACTGCTCAAAAGGATACCTGGGCCTGCTGAGGAAAGGTTTTCCAACAGGACTTCAGTCCCTCCTGTTTCCTCATCTCCTTAGCTTTGTGAAGGGTGTAATCCTGCTCTAATAAAATATACTTTTCCTTTTTCTCCTCCCTCATATTTTACTCATAAGACAAACTGCGGCGGGAGGGTAAGTATGACTCTTGGCACTGCCATTTGCAATCACTGTCATGCCTTAAACCAGACCACTTGTTTCTGTTCACCATTGTGGCATTCTCATTTACTTTTTGCACCACCATTTCTGCTGCTTCCCAAAGGCACTGAGAGCATCATCCCCCTTGAGCAGAGCTTGATCCTCATGGTGAAGCTGTGATACCTTCCCCAAGTTGGAATGTCCCCATCCTGTGAATGTAGTTAAAGCTATAAATACTTCTAAGTAATGAACTTAACTTGAAGGAAAGAGCCTTCTACAGCTAAATAAGAAACACTTCATCAAGAGCTTACTGCCTATGGTTTGGCTTGCATGCACTAAGAGAAACTATGCTGAATAGCCAGAGCATCTGGTGGGGTGTTTGGTCTCATGAGTAAGGTTAAATGTCTAGAGATGAAACCAGTGCCTGCTGCTGCTCTCCAGGGGTTGCCAAAATGCAGTAACGTTTGGTAGAGCTTTAACCCCATCAAAATCCAGATGAAGTCAGCTGTGGTGTGCTGGGTAGTGAGGGCAGCAGGCTCAGAAGGGATTTGTTTGGGGCTTATTAAAAGGTAGGTCATGCAGGCATGAATTTGCTCTGAGATGTGGTTCCTGTGGTCAGCTATGGCAGAGCCTCTGCCTATCGGTAGAGCTTTATATTCCCAAGAGAGGAGGGCTTTGCCTTCACTCAGCCATAGAAACCAAAGAGATAATGTTTCCTTGGAGATGCCCTTTGGTCCCTCATCAGCAAAGGGGATAAAGTTTTGCGTTCCATCAGCTGTGAGAATGGGGTAAATTGTATTTATCAACTAGGAGTGACCTGCAAAAACAAGAGCTCGTGCTGACAAAGTATTTTGTGGGTCACAAGGGAAGGGTCAGTGAGAGCATCCAGAAAGCATTCCTGCACCTAATGGTTAACTCCCTTCAAAGCCTCGCTGACTGCGTTCAGGGCAGGAGGCAGGACAGAGCAGTGTGACTGAGGTGCAGGGATTTCGGAGGCCTCTGCAAAGTGTTAGTCTTAGAAAAGGAAGATTAGAAATGTCCCTAAAATTAACCTGCTAATAAACTACGAAGTGGAAAAGAGTCTTCCAAGTATCTCACCCAGGGCTGGAAGGAGAATTGAGGTTCATTGGGGATTATGGTGGCAGAACCCCATTCAGAAAGTGAGCTCCGTCCTCCGAGCACTAAGTTTACCTGCTCTGGCCCTGTTGAGGCTGCTCTGGGACTTCTCCGCTCTATTACTTCAATGCATTCTTCTTCTAGCGTCCAGTCTACTATGATTTCACAGCCAATTTCTACCCTTTGGATTTGTGACAACTTTGTCTTAAGCTTAAAGAGATTGTTTCCTTTACTGGCATGTAACTCCTATGACAGGGGAGACTGTTGTGCCCTTTCGCATCACTGTAAAGTCAAACCTCACCTGGGACTGAACAGAAAGTTGCTCTCTGGTGTTGGCCATGAGGCTGGAAAGTGAGGAGTCCCTAAGGGCTTTCAGCATCCCCACTATGGGACACAATTGCCACCTACTGGCTGTCCTTCCAGAAGCCTGAGCTAGTGGGAAGTGGTGCATAGGTGATGGCAAACAAATTATGATCTCGCTGCAGCTCAGTCCGTTTCCATTCTAATTGGGGGATACTGGGCTTGGTGGGAGAAACTGGGACTGTGTCTCCAAGTCCGCCTTTCCACTCCTCTCACCAGCAGTGGTATTTTGCTGCCTTCAGAAATGAGGAGCAGCTCAGCCTTGTTTCATTGATCAGGTTGCAGTATGCACAAAAAGAGGGGAAGGCAGCAGAGCATGGAGAGGTTTTCTTCTCAGTCCACAAACATCCTTCTCTATGCCACTTCGCTGCTTTTTGACAAAGGGTTATTGTCAGTTTTGGGCCACTCACATAAAAAAACCTATGAGGATCATTTTTATGTTGAAATTATTTTTTCCCCTGAAAAGAAATATGTAAAAGATATTCATATATATAAAATGTGTGTGAAAAGAATAAATAATGAATCTTATCACTTTAGTTTCCAGAAGTTAACCTAGAGAAGATGACTTGGCTCATTTGAAGTCATGGGGTGAAAGTAGCCTTCACCTCATGTTCCTTGGTTAGCTTGAGGTGGGGCCCTGTTGTCTCACTTGCTCTAGACACTAAGTTCTGGATAGCTAAAACAGGGGAAGGAGATCCTTATTCTCTGCCCTGGGCTTGGGACGTGGCCAAACCTCCGACATTAGAGCTGCATCTGAGCAAGATGGCAAAAGTCCTTTGGTGAGAGGCTGGAGAAAAATGATTCCTAGAAGGCAGTAATGAAGGAGCAAGACACAAGAGAGCTGCGTAAGACTGGACAGGGAACAACCAGCCATTGGAATAACCTCCCCAGGGAAGTGGTGACTCCCCAGCATTGGACACTGTTAAGATTGGGCTGGACAGGGTGCTGGGACATCTAGTCTAGGTCATGCTTTGCCTCTGGGGGCAGACCAGATGATCCTTGAGGTCACTTTCAACCTGGGATTCTATGGTACTATGATAGCTTTGCTCATTCAAGTGCCACAGAGAGCATGGGATGGACCAAAGGCCATTTCCAGTATGTCAGGACTTTGTGGGACAGGACAAGGTTTAAAACTGCAGCAGAAATAGGTTTGGTTAGGCAGAGATTGTAGAGAAAAACATATTGCGGGGGGAGACTTAGGAGGTCTTTTGTGGATTTATTAAAACACGTTAGACAGGCATCTGTCAGGAATGGTTTGGATCCAGCTGGTCCTGCTTTGAGATGCAGCAATGACCTTAAGGTTTCTTCCATCTCCAGTTTCTCATGATTTGTGGGATGCAGGAGGTATGTATGGATATGTGCTGGCTTTGGAGATACATTTTGCCAATATAAGCTTGACTTGAAGCTCTGAATCTTAACTGAGGAGCATCCGAAGTATGAATTAAGGCTTGAATTCATGCTGTGCATGAGCAGGGCTGAGTATGAACTGATTTAATTTGGGACTTATGTTCCAGTTTTGCTCCAGGCTCCACTCTGCATCTTTGACTTAACCCATCATCTTTCATCCAGCTTGTGAAATGCCTTGATTTTTCTGGCTCCCACACTCCATCCAGGCAACCAAAGCCTCTCAGCTACCTCTCACTGTCTCCATAAACCTTCATGTGCTTCTCCTGCAGACATACACTGGTTCTATACTGGTGGCAGTAAACCCCTACCAGCTCCTGCCCATCTACTCACCCGAGCAGATACGCCTGTACACCAACAAAAAGATTGGCGAGATGCCACCACACATCTTCGCAATCGCTGACAACTGCTACTTCAACATGCAGCGCAACAACAAGGACCAGTGTTGTATCATAAGGTGAGCTGTGAACCTCCCAGCGAGCCATATCCTGAAAATGGATGGTGAGCGCTTTGCAATGTGGCTGATAAGGAACAGCTTATCAAATAGAATCCGAAATCTGAGTGACCCATTAGATCTTCCATTCCAGTGCAGAGTCGGCCTCTGTTTGTGGTCACTGTTCCTAGTACAGATGCTTCATCAGTCCTTTGGTACTTACCCCACAACCCAATAGATTTCAGTATTCATCTTTAACCTCCCCTTTTAAATTTAAATTCAGTACTCCTGCAGACATCAAAGATGCGAAGATCTACACATTCTTCACAAGGAAGGGCCAGGAATAAGCTTGATTGCTGGACCTGTGGCTGTTCACACTGCTGAGCTTGTGTCTCCCTGCATGGCACTGCTCTGGACTGACCAGCCTTAAGCATCCTATGCCCAGTGTTTCAGACACATGAGACTGAACAGGCCATGCAGTAATGATTACTTTGCAGGGCTAAAAATGCTTCCTATGGGGCTCATAGGAGAGTCAAGGCTAGACATGATGCAGTGGCCAGCCAACCCTGAGAAGTGAGGCTGTTAGGCCACGGGGACAGGGATGATTACTGAACACCAGGAAGGTCCATTTCAACCACTGGTATTTGCTACCCCATATATCAGACAGGCCATAAACTCACACCAAGAGATTTCTGCCCAGCCCTTCCTTCTTGTACCATCAAAACATTAACAGAAGTTATCTCTCAGTGAAGAGAAAGCTTTGAGGAGCAGCTTTCGCTTGCTGCCCCATGATCTCCTGTCATACCCATACCCTTGGTAGGACAAGCCTAGGGACCTGTGAAAGTGCCTGCTGATAAAAGGTGGCATTTCACAGTCTGCTTTCTAGTGCGTTTTGGCAGCTAAAACCTGGCGATGAGGAGCAAACTGCTCTAGTGGAGGGTGTCCCTGCCCATGGCAGGGGGTTGGAACTGAATGAACTTTAAGTTCCTTTCCAACCCAAACCGTTCTGTGATTCTAAGATGCCCCATGGGACCAGCTAGCCCCTAGAGCACAGGCTCATGGTCTGCTGATCATACCCAGGAAAACACTGCCTGAATGTGCTTCATGCCCTTCTTAATGCTGATTGTATGATGATATTTGCTGGAAATACCCAAACCCAAGAAAGACCTTGGGTTAAATAGACTGTACAACAAATCTGTATCTTGGCTGGAAGCTGTGTCCTGCCATTTGTCCCACAATGCATCCCTGAGATGCTAGAAACCCATCCTTAGTGGCCTCATCTTACCTATGCAAACAGCAGAGGCACAGAGAGAGGATCATTGGCAGGGATACAGCAGGGCTTCCACTGACCTTGATTCCTGTTGTCTTTGCAGTGGCGAATCCGGAGCAGGGAAAACAGAAAGCACAAAACTGATCCTGCAGTTCCTGGCAGCGATCAGCGGTCAGCACTCCTGGATTGAGCAGCAGGTCCTGGAGGCAAATCCCATCCTGGAAGGTGAGGCCTCGGATGATGTATAAATGAATTGGGAAATAAAGAAACCAAACCAGATTCAGGAAACACATCTTCCCATGGCAGGGGGTTGGAACTGGATGATCTATTCTGCTCTTGTGAGACCTCACTTGCAGTACTGTGTGCAGTTCTGGGGTCCTCAACATCAAAAGGACATGGAACTGTTGGAACAAGTCCAGAGGAGGCCACGAGGATGATCAGGGACTGGAGCACCTCCTGTATGAAGATAGGATGAGAAAGTTGGGGCTGTTCTGCCTGGAGAAGAGAAGGCTGCGTGGAGACCTCATAGCGGCCTTGCAGTATCTGAAAGGGGCCTATAGGGATGCTGGGGAGGGACTCTTCATTAGGGACTGCAGTGATAGGACAAGGGGTAATGGGTTCAAACTGAAACAGTGGAAGTTTAGATTGGATATGAGGCAGAAGTTCTTCCCTTTGAAGGTGCTGAGGCACTGGAATGGGTTGCCCAGGGAAGCTGTGAATGCTCCATCGCTGGCAGTGTTGAAGGCCAGGTTGGAGAGAGCCTTGGGTGCCATGGTTTAGTGTGAAGTGTCCCTGCCCATGGCAGGGGGTTGGAACTGAATGATCTTAAGGTCCTTTCCAACCCAAACTATTCTATGATCCTGTGATCTCAAGGTCCTTTCCAACCTAAACCGATTCTGTAAGTCTATAAGAAAATCAAAGCAGTGATGGGACCATTTGTTGAACAACACATTCGCTTTCTTTCTGTCTGAATTTATCTTTCACAAGACTGATGTTCTCCGATTTGGGCTCTCAATTTGCCATTCGTGTTTTTGACAACTCTCATTGAAAGTGAAACATTTCAGCTGACCTGAAATTCTGTTCAATTGTTTTATTCACTTAAAATTGAAAAATATGGATTTTTCCACTTAAGTCAGTAATTTTTTCCCCAAAATTTCAAAGCAGAAACCTGGATTTTCCCTCATTGCCTGTGTGTATTCTGGGATTCCAAAAATTACCATTGAAAACTCTTAATGCCTCTTCAAGTGCTGGAATTTAACTGTATGCAGAGCACCAGTACCCTGTAGATGCTGCATTTAACTACATTTGACCACAGTTGCGAAACTCCTGTTCCTATTCTTTGCTGGTCCAGAAAAACATGAGCTTAATTTGAGCAGAGCTTCACAGGATTAACCACCTTATTCTCGGAACACACAACAGCAAATCCCACCTTTCCCTTCCAAGATCAGTGAACGGCAGCAGAATGCAGAATAAGAAATAAAGGACAGTTCAAGAAAGAACCACATAATGAGAATCAGCTCATGGCTTTAATGGATTCATTGGCAAGCTGTTACTGTGATCAGCCCCACTGTTTTTAATGGGATGTCTGTAAATTAAAGAGGTGATCTGCCCCTCTGGCCCCAGTGTGATGCCAGATGGACCTTTCACACTTAAATGGGAAAACAACATGTTCCTTAATAATAACATTATTTTTACCTCCTCTGCTACTTACAGTGAGCAAAGGTTTGCTTGGTAAATAGCCCCTTAGGAATCAATGTGAATGTGAATATCCTAACTGCTTTCCATGCATAATATTAGCAGAGGAGAGAAGAAAGTCACTGCCTGAGCTGAGCTTCTCTGTGCTCTGCTGGAGCTTCCTTCTTTTGTGACATGAGGATGCAATGAGGCTCAGGGCATCCCAGGGCTGCCTGACCGCTGGTGCAGTAAAGTACCGTGGTGCATGGCATGCGCACAGGGTGGTTTTGAACATGTACTTCATCACTGTATCACTGAGGGGAATGGAAGCTCTGAACTTCAAATGCGTCTCCATCAATCCTGGAGCGTAAATTCCAGGGCACTTAAGCCGATGGTCCAAACCCACACAGAGGATGGATGTGGGTACCTTTCTCTGCACGGTCTATTTGCAAGGAGAAGTCTCCTGCTGAAGGCTGGCTTAGGCCTCTCTCTTTCCCCAAAGAACAAGCTCTTTCCTTTCCCTCTCAGTCACCAAATCACTCACCAGCAGCTCTGTCATTTCCCGCTCACTGCAGCATCCTCCACCAGCCTTGCTCAACCCTCTTGTATTTCATCAGCTGCTGCCAAAATCCTGTTGTCCTAGCCCTTCTTCCTGGATAAGGTCATCCGTTCCTGTGCTTCCTCTGTGCTCCTCTCTGTTTCTGAGAACAGTCATCTGAGGTATATCCTGTTTCCCTACACTAACATGAAATTGAGCCAGCCAGATTTAAGTGAAAGGCTTTGGGGCTGATTTTTACCCTCTCAGCCTCGCTCTTTTTTTGCCCATGAGACCAAACCCATGATCCTTCCCACATCAAGCCCTCTCTAACCCATGGCAATTCTTCTCTGCAGCTTTTGGGAACGCAAAGACCATCCGGAATGACAACTCCAGCCGGTTTGGGAAGTACATCGACATCCACTTCAACAAAAGGGGGGCCATCGAGGGGGCAAAGATTGAGCAGTACCTGCTGGAGAAGTCCCGGGTCTGCAGGCAGGTGAGGTGATAGATCTGCAAGGTGGCACTTGGTCCATCAACCTTTAGAAGTCTTCCAATACCTAAAGGGGCTCCAGGAAAGCTGGAGAGGGGCTTTGGGCAAGGGCCTGTAGGGACAGGACAGGGAAATGGCTTTAAGCTGCCAGAGGGGAGACTGAGATGAGCTCTTAGGCAGAAGCTGTTCCCTGTGAGGGTGCTGAGGTGCTGGCCCAGGGTGCCCAGAGAAGCTGTGGCTGCCCCATCCCTGGCAGTGCTCAAGGCCAGGTTGGACACAGGGGCTTGGAGCTGCTCCAGTGGAAGGTGTCCCTGCCCATGGCAGGGGTTGGAACTGGATGAGCTTGAAGGTCCCTTCCAGCCTGAAACCAGTCTGTGATTCTGTGACCTTTGCAGTGCCATTCTGCTCACAGAGCTGACGCTTGCTCTCCTACTACAGGCCCAGGACGAGAGGAACTACCACGTGTTTTACTGCATGCTGAGAGGAATGTCGATGGAGCAGAAGAAGAAGCTGGGTCTTGGAAAGCCATGGATTACAACTACCTTGCAATGGTGAGAGCGCAGTGAAGCAGATGGTTGGTGGGGTGATGTGGTGGAGAGGTGGAAGAGAGAGGTGCTGCTTTCTCCATAGCCAAGAGCTGCTTTGCTGCTTCCTGAATGTTAGCCACAGGATTTGCGGGACTCCTTTGTCCCACCACCACAAGCCTCACAGTCTTAGTGCAAACCCTTAACCCCTTTGGATAGACCAGGTTATTTCCACTCTTCCTATGGAGTGGGCCACAAGCTTGCATGGTTTTGATGTTTGCTGCCCAGGCCACTTGTTTGGAGTTAACCAGGTTGTTAGATATAACCCAGTGCTCTTGCAGCAGTGATGGACAGGGAGGAGGAGTGCATGGCTCATGCACATTCTCAGCGACATAGGGTGCTGAGCTGTCTCTGCTCCACATGTCTGTGTGATCCAGCAATCTCCAGCCCCACTCCCTATGCACCAGTATTTCAATCCAGAGGAGCTGGTAGAAGCAGTTGTAATGAAGGCTGGTTCATCAGCACCAAGGCTGGGATCCACCTTTCTAGCTGGATCAGTGAGAGCCTCCAGCACATTTCCTTCTTGCTCTTTATCCCCATCTCAGGAAGCTTTTTCTCCTCTGCTGATTGCAGTCAGACACGAGGTAGCTGGGGACAGTGGGGTAAGTGCAGGTCACAAGGCTGAGCAGTAGAATCACTGTGTACGCCAAAGCACAGAGCCAGATCCAGAGGTTGAACATCACCTTTTGCTTACTCATCCCTTAAACAATAGATCTACTGATTGAAGGGGATGGACAGCTTGGGTTTATACCCAGATGCTCTCTGGTTTACCCGTGCACTGTGTCACCTCTTTGCCTGCCCAGGGTAACTGCACAACCTGCGATGGCCGAGACGACAGCAAGGAGTACGCCAATATCCGCTCCGCAATGAAGGTCCTTATGTTCACTGACACGGAGAACTGGGAGATCTCCAAGCTGCTGGCTGCCATCCTGCACATGGGCAACCTGCAGTATGAAGGTAAAGGGACAAGGGGCATGGTCCAGCACACCGCTACTCTTTACTCTGCAGGGGGAGAGGGAGCCAAGCTTAGGGATTGAGGGCTGTATCCAGACCCCTTGCCATGGTGCCGTGCCAGGGAATCAGCTGTTTACTGTGGTGTGAAAGGACAAGAAAGGAGGAATAAATCCACTTGCCCACTCTGCAGAGCTGCCAGACTCAAGTAGTGCTCAGTGACATCCACCTTTTCTGGATGCAGGGAGGTTGAATATGGCCACAGGCCATTTAGTAGGCTCAGGTTTTGCAAGGAGAGATTAATGGAGTGTTTGACAAGTGCCTGTGTGATTCAGTGTGTCTTTGTAAAGGTACCAAACTGCCTTGCTCTCAGGAGTGACACAGTGATTTAAAAAGCCTCTTCGGAAGACAGGAGCCCAAAGCACTCACACACTAGAAACGTTTTTACCTCATCAGTCATTTAGGATGGCTAGCACAGCACAGCGCAGTTCCTTTGCAGCCAGCAGCGGTACTCCACAAGCTGCATTATTCTCTTTCTGATGGCCTGATTTTGCCTTCCTGTCACATAGAGGCAGTGAGGAAAGACCCGTGACCTCACCCTATCCATGTCCCTTGCTGATGGCTTTCCCTCTGCCTTTCTTTCCCCAGCTCGGAGCTATGACAACCTGGATGCCTGTGAAGTTGTTCAGTCGGCATCACTCATCACTGCAGCATCGTTGCTGGAGGTCAGTGGTTCTGCAGTGCTGCTGTCCCCTTTCTGGCTTGTTCCTGTATTGTCAGTGTTGTGTCAAAGCTCTCATTGCACCACCAGCTCTGTGAGGCTGGGGAGGCCTGGGTAAGCCATACTTTGCCATACACTGGTGGAATGAAGGTGGCTGTCTCCATCTGAGCTGGGTATCTGAGTTCTCCTTCATGCCAGTGGAGATAAACAGGCACTTTGGTGGCGCAACATCCTAAAAAGGACATCCAAAATAGCTCAGTCCCTGAAATACAGTGTTACCCTCATTGGTGGAAAGAGAGTTCAGTAGCTGCAATGGAGATGTCACACTGTTTGTGTCTGGCGTGAGGTGACCCTCAGCTAAACCATCCATAGACTGGCTGGAACATTCTTCAGAAGGTAACAGGGCTCCCTCAGGGACATCACCTCAACTCCATAGGCACTGCTAGTCCCACGGTGTGATCCCTGGCTGTCTGCAAGCTGTTTCCATGTACTTTAGGGAGTGGACAGTGTCCCTGGCTTGATCTTTCAAGTATGAAAAGGAATCAAGGGGATGCTATGCTACCTTCATGCTGTCAGGATACAGCCTTGCTTTGTCATCTTGCCTTCCCACACCTCATGAACATCTCACACCAAGTCACAAGAACACTTTCCATAGTAAAACACTGTATAAAAGTGTTAGAAGTGTTAATTACTCTCTCTGAAAATGCCTTTAGCATCATGTGAGATACTTGCCCTGTACAGCTAAGAAAAGTCACCTCCAGCTATGGGGAGCTGCACTGTTCCTCTCTGGCCACACACATTCAGGCCAGTAGCCCAGACCATTGTAAGGACACCTTGTATGATGAAGTCGGCAGCTGTGTTCCATGTTGTCCTCACCAGGTTGATCCTCAGGACGTGATGAACTGCCTTACGAGCAGGACCATCATCACCAGGGGTGAGACCGTCTCCACTCCTCTCAGCATGGAGCAAGCGCTGGATGTGAGGGATGCTTTTGTAAAGGTAAGTCGTAGGGAATTCCCTTCTAGTTCTGTTGATAAGCTGAAGAAATCTGCCACTTTTGAGACCAGAGCATCCCCTGCACAGGAGAAGTGTCTTGCCTGATTCCTGTGTGAGCTCACATCAGTAGATGGCCTTAAAACTATTCTCTCATTGGGATGCACAAAGAGCTGTGATGACAGGAGTCTAGATAGCCTGGTCTTCAGGGGATTTGTAATCTGGACTTGAGACTGTTTGTTCTCAAAGGTGACCTATGGAAGCAGCCAGCGTTCTGGAATCACTTCACCTGAACTCCAGGAAAACATCCCAGCTTGAGCCCACAGGGTTAGACCCTCAGCTGCTATAAATCAGAGCAGCTCTATCAGCACCTGTAACTACCCACACCTGAATTTTGGGATCTGGGCATGTCTGCAGCAGTGAATAAAGCTGAACATCAAAAGAACAGGAATAGGGATAGAGCAGTTCAGCAGCCATCAGAGCACCTAGAGAGAGCATCACCTGGAGCTTTGGGGTGAGGAAGGTTGATGGGGTGGGTCTGCGTCACTGCTGTGCTGTTGGTAGCCCTATGTAAGGTTGCAGAACAAGCCTCAGTAGCATCCTGTGGCCATCTTGGGCCCCACAGTCTGTCTGTGGGGAACTGGTAGGTGAAGCCAGCTGGTGCGATACCTAACTAGTCTGAAATCCAGACAGTGACCTTTCTAGTGGTGATGGGCCCTTGAGTCAAACTTCCCTACTGTTAGCACTGCTGTAGCTTATCTATAAGAGGTTAATAACACTGTAAAACATGGAGTCCTGGAATTCCTGAAGCAGCAATAGCTACTTCATTAAATCAGCAGGCTGTTTATCCAGTGCTGCATGTAAGTCAGCAGCTTGCAAGGTGCTTGTGAGGACATCCAGGCATGATGTCCTTGGCTGTTCTAGGAGTGTAGCATGGATCTGCTCATCTGTAGAAAGAGATGTTAAGAAATCAAGGAAAGGACTGTCTGGCTTTGCAGTAATCCCATAAATCCAAAATGTAGGGCTATCCAAATCTGGGAATTTGATTTCAATTACCTTTAAGCTTTCAGGTCCATTTTCCTTGGTCTACGTAACAGCTCTTGAAGCTTTAAACTATGCCAAGAGTGTGGCATAAGTGGTGAGCACATCTTCAGTTGCTGGCCATGCTTTAGGCATGTGCCACATTGTGGCATGTGCTGCAATGAGTGAGCTGGTGCTGCAGAGTAGCAGAGGAACTGCTAACCTCAGTGACCCCTATCTCTGGGATATTGCAGGGAATTTATGGGCGGCTTTTCGTATGGATCGTGGAGAAGATCAATGCTGCCATTTACAGACCTCCTTCTCAGGAACTCAAGAGCGTCAGGAGATCCATCGGCCTCCTGGACATCTTTGGCTTTGAAAACTTCACTGTGAACAGGTAGGGAGCCTGCAAAAGGAGAACCAGGTCTTAACCCTCCTTCACCACCCCAATGTCTTGCAGTCCTTTCACCTCTCCTGAGATGAACAGGACTGGACTGGGCCAAGCCCTTTTCTGTATGAGAGATTATCAGAGCTAATGGGGCTTGGAGCAAGGTGCCCTAGTGGAAGGGGTCCCTGCCCATGGCAGGGGGTTGGAACTGGATGAGCTTTAAGGTCCCTTCTAACACAAACCATTCGATGAATCTGTGATAATCACTTTCATGTTCCAGCAGACAATATGTTTCATAAACTGATTGGTTTAGACCACACACGTAATGGCTATAACCATATATGTTATGATTATATCTATATATATTAGTATTATTATAATTTTATATATATATATCTAGATTGTCTGGGGGGAGAAGAAAATGATTATTTGAACCAAATTTTCACCTAACAGCAATTTGACTGAGTGCTTCGTGTGGTCTAAGAGTATTGCTTCAAGCACAGCGAGAGATGGAGAAATATAGAATCATAGAATAGTTAGGGTTGGAAAGGACCTTAGGATCATCCAGTTCCAACACGCTATCATGGGCAGGGACACATCACACTAAACCACATCACTCAAGGCTCTGTCCAACCTGTCCTTGAACACTGCCAGTGATGGAGCATTCACAGCTTCCCTGGGCAACCCATTCCAGTGCTTCACCACCCTCACATTAAAGAACTTCCTCCTTATATCCAGTCTAAACTTCCCCTGTTTCAGTTTGAACCCGTTACCCCTTGTCCTATCACTGCAGTCCCTAATGAAGAGTCCCTCCCCAGCATCCCTATAGGCCCCCTTCAGATACTGGAAGGCCGCTATGAGGTCTCCACGCAGCCTTCTCTTCTCCAGGCTCAACAGCCCCAACTTTCTCAGCCTGTCTTCGTATGGGAGGTGCTCCAGATAGACCACAGTGGATCTAATGTGGCTTTTCCTTGATCTTCCCTCCACAGTTTTGAGCAGCTTTGCATTAACTTTGCAAATGAAAATCTGCAGCAGTTCTTCGTGCGCCACGTCTTCAAACTCGAGCAGGAGGAGTACAACCTGGAGAACATCAACTGGCAGCACATCGAGTTCACTGATAACCAGGATGCCTTGGACATGATCGCCATCAAGCCCATGAACATCATCTCCCTCATTGACGAGGAGAGCAAGTTCCCCAAGGTGTGTTTTGGGCTCAGCCCTGCTGCCGGTGACGATCCTCTTTTTACCTCCTTTGCGCTTGCATGCTGGTACCCTATGAAAGGTCTGATCACCCCGAACACACGTTCACCAGTGGGTTGCCTCTTCACTGGTTTTATTGTTCTGTCATATTTTCTTCCATGAATATCACAACCATGTTTAAAACAAGTTAGTGGTTCTGATGGAAGAATATAACTGCGAGAGGCTCAAGAATAGCTCTTGACAGTGTTTAAGTGAAAATAATGTTAAATATACTCCCTTTGGAGCACCATCTTGAATAATGCACAATGTATCAGTGATATTTAATCCACTTCTTTAATTTCTGCACTTGAGATATCCCCTCCCAACTCATCTCTTCTCAAAATAAATACAAAATAAAGACAAACAAGAGATGCACTATGGATTGGAAAATAACTTTCATGGGAGAAACCCTGGTTAAATGTCAGATCTCTCACTACAAGAGAGACATTGAGGTGCTGGAGCAGGGCCAGAGAAGGGCAATGGAGCTGGTGCAGGGCCTGGAGCACAGTGTGATGGGGAAGGGCTGAGGGACCTGGGGGGTTCAGATGGAGAAGAGAAGGCTCAGGGGGCACCTGATGGCTCCCTGCAACTGCCTGAGAGGAGGATGGAGCCAGGAGGGGGCTGCGCTCTGCTCCCAAGGATGCTCCCAAGGGATGGGCCAAGAGGAAGAGGCCTCAAGCTGCACCAGGGCAGGTTTAGATGGAGCTGAGGAACAATTCCTGCCCCAAAGGGTGCTCAGGCATTGGAACTGCTGCCCAGGGCAGGGCTGGAGTCACTGTCCCTGCGGGTGTTCCACAGTCATGCAGATGTGGTGCTTTGTGCTATGAGTTAGTGGTGGCCTTGGCAGTGCTGGGGAATGGTTGGACTGGATGAGCTTAAAGGTCTTTTCCAACCTGATTGATTCTATAATTCTATAATCTTTTCCTGCACACACAGGGTACAGATGCCACCATGTTACACAAGCTGAATTCCCAACACAAGCTTAACACCAACTATATTCCTCCGAAGAATAACTATGAAACCCAGTTTGGCATTAACCACTTTGCTGGAATCGTTTACTACGAAACAAAAGGTATGGGGCAGCTCAAGGGGCACTGCAGGTGTGAAGGGATGTTTGGGGGAAGGTGAGATGCTGCTGCATTGGAGCAGAGCAGGATGGTAGCCCCTAGTAGTGTCGCTGTACTCCTTTTCTGGCTGCAGTGGCTTGGCCCTTCAGTGATGCCCATGAGCAGTGTTTGGTGCTGTTTTGTTTGTGCATGTCCATGACAGAACTGCAGTGCTTTGCACCACTTGCATCTCTGATCTTGTCTCAAGATGTGCCTCTCTCTTCCTTCTCTTGGTTCTCCTTTCTCTGCCCATTCATTCCTCCTATTACATCCTGAAGAACAGCCAGTAGTTCATCAAACCAGAAACTGCTTGCAGGGCACGTACTGCCCATGTTGCACTGTGTCATCTATGTGTTGTCCCGTTATTTCTCTAGGTTTCTTGGAGAAAAACAGGGACACGCTGCATGGAGACATCATCCAGCTGGTGCATTCCTCCAAAAACAAATTCATCAAGCAGATCTTCCAAGCAGATGTGGCAATGGTTGGTAATACAGGCTGGAGAAAGCCTTTATTCACAAGGAGGGATGTTTCTGGAAGGGGTGGAAGATTTACCAAGAGCCTCATTGCTCTGATGCTGTTTGGGGTGTTTCAAACCCACCCTCGGGAAGTGTTGGTGCAGTGTCATGGGTGGATCCACACTCATGCTCCCAGTTCACTGCATTTGGTTCACCAAGTACTATTTTGTGCTGTGATTGCTCCTCTCCCAGTTGTGTAGGGATGGGGACAATAAGGTTTGTAGAGATATGAGAGAGAAGGAGCTAGGCCCTCCAGCAGAGTAGTTGAAGTCTGTGCATAATAGAGAAGTGAAAATCGAATGCTTGCAGACCACAGCAGAACCAAGGGACAGTCTGGCTGGCCCTTAAGCACTGCAGCAGGACTGGGATGGACTGAGCAACAGTTGTCTTTTACCATTATGACAGCAGAGAGAGGGGACATCAGTTATGAAGGCTGAACTTTAAAGCTCCCCTTTCCACATCCCAGGCCTCCAGGAAGGTGTGTGCTTACTCCATGCTCAGTACAGAAGACTGTGTGCTGGTGCTTTAGAGAAATGCAGTTATTGCTTCAGCTCTTCCCACTCCATTACTGGGATACCATCTTAAATGCTGAGATTAGTGAATATTTCAACATTAGTAACACAAATATATGATGGTTTCTTAAGCTGAACATCTGCATCTCCCCAGTAAGACATCACAAACCCTGCTCCCAAAATCAAAGTAGAAACTGTTTTAAAATACCAGCCTGGCAGAACCTGGAAGTCCACCCAGATAGGTCATCGTTGCCAAAGTCTTCCTCTAGGCAAAGCCGTAGGGACTGCAGAGGATATAGGGATAACCTTTTTCAAAGCAACCAAGTGGTTTGAAAGAGTCCCATTTCCAAACGCCAGCCAATCCACTGATGGTTCAAGGGACTTAGGGACTTTCAGGAGTGCCAAACAGATTTAATGGTGAATTCCTTTGCCTGAAATGCTTAAATTCCCAATAAATTATTTTAAATAAGCTACAGACAAGGAAGCCTTTACGCTTTAGGCACTCAGTTTTGCTCCTGCTGAAATGAATGATCAATCCTTTTGACTTTGTTAGGAACAAAATGACCTTTATCAGCCCCAGTTAACTTCCAAGCGACATGATGCTGCCAGTGGGTTCAGAGCTATCCCCAGATGGGGATACTCCTGCTGAACTAGACGCTAACTCCCTTAGCATCAGTGCTGTCATTTACCTTGCTTTTTATTGCTTATTCCTCACTGCTTTTTGGGTTTGGTGCAAGCTTTGCAGTTCACCTGGGAGCAAACATTGTGTCCCAGCTCCCCTAATCATGCACAATGTTAATGTGAACTGGGAGAACACAAATCCCCTAAACACCAGGCAAAGCAAACTGCTCAGGCAAGCAGGATCCAGCATCATGAGATGATTTTGCCATTACTTCCCACCAAAATTCAGTATCTTGCAACTCCTTTAGTAAAACACATTTCCCAAAAGAAGGAGCAAATGAGCCTGGTTTATGGAAATAGAGTGCATGCAGCAAAGAGCTGGGCCAAAGGCTCTTCTTGGAGGTGTGTATATCTTCCCTGAGCATCATTTACAGATTGTCTATGGAGAAACCTTCCAGAGACACTCAAACCAGGGCAACCAAATGAAACATCTTCCCTAAAAAAGAGATAAATGGCTGCTTTGCTAAGGGCTACGTCAAGTAATGAGGCATTTTGCTCAATAGTGTCCAATCTTTGGTCCTCAAGGGCTTATTGATGGGTCTGTAGGAGTCAGTGAAAAGCAAGTCCATATCTGCTGTGCATTCAGTCTTTCAAATGGGATCCTTATATGCCATAAACTTGAGAAAGCCACAGATCAGAGAAGCTTGAAAACCAGTTGAGCGTATATTTGAATAGTGTAGGGTCTAGTATATAGTAATAGTATAGGTCTCTGGTGTAGGTTTGTAGTATATAGTAATGGTATAGGTCTCTCTGTCTGAGAGACCCAACATTTGTGTGCAATGAAACCCATGTGGTGAACTGGGTATTGCTGGAGCACGCAGGGCTGTGAAGCCTTATCAATGCATGTCCATCACGGAGGTCTATCTGCATATATCTGCCGAATCAGAGCACTGCTTTGAGCGGTGCCAGGTGAAATGATGGACTCAGTGGGAATTGTCCACCTTTCCTCTGAGGAATCAGCTGGTGTGGTCTGACAGTGCTGCTTCCTCAAGGAACAGGTAGAAGGAGCAGTAGAGGATGGAAAGTGGTGAAGGGAAAAATAAGTAGGAAATCTGGGGGCTTTCCCCTTGGCAAAAATTCCAATTTTATAGAAAATATCTGATTTGGTTTAAATTAGAGAGGAAAGGAGGGGTTTCCTTGGAATTTTTGTGGAATTTTGGGGTTTTCCTGGCATCTTCCCACTTGCTGTGTATTGAGAACACCGGCCACAGAAGAGCAGGGGTTTGTGAGGGAGGAGCTGGGATAGCTAAAAACGTATGGATAATGGGTGAAGTTAGGCGATGTTGAAGGCTTGTTTTCAAGAGGCAAGAGCTTCAGGGATGTGAACATGGAGACAAATGGGAAAAGCCAGGAGGGGGGTAGACAGAAATCTAAGCATTATTGCCTTTTATTTGGGAGCTATTTTAGCACTCAGACCTCCAACACTAACAATATCAGGTGCCCATTTCAGTTATTCCTTCTTTTCACTGTTTGCTCTTCTCTGTCTCTGTTTTGTTTTGTTTTCGCCTGTGCTTCATGTAGTTTCTCTGTGGCTATGCATCCAGCACATTTGGCCAGTCGCCTACACCCACACCAAAGGTAAACTGAATCCATGAGCTTCCTCTGTTGTGTATTCACGTCTCCTTGGCAAGGACTGTGCTTTGCTCTTGTCGGTTTATTCCTCTTCCTGTGCTATCTATAGAGGATCCATTTCAAGTGACTGATGTGATAGAGAGCATCCTTATGGCTTGTTGAATACATGCAGGTGTATGACTGTGTCAGTTCTATCTAGAATTCAACTCAAAAGAGCTTTGTAATGATGGGAAATTGGTTTGGATAAATCAGAACCAGCCCAAGGCTAAGTTTTGAGGACTCATTTCAAGTAATTCCAGATGGATCATCTGTGGGATTTGGCTGTTCTTTATCATGGTGCCACCATTGGCTTCAGTGGGACGTTATTCCTCCAGGCAACAGCAAATCTGGCCCTATTCTGCCCCTTCTTGGGGCAGGAAACTGACAGTTCATGTGCTAAGAGAGACTCCTGGATTGCATTTCTGGGTTGCTTAGAAATGCCATCATTCTCATGGGAGGTTAGTTCTTGTTCAGGGGAAAGCTCAAATCCAAGCCTTCAAAGACATAGTTGATATTGAGCTTTGCCATGATCATCGAAAGAGGCTCTTGGCACCTTTTTTAGGTCTTTCCTGTTGCATCTCATCTCATGACTGGTTCTGATAGCTTCCCAAACCTTAGTTACGAGATATTTGGCCATAGGGTAGCATACTGTGTGGTAAAGGTCTGTGATGTTAGCTCTGCAACTGCTCACATTTCCACAACAGTCTTTCAATAGCCAAAGGATTATGTTGGAGATAGACCTGACTTTCAAAATCCAGATCCTTGCATGGGGCTGAATTTCAACCCTTCTTCCCTCTGCAATGTCTCGGATGTTTGGACTTGGAATTCCAATGAGGGGGATCTCACCCAAAACGACCCATTCATTCCAGATCTGGCGTCCTTCCCCTCCGAATCATGATGGCAAACGGTTTGGATTGCAGCATCTCCTTGGGCCCTGCTCTAGAGCTGTAGCAATGCTACACACATGGAAATAATCCTTCCTGAGTTAGGACATGGTGGGATTAAATCCAGGAGAGAATCCTTGTGCAAAAGCTGTCAGAGGTGCCCAGGATGGTCTTTTTGTTTGAAAGCAACAGCAGGAGATATAGGGAAACAGAGACATAATACTGATGGTTTCTAGTTTTGTTGTTGTCATACCTGTTCTCATATGTTTTATAGGTTTTCTAATGAATAATAATTGATGTATTTGTTAGGAACTGAAGCAAGAATGGAATGGCCAAGCCAAAAAAAATGTTCCAACTACATCAACATCAGCAAGCTTTATAAAGTGGGGCTGTGGTTCAAACCAGTGATACTTGGCACCACTTTGTAGCCCATGTCAGCTTTGCATCAGAGGTTATCTTCTAGGATGCACAGCCTTTAGGATGGAGACTGTCTCTTCACTATATGTCACTACAGATCCTGCTGTGAGAGGGGCTTAATGTTCAGTGGAGGCCGCCCCAGTGACATTTCACATAATAGAACAACAAAGAAAAAGCATAATTTTTCTCAGAATTGATAAAAAAGGCTGAGAAACAACATCTATGATTCCATGTCATGTTGCCATGGCCCATTTGAGTGACCTTTCAATGCTAAAGAGATGGGAAGATGGTATTTTGTCCAGAACCTTTCCCCAGGGTGTTGCTGGTGGTACATGCTTCTCTCTCCTTCCCTACCTCGCCTTAAGTAACTCATCTTTCTGCATTTCCACTGGAGCAGGTTGCCATCTCCCCAGCAGACCTAGTGCTGATCATGGTGTTCCTGGTGCTCCGTGAAACCTTTTCCTTAAAGGAGAAGAATACAGCAGGGATAATTCCTACCATTTCTGGCTCAGTGACATTTCCCCTTGTACTTGCCTTTCTCCTTGCTTCTTCTTACTTGGTTTGAATGTCACTAAGAAAATAACCTGGTGAATGGCCTATCTGGAATCAAGGTCTGTATTAACACCATCCCACCTAACATAACTCTGCGTCCACCTAAGTCCACTGAATGGGGAGGGTGCAGATAGGCTTAACTGGTATTTGCTTTCTCATCCCTGGGTACATAAGTACCTAAATGTGTCCAGGACACCAAAGGAAAGAGTCTGAATAGGTCCCTAGCGAGTGACAGCTTCCCAGAGATGCTGGGAAATGTCCTGGTGCTCCAGCTATGCTGGTGGGGATCTCAGGCACCCCATGCTGGATGAACATCCCCTTGTGTCCTGCCTTGCCTTCTGTCTTTATGTTACTGCAAACAGGCACACACGTGTCTGTGCCTCTAAAGCTCAGGCTTTGAGGTGGCAGAAAGAAGTGTGACTGGAGCATATTTGAATGTCTTGCTGGTCTGCACATCTTTATGAACTCTCTTCTGAGATGGCGCTTCTCTGTAAATCACGTAATTATCTTCTTTTCCTTATTTTTCTCTTCTGCTTTTTCTCCTTGATGCTGAGCACATGCTGAGTGATTACTCAGTGCCCCAATCTGGGCTACATCACCAGTGAATCCCTGCCCATGGCAGGGGCTTGGAACTGGATGATCTTAAGGTCCTTTCCAACCCAGACCATTCTGTGATTCTAGGAATCCTGCTCGTCCTTCCCCGTCACACAGAGGTCTCGTCCTCCCTTGTACAAGGCTCTGTATGGACACCTGTGAAGAGATAGTCACAAAAGATGGGACCTTAGCAGTCCCAAAGGTGTTTCAATATCAGAGTTAGAAGGCTGCGTCTGGCCAGAAGGAAAGCAGAATGTATTCAGTCCTTTCTCCTTCAGGCTACAGAGACTGATCTGGTTTTATCTAAAAATGCTTCTCCTTCACTATCTGTCTCTTCATTATGAGGGTGCTGAGGTGCTGGCCCAGGGTGCCCAGAGAAGCTGTGGCTGCCCCATCCCTGGCAGTGTTGAAGGCCAGGTTGGGCACAGGGGCTTGGAGCAAGCTGCTCTAGTGGAAGGTGTCCCTGCCCATGGCAGTGCTTGGAACTGGATGAGCTTTAAGGTCCCTTCCAACTCAGACCAGTCTGGGATTCTATATTCTCCTCTGCGATAAACCCTGTATTTTCAGTGCTTCACTAAGCTGTGTTGTCAGGCTGCTCCACAACTTTTTGGGGCCATTTTGTTGGAATAAGGGAACAGGTGTGATTGTCCCCATGCTGGTGTTGAGCTGAGGCAGAGAAACCATGATGACTTCAGTGGTGCCACCCTGTCCCTGCAGGAGGAAGATGATACAAAGCACTCATTTGAGTGTTCATCATGTATCTGAGAGCCCAGTTAGTGCTCATAGGCGTGGTGTCCATCATCAGGAGGCTCTGTGCCCAGATGTCAGGCCCAGGAAGCACATGAGTGGATGGGATGGTGAAATCTAGACAGGAGGAACCCAGAGAATTTGGGTAGGAAGACAAGCTACTTTCTGGCCACCATCCCTCCCTTCAGGTCTCAGGTGTAAGGATGGAGATGGCACCACTGCTTTTCAGCAGAGCTGGATGCATGTAAGGCATCAGCAAGCTAGAAAGGCAGGTCTTGCTGTTTGAGGGCAAACCACTCATGCACTTCCTTTTGGACCCTTGTACAAAGCCTCGCACCCTTCCTAACACCATGGCTGAGAAGTGACCTCTCCCCGCCAATCCCAGTTTGATAAACTTGGCTAAACATGCAGTTGCTTCCAACTTCCAGTTCTGCTTCTAACCCCTGTGGCTATCCTTCCACTTTCCAGAGGTGACCCTTTGCACGTGATTAGCAAACTAATGAGAAAACGTCAATCAACGCTATCCAAACCAAGATCCTTGCTGAAACAGCCTATTCCTCATCAAATCTTTGACAGAATATGAGCACCAGACTCTACATCCATTACTTACTCTGGATTTGTTAACAGTTTGTCCTTAAGGAAGTGTGTTTTCTGGGAGAGATCCCTGATAGCCCCCATGCTCTTAGAATCATAGAATAGTCAGGGTTGGAAAGGGCCTTAAGATCATCCAGTTCCAACCCCCTGCCATGGGCAGGGACACCTCCCACTAAACCATGGCACCCGAGGCTCTGTCCAACCTGGCCTTGAACACTGCCAGCAATGGGGCAGCCGCAGCTTCTCTGGGCACCCTCGGCCAGTGCCTCACCACCCTCACAGTAAAGAATTTCTTCCTCATATCCAATCCAAACTTCCCCTGTTTCTTTTTGAACCCATTACCCCTTGTCCTATCACTGCAGTCCCTAATGAAGAGTCCCTCCCCAGCATCCCTATAGGCCCTCTTCAGACACTGGCAGCTGCTCTGAGGTCTCCACTCAGCCTTCTCTTCTCCAGGCTCAGCAGCCCCAACTTTCTCAGCCTATCTTCACACGGGAGGTGCTCCAGTCCCTGATCATCCTCGTGGCCTCCTCTGGACTTGTTCCAACACTTCCATGTCCTTTTGATGTTGAGGACACCAGAACTGCACACAGTACTCCAAGTGAGGTCTCACACAGCAGAGCAGAGGGGCAGGATCACCTCCCTCGACCTGCTGGTCATGCTCCTTTGGATGCAGCCCAGGATACAGTTGGTTTCTGGGCTCAAGCGCACACTGCAGTCGGCTCATGTTCAGTTTCTCATGGACCAACACCCCCAAGTCCTTCTGAGCAGGGCTGCTCTCAATCTCTTCTCTGCCCAACCTGGAGCTGGGCCTGGGATTGCTCCGACCCAGGTGTAGGACCTTGCACTTGGCATGGTTAAACTTCATCAGGTTGGCATCAGCCCACCTCACAAGCATGTCAAGGTCCCTCTGGATGGCATTCCTTCCCTCCAACGTATCAACCGACCCACACAGCTTGGTGTCATCGGCAAACTTGCTGAGGGCGCACTCAATCCCACTGTCCATGTCACCAACAAAGATGTTGAACAAGAAAAGCAGGCCAGGTTTTCCTGGTTGTGCATGAGCTGGGTTTTCTCTTGTTGGAATTCCATGACGACTTTGTGTTTGGGTTGATTGAGTTTGTCTCAACATCATATCCAACCTGAGTGGTGCAAATGTCTGCCCATGGCAAGGGGGTTGGTCTAGATGATACTGATAGTCCCTTTCACCCCAAACTGTTTGGTGAATCTATGAAATTCCTCAGGTTTGGGGGGTAGGAATGTTATCTGACAGGTTGTTAGTGCTGTACAGTGAAGTGCACAGAACGATTGTAACAAAAGTAAAACTCACCACCTTGCAAAACACAGCAGCAAAGCCAGTGCAATTGGGGACCATCTGCAAAGATTATGATGTATGGAGGAAAGATGCATTAGAATCCTGCTATAATCCTCCCTTTGGGAAATCCGTGGCCATTGGGTCATGGCACAGTTTGCCCTGATTTTGACTCAGAGGGAGTTGCATCCCAGTGCCCAACTCTTCGTCCAACCCGCCAGCAGTACTTGCTGCCCCACAAAGGCCCCCCGAAGACCAGACCCAATGAGACACACACAGCACCGCTGTGACCAATGTGTAATGAGCTCAGGTAATAGTGACTGTCACTCAAAATGAGCTAGGGGCTTCACTTAGGTTGGAGGTGATTTAATAAGGTCCTCCCAGGGCAGGGAGAAGACATCTCCATTCCGCTTCAGAAACATTTGTCCCCAGCTATAGCTTGGTTTATTAATTTAACCAAGGGAACTAAACCAAGCAAGATACTCAAAATCATCCTGGTTCATCCTAAATACCCACCTTTATTGGCTATTCTTTTCCAAACACAGCTGGAATCGTCCCTGTAGTACAGGCTGAAGAATATAGACCCTACCAGAAGTTTCTAGAGCTGTTGTTATCACCCTGCAGCAGAAGTGCCCCTGGCTTGTTTTTTACCCTATGTGGGTCATTGGTCCTAGACTCTGTGGAGCAGGAAGCACTCAGCCTGACATAAGGAACTGGGAAAGAGACAATGCATGGGGACAGAGAAGCCTAAGCCATCCCCAAAGAGCATCCCTGGGCAGATGCATTGCCCCATGCTACAATATAGAGATTCTGATGGCCCAGAAGGGGCTGTTTGCTTTCATGGGCAGATCTCCTTCATGGCTCTGTATAGTGCAGATGTGACCTTGAGTCACACAGGGGGGTTTGAGCAGGAGAAATCCAGTTATGGCGCTTTCCCCCCTTGGGTAGAGGTGTACGGAGCAGGTTGCCAGAGTCTGGCCATTGCAAGCTCGCCACCTCTGCCCCATTCCTGCCCTGCTCCCTCCTCCAGCCCTGGCTGTCGCAGGAGGTTCCAGGGACGTGGCCGGAGGGGAAAGGCACTGTTATCCTTTCATTTCCTGAGCCTGCTCTGCTGTGGTTTTGCAGGGAGCAGAGACGAGGAAGCGCTCACCAACGCTCAGCAGCCAGTTCAAGCGGTCCCTGGAGCTGTTGATGAGGACTCTCAGCGTGTGCCAGCCCTTCTTTGTCCGCTGCATCAAGCCCAATGAGTACAAGAAGCCCATGGTAAGTCAAGTCCTGCTTTACTCTTCTGGTTGCTTTTCATATAGGACTGCCTGCAGGACCGCTCAGCCCTGGAGTTAACGGCAGAACTCCTTCAGGCATCAGGGGAGGCAGGATTGATCCTGGGTGCTTAGAAAACCATCCCTAAGGGATGCCAAAGGCTCGGCAAAATCAGGCACTTGCTTTGTGATCCAACAGCACCCCAAAACCTTTTGCAAAGGTGATCTCCTGCCCCTGCCTTTTTTCCCAAGGATGACCTTGAGGAATTCATCTTGCAGCCCTTTCTGCTTTGGAAACACCTCTGAATTTCCTACATCCCTACCAGAGACTTAGGCTGAGACGCAGGGCCCTGGGTTTAGTCCTATGGCAGGGTTCAGTGCTTCCTAAATGTGATTCCTCTTTCCGTGGGTGTTGTCTACAAAGTCTTTGCTCCCAAGGGATCTCACACAGTTTCATCCCTGTTTGATTCTTTCAACTGCTTTTCATTTGCACCGATTGCAGAAGCACAGTCCTAAAAGCAGAGAAAAAAGAGGCAAAACAGCACAAGGGAAAGGTGAGAGGAATTATTTTGCTCTGATTCCCAGGGATTTGCCTCAAAAGCAATGAATATTCTGGGGACAAACTTTAAGGAGCAAATGAAAGGGAAAGAGGTGTCTGTAAATCCCCTCACCACAAACTGCACATGGAGGGGACTCCAAGTTTAGCAGCGAAAAGGTAGAGGATGAGGTGGGCACTGAATCCGACTGTCAGCACCTTGCAGGATTGGACCCCGGTGCTGTAAGCACTCACTGTTAGCTGTTCACCGCTCTATAGAGATACTGCATGGGGAGAAAGAGCTTTATTTAACCATGATTTCAGCTGCTTGTTTCTGTGAATCAGTTTGCCCATTCCTTTGCACTTCAGCAGTGGTGAATCTCACCAGAGCTGGAGCTTTATGTCAATGTCTGTTAGCAAAGCTCTCCTGAGTGCAAAAAGCATAAAATACTGGATTCCAGAGCTCTTACATACAAGCAGTGTTTGCTTGAAACTTGGTTTTGCTGTTCTGTGAACATAACAATGCCAGGTGAAAGGTTTGGTGGCTCTCAAAGCAGCTTGCTATGCCCTTCTGGTTTTGGTGAGCATAGGAAGGCACCTGAGAACATCCTAATGGAATACTTTGGTTTAATATTTAGCACTTCGTCTGATCTGAGACTGTTATTTGAGCTGAAATCAAAACAAGACCTTCCTTAAGAACCAGTGCTGAGAAATAGATGGACATCCTGAACTGATGTTAACAAATTATTCCCAATGCCCTGACTCTGAGCTGCTTTTACACATGGGTTCATTCTGGCACTTTGTGTGCTGTGTAAGAAGTCTGCACTTCATCAGCTCGTGCAAGCACTAAGTCAGAAGTCTGTGTCGAACCCATTTATCCCCAGTACTTTCAGTGGGACATAAACCCAGCTATAAGCTTGAAAGAATCGAACAAAGAGAAATCAATCTCCCCATTAAAGTAAGGAGTAGATGAGCTAACGCTGGACCAGAGCCTGGAGCGCTATATAATATGAAATGTCATTTCTTGCTACCTTTATTTTTGGCCTTGGTTTAACAATACAAAGGAAAAGAAAAATCCCAGATAACAGCACACAGAGCTGTGCAAAAGGGAACATGGTCTGGGAGTTCATTTTGCATCCCTGCCTTTGAAGGAAAGCGTGCTGATAGTGATAGGAAATGGGAGAGTGGGAAGTGCGAGGTCAGTGGAAAGTCCCGGCTGTTTGTTACTTTATGTTATTTTAAAACGTTTGCTTCCTTCTAAAATGTGCTTTAGTGGGGAAAAACCGCTGTTTGCATCAGGAGCCTGGCTGGAGTTCGCTGGCTCTGGGCATGGTCCCGTGCTGCTGTTTCTGAGCATTGCTCTGTTGTTCTGGTTAGTCCAAGAGAAAAGCAGGGGATGAATCGAGTAACAAACCATGCAAAGAAAGTCTCCATTGGTCTGTGCTTCGTCAGGCCCTGATGCCAGGAGCACATAGTCAAAGCTTACAGCATCTGAAGGGGACACATAAGCATCCTGGAGGGGGACTCTTCATCAGGGACTGAAGTGATAGGACAAGGGGGAATGGGTTAAAACCTAAGCAGAGTAGATTTAGGTTGGAGATAAGGAAGAAGCTCTTCCCTGTGAGGGTGCTGAGGCACTGGCACAGGGTGCCCAGAGAAGCTGTGGCTGCCCCATCCCTGGCAGTGTTCAGGGCCAGGTTGGACACAGGGGCTTGGGGCTGCTCCGGTGGAAGGTGTCCCTGCCCATGGCAGGGGTTGGAACTGGGTGAGCTTTATGGACCCTTCCAATCAAAGCCATTCTATGAGTCCTTGATTCTATGACTCTCTGACTGTGCTCACCAGTTCTCCTCTCAGCCCTTTGTGTAATGTGTAGGACATATCCAGTCTTGCAAGTGGCAATTAAAGAAACTGAGTGAGTCAAACACATTCAGAAGCTTGTAAGATCAGGCCCATGACAGCCAACAGTCCTCTGGTCCTCAAAGTGAAGGGTTTGGGTAGACACCTGACTTGCTTGCCCCACACCTCTTCAGAGTCCCCACTCCCTTATGGCCAATCCATGCCAAAATGTGCCGTCAAACCACTGTGTCCTGTAACCGCCCCAGCTGTTTGACCGGGAGCTGTGCGTCCGCCAGCTGAGGTACTCAGGGATGATGGAGACCATCCGGATCCGACGAGCTGGATACCCCATCCGCTACACGTTTGTGGAGTTCGTGGACCGGTACCGGGTGCTCATGCCTGGGGTGAAGCCAGCATACAAGCAGGTGAGCATCTTCTTCCATGGGTGATGGTTGCTCTCTGCTCAGCTCTCCAGACATATTTATGGGTGTGCATCCTCTCCAAAAGCATGAGGCAGCATTTGATGCTCAGATGTTACAGTGGTGCTCAGGGCTTTCCAAGTGAAGGAAAAATGGTTATGGGGCTGGCAGGGACAAGCAGCTGTATTGAGCCTGTCCTTTTACTCACCTTGACTGTGGGGACAGTAAAGCTCTGGGAACCTCTGGGTCAGGGCAACCCCAGGCACAGCTACACGTTGGGTGGAGAAGTGATTCAGAGCAGCCCTGAGGAGAAGGACTCGGGGTGCTGGGTGAGGAGAAGCTCCCCATGACCCGGCTTCAGTGTGCGCTCGAGCCCAGAACCCCCCCGTGTGCTGGGCTGCACCCCCAGAGCGTGAGCAGCAGCTCAGGGAGGGGATCCTGACCCTCTGCTGCGCTCTGGGGAGACCCCCCCCTGCAGTCCTGATCCAGCTCTGGGGCAGCAGCACAAGAGGGACGTGGAGCTGTTGGAGAGAGGCCAGAGGAGGCCATGGAGCTGCTGCGAGGGCTGGAGCAGCTCTGCTCTGGAGCCAGGCTGAGAGAGCTGGGCTGGGGCAGCCTGGAGAAGAGAAGGCTCCTGAAGGGGAGACCTGAGAGCAGCTCCAGTGCCTAAAGGGGCTGCAGGAAACCTGGAGAGGGGCTTTGGGCAAGGGCTGTAGGGACAGGACAGGGGAATGGCTTTAAGCTGCTAGAGGGGAGACTGAGATGAGCTCTTAGGCAGAAGCTGTTCCCTGTGAGGGTGCTGAGGCGCTGTCCCAGGGTGCCCAGAGAAGCTGTGGCTGCCCCATTAGTGGCAGTGTTGAAGGCCAGGTTGGACACAGGGGCTTGGAGCAAGCTGCTCCAGTGGAAGGTGCCTTCCAACACACACCAGTCTGGGATTCTATGATTCTAACCTCATTAACCAAATTTCAGGAATTGGGACCAGGAAAGCTCCCTACTGGACCTGGGAGGAGCAATGGGTGAGGGTGGTCCTGATTGAATCCTGCCCTCTCTCCTACCAGGGTGATCTGCGCGGGACATGCCAGCGCATTGCCGAGGCGGTGCTTGGGAGGGATGATGACTGGCAGATCGGCAAGACAAAGATATTCCTGAAGGTAGGTGTTTGTCCATATCCTGCTGCCATCCCGGACCCTTTGCCTGTGAAGGGGTCTCTTACCGTTCCCTTTCCATAACAAGACATGACCATTTCCCGTGGTCTGGCATGGCAGTGGGTAGAACATGGACCAAGACCAGTGTGACGAGTGGGTGGGCAGGAGGAAGTCCTGACACTGCCAGCACTGATGCATGCTCATACCCATACAGATGCAGGAATAGTCCCATACAGAGCACGGCTTTTTCCCTTCTGGGGTGAGGCACTTATCATCTCTTACCATCACCAAAAAGCATAGCAGCAGGATGTCCATGCAGAATCCTGTGGAGAGAGGGACTGGTAGCACGACAGGCTCGCTTTCAGCGCATCCTTTCACAATACAAAAGGTGCCTACAGCCTTCTTTCTGCATTGGTCTAGCTGATACAGAGCAGCCCAACACTGCAGATCCCCTGCAGCCCCATTTGCACTCACATCTCCTTACAAACCCTGTGTTGCTCTGGGTAGAGGAGACTGAGCTGGCCAGGAACCAGGCTGGAAGCAAAGGCTTCTCTTGAGCTAAAGTCTCAGCGGTGAACCCTGACCACTTACATCTAAATTCACCCCCATCACCAACACAAACACCCCCATCTCTTCCCTAGAAACCATTCCCACTGGTTGCTCTTTGCGCAGCCTGTTATCAAGATCTCACAGCTGTCAGGGAAGGAAACGGGGAAACTGGGAGGCCCCATGGGGCTGCATGAGGTCGAGCAAAGCAGGAAACGTGAGGTTTGCTGCACCCACCGCGACAGGGCTCAGCGTGGCACAACCCGGAAAGAAAGCAGAGTTACGAACAGCATGGGAGGTATTGATAGAAAGCTTGGACTGGAGCATCTGAAAGCCTCAGGGCAAGGAAATTCAGTGTTTCAGTGAGTTTTGTCCTTAGTGTATGGAGGTGTCCCAGTCTTGGCTAAAGGGAGTGGTGGGACCCGGGCAGCCTGAAGTTTGTTCCCAAACCTCTATAGTGCTCCTAGGAGCTGATTCCATGTCTGAAAGCACTAGCAGGGAGCTCTGTGTGGGAAAGCAATGTAATTTGGTTGTTTTGAGACTGCAAAATGTTGCATAAGCAGTTCTGGATGCTCTGGTTTGTTTGGGAATAAAGGCAGTAGAACACTGGGGTTTACATTAGGATTTCCCCAGTGAGTAGTAGATGGGTTGATGCTGTTGATGTAAGATGTCCCAAGAGCTTATTTTGGCCATCTCCTCTGGGAAAGAGCCTTGTAGCACTCTTCCTGCCACATCAGGCAGATGAAGAGCTTGGGACATGGGTGCTGCGTTGCTTTCTCCCGCAGGACCACCACGACATGCTGCTGGAGATTGAGAGAGACAAGGCCATCACGGACAAAGTCATCCTCATCCAGAAGGTGGTCCGTGGGTTTAAAGACAGGTAGGTGCGAGCCCCACTGCCAAAGGGTTCCTGGGGGATGCATCTAACTTGCCCTGCCTGCAGCCAGAGTGATAGGAGCTATGATGTGCTGGCATTTAGATGCAGCAAGTATTGGAGGAAAACAATAGAAGAAACAAGAGGAAACCTGTGTTATCTGCCTTAAACATGGACAGAATAGGACCTTCTGCCCTTGTTCGGTGCTGTTTCAGGGGAGATGTTTGCTATGACAAACCACCAGTGGGACTCTGAGCCCGCTGAAGGCAATGCTAAGCCTCCAGCTGATGGGGATCCCCACAAGACTGCAATGGCATCACTGGACCATCACTGTGATTACAGTTGCTCTCCCCAAAGCCCAAGGTATTCAGGACTCTTCCCCTTGCAGCCCAGTTGCCAGACCTGAGAGGAGGGCAGGTAGCCCATGGGGAGCTCATGGTACAATGGGAGAAGAGGGGGAGCCACAGCCAAGGATAAGCTTCACCCATGGAGGAGGGACAGTTCCTGGCGCTTTGTTCTCTTTGGCTGTCCAAGCTGTGGCTGTGACTCAGGTTGTGCCTTAGGCTTTGTGGAAAGGGCACATGCTGAACAACTCAGCACTCTTTCTGCAGTAATCCTAGGGAGACTCCCAAGCCCTTCCAACACAATTGTCTCTGAGGTGTCTACAGGTGGAATCAGGCCAGGCTGAGAAGGACAGGAGTAGATGGGGGTAGCAATGTGGAGTTGCTAGAGTTTGCACTTGATCATTTGGATGAGAGATGAGATTGAATCCGTTCTCAGGTGCTAGGATTGAGGGAAGGGATTTCAGATGCAGAGGAAGGTGCAGGGCAGGCAGAAGGAGGGGACCATTCTCCGCATCTCCTGCTCTACCCATTCCCATAACATGGAAGAATCTGCCTACAGAGACCTATCAGAGAGAGCTCCTGCAGGTCTTTTTATGAAAGCACTTACTCCTCCTGGCTGCTCAGTTTCCAGTCTCCAAAAGGATGATGCCCAGGAGAGGATGAGATGCAGCCAAACCACAGAGGCAAGTGATTGAAATGCCTTTGCAGGTCCAATTTCCTGAAGGTGAGGAACTCAGCCCTGATGATTCAGAGATACTGGCGTGGACATAACTGCAGGAAGAACTATGGTGCTGTAAGTACAGGGGTGCTCCCTCACACCTCTGCCTTCCTATTTCTTTCTGGGGCATACTTAAGAATTTCTGGGCTCAAAACGCCCCACTGAGTTGGGTTGACTTTTGTCAGTTGGAGTAATGAATGAAGGTTTGCTCTTGCTGTTCTACCTGAAGAGGGCACTTGACTGCTTTCTAGCTGTCCTTTTACCTGAGTTAAATGTGCCTTGCACCAACTGGTCACTTGGGGTTTTAAAAGTCTTTCCTTAGTTTCCAGGTGACTGAAGACTCAACATCAGCTTCCTCTGAAAACCATACTCCATCTTCAGAGATATCTTGGTTTCTCATCAGCCCCATCCATAGCTCTCTTCTATCCCTGTCCCAGCTGTCTATGACCCAAAAGCAGGCCATTTGAGAAGTGTTTTGAGGTCTAAAGTGTCTCAATATCATCCTACAAGCCTGCTAACTAATAGGGATAGCCACTTCCAGGCTGATCAGGATGCTGCCTCCTGGTAGGAAATAGCACCTTGGCTTTAAGGCAGGAGTTCTGCCGATGCTGTACCTCTATGGGAGTAACCCTTACGGGTTGCAACTACCTTAAGATAACCAACCAGCCCTCCTGAGGCCTCTCAAGGGCAGGCACTCCATAGGACTTAATAGGGAAGGAAAAGTCTTTGTCCTTCCTGGATTTTGAATCAGTGCAGCAGCCAGAAGGCTGCATGGAGACCTCAGAGCAGCCTTCCAGCATCTGAAGGGGGCCTGTAAGGATGCTGGGGATGGACTCTTCATTAGGGACTGCAGTGATAGGACAAGGGGTGACGGATTCAAACTGAATCAGGGGAAGTTTAGATTGGATATGAGGAAGAAGTTCTTTACTGTGAGGGTGGTGAGGCACTGGAATGGGTTGTCCAGGGAAGTTGTGAATGCTCCATCACTGGCGGTGTTCAAGGCTGGGTTGGACATAGCCTTGGGGGCCATGGTTTAGTGTGAGGTGTCCCTGCCCATGGCAAGGGGGTTGGAACTGGATGATCCTAAGGTCCTTTCCAACCCTGACTATTCTATGGTTCTATGATTTCTTCACCCTCTTGGAGAATCTCCCTCCCAAAGGCTTGTCCTAGAGGGGGCTGATTTAGTGGCTGTTGCAGCAGTGGAAGGAGATGAGCAATGGAAATCTGTTTATGGTGGGCGAGCCCCTGCATGATGGGGTCATTTCATCCCATTCCCTCTTGCAGATGCGAATTGGCTTCCTGAGGCTGCAGGCGCTCTACCGATCCCGCAAGCTCCACAAGCAGTACCACATGGCTCGCCGGAGGATCATCGAGTTCCAGGCACGCTGCCGGGGCTACCTGGTCCGTCGGGCTTTCCGCCACCGCCTCTGGGCTGTCCTCACCATCCAGGCGTATGCCCGTGGCATGATTGCCCGAAGGCTGTACAAACGCCTCCGAGGGGAAGTAAGTACCGTGAAGGAGAAGTCAGTCCGGGGAATGGGGGTGGGGGGAGAGAGAATAACATGTTCCTGCATCATATGTTTGTGAGATTGGTTTTGGATGGGGTTTGGAGCAACCTGGTCTAGTGAAAGGTGTCCCTCCACCCATCCAAGGTGGAACTGGATGAGATTTGAGGTCCCTTCGACCCCAAATTGTTCCATGATTCTATGGAAAACCAATCAGGAGATGCCTATTCAGAAGGGCTCTTATGTTTATTCCCAAGTATCATCGACGCCTGGAAGCAGAGAAACTTCGCCTGGCAGAAGAAGAACGACTCCGAAAGGAGATGAGTGCCAAGAAAGCCAAAGAGGAAGCAGAAAAGAAGCACCAAGTACGTGGGCTCCGATCTCTCTCTGGGGTCCTCCCTCTGTTTTCCAGGCACTTGTTTTGCTCCTTTGAGGGGAAATGCCAAAAATATCTAAGGGATTTCTGCCCTGCTTGAGCAGTTTGTATTCAATTCACTGGCGTGCTTTGTACTCTAGTTTGAAGCTGCTCCAGAACTTCTGGTCTGCTGCAAGGAATGCCAGAGATTACAGCGACTATTCACTTGCTTTTGCTATTGCATAAAGGATGAAGGGGGAGCTTGGGGCACCCTGTGTGTGTGCACATATATTTTTGTGGTATTAAAGAAAGAAATGAGCTCAGGGAGAGGGTTTTTTGCATGGAGAAAACCCTCTAAAAAGGTGCTAAGGAAGGGGAGAATGGTATTGAGTTGTCCTTCTGCAGTTAGGAAACTGAGGCATGGACATGAAACTGATTTGCTTCAAGTCATGATGCTGATATAGTGCCCAAGCACTGGTTAGCTTTCTAAAGCCATCATTTAGTGCCAGCTCTTAGAATGGGAGCAGTTCAGTCACTGTATTTGTCCTCTTGCAGGTACGCCTGGCGCAGCTGGCGCGGGAAGATGCAGAGAGGGAAGTGAAGGAGAAGGAGGAAGCACGTCGGAAGAAAGAGCTCTTGGAAAAGATGGAGAAAGCTCGCAACGAGCCAGTGAATGACTCGGAAATGGTGGATAAAATGTTTGGATTCCTGGGGACCACCTCCTCTCTGCCTGGCCAGGAAGGACAGGCACCCAATGGCTTCGAGGTACTGGAGATACACATGAGCCTGGTTATCACATGAAAAGGTTTAGTAATACGTTACTGAATCAGGGAAGAGTATGGCAGCACAGAAGTGGGTCTCTGAAGGCTTCCTTCAAGACCAATCTCTTCTATATGGCCCAAGAGGACTACTGAGCTGTGGCAAGGGACGAGCAGGCAGTCTGAAGCTTTTTTCCTGGGCTACCAAATGGAGCAGAACAGTATCACTATGAGATCACTGGGGACCTGGGGCATTTGGGATGTTTTTCTTCATGGTTCCTCATGGCATTTAGCTCTTGGATGTGCCTTCCCTATGCTAGGAGTGAGGCCATGCTTGTTGCTTCTCCTACTGCTCTCAGGGACATTCCTGGGCACAGGCATGTCCCTCAGGACTTGGGCTTTGCATGGGCCCCAGAATTATATTTCATGGGTTTCCCTCCAGCTGGCTTTTCCTTTTGGAATGGAAATCAGGCCAACAGAAACACCAGTTGCAAAGGGCTTATCCTAAGGCATGCTGAGTGCCTGATTTGTCCTTCCCCACCAGGATCTTGAGCGAGCCCAGAAGGAGCTGGAGGAAGAGGACCTGGATGCAGCATTGCCTCTCCCTGAGGAAGAGGAGGAAGATCTCTCCGAGTACAAGTTTGCCAAGTTTGCTGCCACGTATTTCCAGGGCACAACAACAAACACCTACATCCGCCGGCCACTCAAGCAGCCCCTCTTGTACCATGAAGATGAAGGAGACCAGTTGGTGAGGCAGGGGATGGAGAACCTCAGGCAGGGCAGGGTGGGTTGGGGAACCAAAGGGCACCAGCAGCTTTTCTTTGGGAAGCACTGCTGTGCTTGTGGTTTCGTGGTGAGCATAGCCCTGGTCTGCTGCGCATGTAGATGCTGTCCCACCAGCATGCTTTGAGCAGTGACAAGACAATGAGCATTAGAGGGATGTAGCATTAGAGGAGTGAGTCCATCTCTGTACCTTGATATCTGTGTTAAGACATTAATGAACTGCTCTTGGCTTAAAGCATGGACAATGAAAGCAGTAGCAGCCGGAAAAGTTGTTTCTTACCCTGTTGTATGCACCACTGTAGAGCTAACAGAAAAGAAATGCTTGTCCAGTAGCCAACAGTACACAACCAGAACTGTAGTGAACCTCCGTGGCTATAATGAACATTACATTGGTCATGAGCTTGCCTTTACTAAGGTTGTCCTTCCCCACTGCAGTGGGTTAGGAGCTGCCAGTCACTGTTCCCCTATAAGTTTGGTATCTCCTAGCAAAGAACCAAGCCTCTTGTAGGGTGCACAAACACACTCATGATGGCATGGACACAGAGCCTGAGTTTGTGGTCCCAGCCATGAGCCTGCCCAGCTTGCTCAGGTGGGATGTATACTGAAGGCAAAACTGTTGTGTGGCACTGGAAAGTGCTTTATGTACAGACAAACCACAGTGGTGACCCTGATGGATTCAGCATGGCTTGACCACCCCTGGTGTGAGCTAATGGAGTGTGCCTTCCCTTTCAACAGGCAGCACTTGCTGTATGGATCACTATCCTCCGCTTCATGGGAGACCTCCCTGAGCCGAAATATCATACAGCCATGAGCGACGGTGGCGAGAAGATCCCAGTGATGACAAAGATCTATGAGACTCTTGGGAAGAAGACCTATAAGAAAGAACTGCAGGCCCTGCAGGGAGAAGGAGAGGTAACTACAGATGCTATTGTTAGGCGCTGGATATTGAAATGTGTTGGAAAGAAACAGCTTTTGGGGTTTGATGTAGGCAATTTGTTGTCAACTTTATTTGCTATTATGCCATGAAGGAAGAATTGCCCATGTGTCAAGTGATGATCTTGTCCTACCTTCTTCGTAGGGGTAACAATGGTCCCCAGCAATGCAGTAAGGGAAGTGTCCTTATATCTATACCGGGGCTTTGATTTCTCTGCTCTGCCCCGCAGGACATAAATACATGGGAGGAATGTAACATCCTGTGTCATCAGTCTCTCATTTGGAGACTTCTTTTAGTTCTGTCCTGGATCAGAAGAGACTAAATTTAAATTGTGCCCTTAATCTTGGAGCAGAAGAGAAAGAGTTACCCGGAGATTAAGCTCTGGAAATCCCTATTGTGTCCTCAGTGTGTTCTGGGATGTCACTGGAGGACTTCATCTTAGGACCATTCCCAGATAAGACATTGCTCTGGATAAATCACTGTCTGTAGTGCCAATATGCTTTCATCTTTGGCAATTGCTTTATTCAGTCAAACAAGATATTATCTGGTATTGGCATCTGGGTGAGCTCCTGGGCAGCATTTGCAGATGAAGGAGGATAAATCTCCTGTTTTAGAGATGGTTGATATCATTCAGCACTTTCAGTGAGTTATCTGATAAGGAGAGTGGCTTCATCTGGATTGTAATCCCTAAAAGTACACAGCAAGAATCATCTTTCATTCCTTCTACCCATCATTTCCTGCTTGTTTATCACAGAAATAGGCTTTGAACAACCTTCTCTAGTGGAAGATGTCCCTGCCCATGGCAGGGGGTTAGAACTGGATAAGCTTTAAGGTCCCTTCCAACCCAAACCATTCTTTGATGTGATGAAAAAAGGTATATTTTGGCCAATTGAGACATCACGTAGTGCAGAAGAGAAGGAGATTTTAAGCTGTCATTTGTCTCTGTGGTTACACAGCTCTGCAAGGAGCACAACAGTGCAGAGAAGTGTAGGAGCACACCCTGACCATGATGATATGACAAGCCATTTATATAGTACCAGCTTGGCTACATAATAGATACAAACCACCACAGCTGCAAGACTCAAAGTGTTGATCTGGTCCTTTCCAACCCTAACTATTCTATGATTCTATGATCTGGTGCAAAATCACAGTCTTTCAAAGCTGTTTAAATGGGGAGAGGTTAACTGGGTCAGAAAGTGAATCCATGTCATTTTAACTCCACAGCTGACATAAACTTGGTATAAAAGTAGAAAGCCAGCAGTTGATGATATGTAGTCAGTGCGTGGGTCTGTCCCCATCAAATTTATTCTCCTGGGAAAGCTGATGCAGCACAGAGGTGGTTAACAGTGAGGAAACCACGATGGGTAATTACCTGTCCATGAATCTGTCTAAATGACTTCCAGCTCACAAACCTGCTGTGCAAATGGCTCATGTCAGAAAACAGTCTTGCTCATGCCATTTGTGACATAGGAGCAAGCCTGAATGGCATACAGCAGAACTTGGTGAAACTAGATGCACCAGAAGTTTGTTGTGTATTCAATATAACTTTCTCCAGACATCTCTAATATGTAATTTGGGTCTGAGGGATACTCATTGATTAGACGGTATCTACAAATTTCAGAGCCAGTCCTGATCTATGGTGGGGCACAGGAATATGAGTCCACACATCTGTTTCCCACCAGCCTCTGAAGTACCTCCATCTCTGGCCAGCATTAATGGTCTTCTACAGGAGCCCAGCAGAGGCAGTGAGAGCAGCTACTCATTAGGGCTCTGTGTCTCAACACATTACATCCACACCTCTTGCTTTGCACCATGACAAGTTCAGGGTCCTACACCTGGGTCAGAACAATCCCAAGCACAGCTCCAGGTTGGGCAGGGAAGAGATTCAGAGCAGCCCTGCGCAGAAGGACTTGGGGGTGTTGGTTGATGAGAAAATGAACATGAGGCGGTTGCAGTGTGCGCTTGAGCCCAGAAACCAACCGTATCCTGGGCTGCATCCAAAGGAGCGTGACCAGCAGGTCGAGGGAGGTGATCCTGCCCCTCTGCTCTGCTCTCCTGAGACCTCACTTGGAGTACTGTGTGCAGTTCTGGGGTCCTCAACATAGAAAGGACATGGAACTGTTGGAACAAGTCCAGAGGAGGCCACGAGGATGATCAGGGACTGAAGCACCTCCCATATGGAGATAGGCTGAGAAAGTTGGGGCTGTTGAGCCTGGAGAAGAGAAGGCTGCATGGAGACCTCATAGCAACCTTCCAGTATCTGAAGGGGGCCTATAGGGATACTGGGGAGGGACTCTTCATTAGGGACTGTGATGATAGGACAAGGGGTAATGGGTTCAAAATGAAACAGGGGAAGTTTAGATTGGATATGAGGAAGAAGTTCTTTACTGTGAGGGTGGTGAGGCACTGGAATGGGTTGCCCAGGGAAGTTGTGAATGCTCCATCGCTGGTGGTGTTCAAGGCCAGGTTGGACAGAGCCTTGGGTGACATGGTTTAGTGTGAGGTGTCTGTGCCCATGGCAGGGGGTTGGAACTGAATGATCTTAAGGTCCTTTCCAACCCAAACTATTCTATGATTCTATGACGGGCACAAGAAGAAAAGTGTATTCGTTACCCCCATGCCTCTTGCTTTGCAGAGTACTCACATTGACGGGCACAAGAAGAACAGTGTGCGGCACAAACTGGTCTCCTTAACGCTCAAGAAGAAATCCAAACTGACGGAGGAGGTGAGAGGAGACGCTGGGCCGCCTGGCAGCACAAGTGCCGTTGGATTGTCTGCAGCCCTCTCTGACTCTCTTCTGCTTTTCCCTAGACAACATAGAACCAGCCCTCCTCTGGGTTTGGCGCTACCTGTCTCTCTGCCTGAAAGATTTAAGGAGTGTTTAAGGGGAAAGGTTGGCTTCCCGTGTCTCCTTGAGTCATTCTGCACCTCGCACCGGCCTCCCCTCGGCTCCCGTTCTCCATCCATCCAGCACCTTCCCTCCCCTCTTTCACAGCCCTCCATCCAGCTGCCAATACCTCTCGCCACTCTATGATGGTCTGAGTGTTATCCCTGCTTTTAGCTTCCTGCCCTCCGCCATGGCATAGGTAGCAGTAGTTGGAGCTCCAAAGGCACTTGCCCATCCTCTGGGTAAAATTCCCCATGGGAACAGTTAGCCCAAGCTGAGAGCTTTTGAAAATCTCATCTCAAAAGAGTGAGGAGCAGTACACCTTTGAGTGGTATGGGAATGAAAGCAATGCAAAGACATGGATTCAGTCTTCTTTTACACACTGCCATGTCCACTTCCAGAGCAGGCACCATCTCTCCTGGCTACAGCTGCTCAAGAGCATGAAGATGCTCTCTGAGATAGTCACCCTCCTTCCCATTAGGTCAGTGGGGTGACCCAATCCAGCTTACCCTAATATAGCTCTGAACACTCTCTAGAAATGGCTATCTTTCTCCATTGGCTCTAAATGGAGACTGGGTTGGCTAGCTGGGACAGAGAGCTGGTAGGTGGATGGATACCATCCCTGTTTCCACAACCAGCACCACGCTGATGCGCTTTTGGTTGCATCATTAGCATGGGCAGTGGGTCCATTTTGTCAGTGTTTTAATGACTAGGTAGAGCTGGGATGTAAGGATACCATTGTTGAAACCCTGGGCAAAGAGCAAGCAGGTGGAAGTGTGACTGAACAGCTTCAGCTTCACCCATATGTGATTAAAGCCAACAAAGTCAAACCCTCCCATTGCTGTGAAAGGGCCAGATTGAACTTCTGAGAAGCCTCCTGGCTGGAGGGAGCACCACACATTTGGGATGGGGTGGGGGGAACACATATTAACCTGCTGTACTGAAAGAGAGCAATGTGTCTGGTTGGCAGGTTACAAAGAGGCTTCACGATGGTGAGTCTACGCTCCAGGGTAATAGCATGCTTGAAGACCGACCCACCTCCAACCTGGAGAAGCTCCATTTCATTATTGGTAATGGCATCCTCAGGCCAGCCTTAAGGTTAGAAATCAAGACAAAGGCATGAACCTGCCATTCTTTCCATTTCTTCTTCCTTGAGCTATACTTGAAGTATTCAAACTATTTTGCTACTGGGTGCAGCTTTACAAAGCCGTCATTGTATCATCTTTTGGTTGTGTTGTATAGTATGGGCTGGGCTGGATCACGTTCCTTACTGCCTCTATCAGGCCTGATGGAAAGAGCATACAGAGGGATTCAAATGCTTCTGAAAGTGCCAGTGACTACTGGGTTGTTTTTCTAACACTTATTTTTGCTGTCCATTACCCTGTTTTTCTGTGTTTGTGTGAGTATTTGTAATGGTGTAGTGATGGAAAAACTCAAGTTGCTAAATCAAGCATTCGTAACTGGAAAGTGCCAAATTAAGGCCGACTCCACATCTTTGGTTCACCCCATTTATGTGTGTGTGTTATAATACAGCCCTTGTTTACGTGGTCTCATACTCTTTCCACTCACACTCACCTACTCATTCCAGGAACAGGGTGAGCATCCGCATCTGATCACCAGCTTCTCTCATTTTCATTTTATCCTTCCAGTTCACCATTAAATCCTTATCATTACTTTTCTGCACAAAGTCTGCTCTGAAGGCAGACCTCGTAGTGTCCCATGGGCTTCTCCATGGAGTTTGTCAGTGTAAAAATAGGCTAACACTTTTGTTGCCTCCCATGTAGATGAGAAATATTATTATCCCTTATTTTGTATGTGGAAAACTAAGGTTAAAGTCAAAAGTGGACATTAAATCCCAAATTGAGATACTTGTCAATGCACATGCCTGTTTGGACGTAAGAGCTGGACAAACCTTGACTTCCACTAGAGCTGGTAGTTCCCAACACTTCTACAAAGCAAATTCCAGTGTTTCAAGAGGAACAACCTGGTAAATGGAGACTCCCAGCTGACGGCCCTCTACGAGAGTTAGTTTAGGTGATTCTCTTGATATTACTGGGAAATCTTTGCAAGAAGCCAAAGCCAAAGTAGGCTCCATCATCCAGGCACATGCAGACAGAGTCTGTGTCTCTCTGTTCCTGTTGAAAACCACCACCTCATGAACTCAAATGCTCTTTTCATTCCTATTACAGGGATGAAATCTATTGTCAAATCTGCAAGCAGCTGACCCAGAACCCATCCAAAAGCAGCCATGCCAGGGGCTGGATCCTGATGTCCCTCTGTGTGGGATGTTTTGCTCCTTCGGAGAAGTTTGTGAAGGTAAATTGTAGATGATATTTGCCTCATTATTAATTATCTGCCAACGCATTTTCTTTTCCATCCATGGGACCAGTTTTTCTCCCAGGTTTCACAGTAGATGGAATCCCGGTCTTTATCTTTGTTAGGAATGAAAATTAGATGAAGTTCTCAAGAAAAGTGTGCATGATCCCAAGTTCAATGTCTAAAGTGGGTCAAATGAGTCCCTCCTAAGAATTCGCTCTCTCTGTCTTGTGACTCTAAAGGAAATGTAGACAACCAGTTCAGATGATGCCTCCTGCACTGTAGATGTGTTAAAATGGGATTAAGTGACTTCTGGCAGGGAAGTTGATTGTAAGAGGCTTGAAGTGGAGGTTGCACACCCAGAATAGCCCACGTTTCTCCCCTGTTTCTCACATTCAAAAGTCTGTGCATTTAATCAATCGTCTACTGGCTTTGACAGTATGACCTCAGACATATACTTTAACAAAATTGGCAAGGAATAGAACTACACAGCTCATTATAAATATAGCTTAATATGAAAAATGCACATAGAAAAGGAAGGGTTTAATTTACCTGGTACTATGTTTGCACAGTTGCTATCTGCATGTACAATTTGCCCCTCCATGTGCCACATCAAAAACATCCAACTCTCAACAGGTTTGAACACTGTCTTCCAGCTGAGTTACACACCCAGAGCCTGACTAACGCCCACTGGAGTACTAAAGTCAGTCCCATTCCTAAGAGTTTGGCTTGCTCAAGGCAAAGGGCTCAGCACTGTGCCTTTGCTTTGCCATAGTAAAAGACGTCCATTCGTCCCTCTCAGATCTTTGAATATTGGAGCCTGGACCTGCTCCCAAGCCTGCTGGAGATAAAGATGTTCCATTAATTCCCATAAATATCAGATCACGTACTGGGTCCTTCAGCACTTGAAAGAGCTGAAGCCAAGAATAGAAATCCCTCCTTCATCCTTGCCAGTACAAAATCTGATAAAGGAGATAAATCACTGGCAAAGTGGCAGCAAATGGAATTAAGTCTGGAAATGAGATCTAAGGAAGTGTGCCGCAGGAGGTGGTGTGGGTTTAAATCCTTAATAGCGAAAGGTTATTTGAGGCGAATTTAGCACTTCTCAGAAGTCGTTTATGGGCAGCTGTGGAGACTCACACATAGAGTCATAGAATCATGTAATAGTTTAGGTTGAAAGAAACCTTTAAAGCTCATCTAGTCCAAATGCTCCTTCAATAAGCAGGGACCTCTTCAACTAGATCACATTGCTCAGAGCTCCATCCAACCTCACCTTAAATACTTCTAGGGATGGGGCATCTACCACCTCTCTGGTCAACCTGTGCCAGTGTTGTTCTGCCCAGAGTTATGGTCCATACTGAAATACCTGGCAACATTCCCAACAGCTTTGGAAAGGGTTTATACTAATTCTGAACTTATTCATCACCCTTTTACACCTTGGGCTGTTGAAGGTGATGGGCAGCCTGTAGTGACTGAAGCTCCTTGAGTATGGATGCAAACAACATTGGCAGCAGCCCACACTGTGGTTACCTTTCAAGGCTCCAGTCCTGCAGACAGCAGCACACAGGCAGTGACTTGAGCAATGTCTTAGAGCTCCTCTGAAGCCATTGTGGTTATCCATGGGGACATCATTGACACCATCCAGCTTAAAATGTTATGTTGCACAGGGCTTGGAGCAACCTGCTCTAGTGGAAGGTGTCCCTGCTCATGGAAGGGGGTTGGAACTGGGTGAGCTTGAAGGTTTCTTCCAAACCAAACCATTCTATGATTCTATGATTCCAAAGTGTCAATTAGGACTGGACATTCTGGGAGGGATTAAGCTGAAAATGAAGCAGTCTTTGATACGTTTTCCTGCTCCCAAAAATGAAGGTCACCTTTGTATCCCACTAGATACATTTGTCACACCATATGCAAAGCATGGGTGTCCTGGGTTCAAGACAATGGGTCAGGATACATTAGCACTCCCGTTCTTTGTATCTTCCTTTCAAATAATACAGACTTCATTGGGAAGGTTCAGTCACAAGGAAGGAGAAATACAGAAAACCTGTAATTACATAGTTCATTATTAACAGCATAATCAAAACAACGCTTTTACGCAGCATCAGCTGCTTGCTATCATTTACAACAGCTCCCATCCATATAACCTGGCTGTATTATCTCATTATTTCAGAGTATATAAAAGTTATGATTAACAGAGATATCTGTCTCTCTACCCATGTTATTTACGGAATGGCAGTGTGATAGAGCAGTCTGTGTTACTGAAGGAGCAGATGCATGTTATCATGCAGAGAATTCTTTATCCTTCTATGAAATCTCTCTGAAAGACATGATTTAGAGAACTCTTACTCTTAGCTACCTTTTGGCCAAGATATCTATTGAGTGTATTAAGTCTTTCATATTTTGGAAGTCACTGGATTCCATTTTCTCTACAATAACATGGTTGTGTTTTTAACACACAGTGAAGTGTTTCAAACTCTGGTTTACTATCTTTTAAAATGACTAAAGAAACATCTCTTTAATGTCATTGCGAGATTCTTTTGTGCTGGCAGCTAAGTGTTCAATTTCCTGGATCATTCCCATTCCCCTGGATCATTATCATTATATGTCTTTTTCATTCACTCCCATCTCTTTGGCCAACACTCAGTGATGTTTTGTAATACATCCTTAAAAGACAGAGATAGCAATCAGTGGGAGCAATAGCAGGAACAGAAAACTGCTGCACTGGCTTCTATCAAAGGTCTGTGTAGGCTGGTATCTTATCTCCACAAGGCCAGAAATGCACAGTACAAGAACAAGGCGAGAGTGCAGGGTGTCCTACACCCTCTCAGCTTCCAGCAATGTGATGTAGGAACATCCTGAGCCCGAGTGGTGTCCCAGAGGGCTTTTCTGCAATAAAACATTGCTTTTTAACCTTTGCAAGTGCTTGGCCTTTAGAGCCAATGTTCTAACCAATGTGTTCCTTGCCACCAACAGTATTTAAGGAACTTCATCAATGGAGGCCCCCCGGGCTATGCTCCCTATTGTGAAGAGAGGCTGAGGAGGACGTTTGCCAATGGGACAAGGACACAGCCACCCAGCTGGCTGGAGCTGCAGGTATGATCCCCTTCATCCCCTCCCCAGGCAGCTGGGAATCAGGGTTTAAGCCTTTCACTATCACAGGAGCCACATCTCAAGCAGAACAGAAAGTAGGGCAACAAAATGCCTATTTCTCTCAAGAATATTCAAGTATTTCCAAGATACTGCATTCCCCACGCATCCTGGCTTTGCTCCAGAGTGTGTTTTAGATCAATCCCTTTAGCTGCATCAATACTTCTAAATGAAAGGTGCTCGAGAGTGCTCTCAGGCATTGAGGCCAGCTGGCACAGGGCAAGCCCTTGTGTGTGATAGGAAACTGCCTTGCAGATGAAAGTGGCTGCTGGCAGACAAACTGCCTGCTGAGAATGGTCCCTGGGACTTGGTCGGGGATAGCTGGAGCTGGAATAGGCAGTTTATGCATTAATTGCTTATTTGCCACGCTGGTTTACCAGCATAGGCAGCTGTGCTCCAGTGCCCAGGAGCTTGGATTTACTGGATTAGGCACTTTGATGATTGAATGTATCAACTTAGAAATCTGTGATTTCCAAGTGCTTTCAGCAGCAGACTGTACAATATCATAGAAACGTAGAATGGTTTGGGTTGGAAAGGAATTTAAGATCATCCAGTTCCAACCCCTGCCATGGGCAGGGACACCTTCCACTGGAGCAGCTCCAAGCCCCTGTGTCCAACCTGGCCTTGAACACCGCCAGGGATGGGGCAGCCACAGCTTCTCTGGGCACCCTGTGCCAGTGCCTCAGCACCCTCACAGGGAAGAACTTCTGCCTAAGATCTAACCTGAACTTCCCCTGTTTCAGTTTGAACCCATCACCCCTTGTCCTATCGCTACAGTCCCTGATGAAGAGTCCTCCCCAGCATCCTTGTAGCTCTCTTCAGACAGTGGAAGCTGCTCTGAGGTCTCCACGCAGCTTCTCTTCTCCAGTGTTCTCAGCTTGTCTTCATATGGGAGGTGCTCCAGTCCCTGATCATCCTCATGGCCTCCTCTGAACTTGTTCCAACAGCTCCATGTCCTTCTGATGTTGAAGACACTGGGACTGCACACAGTGCTGCAAGTGGGGTCTCATGAGAGCAGAGTAGGGGGCAGGATCACCTCCTTCGACCTGCTTAAAAGACCTGCTGGTAGTATTGAAAAGCAGCCAGTCAGTGGGAATTAGAATCAGGAATTAGAACATTGTCACCACAGTTGGGTGGAAGAGTACATAGGAAACTGTCAATAGAACTGAAATGCACATGCCTTCATAAAGTCTGACTTTAATCCATTAGGCAACCAAGTCCAAGAAGCCAATCATGCTGCCTGTCACATTTATGGATGGGACAACAAAAACGCTGCTGACCGACTCTGCAACGACTGCTAAAGAGCTCTGTAATTCCTTGGCTGACAAAATCAGCCTGAAGGACCGATTCGGCTTTTCACTTTACATTGCGCTTTTTGACAAGGTATATCTTATCTTCATGATTAGCCCTATAAAAGAAGAGGGAGGTTCTTGCCATCACAGATCTTCCAGAGGGCAGAAAGGGTATTTCTAATGCAAGTTCAAGTTCAAGCATGGTTTTCACAATAAGAGCAGTCAAATACTGGAGCAGGCTGTAGAGACACTATGTAGAGACCTCTTCCTTAGAGATATTCAGAGTCAGGAGAGGGTAGAGAGCAGCCTGATCAAAGACAGATCTGTTCTGACCACTGGGCTGGACCAGAAACCTTCAGAAATGCCTTTCAGCCTGTATTGTTCTATGATTCTCTGCTTTTACTGTCATTGAAGCTACTTGGAGGTGAATTTCCAGTCAAACCAATAGCCAGGATTTGTATGCAAAGGAGCAACTGCATTTGACTGGAAACCTATTGATTGAAATTAAGCTTCCAAAATGAGCTAAATTCCAAACGTCCATGCCTGCATTGGCATTTAAACAGGATTATTTAACATAGAAGCTTACCTTTTAAAGAAATTCCATAAAAATAAAGGTGACCATAAATGAGAAGGGAAAACAGAGCTAAGGTAAAACTCCATCAGGTTTGACAGCAGCTGCAACCCAATGAAACAGAATTACTCCTGAGAGAATTAAGTATGTTCTCACCTGCAGATGTGGCTACTTCTGCCTGTGGGTGGAGAAGAAAATGGTTTATACTCCATTTTCTTGGTCTTTTTTGAGGGGAGATTCATCCAGGGATGTTCACTCTGAGGATACATAGTGCATTAGGGCTTCATGCCAGAGCATAGTATGAAGACAGAAGGGATGAATCTTTTGTAACAGGACAGTCTTTTTATTCTGTGTTTATTTAACGTGGTTGGATCCAAGTCCATGACTTCAATAGAGGGACTTTCAATGCACAGTATGAATAAGCAATGCTTTATATTGTGATCATTGTCTTTGCTAACTCAAGGTGATGCTCTCCTTTCATTCTGGATGGGTAAACCAGGGCTCAAAGCAAAATGGCTTGTCCAGCTATGCTGTAGACATACTCAGTCTTGGCTGGTTAATGGAGATAGATACTTTGATTTATTTTGATTATAAAGGAAGTCTGGATGAATTACCCAAAGATAGATATCTCTACGTAGAAAGGTCAGAACTTAGGTGAGTCATAGAATAAGATTGGTTTGTGTTGGAAGGGACCTTAAAGCTCATCCAGCTCCAACCCCTGCCATGGGCAGGGACACCTTCCACTAGAACAGCTTGCTCCAAGCCCCTGTGTCCAACCTGGCTTTGAAACCTTCCAGGGAATGCCAATTTTCCTGTGCCCTGTCCAGGTGTCCTCGCTGGGGAGCGGCAATGACCATGTGATGGATGCGGTGTCTCAGTGCGAGCAGTACGCCAAAGAGCAGGGAGCGCAGGAGCGCAACGCGCCGTGGAGGCTCTTCTTCAGGAAGGAGATCTTTACCCCTTGGCACAACCCGGGTGAGGACAACTGTGGCCACCAATCTCATCTACCAACAGATCGTGCGAGGGGTCAAGTTTGGGGAGTACCGGTGTGACAAGGTATGTGGCCTCAGCTATTGGTCTGATCCTATGTGCATCCTCAATATGGTAGAATAGGTGTCACCAAAGAGAATGAGAAATCTTCCTCTGTGAGCACCGACTAGGATGGGGATTATGGTATTCACTTGGGAAACCATAGCCAGAGTAATCAGATCCTCTTGGTCTGGGACAGACTGGATAATAACATGTACTGCATGAGCACTCTTTGCTAGGTGGATTTTGGACGGGAGAGTGAATGGCTACTTCATCCATCAGCCTCAGTTTGGAGGGCCATGGGTAGTCTGTTAGAGGATCACCAGCTCAGGAGTACACAGCAGGATCCTGTTTGGTGAATCCTGCTAAGCCTTAGACATGAGAGATGCTTCTCAAGGATACCCAGACCTCTGCCATGCAATACAAAACCAGTAATGCTGAGGGGACACTGGCAACAGAAACGTATGCTTCTAGAGTCTCTGGGAGCTTACAGAGCTGTTCCAGTGTCACTGAAATGAGTGACAGTATGTTTGAAATCGTCCAGGTGTCAAATTGAAGATCCAACACCAATCATTCTCCTGTGGTCCAGCAAAGTCCTTAAATCATCTTTCCCCATCTATATTGCATTAACTGCAGCTCTTTTATCCTACCAGAAGTCCTGCTCTTTCTTCCTCCTTTTCTCTTGCTCCTGGTCTCCTTATGCTTATTATCATAGAATCACTGAATCATAGAATAGTCAGGGTTGGAAAGGACCTTAAGCTCATCCAGTTCCAACCCCCCTGCCATGGGTAGGACACCTCACACTAGACCATGCCACCCAAGACTCCATCCAGCCTGGCCTTAGCATCTCAGTAATTGTATTATTTCACCCCAAAAGTGCTTGGAATGTAGCTTACACCGAAGTATGTTTTACAGTTCTGCATCATGCACAGGTGCTTCAGTTACTGGGGTTTTCAAGTATGAGAAATGATGGATACATGCAGAGTTTCAACCATTAAACTCCATCTACCATAGCAAAATCACCCATTGCTGACTGCAGGCATCAGAAATGGACTGAACTGCAAAGAAAGACTGCAATGAACATGTTCACACACTGTACAGGGTTGCATGGTTCTGGTCAGTGAACATGTTACGGCTTAATCACAGCTTTTAGTGGTCAATCTGCATTTTAGATGTGCAAAAAGCACTTGGTGAAGTTCTACTGAAGGAAGCATCCCCACACCATTCTGAAGGAGCAGTACATCCAGTCTCCACAAAGAGCTCCTTGAGTGCTAGAGGATGGATGTTGAAGTGATGTCCTGGTAATAGCATTGACTTGGCTTGTTTGGCTCCCACAGGAAGAAGACCTTGCAGAACTGTCTTCCCAGCAGTACTATGTGGACTATGGGTCAGAGATGGTACTAGAAAGGCTGCTAAATCTAATTCCATCCTACATCCCAGACAGAGAGATCACAGCTTCAAAAACAGTGGAAAAATGGGCTCAGCTCATTATAGCTGCACATAAAAAGGTGGGTAAAGTAGATCACCTATTGGCAAGGACCAAGGAATGCTTCAAAGGCTTTGTCAGGCATCATAGCTCAGCTCTTAGCCTGGCCTGAAGATAAATCAAAGAGAAAAGGTGGGGTTTATACTAGGTGTATTCAGGTCTACCACTGGTTTTGAGGCAAGATCTGACAGAAGACGACAACCTGCAGAAATTCAGTGTGAGAAACAAATGCAATCTATGGGGTCTTGTACCTGTTACACAGCATTGTGCTGTTACTGGTTGCAATGCAGCGGGGGTCCATGTCACCAGGCAATGTCAGGACCTCATCGTACTAGGCATTCTATAAATCCCCTCCGACTTCCCTTAGAACATTTGTGACACCTTCCATGACACATTACCCATAACTCATGACCAGTCATGAGGGTTACATCCAGGCATGGGAATTGGCATTTATTCAACAGCAGGAACCAACTTCAAATTAAGACCCCTAAAATGTCAGCATCTCCATGTGTGTTAGGAGTTTCACCTCCCATTACTGTTAGTGGAGACCTAGAGATGCAATTCAGCTGGATCTTGCAGGTCCTTCGTCAGCCTGTCAGCTACATGCAGAAGTGTCAGGTATCTGAGGATGTCCTAAGTAACACTAGATGTCTTTCATTAAGGGCTGTTGAGTGTCTTTTTCCAGCTAAAGGACTGTCAAGCTGAAGGTAGACACCTACCTTAGGGAAACCCAGAGTTAGCTGACATGAATCCCACCCTGACTGATCGTTCCAGATGCTTGCCCACCCTTCTCAAAGTCAAATTACTCCAGGAAGTGGGAACCAAAAGCCAGCACTTTGTCCAAACTATCATTTGCTCCTGCAGGACTTTGATTGGCCCTTAGCCACATTGAGACCTCAATTATTATTAGTTCCAAGATCTTCCGGTGACGTGAATTGGTTCAATTTGCTCTCATCTTAGATATAACTGGATTTTTTGCTTCATGTTGGTTGTGGTTTGCTTTCTCTGTAGGGAATTTATACTCAGAAGAGGGCAGACCCCAAGAAAGTCAAAGAAGAGGTGGTGGATTTTGCACGTTTCAAGTGGCCTTTGCTGTTTTCTCGGTTCTATGAAGCCTTCAAATTCTCAGGTGAGTCTGTAGAGCACATCCATGGAGCACAGGATGCTCCATCACAAAAGGAAGGAGAGATAGGGACTCTGCAGACAAAAAGACTTAATGGTCTTTTTTGCATCCTGATTAGCAATGGCTCAAGGTATGAGTCTATTTCTCTTACAGAAATAACAGTTTTCTGATCATTCCATCCTCCTTTGAAATGCACAGATTTGCTATATCCACAGATTTGCTATATCCTAAAACACTTCATGAACTGATTGTGTGGCTTGTCTCTAATCCAGGGCCAAGCCTGCCTAAAAACGATGTGATTGTAGCTGTCAACTGGACAGGGGTCTACTTTGTGGATGAACAGGAGCAGGTTCTCTTGGAGCTCTCTTTCCCAGAGATCACGGCTGTGTCGAGCAGCAGGTAAGGAGGAATAGACTTAGCTGGTAATTTCCCCATAGACCAATCTTATCCCAGGCTTTGCTTCTCGATTCCATTGCTTTTTGGTTTCTTATGTCTCGTATGAAAATGTATCCCAGAGGGGGAAAGCTGCAAGGGCAGAGTTTCACTTTGGCCACTATTAAAGGCGATGAATATACTTTCACCTCCAACAACTCTGAGGATATCCGGGACCTGGTGGTGACCTTCCTTGAAGGACTAAGGAAAAGATCCAAGTATGTGGTCACTCTCCAAGATAACCCAAACCCTGGTGAGTAAATGGCACTGTAGTAAACATAGAGATAGATTAATTATTCCTAAGGGATTAGGGAAAATATAATCAAACTAATGGTTGGGCTTTCCCTTGCAGTGGGAGAAGAATCTGGGTTCCTCAGCTTCCTCAAAGGAGACCTCATAGTTCTGGACCAGGACACAGGGGAACAAGTGATGAACTCAGGGTGGGCTAATGGGTTCAATGAAAGGACCAAGCAGAGAGGAGATTTCCCAACTGATTCAGTCTACGTCTTGCCCACAGTCACCATGCCTCCACTGGAGATCGTGGTAAGCTGTCTTAGAATGGCACCACCTCATACAAAGCCCAAGGAGGTCAAAGCCTTCCTGTAGAGCTTAGATCTAGCCAAGTCCCATGATGATAAGGTGGAAACCAAAGTAGCTGAGAGAGGTGACAAGGCATCCATGGCAGAAGCGATCTCAGCCTTTCCTCAGTTCTTGTCTCATTGAACACCACGAGCTTGTGACTTGGAATATCCATGAATCGTGTTAGAACCCTCCAGCTGATTACTTGAAGGTGTATTTGGGGTTGGAGAATCATACATGAATGTAGGATCTAAAGCACATTATCTTCAGTTAAGAAATGTTCCACACTATGGAAACATTTATAATTCATTCTTCCGTCATGTGCCTATTGGTTGTAGTAGATAAGCTCATAGTAAACACATTCCACTAACAGGTTTATTTACACAGTAGTGGGTTTAAACCCAATTTTATATAGAGTGGATTTTTATCTAGATAGTGGGTTCCTATGCAACATAGCAAGTATATGCTACAATTTAGTATTTGGGGGGGGTGGGAGGGGTGGTTGTTAATGAATGCTAAGATATTTGCATGTTACAATACCTTAATAGTCCACTACAATAAGATACCTTGCATACAATTTTATGGCTAAAGCTTTTTAATACTCTTGTATTTTTTCTAGCCCTGTGTTAAATACTTTTTCCTTGGATGGGAATGGCAAACTCACAATTGCCTCAGGGAAGATCTTAAACTAAGCTGTTGCCCAGTTTTTACCACTTGTTCTTCTTGTAAAACCAGTCATGATTGCAGGCTATATTAAGTACACTTTCATGTCAGGCAAAGTGAAGGTCCTTGATGAAAAGAAGGTCCTCTTCAAAGTGGAGGTCCGTTTGAGACAAAAAAGGCTGAGGTGTTCTGTCATCTTATCTTAGTGTCGTGTTTGTAAGTGGTCCTCCTAGACTTTGCCTGGCATGGAAGTATGCTTAAGATTGCCCATGATGATGATGATGGGCTTCAAGTTGTCTCTTGTTCTTTAGATTATAAACATGTCAGTCAGAGAAAAGGATGAAACTCCTCAGTTCAGTATTATTAATTCCTTGCATTAATAACTGAGAATGGCACAAAGAAATGACAATTGCACGGTTGCTACTATTAACTGGAATTAATGGGTTCTTCTGATTCACTCTCTGTGCTTCTTTACATTTTGTATCTACTTCCTCTCTCTGAATACATCAGATGTATCTTACACCAAATATGCTGTGTGACAGAGACCTTTTCATTCCACAGGCACTGGTCACTATGACCCCTGACCAACGCCAAGATGTTATCAGGACCTCTCAGCTGGCAATTTCAGACAGTGAAGAGAGAGTAAAGCCATACACCTTGGAGGAATTCTCCTATGATTATTTTAGGTGATTTTTTAAACCATTCCCTCAAAATTATAGGAAAAGGAATCCATCTCCAGGAAGTTTGGGAATCAGGGAGGTTTTGGTTACTGGAAAGGACTCTGAATATCCCCTTACGTGACTTTGTACAACTGAAACCTCCACTTTACAGTCATGGTATTTGAGCTGGAAGTTTTCCACAGGCAAGGTTTTATGAAGGATTTCTCCAGATTGGCTTCACACATTTATAACAGAGTGAAATCTAATATGTGGGAAGCTGTGCTTAATGGTCTGATATTCCTTTCCTCGGATCCCATACACAGCCTCAGGCTACACAAGCAGCAGTTGAATTAGATGCGGGCATTTCCATCTCTGCTCCAAAGATTTAAGTGTGCACCACTGCTGAATGCAGCTGAGCAGACTGATCTCAAAACTCCCACTTCTGTTCAGATGGGCTGGCAGTCCAAACAGGCATCCCAGATCCTCTGGGATGTCTTCATCCTGGTAGGCTTGTTCTGCTCGGCATGGTTTTCCCAGTGTTACTGCCCTGAGCATCCATTGCCATCATCTTTCTTGTGGTGAGAAACTTTTTGGGGTAGGGAAGGTTGTCTTGGTGTCAGTAGGTGGGTATGGTCCTTAGGGGACTTTTTGGAGCCCCAGTAAAGTACAAATAGTTCTCTTTGGGCAGAATGGAGCTGGATACTTGCTTAGTTGTGTCTCTCCAAAATGCATCTACTGTGGAAGGCTGTCGCCCTTATCAGTGTGGATGCAAGCTGAAGTCCCATTAGGTGTAAGAGCTCATGAGAGTGTTGTAACCAACCTTCCCAGGTGAAATGTTGACCACAAGCTGTCCCTTTTGTCCCTGTAACCTCTCCAATGTTCCTCTTGCTTTGCCTTTGCCACCAGGCCCCCTCCCAAGCACACCCTGAGCCGGGTGATGATCACCAAGAGCCGCGGGAAGGACAAGCTGTGGTGTTACACCCGTGAGCCCATCAAACAGCCACTGCTGAAGAAGATCCTGGGCAGTGAGGAGCTCTCCCAAGAAGCCTGCATGGCTTTCATTGATATCCTTCCACTGCCTGGGGAAGCCCATGAGCATCAGGTCTAACAGGGAATGGGCTAAACAGGCTCCTTAGGGCCCCAAGCAGAGTCCATGGGAAGGTTTGTGGTCCCTCTTAAGGGCTTTGGGACCATGTCACAGGCTTGGATATGGACTTAAGCATCCTTGAGATCTGAGGATTGTCTACTTCTTAATAAATGAGGGCCAGGGAACAAGTTACTGAGTCCTGCTGGTCCACACTTAGTGATTAACCCACCAGCTCTGTTCTGGCTTGTTCCAGCTGCGTCTCTCCAAAGTGCATCTGCTTGGGAAGGCTGTAGCCTGGTCAGAGTGGATGCAAGCCAGTCCACATGGCCTCTGGGACAGGGTTTAATGCCTGAGTTTCCCTTACTTGGCAGGATTACACAGTGTGGGAGAGATGAGCTGGGTGCAGACATAGATCCAATCTGTTGAAGTAACCTTTATGTTTTCGGCGAGGCTTTGCTCTAGGAGCCGAACTTCATGGTTCGAGCAGTTCTGTTGGTATAACCCTGTTATTGATTATTATTACACTATTGCTGCTACTACTGGGTTCCTCTTACTAGCAATTAATAACAGGAGGAGGAATTAAAAGAACTGGCAAAAATTAAGAGGACATTTGCAGTTTTATTCTTTTCTTCTTGCTGTGTTGTATATGTTAATTCAGAAAACTGGCCTGTTCTTATATGGAATAGTTGCAATATGGCATGATGGTGAAGGTCATCACCAAGGTTTGGTGGACTTGGCAGTCCTGGGGTACAGGTTGGACTTGTTGATCTTAAAGGTCTTTTCCAATCTAGTGATTCAATGGTTCTGTCATTTGTATTATGTTCCTGTAGCTCCACTGGTGTATGACTGGCTAATATCTGGTCTTTCACAGCTGATACCCGTATGTGTGATCAGGTAACCTATTATCACTTGCAGCTTTCTTAGGTCTACATATCCTGATCCCAATGCAATTCATTCAACCTGAGTTGACCCATGATTAAGTGAAAGAACCTTCTGGGTATCTCCTAAAGCAATTTGAAGCCTTTACCATACACTATGCCCCCTCCAGCAAATTACAGCCACTTCTGTAGTCATGTGTAGGATATCTTTATTACCATCATCAATAGCAGGGCTTCCCCAACATCCCAGTTAGCTGATCCTTGACTCCTCCTACCAGTGCTGAAGTACATGGGTGACTACCCATCCAAAAGGACCCGCTCTGTTAATGAGCTGACAGACCAAATATTTGAAGGTGCCTTGAAAGCTGAACCCCTGAAGGACGAAATCTACTGCCAGACCCTCAAGCAGCTCACGGACAACCACATCAAGTAAGAGCTGTTCTTCCCCCTTAACCCAAATACACTCCTGCATGTTGGGCAAAGCAGATCTCAACTTCCTTCCTCTTGCTGTTTCTCTTCATGCAGGTACAGTGAAGAGAAAGGCTGGGAGCTGTTGTGGTTGTGTACAGGCCTTTTCCCTCCAAGTAACATCCTCCTGCCCCATGTCCAGAGATTCCTGCAGTCCAGGAAACATCACCCCTTGGCAGCAGACTGCATCCAGAGACTGCAAAAAGCCCTGAGGTATGTCACTAAAAGACATTCTAGCCATGATGATGCCACAGCATCCAAATATGTGTGAGAAAATATAAGTAGGAGATATGTTGGTGGCTAGGGCAACAGTGAAAGCTCAGAGCCTCTATGTTCAACCAGGAACAAAAGGAACATTGTATGGAGGATAACTGTGTGAGAGAAGATAGAATCATAGAGTCATAGAATAGTTAGGGTTGGAAAGGACCTTAAGATCATTCCAGTTCCAACCCCCCTTCCATGGGCAGGGACACCTCCCACTAAACCATGGCACCCAAGGCTCTGTCCAACCCAGACTTGAACACCACCAGCGGTGGAGCATTCACAACTTCCCTGGGCAGCCCATTCCAGTGCTCAGCACCTTCACAGTAAAGAACTTCCTCCTCATATCCAATCTAAACTTCCCCTGTTTCAGTTTGAACCCATTACCCCTTGTCCTATCATCACAGTCCCTAATGAAGAGTCCCTCCCCAGCATCCCTATAGGCCCCCTTCAGACACTGGAAGCTGCTCTGAGGTCTCCACACAGCCTTCTCTTCTCCAGGCTCAACAGCCCCAACTTTCTCAGCCTATCTCCATATGGGAGGTGCTTCAGTCCCTGATCATCCTTGTGGCCTCCTCTGGACTTGTTCCAACAGCTCCATGTCCTTTTGATGTTGAGGACACCAGAACTGCACACAATACTGCAAGTGAGGTCTCAGGAGAGCAGAGCAGAGGGGCAGGATCACCTCCCTCGACCTGCTGGTCACGCTCCTTTTGATGCAGAACTTAAGATGACTTTGTCCGGATCCACTTCAGTCACCTATAACCAACAAATACACATTCCCCATTACAGGTTTTCTTTCTTCTTTTAGGAGGGAAAAAAACTACAAAGTAAGAAAGTACCTGAAGTTGCTCAGAAAAAGAATATGTGTTAAATTGGAAGGTTTAAACCAAGGCTTCTTGCTCTGATGCTGTGGCACTCACCACCCCCTGTTTTGCAGGAATGGATCCAGGAAGTACCCGCCCCACCTGGTAGAAGTGGAAGCCATTCAACACAAAACCACCCAAATTTTCCACAAGGTTTATTTCCCTGATGACACCGATGAGGTAAATGGGGGAGAAGGGAATTCTTCTTTTCTGACAGGATGGCTGTCCCATTTTCTCAGTGAAATCTCAAAAGAGGTTGATAGTGGCTCTGATTCAGAAAGGGTCAACTTTTCCAGAAGACTCTGGATGGAGCAGTGTAAGAAAAACCCATCCTTATCTACCCTGCCCAGCTCAGGGGGTTGATTTACTGTAATTCGTGTGTTTCAAGACCTGGGTGCTGTGCTGGTGTTCACTCAAGGCTTTATAGCATGACCCCAGAAGGAAGGAAGATGGGTGGTTCACAAACCTTGGATATCAGTTGTCTGCAGCCTAGACCACAGATATTGTCCACCCAACTATATACCCAACAGAGTACAATGATGGGGCTCCCTGGGGACTGAGCAGACTATGGCAGCACTGGCAAGTAGGTGACTGCAATGATACGTTCTGACCTGAGATGACACAGAAATCATACCTGCACTCAGGAACCTCTCATTAGGCATCCTACATGCCAATAAGGTAGCTAGATCTATTGATGCCAGGCAGACATGCGTGTCCTTGCGGATACTGCTATCTCATGCTACTGACGTGAGGCTTGCACCTCCTTTTCCCCTCATGCCTTTGGGCACAATAAATTCTTGTATTTCCAAGTTGGTTTCTGTATAAAGCAATGCACACCCATGGAAGGAAAAGGATGATTCATCTCCTTGTTTAGCTGTAATGGAGAGTTGAACTGCTGGGATTTGAGTATTCTTTTTTAGATGACCAGCAATAAACATGACACTGCCTTATAGACATGCAACTGTGTGAGAGCCAGTAGAAGGGGACTTCTGCACTTGAATGGGTTTGCTGTGATCCTTCCAGCCATGGCAGTCTCCCAGGTGGACCAGCAGGGTAACATCATTCCAGTACAATATGTATCTGCACTAAGGAGCTGCTGAACACCAGCAGCACTGAGCTCCAAGCTGGTCTCTCATGGGATGTGGAGCACAGGTCCTAGTGGTTTGGCTGTTTTAGGCTAACACAGTTGTACATGGGGTGGTCAGAAGCTTAAATTCCTTAAACTGATGCAAGCTGAATCTCTTTAAATGGGCAAAGCAAAACTGAGGTGATGTAAATGCTGAGCACAGCAATAAAGGCAAAACTGAGACTGGGACCTGCATATAGGTGGTCAGTCCTTTAGGTATCCCATCCTCACATAAAGCAGGAGTCATCTCCTGCCCAGCCATCTAGAAATGGGGCATTTGCTCTAAACCAGGCATTTGACTCCATTATCATCAGTAAAGAGACAACTGGGACAAATCAGCCTGGAGGTATCTTCGTCCCTCTGTCCGCTCAAATAGCTCTGATAGCTCTGAGACCCAACTGTTGGATCAGAATAATCTCTTACGTTGCCTGGGGAGCCCTGGATAAGCCAGCACAGGGTACAGATAGAGCATCACAAAGCACAACAGTACAGCAATATCACGGGTGAGCTTCTGCAAATGACCCTTCCCTTTTTCAGTCACAGTCCTCAAGGTCAATGGTTTCATGGTGGTGGGTATCTAAATCCCTTTGTGCATCTCACCCTGGAGTTCCTCAAAGGCAGTATAAAGTGGAAATTAACCTGGAGGCAGCAGTGGTGAGGATCTTCCTTTCTTTGTAGGCGTTTGAAGTAGAGTCCAGCACGAAAGCCAAGGACTTCTGCCAGAGCATTTCCAACAGGCTGCTCCTGAAGTCCTCCGAAGGCTTCAGCCTCTTCGTCAAGATCTCCGACAAGGTGCGTGACCCACCTAAAGCACTCAGGGAGACCCATGTGCTAGTGGGTAGATAGGGGGAATGGCTTTAATCTGCCAGAGGGGAGACTGAGATGAGCTCTTAGGCAGAAGCTCTTCCCTGGGAGGGTGCTGAGGCGCTGGCACAGAGGTGCCCAGAGAAGCTGTGGCTGCCTCATCCCTGGCAGTGTTCAAGGCCAGGTTGGACACAGGGACTTGGAGCAACCTGGTCCAGTGGAAGAGGTCGCTACCCATGGCAGGGGTTGGAACTGGATGAGTTTTAAGGTCCCTTCTAACCCAAACCGGTCTGGGATTCTGTGATGTTACGGTTCTATGAATCATCCCAAAGGGCTTAAAACCCAGACAGGCAAAACTCTTCCAGTCTGTTGCTCAGTTGGGTTTTAAAGAAAGCATTAAGTAAGAAAAATACGTGGCCTTGAGCTGCTCCAGGAAACTGGGAGAGATCTGTGGAGGTTGTCATCATGAATTGCTCCAGTGGAACAGGAAGCTACAATCAGGAGTAATGGGAGAAATAAGAGGCAGAGCCAACAGCATGGTGCTGGCCTTGGCTTTCTCAAGTCAGTAGCTTATAACACATCGGCGTAACCAGGACAAAGCAGTGAGCAACAACTACAGGAGATGGGGCAATGGCCAGCCCTTCCTTTGCCCTCTTGCTATTTGCTCAGCCTTTGTAACCCTGTGCTGTGTCCCCCAGGTCATCAGTGTGCCTGAGGGAGATTTCTTCTTTGACTTCGTGAGACACCTGACAGACTGGATAAAGAAAGCAAGACCAGCAAAGGATGGTAACAGTGCCTCTTCTCCATTGTGGATCACACACAGCGCTCCTAGAGCCCTCAAGCCCTTGCAGACAAGGTTAACCACGCTACTGTGGGTGTGCTGTCTGCATAGCCCTGGGGACATCACTGGGAGATGATCTGCCCAGGAGCAGTGAGAGCTCTGCTCCATAGACCTTGTCCCTGTGAGGAGCATCTGCAGGTTTGCAGTGGTTTCGGTGGTGGGATTCATCTCACCTCACTGCCCACATCCACAATGGAGCTGGCTGCATGTATCAGTGGCTGCAAGACAAGGGTGCCTCCAGGGTGCAATTCCTCTGTCCTGCATTAGGCATGAGCATTATCATTGAAGCACAGTCATGCAAATGCATCTAGACACTCTTTCCATTCTATTAAAGCTTTGCAAGGGAAAGATGTGGTTTTCTCCCCAAGGTCAGAGCCCATTTGGCTCTGCAAGTGTGCTTGCAGGTTGTGATGGCACATGGGCACCAGTGGCTTGTAGGGACACTGATTAACAGCTGATACTCTTATCATTGCCTTGTACATACCTGCTCTCTGCTCCCCTTGCACAGGTATAGTGCCTTCTCTCACCTATCAAGTGTTCTTCATGAAGAAGCTGTGGACCAACACAACACCTGGAAAAGACTCGATGGCAGATTCAATCTTCCACTATTACCAGGTACTGGGGAGCCTGCAGTTGCAATGGAGACTTGGGAGGAATTAGGAATTGGTTATGGAGACCTTTTCCATCTGCAGATGGATGAAGTCTTGAATTAAATAGGAACAACTCTTACCTTAAATAGTAGCCTACAAAGAGCACTGTTGAATTGCATGGCCAGGAGCTGCCTTCATGCACTTCAGGCTATTGAGATCAGCTGGGATTTGGGCCAGCTCTCTCGGGTGGGCATGAAGAAACAGTAGAGAGCATATCCGGCCTTAGCAAGGAGGCTCAATTCAGGATTGAGGGGTTTCAGCCACCTCATTCATGGAGATGGTCTGTGATGGTCCCAGCAGTCAGGTAAGAAGTTACAGTTCTAGTGCTCTTGTTTCCCCTGTGATGGCAGAGACACCTCCATGTCCCAAAGCGCTCTCACACAGATACAATCCCTATATTCTTGCCCAGATAAAGTGGTTATTCCAATGTGACTGTATTCCTTTAGTGCTTGAGTTGGTCACATTTTCAGACACTTGGAAAACTTACTCAGTTCCAAGTGGCCGTTACTAGGCGTGGATTTCCTAGGGCCTTAAGGGAGGCTGAACAGCCCTGTAGTTTCACACACCTGACAGCTAACATGGGGACCTGCCTGTTTCACCTAACAGGAGACTGGTTGAGACCAGAGAGGATCTTTAGTGTGTAGTATGTTCTCAGTTGAGCGGCTGCCTTTCCACCGCACTCAAGACAACTGCTATGAGTGTTCACAGGGCTCAGTCTCTTAACCAGGGGCCGAATGCCCCCACAAACTCCATTTAACATCTGAGGGTGAAGGTCCATGGTCATTCCCGCTGTTCCTGAATCATTCCTTCCTCCATGCAGGAGCTACCAAAGTACCTGCGTGGCTACCACAAGTGCACACGGGAAGAGGTCCTGCAGCTGGCAGCTCTCATCTACCGAGTGAAGTTTGAGGATGACAAGTCCTATTTCCCCAGCATCCCCAAGCTCCTGAAGGAGCTGGTGCCTCAGGACCTCGTCCGGCAGCTCTCTCCAGATGACTGGAAAAGGGTAAACCAGCAGCTCGAGTCAAGCACAGTCTCTTGGGTGGCTTGTCTGACCTTCAACATTGAAGTGGGGCTATCGGATTGAGGTGACCCATGGTCCCTCTTGAGCCTTAGCAGAGCTTCAGCCTCCCCAGTATCAACAGCAGGAGAATTATATATGTGTGCTCATACACGTGTGCCCTGCAGTGGGTTTTCTTTGTGCTGCATGTGGCTGTGGTGGTGGATGCAACACCACATGGACACGTCCTGGGAGACGGTCTCATGTAAAGGTCTGCTGTTTAAGGCAGCCTAATGAATGGAGGTGTAATTCTCCCTGCTTTACACAGGGAGGACTATGGCGCGGGTACAGATGGGTCTAGAGCCCTAAAATAACATAGGTGTCTCACTGCCAGTAGTCATATAAGTCCTTTCTGTTTCCTGGGAATCAACCTCAACCATGTGCCCAACCAGTGAGCTATCAGCTTCTCTGGCTGAAGGTCTCTCAGTCTCCTCTGCTGCGTAAATTGGAGGATCAAAGCTTATAATCCTTTTAATGGAGTCACAACTCACCTAAGAAAGAAGGACCTGCCTTGGTTCCATTTCCTCTCCAGTGACCAACCAGCACTTCTCTGAAGTGTTCATTGGAGCAGAGATTAGAACCAAACATCTTTGTGGGAATGATGCTCCTTCCCTGCGAACTCCCCTGGTGCTAGGTAGCGTGAACCATCCAGCTCTGTTGTGTTCTCTGTTGCAGTCCATAGTGGCATACTACAACAAGCATGCAGGCAAATCAAGAGAAGAAGCCAAGCTTGCCTTCCTAAAGATTATCTTCAAGTGGCCTACATTTGGATCTGCATTCTTTGAAGTGAAGGTACCTGCCCTGCTTGGGGGGTTTCTCTGTCAGCTTTTAACCAAGGTCAGGAGCCCCATGTCACAGAGAGGTTCCAGGTGGGCAGGGTTGTCCCAGTATCTGGATACCCCATCAGGGGGGTGAAAGTGTGTGAGACTCTCCAGCAGTAAGGGGCTAATAAACTCATTTATTGTCTCCTTGTCTCGTTACACAGACAGAGGCATTATAGAGCTTCAGCATATCTCTGTCATTGGGTTTATGTGTATAGATGTGCTACTGAAAAGCCAAGAGCCTTTCTCTGTTTTGTCGAGGCAAAGGGGAACCTGTGGTTTTCCAAGGGATGTGTTTGCACCCACCACAAACCAAATCCAGACCATCCACCACAGCACCATCAAAGACAGTAGAGGCCAGAAGTCTGTCCAAGTACTCTGGACACCTTATTGCAACTCCCTCTTCTCGGTAACCCCACAATGAGCCTGGCTTGAAACAAGTTGCTTAAGTTACTCCTCAGTTACTCGAACTTGGGCACCCCATTTTCTGTTGTGTCCATCTTAGATGGAATAAGGAATCCAAATGCATCCTGTGATTTTTCCTCCAAAAATGACGTGGTAGCCAAGAAAGATGTGACAGAGCAGGAGCTGCCCCCATCCCCTGTGCTCTGTCTCATCAATCAAACCGGAATTCCTCATGGTACATGGCTGGGAGAAGGTTTACAGCAGGAACAAAACAGAATGGGAAGATCAGAAGGGGACAGAGCAGTGTAGTCTTGATCTGGTTGTCCACAGAGTGAGTATGAGGAGGGGCAGAACACCAAGCAGACTGAAAGGGGAGATACCTGGGGTTTGCCAGCTCTTCCTTGCCAATGGCAAGATGATCTAACTTCTGAGATGCTGCCAAAGGGAGCAATGAACTTAATGCTATCAGCAACTCACCCGCTCATTATCATGTATTTAGGAGATCTATACTTAACTAGACAGCCCTGAAATCACTGATACCTTAATGGGCTCTATGTCTATCTTTAAAGGATAAACTGGGTAACAGTTAATGGGCCACCAAGTCCTGGCAGAAGACAGGGAGAGAGGACAGAGGAAGGGATCAGATTTTGCATGATGCATCCCCTAACCAGTTCATCTCATTCCCAACAGCAAACTACAGAGCCAAATTATCCAGAAATCCTTCTAATTGCCATCAATAAGCATGGAGTCAGCCTCATTGATCCCAAAACCAAGGTAAGCGAAACTGATGTTCCTGAGCTCACTCCCCAGCTCCTCACAGAAGTTATCCCAAAGCATGTGTTATTCAGGTGTTCTCCTTAAGCCTAGTTAGAAAGACTGGGTAGCCAGAAAAGTTTCTGGAGGCAGAAATTCACTGTTACAGATGAACCAGCCCAGCCTTTTTCAACAGGAGATGGGTCGAGAGCTTCACTGTTAGGGCCGTATAACTAGAGGATGCACATACTTCTTCCTTAATCCTTTCATAGACAGTAGGACAGGAGCTGGAGTAGATGAGCTCCTACTGGTTGTTTCTACCAGCCACAAGGTGAGAGCAGTACAGCAGTCTTCCACCAGCACTGGAGGATCCAGAGTGTTACATCTCATTGTCATTCCAGTGAGGCCATGGTACAGTCTAATCACAGCAGCCTAATCCTTCTGCTTTGATGGCAAGCGAAGGAGGATATGGGAGGTCCCCACAGCCCATCATGAAAGTTGAGGCTCTCATGTGTTGAGTGTCAGTCTTCTTGTTCCCACCAGGATATTCTCATCACTCACCCCTTCACCAAGATCTCCAACTGGAGCAGTGGCAATACCTACTTCCATATAACCATTGGCAACCTGGTGAGAGGAAGCAAGCTGCTCTGCGAGACCTCCCTGGTAAGGAGCGCTAAAGATTACTGGGCACAATTAGACCAAATCCTCACTTTGTCAGTCAAAATGAGATGCTTTCAGCAAATTGTGTCTCAGGGATATTCTGGGCTGAAAGCTGTCCCTTAGAAGAGTCCACGATGTGTTTTTCTTACTTCTGGGTTTCCCCTGGCTCTGCTCAATGGATCAGGGCTATCACTTGGTCCATCACCCACTTACAAGCAAGCCTGAGGTGCTTGGATCTTGCCATGTCATGAGCATGGGGCACTGCTCTCTGTCAACTAGACTGAAAAGAACATTAAAGCCAATCTTTTTCCAAGATCTTTTGCCCAACTTCTCCCTAGTAACAGTCACAGCAACAATAAAACCTTAGAATCATAGAGTCAACTAGGTTGGAAAAGACCTTTAAGACCATCAAATCCAACTATTACCCCAGGACTGCCAAGTCTACCACTAAATCTTGTCACCGAGGGATTCATCTACACATTAAACCCAAAGCATGAAGGATAAAAATTCCTGCTGGATTAATTGTTATTAATCTGAGGCATTCAGTATTTTGTTGGCCATTAGAGAACTGAGGCCCCATTTAAGGCTCCTTTTGTCCTTAATCTCAATGGCATCCTGGAACGCTGAATTCCTCCACCTCAACACTGCAAATTGTGTTTGGACTGTGTTCCCTGTGGTGGTGTCCTTTCATAGAATCATAGAATGGTTTGGATTGGAAAGGACTTGAAGATCAAGTTCCAACCTCCTGCCATGGGCAGGGACACCTCACCTTAGACCATGTCACCCAAGGCTCTGTCCAGCTGGCCTTGAACACTGCCAGGGATGGGGCATTTACCACTTCTCTGGCACCCTGTGCCAGTGCCTCAGCACCCTCACAAGGAAGAACTTCTTCCTTATATCTAACCTGAACTTCCCCTGTTTCAGTTTGAGCCCATCACCCCTTGTCCTATCACTACAATCCCAAGGCAAACTGTTGAACAGGTTAAAATGTGGAAGTCAACAAGCTGGTAGCCAGTGTGTTCAGGAGGCACAAATCAGACACTTTAAACTGTGCTCTAAAAAAGCAGCTAACGTCTTCTGTCTCCTCCTCAGGGGTACAAGATGGATGATCTCCTGACTTCATACATCAGCCAGATGCTAACAGCCATGAGCAAACAGAGGAGCACGAAGGGTAGCAAGTGAACTGCAAGAAGCCACTGGCACATGGCCATGCAGGCTCATTCACCAGCTGAGGCCCGTGGGATACCCATGCAGCTGGGGCAGAACCTTTGCCTCCCAGATGTGGAAGATGAGCCGAACACCATCAGGGAGCTCGCTGGACTCTGACCTTGAGGGCTCCAATCCCACCTCCCCTTCCAGCGAAGACGACTATCTCTGACCTCCCTCCTTCTCCACCCTGCACCCCAACACCATCTTGCACCTCAAAGCTTTCCAGGGGACACCACTGCTCTCAAACAGTGGCCAGGCAAAGACACTTGAGCAGGAGGTTTGCCTGAACCCAGTGTTTGGCATCGCAAAGGCTCTTGAAAGAGGATTTTATATCTCTGTGTGTGTGTGTGTGCGTGTGGTTTGGTTTTTCTCTTAAGTAAGAAAGAGCTATGGGGATGCTAACAGCTTTTTGGTGAGCTTTTGGGTGTTTCAGGCTTGAAGAGGGGTAACAGAGCCCTGAACCGTGCTGGAAAGATGTCCAATGAACACTGCGGGGCTTGGGTTTGGACGTTACAAGAGAATACGTTGTGTTCTGATGAAGGACAGGAAGAAAAAGCAGGGGGGAACGTTTTAAATAGGAATCAGAATAAACCAACTACTGATGGAGCAGGCTAAAGTGCTGTCTGTGCAATGCTGGAGATATTTAAAGAACAGATTTTAAAGTGTTGTTTCTTCTTCTATTTATTTTTTAAGATATTAAAAAGGAAAAAAGAAATAAAATCCTGCATTTTGTGCTGGTAGCTGGACATTGCCTCGGGGCTGAGGGCGACCTGCAGGACAATGGCTCGCCCAGGGATTCCCCCAGAGCCATGAACACCAGAGGATAAGGCACATCATTCCCAGCTTCTGGGATCAGCTGCAAGTGAAGCTTGGAAGATGAATTATCTCCTGTGCCCAGACAAAATAACCCTGGGAGGATGTTTACTACAAGCTTCAATATGGATATAGGGGGTTTGAAGGCCCCGTGCTTGGAAGACTTGAGGCTAAGCCTATGTTGAGCTGTAATTCAAACATGGACTTGGCCGTTGGGGATGGAAACAGTTTATGATTCTATTATGCTTTTGTGTGTGTTGCTGTGTAAAATGGCTCTCAGCTGGACCTGAACCACTCACAATGAGGGCAGACCCTTGATTTTGGTGGGCTTTTCTCTATCTTTGGTTGGCTGTGTTAATCTGCTGGCTGGTTGTCCCATCTTCCACCCAATACCATGCAGGGTGGATCAGCCTGCTTTGGAGCAGAGTTGGGACCTGCCAGGAGGAAGGAGGCTGAAGCCATGCTGTGTCTGTGGGGATGCAGGGGAAGGAGCCTGGGGTGCCCTTCCAAAGCCAGGCTTCAAAGGAATATATGCCTGGGTGTGGGGAATCAGGAAGATTGACAATTGTCCAAGATCTGATGCTGGCATCACTAACACTGAGTGGATCTCAGTAGATGTGGGAAACCTCTCTTGGTCCCATAGATTGGGTTGAGTTCGGCTGTTTTCGTGAAAGTCCGTATTGTGGGGTATGTTGTTCTCTTGAGCTCTTCTGGATGCCAGAGAGGGACTGTTCATCAGAGACTAGCAATAGGACAAGGGCTGATGGCTTTAACCTGCCCGAGGGGAGACTGAGATGAGCTCTTAGGCAGAAGCTCTTCCCTGGGAGGGTCCTGAGGCGCTGTCCCAGGGTGCCCAGAGAAGCTGTGGCTGCCCCATCCCTGGCAGTGTTGAAGGCCAGGTTGGACACAGGGGCTTGGAGCAAGCCCGTGGCAGAGGCTTGGATCTGAATGAGCTTTAAGGTCCCTTCCAACCCAAACCAGTCTGTGATTCTATGAACTGTCCTCCAACACCATGACATGCCAGGCAGAGTCAGCAGCGCTGCTTACAAGACCTCAAATACTGTAACATCTGACTGGGATGCAACAGTGATTTTGGACCATGGTTGCTCCACCAAAGAGAATGAGATGCTGCACATCTACCAGGGCTGCTGGGAGATCGCCTTCCTCCATCGTCCCCTACAAGGTACTCTGGTGATGGGAACACGGTTGCACCGTCCAAGGCTACACTGGGAGCCAAGCTGTCTTCTCACCACCCATCTCTGATGCTTCTCTCCCCTCCCCAGCTGCCGTGATCCAGCTGTCCCACGGATCCCACTGTCCTTAGACGCGTGCCCATCATCATCCCCACCACCACCACTGCTTCCTTTAAGTCTCCCACAGCACACTCAGTAGATGATGCAGCGCACACCAACGTTCTCCAACGCTGTCCTGGGCCAGCTTTCCCCCACCACCACCTTCATCCCTTCACTTACAGCTCTGTTGGCCTCCCATGCACCCCATTGTTTTGAGGGGTGCTGGAACTCTGTGTGCGTGTGCCTGTGTGTCATGTGTATTAGTGTCTGCTGGCCTCTTTGTATCCGCACCAAGCGATGTAACATGGAAAACATACGTTCAAGTGAACTGCTCTAATTAAAAAGCATCAAGTGGCTTGTGGGAGGCTGTTCTGTGTGGTTGTGGTGGCGTCTCCATGGGGAAGCATGAGCTCCCAGGTCCTCACTGGGTACAAGATGTCTCCTTGCAGAGTGGGGCTCCTGGTGAGAGTATCCAGCAATGGGGAGCACATCAGTGTGTCTGGACTGGAAGTGAAGTGTGGGGAGATACCACTGTGTCTGTGCCAAGCAGCAGGTAAATGCATGGATGAAGACACAGTGAGGTGGCTTTTCCAATACATATTAACAGCAGTGTTTGGGGGACCACAGCTAAGTCCTTCACCTGACTGAGGACCCCACGGTACACACCACTGCTCAACTCACACACTCTCCACCTCCTGTTTTGCTGCTCACGTACCTCCACATGAATGGTACCCCAACAAAATGATGAACCAGCTACGAATGCAGTGCATGGGGAGGTGGTTTAAAACCATCAGTAGCATCCTCTCCCCATACTGCTTAGACCTGGAGCTGCTCTGCACCAATCCACCAGCCCTTTGGCCCATTTTCCAAGGGGTGATTCAGCCTTTTTGCATTTATAGCCTCCTAAATTGCATACGTAGCCAACCAAAGTTGCAATTTGGAAAGGTCTGAGTGCTTCTCAGCACAGTTTACTCTGAAAGCTTCCCTGTCACAATTCACTTGTGATAGCTGTATTTAGTAAAACCACCGAGCTGCATAAGGCTCATATATGAGAAAATGCCTATAGCCTGATTCAGGTTTCTTCTTCTTTCCCACTTTGCCAGAATAAGAACACGACAGGACAAGAGAGCTAAAACATATTTAAAACAGCATTTAAAGCTTACAAAAGGTGTGTTCTTCTTATCTTTTCAAGTAGAAATTTATGGCTTAAACCTGGGAGATGCTCACACCTCCCTTGCAGAGCAAGGCATAGACCCCTCTCCATGCTGTGTGCCAGTAGCCACTGGGAGAAATGAGAACAGGAATCAATCCCAGGGTGCAGCACAGGTTATACAGACCTTCCCAATGGAAAAGCAAACAGCACACTTGGTGGGACCGATTCACGTGCAGCTCAAGTCTTCTGAATAAAAGAAGTGGTGTATTTTTGGTTATAGGCCCTGTACCTACATGGCCAAGGCACCAAAAAGTCCTTCAGCACCCATGGAGACATATGCCCTTGGCCACAGCCAAGGGGAAGAGGCTGTCCTGTTAGAGTCTGTGGCAGGGCAAGAGTGGAGAAGAGGAAAACCTAAGTGCCCCTGTCTGTGCTATAGAAAGGAACGGATCTTAGTGACCCAGCCAGCAGCACTTGGCCATCATGATGGAGCTTTGTGTGCTGTCAGGGATGGAGGAGACCTGCAAGGAAGGAGGGAGGGAATGTGTGGAGAAGAGGTTGGTCTCACATGGAAGAGGGCTGAATGATGCTCAGATGCTGCAGCACGTCTGCAGCACACAGCTGTGGAGACAGAGGCCTTGCTTAGGCACAGCAGGAGGGGTTACAGACGACTGCACTGTGGGATGCAAATGGGCTCCGAGGTAAATGGTGGCTCCCATTTCATCACAGTGCACAGCTTCTTCATGGCTGCAACTCTGTCTGTGCTCCCCTGCACCCCAGGCATGGGTTGCAAGAACAGCTATAGGAGAGGAAGCTTGGTGCTCATGTTCAGCAGAGTCACAAAGGCAAATGGCTCCTTGTCACCAGGGATGTGGGCCCCCCTTGGCAGGTCGGTGTTTGCATTGCAGGAAGGGCATGGTCTGCTCTCCAGTCCTCATCAAGGGGGCAGGTCCGCATCCCTCCCTGCTTGCTGTCAAGCAATGACATTAGGCATGTTGTTGAGCTCTGGAAAAGAGGACACACAGGGAGCTGCTGAAACATCTGCAGTTGTTTGCCAGCCATTGTGAGCAGACAGAACCTGGCTGAAAACGGGGAACAGCCCAGGCTGGGTCATTGTGTGGATGATGGCTCCATAAACCTGGTGCAACCCCAGCTACTCCCACCCAGGAGTGCAGATCCAAGAAGCGCTCAGTACCTCTTTTCACAGCATCACAGAATAATGCCTATTGGAGGTGACATCTGGATGCCTCTGCCCCAATCTTTGCTTGAAGCACTGCCAGTTAGATGATAGGACTTCTCAGGCCTTTGAGCAGCTCTGAGGGTGAATATTCCCCACTGTCTGGTGCCTGTTTCGGTATCTGATCACCCTCATGGGGAAGATTTCTTTTTTCCTCTTCATAGCTAGCCAAATTTTCCAAGGTTACTTGTGGTGTTGTCACTACACATCCAAGAAACATCTGGCTCCATCTTCTCAACACCCTCACATTAGATGGTAGGAACTGGATGATCTTAAGGTCCTTTCCAACCCTCACCACTCTATGATTCTGTGTCTGAAGACAGCTGATGCCCCTTGATTTTCCCTCCCACTGTGCAAACCCAGATCTCAAATGCCCCATCTTCCAGCTTAGTGGCCCCATTGAGTTCACTCCCATTTATCACAATCTCCTTGGTACTGAGAAGCCTGAACTGGACCCAGTGCCCAGATGTGGCCTCACCAGTGCTGAACAGAGCGAAGAAATCACTGCCACCTGCACTGAGACTGAAACAACCCAGAATGCATCCATTCTTCCCCACAGCATGGTCACCCATCACCACCCCATCCATCAGGACCACAGCTGCAGCTCAGTGATCTCCTTGCCCTGCTCACCTGTCTTGAACTTGTTGTAGGTGCCATTCTCCAGCATCGGGTCATTGTCTTTGGCACAGCAGGAGAAACTTCTCTCTCGCCACCTGCATGGGGCAAAGAACCTGGATCAGGCCAATGCTTGCTGTCGTTCCCCTCACACCTCCTTGATGCCATGGATGCCTTTTGTTACTTTATCAGGGTAGGATATGCTCTGGTGTTCTGGGGTTTTCCCAGGTCCTTTCCAAGGAGGAACTCCAGTGATGACTGATGTCTAAGCATCTGCACCTCATGTGTGCAACAGCGTTTTGAAGGCAACTTTGTGATTAAACCTTGTTTTGTAAAAAATAGTGAAGAGTTTAAAAGCCCAAGAAATGCTGATGGCTTTGATGAAGGGAAACTGCATGGAGACCTCAGAGCAGCTGCCAGTGTCTGAAGGGGGCTACAGGGATGCTGGAATGGGACTCTTCATTAGGGACTGCAGTGATAGGACAAGGGTGAATGGGTTTAATGTGCCAGAGGAGAGATTTAGGTTGGCTATAAGGAAGAAGCTCTCCCCTGTGAGGGTGCTGAGGCGCTGGCACAGGGTGCCCAGAGAAGCTATGGCTGCCCCATCCCTGGGGCAGGTTGGACACAGGGGCTTGGAGCAAAGCTGCTCTAGTGTGAGGTGTCCCTGTCTGTGGCAGGGAGTTGGAACTGGATGAGCTTAAGGTTCTTTACAACCCGGACAGTTCTGTGATTCTATGATGTGTTCATAAACCTGACCAACAGGACTGTGCAGGGTCCTCATGCACTGCTGATGGCCCTTCATTCCAAGCAGGGCTGGGAATGCCCTTGTTGCAATTCCAGCCCACAAAAGGTCGTTATTTGGCTGCCTCAGGAACTTCCGCAGGGCCCTTGGAAATGCTACACACGACATAAACATGAGCCTGGAGGAGACAGGCATGGGAAGGTCTGACCGCGGTGGTGATGCATTGCAGGGGTGATTGTGAACCACCCTGCAAACTGCAGCCTGGAAAGCAAGGCAAAAGCTTTCATCCTAAGCCAGTCCAATGCAACAGTGTCTGAATACTAATAGAAAAATCAGTTCCTTTCTCAGCCCGTCAGCTTTGATAACTGGTTTATGATGCTACCATAAGTCTGTAAGGTCTCCATTGAATCCTGAGGGTAGGGAATGGCTGAGCTTTCCAAATGGAAAGGGAAAATGAGAGCAAGCAGGAGAAGCAGAGAGGTTTTGGGAGACTTTCAGGGCTTTCTTCTAATTCCTGAAGGGAAAGGTAATGTTCTCAAGAGCAGTTTTAACCCTCCGGATCACCTGAAAGCATCCCTCTTACCCTGCACCTGGAGCAAAAGATCAGGTTAGGATGGCCATTAGCAGCTTAGTAGTTACCAGTGCAGAGCAAAGATGAGTGAGATGAGGAGCATAGAGGTCAGATCTGTCAGGATCCACATGATGTTGTACTGCTTCGGAGTCTGGAAGAGAACAACAGAGGATGTGTCCAGCACCAAGGACCCTGAGGTATGCAGCAGAGTTGCTAAAACTCTTTCTTGCTGCTTGAATATGCAAGTATTCCAGGCCAGGTTGGACGGGGCTTGGAGCAACCTGCTCTAGTTTTAAGTTCCCTTACAATAGAAACCATTCTATGAGTCTGTGAATCTATGCCTATGGCCATTCAGATGCCTGGTTTGCATGTGCAGTAACACCTCTCAAGTGTTTAAACTATTTGGTGGCGGTTCTAAGTGGCCACTCACTGATGGATGTTGGTGCCAAATCATCACCCTTCATAGAGAAAGACCTGTGGTGTGGCCAAGAGGATTGAACCACATCACAGTTGATGTAACAGGGACCTCTCATTTGTATAGGCAGTAGTTTGCTTCTCTCCAATACCAACATCAGCTGGGGTTGATGCGCAAAACTGTCCTTAAGCGACCACATGAAGTGTCTGGGGTGGCTCCTGCTTTAAGTCTAAGAGCATTTAAGCTTTATCCTGAGACTGGACCTTACCCTCCCTTAGAATGGATTGAAACACTGCAGTTGTCTGGATGGGAGCATCATAAAACCTACTTCAAGAGTGTGAAAGCAGTTATCCAAACTAATAGCCTTTAGGCTGCAGAGACTTTGACGGGACCCAGGTGATGCTTAGCCCTACGAGTTGTCCAAGGCAGAATAGGGAATAGACAACTTATGTGGAAAATAATTGCTCAGGATAAGGAAGGGCTATTTTTATGGTTGTTTCCTTTGAGCTTGTGGAACAACAGCAGGTTTGAGAAGGGTGGTGGGAAGACCTGGGAAACTAGGAACTTCTGACATACATAAGGTGCTTCAAAGGCTTAGAAATAGAAATCCTCACACATTTGTGCTCCCAAATGCCCTTCCTTTCTTCACGCACATCTCACTATGACTTTTCCCTCATCTCAAGGCCTAAGTTGCAAATCCTAACAAGAAGGATTCTTCTACCTTGGCAGAACGTGAAGAGAAGGGTATGGTGATACATGGAGTGGCTCAGAGGTTGCAGGTAAGCCAGGTTTCTACTCGGGTCCTTTTCAAGCATAGGGTCCTTTATCCATGCATGAAATGGCCCATGGTCTCCAAAGGTAACCATAAACATCCCAACCCTACTTCTTACCCCTGGGAGAGGGAATATTTTCACTCACCATGAGGAAGAGTGGCTGGTTGAGGTTCTTCAGTATATGGACAGTATTGGTAGTCACAGAGTGTGCTCCAGAGCACCACGCCAGGGAGAAAAGCCATGGTTCATTGATCACATAGAAGTTGGTGGTGATGTTTGCTTCAGCATATTTCCTTTAAAAGACCAAAAGGCAACGCATTTGTGCATTGGTTTACATACACAATACATTGTGACATTGTTTAGTGATGGACTTGGCATTCCTGAGGTAACAGTTGGACTTGATGATCTTAAAGGACTTTTCCAAGCCTGTTGCTTCTATGATTCTATGAATAGCCTTGGTTAAACAAGGTTTGTGCTTCCTTTGGGTTCAATCAAGGAGAGACAGCAATGTTCTGTAAGAAAGGCTCCTTTTAGGACCTAGATAAGGAACAGAAAGGAAAGCCAACCAGCCAATGATTAGTCGTTCACAGCTGGTCACTACAGCATTGCTGATCTGCTGGAAGCCAACACAAGTCAAATGTCCAAAAGGTCAAAACTTTGCTTTCTTTTTTCATTCATGTAATGATGTGTTTGTGATCTTCCAATTCTGTGTTCAAAACCACCTCAAAGCTGACTACTCATGTTTGCTGCACTAACTCGTCCTTTCGCAAGTTCCTATAAGCTATTGAAAGTTACTATGAAGTAAGAACAGGCTGTGTATAATGGTAAAGGAATGTGTCATGGGTGTCAGTGTTTGTAAACCTACCTAGGATCTATCCAGGGTTTACCCAAATGGATCTACCTGGGATTTTATATCCTGTGATTTTCATTGAGGAAACACCAATTCTTTCCTGTGAGGGTGGTGAGGCACTGGAATGGGTTGCCCAAGGAAAGTTGTGAATGCTCCATCGCTGGCAGTGTTCAAGGCCAGGTTGGACAGAGCCTTGGGTGCCATGGTTTAGTGTGAGGTTTAGCCCATGGCAGGGGGTTGGAACTGGATGATCTTGAGGTCCTTTCCAACCCTAACTATTCTATGATTCTATGATTAAACATTTTCTATTCTTTTGGGGGTTTTAGTTAGATTTCAATGTGTTTCTGCACTGGAAGGAGCAAAAAAACCTATTTACAAAAGGAGGGCTGGACACGTAAAGCTGTTATTTCTTTTTTCTTTCATATGAGAGGACCATTTGGGAAACTCCCACAATGAATGTGGAGCCTTCCACTGGAGAGATGACATTTTCAGTGTATCATTAGCAACAGAGTACTGGTAGTAACAGAGACAAGAACTGAACTCTCCACAACACCAACTACAAGAGGGTGATGGACTCTCACCATAGTGTAATGTGCTTACACTGGCGTCTGTGGAAGAGCCACCACGGGAGCTTAAATAATTGTTCATGCTCCATAATTCAGTGCTGGTGGGACTGAGGATGGCATGGGTAGAAAGACAAGACATCAGAAGACAGCTGTGGTGTTCTACCCAGAAGATCCTCAGGTCTTAGTCAAGTAAACATGGACTTAGGGCAGGGGAGGTGTACTTACATATGTTGCCTTTTGGCCACACACAGGGTCAACAGTAGGAACTACAGTCTTTCACTCCCCAAATGCTATCACAGGGGTGACCACTTGATCTAAAGGAGCTCTTCCTAAAATGCTATAGATCCTGAGGCTGCTCACTGGAGGGAGACATTGCCACACGCATGAGGCAAACATAGTCCAGATGCAGTTCAACTGTACTTCGGGGTGAAACTACAACCTACCGGATATCTTCACTGGACATTTCCTTGTAGGCCAGATTGAGTTTGACAATATTGCTCATCAATAGGTCTTCAACTGGGGCCTTTCTGCCCATTGTCTGCTGAAACCCAGGAGCAACAGAGTGAACAAAGGATCTCATGCTGTTCTCCAGCCATAGGACCTGCAGGCAGCAAGAGGATACTGAATTCACAGCAGACATACGAAAATGTCCTGCCTTTGATATAAACCCAGTAGAGATAATATCTTGAGGGGCTTAACCCAGCCTGTCAAATGACATGTTTCTTTCAGGGATCAAAGGATATTTGGATGCAGGGTCAAAACTTGCAAATGACTTTCATCAAGAAGTAAGTATTCACTGTTCCTTGCTTCTCATCTTGAAATGCGTGAGCGCGTTGCACACAGCCCAACAAAAGATGTGGTGTTCGAAATGAATGAAAAGACAGCTTGGGTTTATGGGAAAGGCAATGGAAAATATTCCCCTGTTCTTCCAGCATAGGAGAAAAGGCTTCAGCAGACGCAGATCAGAGTAACAACCCAGACATTGTTGAGTACATAACCTGACCCACAGGAGTTTAGCATTTATCCGTTGCTGGAGGAAGGCAATGAGGGCTCCATACTCTATCTATTTCAATTTAAGCCAGGAGTAAGGCAATGAAAGCTTCAAACTCCATGTATCTCCATTTAAGCCGGGACTTTCTATGCAATATATAAAATAAGCATAGGTAGCAGGGAGTAGGCTGCCAGTTATTACAATGATGAAAGTATGTCATCCAGGAGCTAAGGCATCAGCTGGTATATACACTAACTTATTCCTCTGCTGCTGTAGGGTTACACCATTTTGTACCTGCTGAGGAACCAATCATAGGAACAGAGTCCAAATTATGCCTCTTAAAACAAATTAAATACAAGGACTTTATGCAGGCAAAATCATGTAGGGAATAACCCCAAAGTTCCAACTTGGAGAGCAAGGAAAAAGGATATGGCGGAGTGCAGCCACCTTACCAGATGAGGTCTAATCCCTGACTCAAAGATGACTTCCAGTGTTCTGTTGACCCATGAGTTCCTGTAAGGATGTTTATCTGGAGGGCGGTAGAGGTCGAATATCACATATTTATTGTGACGCTCGGCGAGGCGCAAGAAATCGCTTAGTTTGTAAATTGTCTGGTTCATTGCCCAGTTTTGGTCTGCCTTTGACAGTACAAGGATGGATGAGAATGGTTTGTCCTAGAAGTAAAGAGATATAAAGAAAGGCAATCAATCAGGCTGCTGCCTCTGGGAGTTGGCTGGATCCAAAAAACTCCTGTCTCTAAGAAGGAAGAAGTTTAGCATCGGCCTTCAGCCATAAAGATGTTTTGCTTTGGTTAGCTCTTCTGCCTGAGAAACGGGAAATCCATAGAACCACAGACCGGTTTGGGTTGGAAGGGACCTGAAAGCTCATCCAGTTCCAAGCCCTGCCATGGGCAGGGGCACTTTCCACTGGAGCAACTTGCTCCAAGCCCCTGTGTCCAACCTGGCCTTGAGCACTGCCAGGGATGGGGCAGCCACAGCTTCTCTGGGCACCCTATGCCAGCGCCTCAGCACCCTCACAGGGAAGAGCTTCTGCCTCAGAGCTCATCTCAGTCTCCCCTCTGGCAGTTAAAGCCATTCCCCTGTCCTGTCCCTACATCCCTTGTCCAAAGCCCCTCTCCAGCTTTCCTGCAGCCCCTTTAGGCACTGGGAGCTGTGACAACAGTCGTGATGACACCCATCACTTCTTCTGAGACCTAAATTGCATAGTTTACGGCTAACTCTGCTGTGCTTCTCAGCCCTACTGTGTTAGCTGTGGCTACCATACAGAGGACCTTGCACAAGTAGTTCTTGTCTTCTTCTCCCAGCCCATGTGTTCTGCTGCTGCCATGATAAGGAGCAGCAAGAACACCCACCAACCAACTGCTAGGGGTCTCCTAAATCCTAAAGGCCAACTGGACAATCCAAGGAGACACAAAGGATTCTTACTGACTTCGTCTAGCTCTGGCTCAACCAGTAGTGCCTCTCTCATCATTCATGCTATTAAGTAGTAGCCACCTGCTGTCTCTTCCACATCCAGTTGATGATAGTCCTTTATGGTACTTACCTTAAGGAACCACTTCCCAGCGTTCAACTTCTGCAAGGTATCCCAAGAGAAAAACGCAGCATTTTCAGTAACGTTATTGGGGTAGACCTCCTTGATGTTAGTTGTCCTCCTCAAGGTTCTGTCATGCATGAGGAAAGGAACCCCATCATAGCTGTTGGACAGCAAGAGTTCAGGTCACCTGTGGTGCAGGTTTATCACGCCATGAGCAGTATGGCCTCCCTTGGTGCATAGGGTTGGATAGGGAGGCTCAAGACACCAGGTTATTTCCAGCTTAAATACTGCTGGGTGACCTTGGAGAAGCCATGCCTTCTGTGCCTCAGTTACCTTAGGGCGAAGAGGAAATGGTGGCATTTATGTCTGCCAGCCCTCAAAAAACTGGATAGTAACTAATGGTTGAAATCTCTATTTGCCAACACCAAAGTGTTTCTATGGGTTCTGGGGGACTGAAGTCCCAACAGACAGTGATGGAAAGAAAGCAAACCTTTTCTATAAGATGGTAAATGCTCCATCCCTGGTGGTGGTCAAGGACCAGGTTGGACAGAGCCTTGGGTGACATGGTTTAGTGGGAGGTGTCCCTGCCCATGGCAGGGGGTGGGAACTGGATGATCTTAAGCTCCTTTCCAGTCCAAACCATTCTATGATTCTGTGGAATTAGTAGACCTTTCTGTAAGACTTTTCTTATAGGAAGGTCCACATTAGTAGAACATCTAAACGTTAGTATTTTCCTCATTCAAGTGCCTGGAAACTGCTCACCCAGTAAAAGCAGGTTAGGAATTCAGTGGCAATGGGTCCCCCAAAAAGTGCAAGTTATAGGTCTAATAATTAGGACAATGCTGTCACAAGTCTGAACACAACTTCCTGTTGGTTTGTAGGCCTGATACAATGGTCACTGTGACCTGGCAGTCAAACTAGGGTAGGGACTTGTCTTTATGTGCTGCAAAGCGTCCAAAATACAATGTAGAAATAATGATTGTTAAAATCAATAGTTACAGCTTATTGACTTGCCTGAGAACAACCATGCCCTACAGCCCCCATCACCACACACCAACATGAGGCACCCTGTCAAAGCCATCAGTAAAACCTAATTGTCAGGAGCTGCATGTCTCCAAAGGCAACTGTCAGTAGAATGGTTTGGGGTGGAAGGGACCTTAGACATCATCTCGTTCCAACCCCCAAGAAGCGTATATTCAGTGAGATGTGATGTTTTCCCCTTACCTGATGGTGACATCTGTTTCAAGACCAGCCCCACCATGTTCAATTGTCTTCTGAAATGACATCTCGGTGTTTTCTGGTGCCAGCTAGAAGCAAACCAAAAGCACATGAACAGATCCTTTTCAAACACATCCTGGAGGGCTCTGTAAGTACTTTCTCTCTCCCTGTAACACCCCTGTTATTTATAAAGGGAACAGCATTATCTATTGTTTTCTCCCACTTTAGCCACCAAACCTACCCAATCCCTCAGGAACAGTGTTATCCTTGTTAGGAGCCCCATGCAGTGAAGCCTTTGGCATGCAGTTCCAACCAGGAATGTCTCCCCTTCCACCCTCCACAGATTTCATGGGATGAAAACAGAAGATGATGATGAAGATGAAGAAATGATGTAAAATAACTTCTCCAGACCTACCATTGGAGCTCCACGGTGTCCAATGAGTTCTGGCTTTGGTCCAAGCGTCCCCATCTGTCTGATGCAAGGTGAGTACATCCCCAGAGGTATCAAGAAAAGAAAGAGAAGGATAGCCAGGTATGGACCAACAATTATCACCTGAATAACTGAAAGAATTTGAAGGAAGAAGGCTAGAGTTAATCCATGCAGTAACATAGAGGTTTGCCTTGATACAGCCTCGCAGCTCAGTAGCTGTCGGGCTTTGCCACATCCCTTTTTCCATCCCTTCTTCCCACTAATATTCACTTTCTCTCCAATGCAACCAGAAAACTAACTGGTCAGAGCAAGGACATGGGCTAAGTCAGGGCTGCAGGGTTTGTGCTTTAATTACATCTCACTGTGCCTTACAGCAAGGCATGGCTCTACTTTCCCTTTCTTTATAGGTGGTACAATGAAATACCCCCCATCTGCAGAAAGACAGCCTTCAACAGAAGGGTGCTTTTGGTTTTTATCTTATTTAGATAAGAACAAGCAAGATTTTGAAGTTTCATTCACAGTGAAGAAGAGCCCCAGAGAGCATTCACCTTGAGGAACAAAACAGTTCCTCTATGAAATAAGCACCTATGCACCAACATCTCTTTCTTGAATGGATACCACCACCCCTCTGTGCATTGCACCAGTGGCTCTGAAGGAACTTGGGCTTACATGAAGTTGATGTATTGAGCTAGGAGTCCATTAGGCATGGTGGAATGTAATATCTGGCATCCCAGCATATTCTCCCCAGAATAATCATGGACAAGAAAAATCCCTGTTTTCACCACCCCAGACTGTGATTTTTATTATAAATCATTATCTGCAGATAGGGGTCATGTAGCTGGTTTTGGCTATATGGAGAGCCTAGGTCAGAGAAGAACAGCCAGTCCCGGAGCCAGGCTCTTCTGCAGCTGTTCCTGGCATCTCACCTTGCTCTTACACTACTTGGTCACATTTGTTGGAGGTAGACATGAGCTCCCCAGGAGATAACACTAGGAACTGATCAAAAAGCTCTTTCCCCTATCTATGTCATCTGGCTTCTCCTGAGATGCACCGGTCTGAAGTGGAGTCACTGGACTGGAGATCCCTTCTGAGATATCAAAGCTGAGTACAGCAAGCAAAAATGAGGCTGACCAAATCTCCATGCATGACTCAGAACCTGGCCATTTCTGCTAATCTCCTTCGCCACAAGGCAGGTGTCATGGGTTCAGCACTGCCTTGGTATAGGCCAAAACTGGGTGATGGAGCATGCAACCAGGTAACACACTGGACAGTGCACAGCCCAAGCCCCACTAATTTCCCTGGGGTACACAGAAATTCAAAGTCTCCTGCACATCTGCTTTCCCACACTGATATATGTGTCTTTTGTCATACAGAGAGTGGGAAGAGGAGCTACTGTACCTTTCCTATCTGCTCTGATGGCATGAAAAGCCACAGGCCAGGACAGGAGGACCATGATGGCTATTGCTCCTACGTGGAGGTAGGGAGCCGTGATCTGGCAAGGAGAGAAAAGGAATTTATTCAAAGGATGAAGCAAGGAAACATATGGAAACAAACTCCAACGTGGTGAAAGCTTTCCACTTGAATGGGATCCTGATGCAGATAACCAGCAGTTCAACCTCTCTCCTGCACCTGCATTGGATCCACCAAACACCTCTGGAGTTGGAGGAGAGATACATGAGCCCCTAACCAGGCAAAGGGGTGCTCCTTACTCTCCTAAATCAGCTAACAGCCATCACTGTTATGCCATAATCTGTGAACCTCTTCCAGGGAGGAACCGGTTTAAATCAATCTAAACCAATCCAATCTCATCCAGATAATAGGTCATCTCCACACCACACTGCGGTTAAATCATCAATCTGATGTTAACAAACCCTATAGAACTAAATATTGTGGTATAAGAGAAGTAGATGCATTGCTTATTACAAAGCAGGAATAGCTTGCCACCTGTACAGATGCAGAATGGATGTTAGTTTGATACATTTCCTAAAACTAGGCAAATCTGCCAAAGAAACAAGTCCATCATTTTCCCATGCTCATCAGAGCCGAATGATTTCTGTTCCAGCTGGAACTGAATGTTATTCAGGTACCATAGAATCATAGAATCAACCAGGCTGGAAAAGACCTTTAAGCTCATCCAGGTCCAACCATTCCCCAGCACTGCCAAGGACCACCACTGACCCATAGGCACTGAGGCCTCATCTCCACGGTGTGTGAACACTCCCAGGGACGGTGACTGCAGCCCTGCCCTGGGCAGCAGTTCCAATGCCTGAGCACCCTTTGAGGCAGGAATTGTTCCTCAGCTCCAGTCTAATATGTGCTGCTAGGGAAAAAAAAGCTGTCCAGTTGTGAGCCATTCCTTTTGGAATGGAACTCTCTAAGCTGGAATGGCTGAAGAAAGCAGCAGACATTGAGAGTTACTTGTATATGATACTGTCTGCCCTGGACACTTGATACCGACAACTTTCTACCAGAAGCAGGTTTCAATTGTGTCAACAGAGGTGCCATCTCAGATGTCCAGGATACTTAAGATAGCTTTCCAGGGCTAATGTACATGACACAGGATCTGTGAGACATTGCTATCCTTTGGGAACAGCAGCTGGAAGCCAGTGTGAAGCATCCTAAAGGGCATGAACACTGAAATTAACAGCACTTGTGGGGAACCCAAAAGCGTCTCTTTCTCCTCATCCACCTCTCCTGGAGTCTGTAAGGGGAAGAAAAACTGATGGTTTCCCATTCCCTTCACCAGTGCATAGCGCAGTGGTTACCAAACTCGTTAGAATGGGAATGTGCAATTGAACACACCCTACAAACATCACATCTGTGATTCCTCTTCCAGGCCATATGCATTGCTCTCCCAACACTCACAAGCAATAAGCCTCATGGAGGAGAGCTGGTAGGCCCAAATAATATCTGCAAGGTAGATGCATAGTCAAAGGCTATGTAATTCCTTCCAAAACCATGTAGGGATCTGGATGCTCAAACACTAAACAGCACTGGGCAGCTCTTGTCTCCATCTTCACACTTAGTGAGAGCTGAGGAGGCCACCAGACCATACACTCTGACCGCTTGCATCCAGCAAGTTGTCCCACCTGATGCCTTCATGATTCCCCACATGATTCCCAAGCACTCAGTGCTGTCCTGCCCTCAGGCGATGAAGCTCTTATGAGTCACAAAGACTGAAATAGCGCCAATGCTAATGTTGCTGAACTGGCAGGATCTCCTTAGGGAGAAAGCTCTGGCCCCAGCAACCCTACCAGCCAAAGGGGTCTGATTTACCTGCCCTGGGTACCTGCAGATTAACAGTGCCAAAAAACCCTAACAACCTATTGTGAACTCCCAAACGGAGACACGTTGCATCAGATAGCTCGAAGTTCAGGCCTCAGGTCTTGGCTTCCTTTCTCCTAATAGGCAACATCAAGTCCTAATGAAAGCTTATGCGAAAGCACAAACCTGCCAGGAAAACCCATGTGAAATACACCCACTGCATGGAGTATTTGCTACCATCTACCGCAAAGCGCTTCAATAAACAAGTTGTTCTTTCAAACAGACCTTCCAGTCCCTCTTACCTGGAGCGACAGGCGGACAGTTTCCCATTGATCTCCCCAGAGTATGGATAGTACAAAGAGGGCTGTCACAGAACAGCTCAGCACAATCAAAGTCCCGATCTGGGGAGAAGAAGACGTAAATCAGCTTCATCATTTCTGTGCCATCCATTTGTCTCACAAGCTTGTTTAAGCAGCTTGGGCTGGATAAGTTGAAGATGTGTGAGACTAACTATACCAGTTAAGAGAGAGAAATCCAATCAGGACCAACAGTGCTATTGATCAGCTTCTCTATATGGCAAGATATCTATAGTTAGGTACCAAACTATGTCACCCTAAGGGCTCCCTCTATAGCCATTGAAGAAAGAGAGGAATTTCCAGAGGCTATCGATTCCTGCTTGCTCTATGTTGGAAGATGCCTCTCTATCTCTCTGTTGCTGCAGATGGAGCATATAGATGACCAGTTCACATTAAATCTCTAGCAAATAGCTAGATTTAGAAGTGATGTATCCCACCTAAAAGAAACAGCAACATAGCTTCCTTATGCTATGAGCTCCTTAAAGCAGGCTTCAGCAACAGCAGACACTCCCATAACAGAGAGATGGGAGTTCGTTTCTTAACCAAAGAATCGAGGATGTAGCTCAGTCTGTTCTTCTACTTCTTGCTCAGTTTGGTACCAGCACAGTGGTCATGGCAGGCTCTGCTTGGTACATCTTTTATCTGCTGACAACTAAGTGCAAGTAGAAATCGCATCAAGGCCCCAATAGGGGGATCCTACAGATCAACACCTTAATAATGATAGAATCCCAGACTGGTTTGTATTGGAAAGGACCTTAAAGCTCATCCAGTTCCAACCTCCTGCCGCGGGCAGGGACACCTTCCACTAGAGCAGGCTGCTCCAAGCCCTGTCCAACCCTTGAACACTGCGAGGGATGGGGATCTGCAACCTCTTCCAGCGTCCCTAATCCATTCCTGGTCTCTTCCATCCAAGGATGCAGCCTCAGCTTTTGGTACAGACTGTTCTACATCTCTCTGGTTCCTCTGGAAGCCAATTTTCAGTAGTAAAATGACTGTATATCCATTACTTAAATGAAGAAACACAGGATCAAGTACCTGCACATTCAGCTATTCCCTTCCACTGCAAGATTTGCAATCACATTACATTTGCCCCAAATAACCTCAAGAATTTCTTAAGGAAGGTGATTCTAATGCATCATTTTGCAGCAACAGGTCTGAGGATTTGTTTCTGCACCATCAAAACTCCATGTGGCATTTCCCAAATCACCGTAAGTCCAAAAGGCATAAGGTGCCAGGATGCCTTGGAAAATCCAGGTTTCTTCTTCCTCCACTGCTGCTGGAGGCTGCTACAAGACTTATGCTGTGCTTCTCATGAGCATTTTGCTTTCGTCTTCCTGTTACCACATGTAAAGATGTCAAATATGGACAACTTCACCTGAATGAGTCACTTCAGGCTCCTTTTAGAGTCAGTGGGGATAAAAGGTACTTTGAAGTGTGATTCATCTCATCTTAATTTAGACGTCTATGACCAGTTGGCTGAGTTGCATCCTCAGAGTATTCATTTCCTTCCACTGACTGCAAAAGGAGCTCAGATGGAGACATCATCCTTTTGGGTATCTAAAGTCTCCTAAGATTAACCTCTTCCCTCTCTTGCTTCTATCCCACAATCTTCTTCATGCAGAGAAACACTCAATTGAGTTAAAGCATGGATTGGAGTTACCAGAAAGCTGTGACTCTCCCCACCTTGTGACTCCAGTGTAGGTAGAGCTGCTGGCCTTCTGCAAGCAAACACAGTGCCAGGACCTGGGGAATCAAGCAGAGATTGTTTGCATCCTGGTAGGAGATGATGAACTGTGTTCAGTGAGGTACCTCTGGAATTACTTTTGCATTGGGAAGTCACTTTGCACTAGGTCTTGCTGCATAATGTCAAGGCTGCTAGCTGGACAGGTATATGGAGAGATAAGTAAAAGTGCTTCTGAAAGTGGCATAGCACATATCAAGGCTGCCCTGTAAGATCAAAGCCCCATCATGGGTAATAGACAATTGGGTACTTTGGGGTACACACTTTCAGTGACTTTTCTTTGCGAGTACAGACTCTGAAAGAGGAGTGATGGCCAGGGTCAACTGCTATGGTATGAACCAAAAAAGCATTAACTTTGCCTATTACCTGTGCATTTGTTGTGATTAGAGGCATATCAACCATGGGAGAGAGGTCAGGGGAGTAGAAAATGCCTCTATAGCACCACAAAAACACAGAGCAGACAGCAGAGGAGGCAGCACTTCCACGGTAATAGCAGGAAACACAAGAGGCAGGCATATCTCAACAGGGAAAACTGCATTGGAGACTAAAGGACTCTGGGGTTTGGTGGCGGGAATGTTCCTTCCCTCCCATAGCAAGTTGGAGTCATTGGGGAGGGTTCTTGGGGCATGGTGCAAACCCCAGCCAGGGCAAGAAGAAGCCTTGAACACCAAGAAGCAAAGGATGAGGAAAGTCAGTCTGTGGCTCTAATGGAGCCTCTTCGAGGTGTCCCAGACCTAAGCAACCAATGGACCTGGTGATGAATTTCACCAGGAGAAGTACTTTGCTGCTGTGAAAATGCACAGGTCTATGTGCAGTCATCTGGGTGCCTGGGGCAAGCTTCCCCACCACTGTAAGGGACAATCTGGGGACCCGTACCACCAGATACCAGTGTTTAGAGCATCTGTTAGGAGGTGTCAGTTAGTAGACGTCAGTAGGCGTTAGTAGGCATCAGTTAGAAGGATCATTTATGAAGCAGACTGTAGCACAGTGGGATTGTATGAAAACAGGACATACAGATTTAGGGGAAGAGTCTCTTCTCTCCCGAAATACAACCACGAAGGAACGTAAGCTGTTTCCCATCCAGCTACTAACACGCTGTCTTTCCAGAATCATGCTGATTTGAAGCAAGCTATAAGCTCAGCAGAGAATACAGATCAGCTTTTAAGTGCTTCTTGACACGTTAGCCTCCTTTAATCGAATCCTACACCCAGGACATGATGAGTAACCATGGGAGCAGCTCAGAGAGAATTGAATTACTGCTAAAGATCTTCAGCCAGCCCCATTTAAATAAGCTATTTCAGAAAAGGAAACAAAAAAGGCGCTTTGCCCCTTTTCTGCAAGCGACGTTATACAAAGACCAAAGGTCCCTGCCTAAGGTACAGCCAAACACTTATTTCACAGGCCATGTTCAACCAGACTCTCTCCTGCTATTGCAGGACAACTTCTGTATGAATGGTGCATCACCTCTGGGAATGCTATCGGAGGGTGAGCTCATTTTTATGGATGGAAACAACATCTCATTGTCAGCTTACAAGAGGAAGAATCACCAGGTTTCACCCTCAGAGGGTGAAGAAGGAACTCTTGCAGTTGCACCGCTGAGCACTGTAGGAGAACATGTCCTTATGGACCGTTTGCTGATGTGATGTGCACTGCTGAAGCTTAACATCTCAAGCCACGCTCACTTAGCTTCATCCTGCTCCTCAAAAGCTGCCTCAGGACCTGTCCAACCACTCTTCCACAAAGAGCAGCTGCCTTTAGCAATGTCCCACATGTTTGCACCTAGAACAGGACTTCCCCAGGCAAAAGGACAACCAGCACCAGCAGGTCTGTCACCTTCAAACTGCTCCATACAGATCCTGGGATTGTCTAATTCAAGTACACAGACATGTGGGCTTAGGTGACCAACATGTTTCTGACTAGTACTGCTGAGGCTAGAGCCAAGGTCCCATCATCTCCTTCAGTCTTACATCCTCCAACACCTGGATTCTTCTCTTCTTTAGTATGAGATGTGGAAGAGTCTCCCCTCAATCATCTACCTGCAAAGTGGTACCTAAGGGATGCTTCCAAGCGGCAAGAGATGGATTTGCTGCAAGGATTGCACCTCTGTTGCCCTCTTTCTGAGTGGATACACTGACCACAAGGTTCTCCTGCCAAAGGATGGACAATAGATGCTTAACCCCACTCGACTTCAGCACAGGAATGACCTTGTACTTCTTTCAGTGCTGCTGGGGAGGCTTAGGCAGGCTCTGAGTCACCACAAGGACGTGGAGGCAGGCATTTATGAAAATAGGTTGAGAAAGTTGGGGCTGTTCAGCCTGGAGAAGGCTGCATGGAGACCTCAGAGCAGCTGCCAGTGTCTCAAGGGGGCCTATAGGGATGCTGGGGAGGGACTCTTCATTATGGACTGTGGTGATAGGACAAGGGGTAATGGGTTCAAACTGAAACGGGGAAGTTTAGATTGGATATAAGGAGGAAGAAGTTCTTTCCAGTAAGGGTGCTGAGTCACCGCAACGGGTTTCCCAGGGAAGTTGTGAATGCTCCATCGCCGGCGGTGTTCAAGGCCAGGTTGGACAGAGCCTTGAGTGCCATGGTTTAGTGTGAGGTGTCCCTGCCCATGGCAGGGGGTTGGAACTGGATGATCTTAAGGTCCTTTCCAACCCTGACTATTCTATGATTCTATGATTTAGACACTCAGATCACCTAAAGTACCTGCTCACTTTGATGGCCACAAGAATTCAGGTCCTTACATTCACTGACTGGCAAAAATGTAGCACCTCAGATCTTGGCTGGTACCCTATACTGTTAGGGATGGGTGTTTGAGATCACGTTTTGGACCTCAAGGCTGATGCACTGTGTGAGTTGCCTCTTGGTCTATGAATGGAAAGGCCACAACACATCAGAACCTTTTTACTCTGTAGAGTAACAAGTCACCTCCCCAAAACCCTTAGAACAAACATGGTTGAACTGCAGAGAGGGAAATATTATCTGTTAGTGTGTGAAAGACTGAGCAAGATTTTTCTCCTCCACTGAGCATGAATGCCCCCACAATTAAACACCCTCAGCTTAAGCTTTTCACTCTAATGGGGATGAGAAAATTGTCTTAGGGAGTGATAACAGTTGAATTAATTGAAACTGATTATCTGAATGAATTACAGTGATGCCTGCGGACAGGGAGCATCTTTGAACAGGCAGTGGGGGGGGGGGGGGTGTGCAGCATTTGGTTCAGCTGCTGGTGGCCAGTGGGAAGAAGAGTGTTTGCTTCAATGGTTCACAATAAGATCATGGGAGCAGGCTTGCTCCGGTTGGGAGCGATCATTAAGGAAGGGTATGGTGTTCACAAGCAAAACCAGACCAGGCACTGGCTGCTATAAAAAGCTTTCTGCTCCAACAAGGGCATCAGCGCTTGGTTTTCTGATGTGATGGGCTGCTGATCTAAAATGCCACAAGGAAACATCACCTGGATGAAGGTCTGCAGCATGTGTGAGGAAGTCTCCATTCAACACTGTTCAATCAGAACATCGGATGCAATTCATTGTGGGGCAACCTATTTGGCCATCAGTCGTCTGAAATGCATAAGGATGATTCAGCTACCATATGGAACCCACACTGATAGGTTAATTAAACATAGAAGGGCTGAGTTGCAGTATGGGCCTGCAAGGCTCTTAGTGTTTTGCTGGGTGGTTCACCAAAGGCTGCCGTGAAAGGCCAGATGCTGTGACAGAGAAGCTTTGCAGTGATGGAGATGTGATCCTTGGTAGATTCCTTCTCTGAAAGAAGCCTTGTTGGGATGAGCATTGCTGAGCCACAGTTGCCATCACAAGACCCTGCATGCAGGTATGTGACCATCGTGTGACCCTGCTTGTTTTGAGAGAGTGGAAGCACCAATGGTGGCAGTGACTGACAGAGAGGAGACTGAGATGAGCTCTGAGGCAGAAGCTCTTCCCTGTGAGGGTGCTGAGGCACTGGCCCAGGGTGCCCAGAGAAGCTGTGGCTGCCTCATCCCAGGCAGTGTTCAAGGCCAGGTTGGACACAGGGGCTTGGAGCTGCTCCAGTGGAAGGTGTCCCTGCCCATGGCAGGGGTTAGGAGCTGGATGAGCTTTAAGGTCCCTTCAATCCTAAAGCTTTCTATAATTCCATGATTCCTTACACCCCTTTCCTTCAAGACCTAATCCCATGTAGGTAACAGCTCTGACAGCATGGGGTCTCACGTCTCCCAGTGCTCACTGCTCAAAATAGATGCACGCAGCAATCTTGTCAAATGAGACACAGTGACAGGGGGATGCAATAAAGCAGGGCAAAGGCCCTTAGAAATACCCATCTTTAGGTGCGTCACTTAACAGCTCCATGAAAGCAAGGAGCAAATGGACCCTCATTGCAGGGACTGTCCCTAGAGCAGGGGAACCTCTGAAGTGTTTGTCTTGTAGGAGTTTTCTGGTAGCATCCAGACTACTTGTATTTATTCAGCTTTATCCATGCTCACCTTCCTGAGGAAGGCAAATGTTGTTAACCTCGTGAGACAGAACTGAGCTGCTGGGATGAGGAGAAGGATGTGTCTACACAATGAAGAGTGGGACTGAGGCCGAACTGAACCATGCAGGACACCAGTTTCACCTCGTATTTTCCTTTGCCCATCACCTGTCCTGATAGCTTGTGGTCTCACATTCGCGCTGCCAAAGACATGAAACCCCTCTAAGAAAATCCCACTGCTTAGATACTGGCTGGTGTTTGGGCCCAGTTAGGGCACATCCAAGCTGATACACCATCCCCAGGGATCTTCAGGCTCCTCAAGCCAAGAAAATCCTGAAGAGGCCATTTCTAGCTACGATGGGTTAGTCTGATCCTGAGGTTGACTCCAGATCCACAGCCTGCTGAGGCAGGATCAGAGGTGTCCATATCAAGTGGGCATCTCTGACAAAGCTCCCAGTTGCCCAAAGTATCATTTCAACCACCAAACCACCCACAGTGCTCCATAGTCAATGGGAAAGCCACACAGGCTTTGCTGAATAGCGGTATTGAGCCCTAGAGTCACAAAATCCTTGTGATTAAATGCTGTTATTTGTCCTGCTCAGAGCACTGTTAGTGCACAGCTTTCATGATGCTATTGATCACTGTGGGCACAGGCCACGCTGTCCTATTTATCACTTTGGGGTTTCGATTGCTAGCACTAGAATAAAACACACTATTTACTCGTCCCCAGCAGGGACAAAGGACCCCAGGAACCTATTGTGTTAAGGCACTGCATGCACTAAGCAGAAAGAGATTCCCTGCCATGAGCAATTTACAGACGGACTCTATGATAACACATGGGGGAGCAGGTAAGAACAGCAGGAATTGATGATAAAAGCTGATTGCCAGTCACAGGGGGGAATCAAAGCCATAACCTCACCCTCAGCATCTGGCATTTCAAAGTGGAAGTCGGAGCAGGAATGAGACTGAACGTGGACTCCAATCCCTGGAGTTCAAGTGATTACTTAACCTGTAGCGATGGATGCAGGAGGCGGAAACACAGATCATAGAATCATAGGATCATAGAGTGGTTTGGGTTGGAAAGGACCTTAAGATCCTGCAGTTCCAACCCTCTGCCATGGGCAGGGATATCTTTGTTTGGGGGGTTCCTCATGAAAGGAAGAACAGAGAAAAATGATGAGTAGCTAGAAATTTTAGGTGGCTTGTTATGTTTCCGTAAAGTATGGTTCCATAAGTAAGTTTCCATAAAGTATGGTTCCATAAGTAAGTTTCCATAAAGTATGGTTCCATAAGTAAGTTTCCATAAAGTATGGTTCCATAAGTAAGTTTCCATAAAGTATGGTTCCATAAGTAAGTTTCCATAAAGTATGGTTCCATAAGTAAGTTTCCATAAAGTATGGTTCCATAAGTAAGCAAAGCAGAGAGCAGATCAGAAGTCCAGAGAAAATGGCACAGGATTTGGAAGAGTGAAGCCTCTGGGAATATTGCCTCTATAGGAATAAACCAGCGGTGTTTTGTGACCATGTCTGTTGTTTCTACCTGCAGAGAAACTCTCCAGCAAAGCTGAGTGAGCCAAGGCAGCTTCACTGATAGTGTTCCCCTTCTTCTAATGAGCTTTTCCGTTCAGGATTAGAGGAATAACTCAGCTTTGATGACATAGCATCACTATGTGACTCACAGCCCCATGCTTCGCTGCTGCTTCCCCTAAGTCTAAATCCAGCTACTACCTGCACAGCTCTCCTTGGGTTCAAGGAGAGATGGGACACATTCATTGAAGGGAAATCATAGGGAGAAAACTACACCTGGCTTAGAGGGCCCTGAGCTGAAATTGCTCATCTGCAAGGGGACATCGGGAGAAAGAACTGTTAAACACTTACTGTGTTCCAAATCTTCCCCAGATACCCACTGCCTGTGGGGTTAGGTTGAGCTTTGGTCTGACACATTAAAGCCATCCTTATGTCTACTTTTCAGGACTATAAATCACAGTCAGCTTACAAGGAGCATCACTTACCAATAACAACGTGATGTACGTGAACAAGAGTGCAGCCACACTCAGGAGAACAAGGGACCAGAGGAACCAGAAGCCCAGGGTCTCGTAGTTATACCTAAAGAGGAATGAAATATTACGGTAGAGGTTTGTGTTTAGCACATGGAGAGGAACCTCTTGTTCCTTGAAATGTGACATTTCCAAAGCAATAAAACAAAGAAGGAGGGAGCAATAACCTACCCTATAGCATGCAAAAGGGGTTAAGAGCCTCCTTCCCCAAATCCATAACTGCATTAACAACCTGACTAATACCCCAGTGTGTTGGGGTGGTAAAATACAGGACCAAATGGATGGGTTTGCTCCAGAGAGCTCCCAGTCTGACTATAAGGCACAGCACCTTGCTGCAGACAAGGCAGCCTGGGGGAACAGGAAGATGACATGGCTTAGGCTAACAGCGCATCTTACTGCCTGTGGTTGTGTAAGGCATCGCAACAGGAGGGAAATCCTGAAGCAGAAAGCTGGATGGATGCAGAGGGATTGCCCAAGGAGGAGAAAGGGAAGCTTTACTTTTACCCAAAGACTCAATAAAGTTGACTAACATTATCACACCTTTCCTCCTCATAAATACGCGAGCTGGTTTAATTCTTGGGGCCAGATTTGCATAACTGTTGCCCTACGTACTGCAGAAGGAGAGGATTTGCATAAATCCCTGCTGGTTATTCCTTACTTTTGAGCCCGGGAACATACAATTCTCTTTCTGTAGATAGCCGGTGCAATGCCTTCTGATGCTGGCCACTACATAGCCTCAGAGGAAATGGGAGGAGGGGAGAAGACTCAGAGAAGGAAAGAGGTATTTAATCCACTCACAATTTCTGTGATGATGATTCTCTCCTTTCTTCCAAATTCCCACTTACAGGTAAAAATTGCAGCCAAGCAAAAGGCAGAGCCTCAGCACCTCTGAAGTCATTGACCACTCAATTTGGATGCTGTAATCAAGAGCTTAAGGAGCCAAACCTTTGGCTCATGGCTGAAGCTGCTGGGGAGGGTGCTCATCGCTTCCCAGCCACCCAAGAGACCTGCCCAAGGAGTGAGAGAGGAGAACAAGGTGGTACTCACCAGTCAAAGTTATTGTAGTCATTTTTCGCTTCCCCACACATGTACAGAAAGACCAGAGAAAAAAAGAAAGCTCCAACAAGCAATGGGAAAAACATGCATTCCCGCTGGAGAGGGAGAGGAAGGACAAGTGGTCAGAGCCTTGCCTGCCCCAAAGCAATCAGAGCATGTTGCAAATACTTAGAGCGCTCTTAAAACACATAGGTTGGTGTTGGACATCCTAAAGTAGATATGGAGAGGAATTTCCTCACTATCCCTTGTGACCAGGAGAATCATAGAACAGTCAGGGTTGGAAAGGACCTCAAGGTCATCCAGTTCCGACCCCCCTGCCATGGGCACGGACAGCTCACACTAAACCATGCCTCCTCCCAAGGCTCTGTCCAACCCTGGCCTTGAACACCACCAGCGATGGAGCATTCACAACTTCCCTGGGCAACCCATTCCAGTGCCTCAGCACCCTCACAGTAAAGAACTTCTTCCTCATATCCAATCTAAACTTCCCCTGTTTAAGCCTGAACCTATTACCCCTTGTCCTATCCCTACAGTCCCTAATAAATACTCCATCCCCAGCATCCCTATAGGCCAAAAGCATACACTGCACTATTTACTTTCAGGGGAAACAGATCTCAGGCCTTCACAAAGAAACAGGGTTTTAGGCACCTCACATGAGAGGGAATTGCACCATGCAGCAGCCCTCTTTGCAGTTCTTACTGCACACCCATCCTAAATAGTAAGTGTTGCATGTTGTTCCTATGGCTTTGAGATGTTGGGAGGGTTTGGTCCTTTCCTTTGTTGTAGCTGTGTGGTGGCACAATAAAAATGAGCTTGTCACAGAAACACAGCAATCCATAGGATCATAGAATGATTTGAGCACTTGCATCAAGCACTTAGAGCAGAACCTAACACCCAACAGGTCTCACTGGGCTCCAAACGGTGCTGGGCAGGGATGCCTTTGGCCCACAGCACCGAGCACTTGTTGGCTTGGACCTGGCCTGTCCCTGACACAGAAATCTGTGCTGGTTTTGAGCTAATTTACCATCTTGCAGCAGCATTTCCCAGGCTCGGCCCTTCTGCGCTGGTACCGCTTCCACTGGCAGCTGTAGAAACCAGCCAGGCAGGAGACGAAGGGCTGATGCTCATAGCGCTGCAGCAAGCGCTGACGAACCACCTTCAGCTTCCCAAACTTGAGCTTCTTGAAGCTGCTGGAACCGGCCTCCATCTGAGCGGCTTTATCTCATCTTCCTCCTGAAACCAGACCATGGTGTTATGGGGATAACCCTCCTTTCATCAACTTTTATTTCAGCAGACAGGGAGGAAGCTTCCTCAAGAGGATGCTGAGACCGTCAGGAAAAGGTGCTGGGGGATCTCCACCAATCTTTATAGACCTGAGATGTCTAAGCAAAGAACATGGTCTTTTCAAGCCCCCTCAGCAGTCAGTGGTGCTCCTGATAGTAACTTGGGTGCTCTGAACCATAGAACCATAGAATGTTTGGGCTGGAAGGGACCTTAGGAGATCCTCTAGTTCCACTGCCATGGGCTGGGACACCTCTGCCTCCTTTTGACTATACAGGGAAGCTTTGGGAAATGAAATCACTAACTTAAGCGCTCCATGCAGATTCTCAACTTACGTTAGATGAGCCTGAGCCTAAGCTTAGCCATAGGAATCAATTCAACGTCACTGGGACCTGTCTACAACTTGCTATCAGTTTAACTAGCTTGTGTAGGAAAGGGACTAAAACCCTCCAGGTACACAGCTCTTATCCTGGCAAAACTACAGCACTGCAGGGTCTGAGCCCTTCAGAACAAACTATTTCCTGGCCGGAATAGCTTTGTGTGGCCCAGGTTCTCAGGGGTAGGAAGAGAAGCTGTGAAGATGCACACAAACAGCATCACTTCATAGTGAAGCATTTGAAGAAATAACTCGGTGGTAAATTGCAACCAATGTAGTTAACAGCGAAGCAACCAGCACAGGGATTTGTGCCAGCAAAGAGGATTTCACCCAGCAGGGCACTATAAATACTGCAAGGACAGATTTAGAAGCACAAACTCTTGTGTGGCCGAGAAGCACCATTATCCAGCACTTTAATACAGAGATAGCCAGAGATGTTTTCTGTTGCATTATAAAGCGCCATCGTATCATTGAGTCCATACCAACCATGATATGACTTAGCGTTAGGTGTCCCTGCCCATGTCAACTAGATGATCTTAAGGTCCTTTCCAACCCAAACCATTCTATGCTTCTATGATTCTATATTCAAACCCAGGCCTGTCTGCTGCCAAGTCCCAGCTTAGGAGTTCCAGTTTCCCTGATTTACCTGGTAACAGTCATTTAAGGACAAGACTGAAGCATTTTGCACGGTACACATGGACGAAATGCACACATCAACAGTTTGTAAGTCAGAGCCCAGTGTGTCTTTGCAGGAATCTATGGGTAAATCCTTGCTCATTGATGCTTCCAAACAAACCAGCTCGGTTTGCAGAAAGCACAAGTAAAACAGAGCCATAAGGTGCAAGTTAAAACTCAAATGGCGCATCCCTAAAGCCCTTTCCAAGTGTTCCTGCCTGCTGGCAACTCGAGTGCAAGGATAAAGGATGGAAGTGAGACAAATGGGGGGTCAGTTTGGACCACCAGGAATTAAGCAGCGCCCAAGTATGCCATGTCCTGAGTGCCTTCCTGAGACAGACGTGTGTCCCCATCCAGCACAGTCACAGGGAATAGCACACTCTTGGATACAGTGGGGTCAAGCCATCCCTAGCAGCTCAGCAGTATCAGATCCTGGCACCAGCAGGTCACCTCATAGTGAAAAATTGATGCCAATCTCATATGGCAAGGTGCGATCCTGCTCTTGAATTACCCAGGGCACAGATGGGGGATGTGGGCATTATGCCATTGGCAAGAGGTGTACATGGCATGTATATAATCCTGCTGTCCCCATCAGCTGGCATAAACCCTGCAATTACCAAGGGACTATGGTTACCTCTTCTGAGCACATTTGAACCTTCAGAGCTCTTCAGTTCATGCCATGGGGTTGCAGTATTTGTTACCTCTTACAAGAATCCCTAAGCTATGAGTTTAGTTCCCCTATCACCAAACCACAGCATGTTTTGCCCAACCCTCCTCCTTCAGCAATAGGAATTCAGGACACTGGACCAAACCCAATCGTTTTGCTGGCAAAGGGCCATGAGGTTTGTTACTCGAAAAGGTATGGTCAATATTTACCTATGAGCACATAGGATTTGACAGGAAAACAGAGATTACAGAGACCTCCAAACACTGTCCACTCCATCTGGCTGGCCACCGCTGCATATTAGGCGTTAACTTTAAGTATTTAGTCGTTTAGTCTATCCTTCAGTGATGGAGATCCCACCAGCTCCCAAGACAGGCTAATCCAGTCCTAACTAGCTTACTGTTAAGAGCTGGGGGGGGGGGGTCCCCCCATGCCTAGTCTCCCATTGTACAGTTTAAGCACATTACTTCACGCCCTGCTCATGGTGAGTGGAGAGAACAGCTTAAACTTTTCCTCCCTGACATATTTCACATACTTACATTTGGGCATCTCCCCTTAAGCCTTCTCTAGCCTGAACAACCCCAGCTTTTCGGGTCTTTCTTCATAGTTCATGTTTTCTTCTCCCCAGATATCAACAGTCACCTGCTATTTAGGATTTTCCTTGCATTTCCCATGGGACTTGGCACATGGTAGTGATACTGGGATGCGGTGAACAAGCCACAGCCTCTCCAGGCAGACCTGTTCACCCATAGCACAGGCTACTCGATACCTGGAGCATCCAGTTTGTCTCATGTATCAAACATCATCTGGTCTCATCTTCTGAATGCTTAATTCACCCTGGACTCACTCCCTGCAGGAAGGGAATGGTATTTTCTGCTTTATGCATCACAGCATTATGCATCAGGGACAGCTCACCAAATATTTGGGCTACTTCACTCTTCCTAAGAAGAGCTCATCTCCCTCTGCAGCTCTGCAGGTTGCAAGTACCTACAATGCATTTACACTGCGCTGTTGCTGGTATCAGCAAAGGCTCCAGTGGCAACTCCAGAAACCCCTCTTAGAGGTGACAAGTCCCATGTGATGGTAAGGAAGACAAAGACAAGGACAGCCAGAAACATCATTCTCAGTTCAAATGCACTCAGAGCTCCAAGCACTCCTTTCCCCTCTTCATCTGTGTCTTTCCACACATCATTCGTTTATACCTTCACATCTTCTCCTGTATTCCTTCCTTCAGGTGCACCTAATTCTGTTTAACTTAATGCAAGCTTCCTCCTTAAATCTGAGCCACCCTGCAGGTTCTCTGGGAGCCTCCATCCCATGGTTTCCTCCTTGTTCACAAATCACCCACCTGCTGCTACAGCTGTGATGGGGCACTCGGAGGCCATAACATCTCTACCAATATCTGGCTGAATCTGCAACGCTTCAGACCACATCAAACACTGACACACTTGAATTCACAAGTACCTGACCCTAACAGAGGTAATATCCCAACACCTGGACCCAACAACCACCTAAAGAGGCAAACAACACCACAACATACAATGGATGCAGAGACCAAAAGACAGATCTGCGTTAGGATATGGAGAACTTCAGTCATTGCCAGGATGCAGCAAGAGACCTGACAGTGCTTGCATCTAGGTTTGAAGCAGTGTGCCTAAAATGCAGAGGTCTTCTGCAATGCTTCCTCATCAGGCGAAAGTAAATGGTTACAGGAGGGAAACACAAACTTGAATCCATTCACTGGGAAAGCCGCTGGAGCAAAGAGCAAGCAGGAAAACATGAATCAGGAGAGCAAAGTTTAGGACTCCTTGGCAAGTGAGCCGTGAAAGCAGTAACGTGTGTATGTTTTTCAGCTTCATAAACCCAAGAGCCCTCAGGTCTTTCCCTTGCAGAGATTTGCTTGCTCGCAGGTAAGAGTCCCTGTAATCACAGGAGGTTGCACGGGGCTGCTCATTTCCCACTGCTTGGCAGTGTGAGGAGAAGCATGAGAAATAGCCCAGCGGGGTGATGGAGGAAAGAGGAGGAGAGAAAAGGCAGGATACATTCAGCCACGTGGCCTGAAATCGGAAGGTGCTGCAAGAGCAGCTCGATGGAGAGGCCAGCACACGAGCAAGGAGAAAACCCCTTGTCTTTTTTGGTGCTTTAGAGCTGGGGCCTTCATCCTTCAGGGCTTAAACAGGAACAGCAGCCAAATTTGGCATTGTCCTATAGCTTTTCCCTTGGGCTTTTTAAGTGTTTCTTTCCTTTCCCCTGCCTCTACCCATCCTTCTCCAACACAACATCCCACCATGTATGGGCAGTTGGGTGAAGGGACCTTTCCAGATGTTGCAGACACACCTCACAGTCCACCTGCAAGAAGAGAGTTGGAAAAACCATTACATGGGTACCAAAAGCCATGTGAGGGATGTGGAGATGGTCGCTCCTCAGCACCTGAGCATGGCCAGCTTGCCCTGAGCACCTTGATGGTGCAGGAAGGCAGCAGATAGGAGTGATGCCCACTTTGCCCGTAGAGCCATTTCCAAGGGATGTGGGGAGAAAGTGGTGCTTGGTGGAAGAGGTACCTTGTTCCTCCCCGGTACCTGCAGCTCTCTTGCATGGAGCTCTCTGGTGCCATCCCACCACTTTGTGAGGCATCATGTCCTGCCCTTCCACCTTGGAGTCTTCCACAGCATCACACCAACAGATGTAAAGGAGCAGAATCAATCACTTGGCAAGCTGCTGGTTGATCACCATCACCCATCACCACGAGCTGCACAGAGATCTTGCCACTGGCCAGAAAAGCTCAGCAAAGAGCATCCTTTAACCCTGCATTTCTACTCTATAGAGCCTGCCTAAGGATCTGGATCACAGCCTTGGACTTCCTTTATTTTGCCATCAACTGCCTTCAGTTTCTTTCAGGGAATTAATGAGGTTTACCACAGGAAAGGAAGAAGGATCAAATGAAATAAAGCTGGTCATAATCCCCTTATGAGAGGGAATATGTATAATTGCCTTTCCCTGGCAGCCTATAATTACAATTTATCACAAAGACATTCAACAGTTTCCTTTATAAACCCTAATTATACCTTACTCATGTGTGGGATCCCAGAGAGTATGTGCAGCCTGGGACAAACATGTGCAAAGAATGCCTCATGAATTGATTGGCTTTGAGGTGGAAGAACACATCCATTAGCACAAAGAATAATTGGGTTTTGATGCAGAAAACAAGGAATGAATGTGGAAGTAGAAGGGTTTTACAAGGAATGAGTGCTCCTATGGCTGCAGGGACTACATTTCTCAATCACGTTTGATGTAGTACACCTCCAACGTGCAATGGATGTGGTTTTCAGAGCTATGGAGAGGTTAAAACCAATGTTAATGGCCTGTGTTTTGTTATATGCCACCACACTTCGAACAGACCAAATGATCAAACCCATTTCAAACAAACTAATGCAAATACAGCCCAAATCCTGCATCTATTAGGGGTGCAGAGGGGCTTATCCCCACCACAGAGGACTCTGCTCTGGTGACCTGGTGTCTAAAGGTAAGACATGAGACCAAACCTGGATCTCCATGGTCCCGAGGATGCTCGGTTCCAGGGAAAGGGTGACCCGTGTCCAACCCAAGGTACTCTCCTGGCCCCAAGCAGCAGCAATGACTGTCAGGTTTATAGATGGTAATGGAGTAGATTCTGGCTGTGGATAGCAAAGCAGTCCCAACCTCTGCCATCAAATGCTGACCCGAACACAGCAGGTTTTTGTACTTCCATGTCTGTTTTCCGTATTTTCCTCCTCACTAAAATGTGGAGAGGGCCCACTTTGGCCATAAAAGAGCCTTAAAAACTCTGACATATCAGAAATCTCATTTAAAAAGTAGATACCCACCTATACGAAATGGTTCAGATGATGTGTTTGCAAATCTTGCTTTCCTCAGGCGTATTCATAAGGCTCCAGGTGTGAGAAAGCTCTGATCCAAATGTTCATGGGTCCATGGGCACCTTCCCACCATCATGGAAATAGGCAAAATACAAAGGTAGCTTTGGTCCTGTTGGTGCCAGAACCATCAGCAGAGTCTTCCCTCTGATTTTGACCCTGAGCTCTTCCATATAGCTGATACATAACCACTAAGCTTGGGTTGTAACCCTCCTTAGCTCAGTCTTGGATTCCCCCTGCTATGACAACCAGCCCTTTGGGGAAGCTGGCATCCTCCCTATGGGCACTACCAAGGCAGAAATTAGCCCCAGAAGGATCAAGAACAGCATCTTTGCAGCTGTGACCACACAGAGATTCCACCACCAATCCGGATATTGGTCCCAGCAGGTAGCAGTGAGATGTCCATGTCTAGGCATCATTTTGCTCATCCAAACAGGGAATCAGGAGCACCAATGAGCTCATACCTGCAGGTCAAGCCTGAAAATAGAGACTCAACATGGCCAATTTGGGGTGAAACGATGCTCTCCACACTTCAGCGTGGTCAGTGGGAGAAAGGAAGAGCTTTGTCCCCTTGTGGGTGTACAACATCACCAGCAGAGATGGATGCAGCCATGCTTAGCTCAGCCCCATGAAGCACACAGGGCACAGCCCTGGGTGGCCATTGGCTTTCTAAGAAGTCATTCTACCCCCCATTGAAAAGCCACTATGGGGAGGCAAAAAGTGACTCCACATCTCAAAGCCAGTCTGGAGGAAGCGAAAGAGGAGGAATAATCCCTTTGAAGAAGGGAAAAAAGAGCTTAGAAAGGGGGGAAGTATTTCTTTGAAGATAAATCCTACTGTGTGCAATCCAGCATGCCCTGGCTCGGGTCCCTCTCTGCTCCTGTGAATGCCTAAGCAGCTCTTTGTGCCCTGCTCTTAAGGGGAGATGAGGAGAATGGGGTATGAGGGCCCCTCTCCAGCCCCATAGCCCCACAGCCCCACCAAAGGCAACACGCTGCCATGAGCATCATGTCCAAGGGAAGACAAGGAGAACGGGATGTGAGGGACCCTCTCCAGCCCCATAGCCCCACCAAAAGCAACACGCTGCCATGAGCATTGTGTCCAAGGGAAGACTTTGTCAGCCAAAAGAAGGGAAGAAAAGAGGTTTGTGGATCACATACACTGCACTATTCAGCACAGACAAAGGACAGGGGCACCACAATGAAGCCCCCAGCACTGGCCCTTCCCAGGCTGCGGGTGTTAAAGTTCAATCCTTGGAGCAAAACGCCCCTGCGAGGAGGGAGGAAAAGGGAGGAAAGGATGTATTCAGTGCCATCAGTCAGAGGTTTCTCTGGTTTGTTATGTACAGTGTCCAAATACAACAAGGCTGCTGCAATTTACATCCTAAGATTGGGATTCTGCTGTTCCCAAAGGAAAATCCCTTATAGGTAATTAAACACTAACAATTTATTGCAGAAAACTTTTAAGCCCATTTGAGGGCAAAAGGATTGTTTGACACATGGGATCCATGCTCAAATCCTCTGACCCAACAGCAATGTATGGATGCAGCAGAGCCATCACCCAGAGCCTCAGTTTCCCAACTTAAGGCTGTGCCAACAGTGCGACAAGAGCGGCAGATGAGGACTGCATCCATGTGCTGGTGGTCCATGGAGCTGCTTATCAAGGCAGGAAGACCAGTGCAGACAACCCATAGGCAGGACCTTGATGGACCTCCTCAGGGCCCAGGATAGTCCAGCACAGCCAGCTCTGCTGGATCAGCACCCAGCAGCCTGCAGGAAGGGAGTCACTGATTTCATTGCAGAGCTTGGGGTGGGTGTTTCCATCCTCCCTTGGCCTTATTGAAAGAGTGGTTGGACTCATGTCCTTTGTGTTTGAGCGGTCACCCTGAGCTCCCGTTAGAGCCAGCGGAGAGAAATGGGCACAACTCAGCTAATCCAAGGGCTATACAGGCCAGATGAGCTGTTTCACACATGTTCAGAGTGCAGGATGAAGCCAAAATACAAGATGAAGGAGCAATCCATCACTCAACCCCAGCAAGCCCAATTCAGCCCTATAACCATTCCAGCTCACCTTCAAGGAACCTTTGCTTCCTGGGCTTCCCAATCTGCCTTGATGTGGGCACCAAAGCCCATGGTTACCTGGAAACACCAGCTCCATAGAAAAGGTCAGACCAGGCAAACATCAGCTAATGAGATGAGGGAAGAGTTTTCCAGGGATTAGGGAAAACCAGGCACTGCCGAGCAGCACCATGGACCTTGCCCTGCTTAGTTCAGCTCCTCAGTACTGGAAAACAAACCTGGATATCTGGGCTCTGGTTACATCTGGCAGTGACAAACATGCACTATCTCGGTGCCAGGAGCCAGCATGATGCCCCATAGAAACTCTCCTGACACCAGCCATTGGGGGCACTTCCAGATGATAACATTCTCTGGATCTTCGTTAAATCCCTTCTCACCTATAGACTGTGTTTCACCTCCTTCCATCCCACTGGGTACCTCCTTCCGAACAGTGGTTTTGGCCACTTGCATCTCATCCCTTTCTCCACAAGGAGCAGAGGTGGTCAGGGATGCTCGCTGTAGCCCAGCCAGCAGCATGGAGAGGACAAGGCCACCATGTCCAGGGGGCTGTCTCCCCCTTGGCTATGGGTCCATCCTTGATGCTGTACAAAAGGCAGGCACAGGAGGTCTCTACATGGGGTTACATGAAGCGGTCAATGGGACCACAGATGGTCGAATGGGTAGGACCACATGGAAGACACCAACAGACTTATTGAGGGCAGGACTTCCCAACTGTGTAGGTCATCATTCTCATAGGAGAACCAACATCAACCCCAAAACCAGAATTCACAATGAATTGCAAAGGAATATGGGACATGCTTAACTTGGTAGCAGGCAGCAAACCAGGAAGGGAAGTAAGGAGCCACGGTTGTGAAGCACAAAGATGGATGATCTGGGAGATGGAGAAGGCAAAAGGGTTGGTGTGACTCATAGAACTCAGACTGGTTTGGGCTGGAAGGGACCTAAAGCTCATCCAGTCCCAACCCCTCCCACGGGCAGGGACACCTTCCACTGGAGCAGCTCCAAGTCCCTGTGTCCAACCTGGCCTTGAGCACTGCCAGCGATGGGGCAGCCACAGCTTCTCTGGGCACCCTGGGCCAGCGCCTCAGCACCCTCACAGGGGAGAACTTCTTCCTTATACCCAGCCTGAACTTCCTCTGTTTCAGTTTGAACCCATTACCCCTTGTCCTATCACTACAGTCCCTCATGAAGTGTCCCTCCCCAGCATCCCTATAGGCCCCCTTGAGACACTGGCAGCTGCTCTGAGGTCTCCACGCAGCCTTCTCTTCTCCAGACTCAACAGCCCCAATGTTCTCAGCCTATCTCCATACAGGAGCTGCTCCAGCCCCTGAGCATCCTCGTGGCCTCCTTTGGACTCACTCCAACGACTCACTTGCATTTCTTGCAAGAATTAGGTTTCCTGCAACCAAAAGAGCTTTGCAGGGAAAAAGAACACTTAAGAGAGGAACCGCCACGACCCCACAGAGCCCCTTTGGCTGCTGTAAGGAACACGGAATCCATCAAAGCAATCACGGAGCAAAGGTTAATCAGTAGCAAGTGCGTCTTCAGAAATAAGAAGTCCTTTGAAAAGCGTTTCCTTTTCCCAGTTTTCCACCCTTTCTGAAGTGTCCTTTAGTTCTCCAACCCTGGAGCCCTTCAGTTCAGTGATCAAGAGCTGCTGCTGAAAGGATGGGACTGAACCAAGTGGCAGCAGCCGGGGCCACGGGAGCAGAGAGGACCCGACCTGTGTTTGTCACAGAGGCTCAGTGCTGGATGAGTATCTCAGGCATTGAAAACCTCCCAGGGGCTTCCAGCCTAATTAGAGCAGATGGAGGCTGGAGAAACAAGGGATTGCTCACAGTCACATTGGGGAGCAGAGGAAATGAAGCGGGAGAGTAAGGAAGGGACCGTCTCCAAAGCATTTCTACACAAGCAGTGATGCTCCAGCAGTGCGCAGGCACACAGCGATGCCTCGAGCTGCTCCCATGCCCTGCTTGCAGATACGTTCTGCTTTCTTCTTGCATCCAAGTGGAGTTGGCATCAAAAGTGCCCCCATGGGCAGCAGCTACAGCCTCGTTCACACTTGTGCACATTCTACCTACCAAACCCTGCCCTATCTCCCTGCTATTATAGAGCATCACTATCACAGACCCATAGAATCATAGAATAGTTAGGGTTGGAAAGGACCTTAAGACCACATAGTTCCATGGTTAACTTTTTGCTCTTGTCACCTAAAGAAAAGAGCTTTCACACTGTGGTGGCCCCAGGAGCCTTCCTTTGGCACCAGACCTGCACTGAATGAGCCCCCAAGACAGAGTTCCTCATCTGTGTCTTGCTACAGCATCGTGTGCACCCACGTAGACTACAGCAGCCCAACCACCAGAAAGGATGTGGGCCAGGAGCGTGGAGAGTCCATCCTGACCCTGACAGCAGGTCCTCATCATGCTTCACACAGCATCTTCCCTGGGGACAGCACAAAGGCAAGGCAAATGACAGGAGAACAGGTCAGTATGAGGCTAGGATGAGAGCATGTTCAGTCTGTTCAACCCTCTTAAGTACCCACTTATGTCTTGCTCCAGCATCCACTTACGTGTTGTTCCAGTATTTAAAGGGTCTCTACAAAGAAGATGGAGACTCTCTTTCTACAGAGTCACAAGGGAAGATGAGGGGTGATGGGTCCAAGTTACTCCTGGGGAGATTCCAGTTGGACACGAGAGGAGATTTTCCACACTGGGAACAACCAGCCGTTGGAATGATCTCCCCAGGGAAGTGGTGGGTTCCCGAACATTGGGCACTGTTAAGATTAGGCTGGACAGGGTGCTGGGCCATCTAGTCTAGGTCATGCCTGTGCCAAGAAAGGTTGGACCAGATGATCCCTGAGGTCTTTCCAACCTGGAATTCTGAGATTCTATGGTTCCATGTACCACTGTTTCTTCTTCCCTCCTTTTAGAAATGCACCAGATGCCAATGTCCTGTGTATGAAGAGAGTCACAGGGGACACGAGCCAAGGCCACCATCCATTTACTGGGACCTTATAAAACGCCAGCCCTCAGCCACCACCAAGCAGCCAGCCATGGGTCCTCCTTGACCCCTGCTGTGACAGCAGTGCCCAGCACATGAAGAACAGGATGAGGACAAGACGCTGAAGAGATGAACACCTTCAGGCAGGCTGCTGAGCTCTCACACAAGGTGCCCACAGCTGGGACAGATGTTATGACATGCAGCCAAGCTTGTGCTGCCCTCAGGGCTCATCCTGCTATGAAGGCATGGTCCAGGGTGCACCACAGGTCCTGTCTGCAGGCTGTTCTACCCACGCTGGCTTCCCTTTCTTTACTTCCAATAAGATATGGAGCCCAAAATTCCCAACTTCTTATCCTATCTGCTCTTCTAAAAAGTACCCCAAGACCCTCATTTATCACACAGCACAGAGGTGTTTGATAAGCCAAACCATAGGTGGTCACTCCAAGATGAGGTACAGACCTCCTTCCAATGATCCCAAGGCTGAGGTGCGGACTGAAGCCAGGCTTATTGCCACAGGCACACAGAGCATTCCAGTCTATAGGAATCGATCAGTGCAAAGCTCCCTCCAGCCTGTCCCACACTCAGAGCTGGAACCTTGCCACGGGGCAGGACGCGCTTCAGGCTGCGAGGAGCACACAGTGTCTCAGCTGATGGGAACTGTCTGAAGCCGTTTGCACACAATGAGAAGTGTTTGCCTGAAGGAGGGCTTCCGGGCTCTCACATGGGGAGGAGATGAGGAGAGCATCAGCAAAGCTTTCTCTTATGGTTCGGCCGGGACTTCGTCGCGCTAAGCAGGGCTTTACGGTTGCAACTTGCACAGGGGCACTTTGGAAGCTGCGAGTTGGCTCACCCCAAGCTGCCACCACCAAACTTAACTTCGAGAACCCCATTTCCCTCACCGCAAACAAATATAAAGCTCAAAAGGCACCGTTCGGTCACCTCCCCATCCAATGTCGTGGCGTAAGACAGTCACAGGACTGGTCATGAAACCCAGCTTTGTATTTCCCTGCAACGGCCCTGGAAATCTCACCCAACTTCTAATCATTTCCATAGCAAAGTTGGAAGGGAAGAGACAGCTTTGGCTCCCTTCACGTGCAGAACACTTTCAGTAATCAAATCCAGCCGGGCCCATGATATTTTATGCTTTTTCTACTGTTATTTTACTGAATGCAGCTTAAAAGCTTTGAGCAGCTTTAGGAACTTCTTTCCGTTCTCTTGCCCTTCCACTTGGTCTCATGTGCTGGAGGATGAGTCCTGAGAGATGTTAGAGAGAGATCAGGACTCCCAGTGAGAGTGTGTAAGTGAAGAGGAGGTGATGTGCACCACGGGCTGGACTTTCAGCTCATCCAGGTTAGCACTATCCCACCCGAAGTTGGCCTCATGCTGATCCCCAGGTTCATATAAGCTGAGTGCCCTGACCCTGAATTAAAACTCAGTCTTCCCTAGGAGTGAAAATTCCCCCATTCCAGTGCAACATTACGGTTATTCCTGCAAATAATGTGGAATTCAGACAACAGCAACAGACCAAACTGAGGGCTTAATCCTGCTATCGTCTGCAACATGGTCCAGTGTGAGGCATCCCTGTCCATGGCAGGGGCTTGGAACTGGATGATCCCAAGGTCCTTTCCAATCCAAACCATTCTATGATCTGGGAACCAATCCGCTCTCCAATCACCCATCAGAACCCCCCGGGTGATGCACAGCACCAGGACACACATTGGACCAGAGGGCTGCTTGCAGCCTTCCCAACCAGGTCCTGGTTATTTACAGCTGTTCCCAGATGTTGCCCTTTCCCGGGTTATTTGTTCCTGATCCGCCTTCCCTGTTTGCACGCCAGGCATGCTCCGGGGAAGAAAGAGAGAGGCTCTTTTCTCCCTTTTACTATGGAAACAGCCCTTTATCCCAAGGATTGCAAATGCTCAGCCGCCGTTTCCCTCCCACCATCGCCCCGGCTACAACGACCCCACAACCATCACATCTCATCCCAGCTCCTCTTTGTCCCCTCAACAAGTCAATGCCAACTGATCCGATGAAGACCCCATGAGCGAATCAGACTGCTGAGCACCTTCTTCCCAAAGAGCACCAGGAACATCCCCCATTCCCAAATCGCCCCCTGTTGTTCCCACGTCTCCCCATTCTCCGGCTCTTTGGGCTTTGATTCATGCTGTTTCCCCCAGGCAGGATCCGGGTCCCTCACCCGCTGTTGTATCCCAGCCAACACGCTCGAAAGTCCAAAGGAAGGATGGGAAAAGGCAAAGAAATCCCTCCCCTTTGGTGCTAACTTTTAGGGCAGGCAGGGAAGAGCAGGCAGAGGTGCTTTTCACCACCCAGGAGCGCCTTTTGGAGTTAGGAAAGGGGGAGGAAGTAACTTACCTCGTGAGGATGCACATGCAGGGGGTATCTTCTCTGTCTGCTGCACTTGGGCTGCTGTGTCCTTTGACTGTGGCACTCCAGGACCCGAATGGTGTCACTGCTGTGTGACACTCACTATTAGAAAGGCTGCTGGAGCCGTCCCTCCCACAGTAGGAGGGGCCAAATGGGCTTAATAAACCCAGTCCCCAAGGCTGGAAATACCCAAACCCCATCATGGGGTGCAGGCAGCTGCTCCGGGAGATGCGGTGAACCCGGCTTTGCTCCATCCCTCACCCATCCAGAGCAGGAGAGGCTGTATTCAAATCCTGGGCAGGATTAGGTGTCCAAAGGATGGGACACAAGGGAATATCACAAAGATTTAGGCAAGATGTTGCTGACTCTCAGAATTAGAACTCTTAAACCTCCTCCATGGCAGCAGTTCCCCATGGCTGTGATCCGTAGGAATCCACTGCACCAGATTCCTGAGCAAGCCCGGATGCAAAACCTGCTTATTGTACTTATCTTTTGCATGGTTTTGAGCTTTAATATCTAAAGCCTATTATTAGAGGCATAACTTCCTTTGGAGGGGGAGATGGGGTTGGTCAGTACAACAAAAGCAGTTTGTGCTTTATAACCTCCAATGCACCCTGGGCTTAGAACCGATAGGGTTGGAAAGGACCTTAAGATCATCCGGTTCCATCCCCTTTGAGAGAGGCAAAATCCTACCATAAAGTTTCTAAGGTTGGGAAGGGGCATAACAAAGCTCCTTCTGCTCTTCAAAAGCCTTTTGCTGCCTGAGAGGCTGAAGGAACATCCCCTCCAGCTCTCTGAATCACTGCTCTTGTACCAGGCTTTACATCCCCGCAGGTCTCTCACACTGGGATTTGTCCTGTTGGATGAAAAGATGGATCCCTCAGAAGCACAATCATCACACTGCCCTTGCAGACAGAGGGGGGAAGAACAGGGTGGCAAGGATGGAGCTGCAGGGGGGTGGCAGCTTACAGTACAAAGGGGAGCTTTAAATGAGATGAGCTACGGAGGTGACAGCCTGGTTCACGCTGAAACCTAATGACTAATAAGAGCTCCACTTTAAAAGCAGTATTGCCAATGCTTAGAATCCTAAATTTAGGACTTAGGTCCTAAACTATCATCATCTCCTTTCGGTACATGAAATGAAGGCAGGAACCGCAAGGTATGAAGGTAGAAGCGACTGGTTTGATTGCTGATCGTATTCCAAGTAACACTCAGCTGGAGTGAAGTGAAGAGGGGGTTGTGTGGGTCAGCCTCTAAAAATGCGGCTTGCTTTATGGTCTGATTCCTGGAAACCCGATAAACAGGGCAGGAAAGGGTGGGATTGGGAAGGCTGATGGCACTGAGGAGATGCAGGGAGCAGCCGCAGCAGCTTTTCCTGGTACCTTGCAGCTTTAACCTCAGGAGCTGATGCACTGGGTTTTCCTCCTTATATACTGAGGGCTGCGTTGAGTCCAGGTCCATCACGGGGCCATGCCAAGGTCCTGAAGAAGCATGGACCGCAGGGAGCACAGGCACGGGGTGGCACAGCAGGTTTGAGGGGTAGTGGAGAACATAGAGAGCCCCAGAGCTTTGCTCTGCCTTTGAAGCCAGCAGCAAGGCCACTGCTTCCCAAAGTACCTTCTAAAGGGGCTTCGCCATCATCCTTCCTTGGCCGCCTTTCTTCCATCCGTTTGTGGAGCGGATGAACCCCAAGGGGTAGGTGGGGAATACAGGGATAGGACATCAGCAGCAGTAAAAGAAGCTCCCTGCAATGGAGGGAATACGGAAGAGGCCATTTCAAACGCAGCCATAGCCCTACCTCACAATAAGCAAGGAAACCCCGCAAATCCCTGTTCTCTGCCCTCAAATAACACCGTGGGTTTGCTCTCCTCTCTCTATAGAGCTGCAAAGCCCCCAGCAGCGAGGTTTGCCCTGCAAACACCTTGCAAAGGACTCACTGGGCAGAGGCAGCTCAGGCTTCAGTATCTTCAGCTCAGAGTTCAGCAGCTTATCTCAGCCCCCTCCCAGTGTCCCAGCGTCCCACTCAGTGTCCTGGCCCTGCTGGCAATGGAAGCAAATGAGGATCTGCTGGAGCCCTGCCACCAACGAGCCCAACCTTGGAGTTTATGAGCCCATAATGAAGATTCCTGCAAGGGACTGGTGCTGAGCAAACCCATCCCAAGGCTATCAGCGGGGCAGCTCAGCCTTGGACCCAGCTGAGTTTTGCCCTTATTTGTGTCAGGAGAAGATAAAACCAAGGGGAGAATGGCACAAGCAGGGAGTGGGGATGGGTTCCCTGCGCATGCCCTGCCGTGGGATGAGTACCTCATTGGGAAATGCACACGTTCACATCCTCCCACTCTGAGTCCTGTCCAAGTTGGCAGCATGAAGGGGCCGTGCTCCCTTTGGATGTTGCTCCTCCCTGCCATATGGACTCATGGAGGTAGCGATGTCCCTGCAAGGTTAACTCCAGACACAGCACTGATTGTGGTGCTGGCATTGCCAGGAACGATAACGGAGGTGAAGGGAGAAGGAGGAGGTAACCCAAACTGACCCAGGCTTCAGCCCTGGATCTCTTGGGGGACTGCAGGGTGCTGGCACAGACCCCATGGCCATGGGTGAGCATCATTTCCCTCTTGCAGCGAGTGGTGTCCCATCAAGAACAGAAGCATCAGTCGCTGGAGGCACAGAGGATGGGCTCGGGGTGAGAAATGGCCTTTAGGAAGCTTCAAGCCCCATCATAAAGGAGCAGAAAAGCCTCCAGGCCCACAGTATGCATCATGTCTGAGTATAAAGAGGAAGCCAACTTCATGCTAAGCCCCCCCGGATGAGGTTGCAGGGTGGGTGGGTGTCTTTCCCCATCTGCCAGCCTGAACCCTATAGCACACAGCTTTGGAACATCAAAAATGAGGGAAAGCCACATTCCCCAGCAAGTGCTGGTGTGGGGAAACAGGGTGAAGCAGAGGCACCATGCAAACGGGGAGCAGCAGGCCTACAGGATGCTGGAGGAGCTCCAGTGAAGCCAGGGCCTCATCCTGCTCCTGCATCCTGAGGCAGCTCCTTCACCATCATTCCTCAGGCTGCTTGGCTTGAGCAGGGTTATTTTAAGCCCACTTTTGCTCCCAAGAAAGGCCGCTGTCCCTTCCCGAGTGACTCACGGTGCAAAGCCCATTGCGATGGGCCAAGGACCAGCAGTTTCTGCTGGAGTTTGCATCCCACCAGGTACAAAACAGACCCCAAGTGTCAGAATATGAGCTCAAAATATCGACTGAAGCAGGGAGACTGCCAGGCAATCCCCCTGGGTCCTGCGGCTCAGAGAAGGGCTCTGAGCATCACTTCGGAGTGAGCTGCATCCCTCACGCAGGCAGTGAGTGGGGACCAGATGGATTCATCCCACAGCCTGACCACGGGGAGCCAGCACAAAACCAAGCTGTGCTGTGCGGATGAAGAGCTCCCCCGTCACCCTTCAAAGCAGCAGCAATAAACTCTGTGCCTCTTGCACCCACTGCCGCAGCAACTGCTGCCTGCGCTCCATGGCGGGGCTGGGTGCTGCTGGCGCCATGGACCAGCCGATGCAGCGCTGTACGTAGGGCCAGAGATGGATCTCGCCCTGCTTCTTCCACCTTTTATGGCCACCTGCCATGGTTTGAGCAAGCAGCGGACGCTTCCCACCTTGGGAACCCCCATTCCCGCAGCCATGAGCTTGGGGAATGAAAAGGAGTGGGGCTGGAGGAGCAGTTTGCCCCACATCTCACTGCCCCCCTCTGCCAGCCCAGCCCCCGAGAGAAGCCTTGAAGCCTTTCAGCTCTCCAACGGGGAGACAGCAGAGGCTGTTCCCTGCCCGCTGCCGCGGCAGGCGGTTGGAACTGGGCGATCTTCAGGTCCTTTCCAGCCCAAACCGCCGGGTGATGCTCCGGGTCCCGGCTCACGCCGCCCGCTGCTGCTTTCGGAGGGGTCGATCCTTCCCTCAGCGCCGCAGACAGACCCGCGCGCTGCCCCCCGGCTCACAGCCGTCTCCTCGCCGCTGTCGGTGCGCGTTGGATGCCCGCGGAGCGCGTCCGTCTGAAGGAGCGCGGGGGAGGCTCCGTGGTCGCTGCCCGTGGAAACCGAGCGGGATGAAGGGAAGCGACTCCCTCGCGCAGCGGCCGGGAGGGGGCATTACAGCCCCAGGAATAGGGAAGGGGCCGCCGGGAGAGCCCTGCGAGAGCCCGGCTGGGGGAGAGCGGATGGAGCAGCCTGAGGAGAAGGGCTCGGGGTGCTGGGTGAGGAGAAGCTCCCCATGACCCGGCTTCAGTGTGCGCTTGAGCCCAGAACCCCCCCGTGTGCTGGGCTGCACCCCCAGAGCGTGAGCAGCAGCTCAGGGAGGGGATCCTGACCCTCTGCTGCGCTCTGGGGAGACCCCCCCTGCAGTCCTGATCCAGCTCTGGGGCAGCAGCACAAGAGGGATGTGGAGCTGCTGGAGCGAGGCCAGAGGAGGCCATGGAGCTGCTGCGAGGGCTGGAGCAGCTCTGCTCTGGAGCCAGGCTGAGAGAGCTGGGCTGGGGCAGCCTGGAGAAGAGAAGGCTCCTGAAGGGGAGACCTGAGAGCAGCTCCAGTGCCTAAAGGGGCTGCAGGAGAGCTGCAGAGGGGCTTTGGACAAGGGCTGTAGGGAGAGGACAGGGGAATGGCTTTAACTGCCAGAGGGGAGACTGAGATGAGCTCTTAGGCAGAAGCTCTTCCCTGTGAGGGTGCTGAGGCACTGTCCCAGGGTGCCCAGAGAAGCTGTGGCTGCCCCATCCCTGGCAGTGCTCAAGGCCAGGTTGGACACAGGGGCTTGGAGCTGCTCCAGTGGAAGGTGTCCCTGCCCGTGGCAGGGGTTGGAGCTGGAGGAGCTTTAAGGTCCCTTCAACCCAAACCAGGCTGGCATTCCATGACCCCTTGCACTGAGCAGCAATTGCTTCTGTTACCGTTAATTCCCCCAGTTCTCCCAAATAAATTAATCCCCTGCAGTTACACACAGACGAATCTTGTTCCCGCCAGCATTTAGCTGCCAGGTCTGGCTCAGACCTGAAGCTCTGTGCTCCCCACGGCTTCCCCTGTCTTTCCTGCCCTCATAGATCAGCTTCTCTAAGACAAGGCATCCCCTCGCCTGTAAACCAGGAGCTAAGGGCACAATGCACCCCATTTAGGACATGAAAGAGTAGAACTTTACAGATCTGGGGTGGGTACCACAGAAGAAGCAGGAATTGCACCAGTAGCCTCAGGACATCCCTTTGGGATCACCACATGGGGGTTTCCTCCTTTGAAGATGGAAGAAAATAAGGCATTGGGAATAAAAACCGGGGCTTGGGTGCGTTTTGGATCCAGGCCATCCTGACCAGGAGCACTGCAGAAGCTCATCTCCTTTGCCATGGGTCCTCTGACACGGTCCTAAAGCAGCGCTGGGCATGGAAAGGCACTGTCCGGATGCTGCAAGGCAAAAGAGAAGGAGCTGCTCGTCGCCCACAGAAGCCTGTGTTCAGTTTGCTTCCTCCACTTCACATACCCATGAAGCGTGGCCTCTCTTCAGCTCCTTGGCACATCAGGGCCATCTCCTCCATTCCAGCTCCCACCTGCACTTTCCAGCGAACCTCCTGGATTAGCTCCAGCTCTCCACATGGACTGTGGCTCAAAGCTGCTGCAGTCTCCACTTCCAGCACCTTTTCCTTTCCTGGGCTCCTTTCTTTTCTCCTCCTCCATGGACGTTGCTGCATTGAGATGCTGCTCGGAATACCCTCGGCAACCGTGCAATCGAAGCTTTAACCTTTGCTTCATCCCACCCCACCAACTCCATCTTCTCCTTTAGTTCTTCCCTGCAGGAGCAGCTCCATCGTCTTCTGTTGCTTCCACTTCCCTGCAGCATCCACCTTGGCTGCAAGTTTCAGTCCAGCTCCCGTCTCTGCTGCAGCTCTTTTCTGTTGGCTATTCACTGTCAGTGTTGGCATCTGCTTCTCACAGATCCCAGCTTTGACAGTGTGAGCTGTCATTAGCAACAAACGGTGCGATCTAGAGCATGCATTATCCAGCTGCTTGATCCAGTTGTGCTAAGGACCCCAAAATACATCCACAGGCTCTCTGTTACTGCTCAAATGGGAAGCCATTATAAAATAGCATGTATAGTATATGTGTAGTATATGTACATAACCATGTATATATAACCATAGCATGTCTATGTGATTTTATGGTGGCAAGATGGAGAATCAGGCTTCACCTTGAAGAGCTTTCACGCTGAGGATGCTCCCATCCACTGTTCGGATGGATTGTGCAAGCTCCAAACCACCGTTAGTCCGGACCAATGGTACTGTCAGCCAAGGACCGGTGGCTTTCAGGAAGCCCACGCCTCCTTACAGGCCACTGCAATCTATTCTTGCTGCAAACGCGCCCTACTTACACCAACCTGCAGCGCTCACAGGGACAGATGGCTTCGGATGCTCACAGATCTCAGCTGAGAAGCGGCAGCCCTTTACACACCTCCTGTTTCTGAGCAGCCAAGCTCTGGCCGGTTCTCAAACCAGCCCCATGGAAAGGGGCATGGAGTCACACAGGTCACTGCTCCGACCCCAGCCGCTTGGGGAAGCAGTGGCTTTGTGTCCATGCGGTGTTTTCCCCCCAAAGCCTCTTCTCGAGCCCAAAGCGGAGCATTTTTAAGTCAAGCGTCTCCATGGAAACCTCGTTGCTGGAGAAAACCGTGCCCCTTTTGTTTCAAAGGGGGATGCGGTTGGGTGGGAGCATAAAGCCTGCCTGGAGAAGAGCCTGCAGCCGCTCCTCAGACAGATTCATGGCCCTTAAAAACACATCCGTTCTATTAACAGGTTTTGGGGATGCTAAAGCTGTGCTATCGCTGCTGCAACTAAACCAGCGCGTTCTGCTGGCTCCTCCATCCCTGCCCTGGCTCTTTGCTCCCGGCATCACAGCCTGCCCTCATCAGGGCACATGGAATCCACGTACCCCTCTCACATGCAAACTCTTGGCTGTGGTGACCTTCCAAATCGCAGAACCCCAGACTGGTTTGGGCTGAAGGGACCCTAAAGCTCATCCAGTTCCAACCCCTGCCACAGGCAGGGACACCTTCCACTGGAGCAGCTCCAAGCCCCTGTGTCCAACCTGGCCTTCAACACTGCCAGGGATGGGGCAGCCACAGCTTCTCTGGGC